>CM051240.1:202442782-203642782 GCA_027917425.1 Gastrophryne carolinensis | reverse complement strand
AACATGTTTATATATATTTTTAATATTACACAATTTTGCGATAGTGCTCCTTTAAGGATGTCCAGGGTGAGAAGGGCTGGGAAGACAGCAGGTAACTGCTATAGGGTACAGGTCCACATGAATGTATGGGTGTTGCACTGCAGCTTCTGAGCTTTCATGATGGGCTGGAGTGTATATTTAATATAAGCCACAGAAACAGGACAGAAGTTTAAGAACATCAACACCATTGTATTATTTATTTCAACGCCATCATTCACTCAGGGCCCATATTACATATTCTGCTGGTAATTACTGCTCCGGCATGTTGCGTCGTGAAAGCATCTATTTGCAAGTCCTGCTTTAATACAGTGGAATTATACGTCGCCGCAACATTTAAATGACTGAAGTGTTTTTAGACACAATATCATGATATTAGGACTTTTTTTTCAGCCTCCCTTAAAAAAATGTGGCAGCTTTGTAAAGCCTTTAATCATTTTGAAGGCCATTGAATCTAACGTATTGACAGTGATTTGCGCCAACACTCTCCATATATTGTTGCGGGAGTGACACACATAAATACTTTTGCATTGGAAATTTCTCCTGAGAGGCAAAAACGGCATGAGATCGCTCATTTATATGAAGATTACAGCGGCGAGAATTTCTTCAAGGGGAGTTATAAGTAGAAAAAAGCGACGGGACTTGAACGGATCTGATTGAGTCAGTAAAATGATTTTCCTCAGCTATTGTTGGGGGTGGGGGTAGGTAGGTACAGATTATCACTATTAAACTGCTAACATCCAAAACATGCAGAATAAAAAAAAAAAAAGCCTTGATTAGCTGTCTGGCATAACAGAGAGGGATTATGGCATTTCCTGCGGTTCGCCTGATTATATCTTACGGACCTGTATAGTGAAACCCATATTCATTTTACTTCCAGATGAGGTTCTAGTGGTTTTAAATACACTTTACTCTCCCACCGTGGAGGCTTAAGTGGGCAGATCTGATGCCCCTGGTCAGCAATAGGGCTTTATTCATGTTGCCTGTTAAAAAGGATTATCAGCCATTTGTTGGCATGGCTCGGCAGATTGCATCAGCGCTAATATTTCATTTTGAGGAATAATTGCTGGGGGCCCGTGGAGTGCTTCGTATGATTAAAACAAACCTTTCATTACATGTTTCATGGAATTCTTTTTTTTTTTGTGTTCAAAATGAATTGCGCATGACAACCTTTTCTACACTTTGCAAAAACCCTGATTGGTGGGTGACTTGATATTATGATTGCCTGGGGAGCTAGAGCAGATGTGTTAGAATGCATTCAAAGAACTTTCCTGAAAGGCCCAGTGGGTCATTCTTTCTCTAACTTCCTCTAACATCCTTATTCGCATTCCTCCCAACTTTCTGAGATGGAAAAGGCACACTTTTTAAAGCAGTTTCACGTCTGTTTTCTAACCAATTGGAGGCCGATTCATTAATAGCGCCAGGTAGCGACAGATGAGCGCCAGTAGTGTGATTTTCACAGTGCCAGCTAGTATTCGCTGTGCTTGGCCGGGGTTTGCTTGTTGACAGCGACTCAGTCGGTGTGCGGTAATGTTGAATACGGGGTTAGGGGTCGATGTTTCACAGGTTCTGCGTTGTATGGGTGCGCCTGACAGCGAATGGCCAGAGCGAACGGCTTGCTGCAGATTCATTAACAAATCACGCTCAAAAATTTCTTGCGCTGTGAATTCCTTGTTTAAACCCCAGAGCGCGGGCGGCGATGTGTGTAAAGTAGTTTTTTAACGTAATGTAAAAATTATACAAGTTTTTCTAAACATTTTGTAATATGAATACATTAATATCAGACCTGTAATATCAATTCTGCACATATTTTTTTTTTTTTTTTACCTTAAAAAAAATATCTAACATTGCTGTAGTGGTCACAGAATTTTTGACAGTTAAAAAAAAAAAAACATAAAATCAATTAATTATGAATATTTAAAGATTGCTCCATTGAAATGCATTGGAGAGCGCCAGGGAGCGACAGGTCATACCTGGCGCTGTGATGGGATTAGTAGCGGCGCTGTTCGTTGCAGTCGGCTACATGATGAATCCCGCGCTAGCTGATGCTCTCGCCGGCGCTAGCCTCATTTAGCGTGATAAATGCGTCATTGTGACCGCCGCCGGGCGTACTTGAGTCGGTAGCCGCCGTTAGCTGGCGGTACCTGGCGCTCGTCAGACACTACCTGGTGCTAGCCCTTGATAAATAAGGCCCTTGGTGTGACAGGCTCGGGGGATCCAGAATGCTGGAGATTCCCAGTGCAATGTCCACCGCAACATCCGGAACTCTTTAACTTATGCGGAGTAAAACCCATTTCTGGCAGCTCCGCTTTTCGTACTGCCCCACGCAGCCGGGCAAAGCTGCCGGCTCGGTGGTGGCCCTGCTTTTGAAAATAACTGGGTTTTCCACTGCCGAAGCCATGCCCACCCAGTCCTATTCAGATCGCCGATTGGTTAATTTCAATGTGCGGGGGGGGAGGGCCTGCATGAGGCCAGATGACGGCTTTCCTGGCTTTCACGCTGGACACACCTGCTCACGTGTCCAGCCATTCAGAGAGGCGAGGATGCGTCAGTCTGCAAATACATTGTCGCTGGAGCTGCCAGTAAAGGTTGGTATACCAGCGACTCTGGGGGATTCCAACAGTCGCACAGCGGGGATGTTATTCCCTACACAAAGGTGAATTTTTCTATGTAGTGTTTATTCACTGTATATTATAAGAGTGTAGCCCTCACGCACTGTGGTGTCATGTGAGTGACGGCAGGGAGCAGGTTCTTCTGGGCCCAGCATGTGTTGTGAGTAGGTAAGGGTTAGAGTTGCAGGGAAAGGTTAGTACTCACTGCTGCTGCTTGGAAAGATGTACAGCAGCCCAGTAGATGAAAGCAGAGTTCATCTTTATTTAATCCACAAGTAAACAGCAAACGCAGAACAAGTACATTTCCATCCAATTACAGTTCTGGTTCTGTCCATAGTCAGGTACAATCATAAAGCATTGCTTCCCATAGAGGATAATGTCCTTGGTGGCATCTCCCCTTTCTCTCTCTGTTAGAAGCTGGGCTCCTGCTCCTTTAAAATTCAAGATGGTTAATCAATCTGGCTTTGGGGCTGGGGTTTCCCTATATCCCTTCTCACTACCTTCCAGAATCTTCTATCACATGTTTGGCCTCATGTCTGACATCTGATGTCAGGAATGGCTGCTATACCCTCTGACCAATCACTATTCTTCTAGTTATAACTATGTTACTAGTCTACCTCCTGTTATGACTACCAACCCTTATGACTTCACCTTCTAGAACAATCCCATTGTAGCCTATGGCCTAATGTTATTCTATGGCCTAAACCCACTACTGCCATCTTGAGTCTATTTTAGGTTATGGCACTCCCAATGCACTTCCCTGGGTAGAAACCACAAAAGAAGAAACCTAGAAGAAACATAGAAGGTTGACGGCAGAAGGAGACCATACGGTCCATCTAGTCTGCCCTTATGTGTATACTGTATGTACTCTTTATCTTAGGATAGATGTGTGCTTATCCCAGGCAGGTTTAAATTCAGTGACTGTTGATTTTTCAACTACCTCTGCTGGAAGTTTGTTCCAAGCATCTACTACTCTTTCTGTAAAATAATATTTTCTAACATTGCTCTTGATCTTCCCCCCGACTAGCTTCAGGTTGTGCCCCCTTGTTCTATCATTAAGCTTCTTCTTAAAAACACTTCCCTCCTGAACCTTATTCAATCCTTGCACATATTTAAAGGTCTCAATCATGTCCCCCCTCTCCCTTCTTTCCTCCAGACTGTACAAATTAAGTTCTTTAAGTCTCTCCTGATAAGTTTTAAGTTTAAGTCCTTCCACCATTTTCGTTGCCCGCCTTTGGACCCGTTCTATTTGAATAATGTCTTTTAGCAGGTAAGGTCTCCAGAACTGCACACAGTATTCTAGCTGTGGCCTCACCAGGGCTCTATACAGCGGCATCACAACCTCCCTCTTCCTACTGGTGATGCCTCGAGCTATGCAGCCGAGCATCCTGCTTGCTTTTCCCACTGCCTGGCTACACTGTCCACTCATCTTGCAGTTATCAGTAATCAGTACCCCTAAATCTCTCTCCTCCGAGGTCCTGACTAACACAATACTGCCCATACGGTACTCAGAGCAGGGATTCCTTCTACCCAAGTGCATGATTTTACATTTAGAGACATTAAACTCTAGTTTCCACAGTTTTGACCATCTATCCAGTAAAGCTAAATCATTTTCCATGTTGCAGACACCTCCAGGAATATCCACCCTATTACTAACCTTTGTATCATCAGCAAACAGGCAAACTTTTCCTACCAAGCCTTCTCCTATGTCACTTACAAATATATTAAAAAGAATGGGGCCCAGGACAGAGCCTTGCGGCACACCACTTGTAACTTGCCTTTGTTCAGATTGCACGCCATTTACAACAACGCTCTGATACCGATCCCTCAGCCAACTGGAAATCCACTGAACTATCCAGGGATTGAGTCCTACCTTCAATAACTTATCTATGAGCTCCTTATGTGGTACAGTGTCAAAGGCTTTGCTAAAATCCAGATAGGCGATATCCACAGCACCACCTTCATCTAACACTTTAGTGACATTGTCAAAGAAATCAATAAGATTGGTCTGACATGATCTGCCCTCAGTAAAGCCGTGCTGTTTTGGGTCCAATAGGTCATTAATTTTTAGATGGGAAATGATCTGTTTTTTTAAGAGTGTTTCCTGGCCTGTAATTACTGGCTTCTTCTCTACTCCCCTTTTTATGGATTGGTACGACATTGGCCATTCTCCAATCATCTGGAACCTCACCAGTTGAAAGGGAATGGTTAAGTAAATCAGTCAGAGGGGCTGCAATCACAAACCTAAGTTCCCTTAGAACTCTGGGGTGGATTCCATCTGGACCCATCGCCTTACTTACCTTTAGATGTGCCAGCTCGGATAGGACATCAGCCTCCAGAAACTCCGGAGCTATGCCCTCCCAGCTGGATGCTGTGCTATGGCCATGCCTGCTACTATCTGAAAATACCGAACAAAAGTAGCTATTCAGATGGTCAGCCACAGCCTTATCTCCGTCAATATATTTATTTTCCCTATTTCTAATTTTTGAGACTGCATTGTTTTTCTTCTTTCTGTCACCAATATATCGGAAAAAGGTTTTATTTCCCCTCTTCATAGATTTGGCCATTTCTTCCTCCTTTTGCCCTTTAGCAGTCCTTATAATCAGTTTTGCTTCCCTCTGTTTAATTTTATACGCCTCTCTGTCAGCTACACTTCCACTTACTTTATACTTCTTATAGGCAGACTTCTTATCTTTTATGATAGTGCTGACTTCCCTAGTAAACCATAATGGTTTCTTCTTCCTTTTATTCTTGCTAGTTTGTTTCACATATTGCTTAGTTGCCTTTAAGATGGCCATTTTTAATAGTGACCACTGGGCACTCACTTCTGCTACTCTGTTCCACTCCCCTAATTTTCTTTCTACATACTCCGCCATTTCCTTGAAGTTTGTCTTCCTAAAGTCTAGCACTTTGGTTCTGGTGTGTGATTGCACAATGTCTGTTTTTATTCGGAACCATAAGCATTGATGGTCACTGGAACCCAGATTTTCTTCAACCCTGACCTCGGACACCGGATCCCCATTGGTCAGAACTAAGTCCAGAATGTTATCTCCTCTAGTTGGCAATGTCACAAGTTGTTTTAGAGGCATTAAGTGCCTCTAATATAGTCCTGCTCTTGCATGTCGATGCACTTGGGATATTCCAGTCCACATCAGACATGTTGAAGTCACCTGTAATTACAATGTCCCCCTTCTCTGCCATTCCACTGATTTCATCTATTAACAGGTTATCTAGATCCTCAGATTGTCCAGGGGGCCTATATATCACACCAATTCTGACCACAGCTCCCTCCTTAGTCTGCATGGTAACCCAGAGAGTTTCTAGTTCATTATGTGTATGCTGAATTATTGTTGATTGAAGTGTAGTCTTGACATAAATGGCTACTCCACCGCCCTTTCTATCCAATCTGTCTTTTCTGTACAATGTGTAACTGGGTATGGCTATCTCCCAGTCATTGTGATCCTTGAACCAAGTCTCTGTTATTGCAACAAGATCCAATTCATCCCTGGATATGATGGCCATTAATTCACTGTGGTTAACTCTATTTAAAGGGTTCTTATTAGTTAATTAACGTGTTCCTAGTTATACCCAGGCCCCTACAAGAGCCTTATTGGCTCAGTTGTTCATTGTTGTTTTCTCTTTTCTCTTTTGGATGAATTTAGCACATATGCACTAGCACTTTACTAGCACTTTATTCCTCATTTGAGGCATCAATTGCACATTATTCAAAAATGTTTTTTGATCTGATGTTTTGGATATTCTGGATATTGTGTATAGGGTTTTTCTGTGATATGGGATACAAATACAATGGGGATACTCCCGCTGTGGATTCATTTTAACTAGGGTTTTTGTTTTTTGTCTATGTTGTGTCTATCATGATTTTAATACTTAATAAAATATAGATGGATTATTTAATGTAGTGATTGATTAGTTAATTGGTGTGTTTGGGTGCATGGTTTTGGGGACACCCAGCCAGGCATAACACACCTGTTTATTTTAAGTATTAAGGTGGTGCGGGGTCTTGTCTTTGTTATTTCCTTTGTATAGGATAGGGTATAGTAATATTTTTGATTCCAGGACGGGGGCCACATGGGTTTTGCTCTCGATCCAACTGGAGGATCACATTTCAACCGAGGTTAAGAAAAGGAATTCGGGTTATTGCGAGGGGCATTGCACAGGGGGTCTCCAACAATCTGGATGCCCCCCCCAAGCCTGTCACTGTGCTGTCCCACACCTGTTAGAAAACAGGTGTGGGATTGCTTTAACCCTTTAACTGACAGCTTACCTGGAGAAGTTGTCACGGGATTTCTAGGGATTTCCTGGTTAAATTGCATATTGTTTTTTCAGCACAGTCTGGGCTTTAATATGAAATGCCTTGATCGTAAGCTGTTGTCAATGTTATTTAATATTTTATATTTTATATGTTCAAAAAAATAAAACATTTTTACATTGTAGAGTGTTTTTTCCTCAATAAAACATGCAAGTTTTTTGCTGAGATGGAAGAGAGAGGAGCCTCTTAGAGCAAAACTATCCTCACAACATTCTGTTATAGAAAAGATGGACACCTTTTAGTGTGACACTAGCAAGCCTCCTGACTTTCTGAGATAGAAAGTGGGAGAACCTTTAGATCAGGGGACCCCAACCTTTCTCATCTTGAGAGCCACGTGTTGCTCCCAAACTACAGGTTGGGGCACCCTGCTTTAGATCAACAATAGTGCGCTACCCCCAAATGTTTCAGATGGAAAACTGGGACATCATTTAGTGTGAAATCATACCTCCCAACATTCTCTAATGGAAAAGATGCTTTTTAGTGCGACAGTATCCTCCCTCCCGACATCCTTTAATAGAAAATAGGGACATCTTTAGCCCAAACCTATCATGTCATCAAACTTTCCCAAACAGGCATGAGAGACACATCTACATGGTAGTTTCTAGACCCCAGTGCGGAAGGAAATCATGCTGCCCCTTGTATGTATGTACCATGCTGAGCCTCTACTTTAGCAGCAGGCAGTGCCCCCACTGCATGACTAAGCCCTTCGGGGGAAGAGGGGCCTGCTATATGGCCAGCACCACTAACAGTGGCCCTAATCTTTCTACAGAAAATAGGATGGATGGGCTAATGGCGCCCTCAATGGCCTTGGTGCCCAGGGCGATTTCCTTGCTCGCCTTCCACTAGAAGCAGCCCTGCACTTTTACAGTATATATGGTTTTAGGACATCACAGGTTTTAGTTCTGCCTTATTGTTTTCCTCTTCTGGAATGTAATATACATTTGTATTAGGATTGTGTGTTATTTACTTATCAACATGCTGTTTCCAAGTTTCTTATATTCCTTCGGCTCTGTGTTGCAAGTGGGAGTGGCTTTCCTACCCTTGAGTAAAGCCCTTTAGCATACCTCCCAGACATAGCTACACACCATGGAAAATGTTTGCATTTAAGACACACCCTCTGGTTATACCCCTAGTCACACCCTTAACGACACCAAATTTCCCACCCATTGACACAAATTTATACCCAGTCTTCTCTAAACATAATGAGTATACAGCTGTATTTCCAACTTCTGGGTGGGAAAGAGGGACAATTTTGAATTATGCCACATACCCTCCCCACACCAAGGCCACACCCCATGGCAATTTTCCTGCCCATTAGCAATGGTATTAGCATGGAGGAGCAGGAGAGAGAGAGAGAGGAATGGATAGTAGCAATGGATGGGATGGTCTGGGCAAGAGGGAGGAATGGATGACTAGAGCAAGGTGGAACAGATGGATGGACAAGACTATCACAGCAATTCAAGACTATTCCAGTGTCTGGTCTGCCTGTACTGTTCTGAGAGTTGTTTGTCAGTAATTTACTTTTTTAGATAAGTAGGCATTTAATATTGTGCAACAACCTAATTGTAATTTTAGCATAATTAAAAGTGGCAAGCAAGATACTACACAGCTCAACCCTCTTCTATGTTCAGTATCGCCTCAAATTCTGAGAACGGTGGATGTCTTAATCCAATGGCACCTATAGTTCAGAAGTCCAGCTCAAGTGTGAAACATCATATTTATTTACTCACGATAAAATGGTAGTCCAACACGGTTAAAAACAACTTCACGTTTGTGATGGGTGGATACCATGGGCAACAGTACACACAGGAAACGTTAGAGCCCTGTCAGTGGGATAGGCCCTGATAGTGACAGGAACTTTAAATAAACTAGTTAAACCAGACCTTCACCCTGAATAAACGTCTATCTTATATGTTTCTCCCACCCTGTACATATAGATTGCTCACATTAAAAATTATCCTATCTGCATCTACTGCATTTTCTAAGACTTTAAACATCCAAGATGGCGGCCCATGGATTGTCAGGCTGCCTGCAGACAGGAAGTGTCTTCTGACTGTGCCGCTCTGCATTCTGGTATTGCTGTCCTTTTCCTGACCCCAGCTCTACTTTGTCTGTGCAAAGCACAGCTATAACCCTCCCCCCTACACTTTTTACCCCTATCCTCTGCTCAGTTAGCGGCACCTGTATCCTAGAGTGTTGAACAGAGTTGCAGGCCGGTGGGGGGGGGGGGGGGGGGGGGGAAGAATAAAAAGTGACTAAAACGTAAAATATATTAATTTGAGCTGTTGGGGAATAGTTTTTTTAAGGGTTTGCGCTTTTCATTAAATGATGTTGAAGGTCCGCTTTAAATACAGGATATCATTACATCATGAATCCACATGATGGCAGTGTTGCCTAAGGAATAAACGTAAAATTTAATATTAAATAGTCTAGTGTTCCCCTTAAATTAGATAAATAGAGACTCAGCCAGATGGCATTGGCAACATTACCTGCCCTGCCATTGGTTGAGCCTCATAACATAGTTGGGTAAGGCAACAATACAGAGGTTATATAAGGGAGAACCCAACCCTTCTAGAGTGCTCTTCTAAGTACTGCTTAGGTGTGAAGAGGGGAAGTGTTAATGTAGTGGAGGAGCTAAGAAACAGTGATGGAAGAAGCCTGTGGACTGTAACTGTTTGCTGTAACCTATGGATATTGTCTGTACTGGATTATGCTGTTGGATGATAAAAAGCCTTCAAATAAAGACCCTGTTGTTTGTACCAAGGAGTGTCATCAATGGAGACCAGCGACGACTGAATCAGTAAGTGCACCTCCACCCACACATGCCACACCAACCTGGGATGCCCTACCCTAGGTCCAATAACCCCCCTCGCTCCTTAGAGCGTGTGCCAATGGCCAGGCCCGTGCCCGCTACACGTTTCTAGCACAATTGTGCTCTTAATCATGTGCAAAGATCAAACACCATAATGCATTTAAATACATGCTGCCCATGGCACCCCCTCGCCCATCCGTTTGTCCTCCTGCTATGGGGAGAGTGTATTTAAATGCATTATGGTGGTTTAATCTTTGCACATGATTAAGAGCACAATTCTGCTTGAAACACATTGTGTGATCAACTGTGGAGCCGTGGAGCTGTTTTTAACTGTGTTGGACTAGTTACCATATTTACGTGAGTTAAACACTTTTATACTTGAGCTGGACTTCTGAACTATAATTACAATATTTCTGTACAGTATACATTATTTCTATATTTCTATACAGTATATATTCCCCTGGTGGGCCCAAGATGCTCCAGTGTGACACTGCACTTCGACACCCATG
This sequence comes from Gastrophryne carolinensis, assembly GCA_027917425.1. Classification (NCBI taxonomy): domain Eukaryota; kingdom Metazoa; phylum Chordata; class Amphibia; order Anura; family Microhylidae; genus Gastrophryne; species Gastrophryne carolinensis. The sequence continues at coordinate 203,632,483 of CM051240.1, read as the reverse complement.
CAACTTCCATAGTCCAGTCTATGGGTGTGGGGTGCACATGACTGCAGGGGTGCTCGGAATGTCATGCAGGGTGAACAAAGGAGCAACGACGATGGGATATTTGCGGTGTGGGGCATCCCAAATGCAGATGTTCTGGGGGTGGGGGACAAGAGGGTGGTCCTCTTTAATATCAGTTGTTGTCTGAGCCTTGATGCAGGAGGAGCACACTAACTCCAGGTACGTGGCCATCTGAGCATTAAGGTAGGGGGAACAAATCTGCTTCAGGTCTGTTGCTGTCTGGAAACTGATGCAGGGGGAAAACACCTGGTCCAGGTCCGTGGCTGTCTGAACATTAATGCAGGGGAGCATATTGCTTCAGGGCTGTGGCTGTCTAAGCACTGATGCAGGAGGAGGCAACCGCATACCTGAATCAGATGTGCTCATCTGCATCAAGGCTCAAACAGCCACAGACCTGGACCAGGTGTGCTCCCCTGCATCAATGATCAAACTTCAATTGACCTTTACCAGGTGATCCAGAGCAGTGGCGGTCTGAGCCTTGATGCAGATGAGCAAATCTACATCAGGTCTTTGGCTGTCTCAGCACTGATGCAGAGGGAGAACACCTGATCCAGGTCAGTGGCTGTGTAAGGCTTGATGCATTGGGGCACACCTGTTACAGGTCAGTGACTATTAGTATTAATGCAGGAGGAACACATCCAGTACAAGTTAGTGGCTGTCTTAGCCTGAGCATACCAGGCAAAGTTTGTGGCTGTTTATGCTGTGACACAGCCTTGATGTAGATGAGCAAATCTGCTTCATGTCTGCAGCTGTCTGAGCACTGATTCAAGGGAGCACACCTGGTCCAGGTCAGTGGCTGTCTAAGCCTTGCATTGGGGCACACCTGTTACAGATCAATGACTATTAGTATTAATACAGGAGGAGCACACCTGGTACAAGTCAGGGGCTGTCTTAGCCTGAGCACACCTGGTCTAGGTCAGTGGCTGTCTGACCACTGATTTTGCTGGGGAACATCTGCCCTGCGTTTGTGGGTCTCTGGGCAGAAATATAGTTGGACGACACCTGCTCCTTGTCAGTAGCTAAGTGAACATTAATTTACCGGTAAGTGTAGCAGCATGTTTGTTGTGCAACATTTCATAGGAAGGAAGCAGGAATATGGTATCGCACACCTGATCCAGGCCAGTGGCCGTTTGAGCATTGAAGCAGGGGGAGAAAACCTGGTCTAGTTCAGTGGCTGTGTGAGGCTTGATGCAGGATGGGTAATACCTGGACCAGGTCAGTGGCTGTCTGAACATTGATGCAGGGTCAGTCGCTGTCTGAGCCTTGATGGGGAAGGCACACCTGGTCCAGGTCAGGAACTTTTAGAACTAATGCAGGGGGAAGAACCCCTGCTACAGGTCAGTGAGGCTCTCATAGATTAGCGTTAGGACTGTACCTGAACAGAGGCACCTTGGTGTTTGGTGGTGCAGCTTTAGCATACTTCTGCAGATGAGTGCCAACCAAGACCTCTGTTTTTAACCATCTTTAGAGACAGATGCTAGGACCGCCTGCGAGCTAACAGGGCTGAGTGCTGTGGCTCCTCTAAGACTTGTGTATACTTATTGCCCTGCTGACGTGCACCTCCCAGGTTAGTAATAATTTGTATCTCAGGTCAATGTCTGTCTGAGCAGAGGAGCAGCATGTTAGCCAGGCAGCAGTTATTCGCCTTTGACAGTGCTTTCCTGCGAGGAGGTGGTGGCGGGCAGGAGGGTGGGGGGCAGATGTGTGTTTATCCTGAGTGCTCTATTGGCTCTTTGCCACTTCTTCAATGATGCAATTTGTATTGCACAGATTTTGTGCCCCAATTAGCATTGTTAATTGGGGCACAAAAGTAAATTGAACTTTACCCGGTGGAAATTTTCAGTCATTCAACCAAGTCAATGAGTCATAAAGAACGTCACTTTTTTTAGCCTTATATCCTGTTTAATTAGGTGCACAGGCAAGGTCCCTGCAGGAGGAATCTCTGCATGGCTGGGTGCTCGCCCAAGCCAAGCCCGGCTGTGTTTTACCTTTTCCCTGCCTGAACCTTGCTCTCCAGTTATGCGCAGCATCTCTTCTGGTTGAGCTTGCGGGTGATGGGCGAGAATGATGTGCCATTCACGCAGGATTCCCCAGATCAGCAGACTTATTTAATGTAGTCATGTTGGTTATACTATCCTCATTAGGTTTATTAGGTTCAGGGGAATCGAAAGTATTACTATGCCGCTGATAATTTTCCTAACGATGGGCCCCTTCCATGCTCACTGCCTAGACCCAAATATGATACATAAAAAGCTTACAATCTAGTAAGATAAAAGGGAGAACACCAAGGAGAAAAGTCTTACAATTTTTAGGCATACCTTCCAACTTTTCAGGGTTGGAAGGAGGGACCATTTTTAAATTAAGCCACGTCCCCTCCTTGAGGGATGTATAGGAGTAACAGTTACAACAATATAAACGCTTTGAATAGGCAAATTAATTCTTTAATTCCCCTTAACCCTTTCAGTGCCAGCCTACCTAGAGATTTTTTCACCCTCTGTTGCCAGACTGTTTTTCAGCATTTTGCGCTATATATGTTTAAAGAGAACCAGAATTGCCCCTGGAGTCTAGAAGAATTCAGGTCCGCCTGATTTCCTCCCCCAGGACATCCAGATTTGGGATGCCACATTGTGTGAAACCCCCCGAGTCCCCTGTAAAACTCACCTACTCCCAGATCCAATGGTGCATGTGCGAGCCATCAGGGGAGGGAAGCTGTCAGCTTTACCTTTAGCAGGGCACATGCGGGCACGCACCCTGTTAAAGGGAAACGGTATGTGGCCACCGGCTCTGTATGGCTCTTCTTGGCTAGACTCTTAGCCGAGTCTTAACTGATTTTGACGAGCATAGCTGAGCACGCTGATTGGACTAGAGCCCAGGCATGCACTGTAGGAACGGGGAAAGGTGAGTTTACAGGGCGACGTGTGGGGTTTCACACAGCAGGGAATCTCAAATCGGAGGATAGAATAGTCAGGGAAGTTTGGGCTTTAACATGAAACGTCTTAATATCTGTAATTTGTCTTGTACTTTCCTGATATTTTTGAGTGAAATATGTGAAAAAAAACTATTGTAGCATTTTTTTAAATAAAAAATGTAAGCTTTTCAAGAAAATCATATTGCTTGTAAAAGCTCCATTCCTCCTGATACAACAGCACCACATATGTATGAGTAGACACCCGTTCTTGCCCAGTGTAGCCCTCAGGCATCGGGGTGTCCGGCGAGTGACGGCAGGGAGCAAGCTCTTCTGGGCCCAGGGTGATCAGCATGTGTTTTGTGAGTAGGTAAGGGTTAGAGTTTCTGTTGCCGCTTGGAAAGACGAACAGCAGTCCAGGAGATGAAAGCAGAGTTCCTCTTTATTTTATCCACAAGCAAACGGCAAACACGGAACAGGTACGTTTCCATACAGTTACATCTCTGGTTCTATCCATAGTCAGGTACAATTGTAAAGTATTGCTTCCCAAAGAGAATAATGTCCTTTGCTGGATCTCTCCCTCCTCTCTCTCTTAGAGTCTGTGCTCCTGCTCCTCTTACAATTCAAAGTGGTGTAGAACAACGGCTGTGGGACTGGGGCTTCCCTATATCCTTTTTTACTACCTTCCAGAACCTTCTATCACATGTTCGGCCTCATGTCCGACATCTGATAGGTTGGTTGCTAAACCCTCTAACCAATCACTACCTTTCTAGTTATAACTATGTTTCTACTCTACCTGCTGTTATGACAACCCTTCTGACTGCACCTTCTAGAACAATCCCCATTATAGCCTATGGCCTAATGTTAGTCTATGGCCTGAACCCACTACTGCCATTTTGGGTCTAGTTTAGGTTATGGCACTCCCAATGCACTTCCATGGGTAGAAACCACAAAAGAGCTTTATGTATGGTTAAATCTACTTAAAGAGTTCTTATTAGTTAATTAACATGTTCCTTGTTATACCCAGGCCCCTACACCAGGATACACCCCAAACTGAAAAAAGTGTTTTATGACATTTTCAAATGAAATAAAACAGTAATGCGCACTATCAAGGGTTACATTTTTTTCTCCAAATGGCGAGCAGTCAAGTATCCAGTGCAATTGAAGTTCTGCACCTGCTGGACATGATGGGCCCCCACCACTGTGCTGTGAGGCTAGGGAAGCCCACCCCTCCACCACCTCCCTGCACTTCAGAGCACTAGTCCTGGGGGGAGGACAGCCAGTGCCACTAGAGAAGTGCAGGGAACTCCTAGTGGTGACACACAAGCAGCTGCTTCATCCTCCCATCTGGACCCAGGAAGGCTGGGGGGGGGGGGGTATCTCTGGTAGTTGTTGACTAGATTGGATTAGTGTCAGAGGAGGCCTGAGTTTCAGAAAAGGGGTTGGACCCTGGTTCAGAGAAGGAAGATTGGCCCACAGATTGGAACTTGCTAAGGGACACTCTTATCTGTGCTTTGACTCAAGCCAGAGGTTAAGGAGAAAGTATGGCAAAGAGTGGGGAAGGAGGAAGTCAAGAACAGGAGGCACAGTCTGATTCCTCCTGATTCCCAGGGCCTTTGGGAACTGGTTACAGGTGTAAGGGCACTATCTATTTGGTTGTTATATGGTACTCTAACGGTAATCACAGTCACTTTAAATGTAATCCAACAGATATGCACCACGGTCACAGTAATTGTAATCCAATCGGTGTAGGTCGGCTGATAAACCCACGCACCACTCAGTTGTATTTTTTTTTACTTCTCAGCACAGCGCAGCAAGTAGAACATTCACAGGTTAAAGCTGTTGCTTCCACTCAAGGCAAATATAGATATCAAAGTTTTTCAGAACAGCTCCACTGTACTCAGTCAATCACAACGCTACAGGGGCCTTTTCCACCTCAGTTTGAAGTGAAAACCAACTCGCAGGGAATTATGCAGGGCAAAGTGCGCTAAGGGAGAACTCTCCACTTTAGACCACCAGTGGTCTCACTGGTATGAGCACAACGCTAGCAAATGTCCAGGGACAACATTCCCAACCGAGGTTCAATACTTCCGCAGGGGCTTAAGAGTTTCCAACAGGGGCAGCCGTATCTTACCAGAGGTCAGACTCGTCTCTTTGCCTTGTCGCCTCAAGTCAGCAGGTGTCTCTTTTTCTGTTAGTTATATGCCAAAGGCCACCCCATAGGCTCTCTCACTCCCAACAGGGTCCTCTCCAGGGACTCCACCCCTATTTTTAGCTAAGAGACTAATTTCACCCTGTTCCCTCTAGCTTAAAGTCTAACTCCACCCCTTCTGTTATCTTATTAATGGGAATCTCACCCCCTTCTCTCTGGTTCTGAGATAGATCCGCTCAATATCTACCTGTTATAAGACTACTCCAGCCACTTCTCTCTTATTGCTAGGTAACTCCTGCCACTGCACTCTCATCCGCCATCTCAATAGAGGACAGAAGCAGAGAGGGGAGGGGGCTGCCCGCCAGAGCGAACCCTGCTGCGCAAGACTATCTGCCTCCGGCAAGAAGCACAACACCCCAGAGGGATATCCCTAACTTGGGAGAACCAGGTTATCCCAGCCCCAGGCCATCCAGCTGGACATCCCCAGGCTCCTGCAGATTCATGCAACAAGGGCGGCTAATCCCTGCAAAAGGTCCCTGTGGCATCCCCGTGGCACCATGGGGCAACCAACCACCTTCCCCCGACCCATCCCAGGACAGGACAATGATGGGTCGGGGGAAGGACAAGGGCTGAGGATGCCTGTCCCCAGCCAAGGTAATCTATACTTTTGCTCTCCCATTCTAGGCCAAGGGAACACTCTGCGCCTTGCTAACCTCTCTTATTCTTTATTTTAGAGACTCTGGCTGGATGTGCTGGGGATGCCCAAGGATAGCATGGGGCTCCCCTGAAATACTCAGCTTCATCCTGCTGCCTTGAGCACCCATTTCCGGGGTTTATAGTTTCACCGTTTGGACCTTCCTGCACCCACCTGATAAATGGACTTTGATTAATCTATTTTTGGGGATGCCCATAGGTGGGACACCAGATCAGTTTCCTTTAGTAACTGAATCCCATCTTTTCCGTGACAGGCATCTGCATCCCTTACCAGATCCAGAAGAGACTCTGTTAACACCATTCTCCCTGGACCTTAACTTTCCTACTCCACTTTTCTCCCAAATAAATCCCCCCCCGGCAAGGTCGGTCAAGTGCCGAGGGCCCTGGTGCCTTAATAGGGCCCACTGTCACCCACCGCAGAAACCTTTTCTACGACTATGGTGGGTGCGGGGCAGCGATGAGGACTGCAGAGAGCGCGAGCAGAAGGCGCGCTGTATCCTCAGAGCCTACCCGGCTCCCCTCTGTACTAACGGGAGCCTCTGAGGATACAGCACACTTTCTGCTTGTGCTCTCTGCAGTCCTCATCGGCGTCCCGCAGCCATAGGAAAAGGTTAGTTTTTTATTTGCTAACCTGTCGGGGGTGGGGGGGGTGGGGGTGGCACTCAGCAGGTGGGGACTTAGGCTCAGTGCCCCCTGGCCAGTGTCCAGGAATAGCGAGGGGGTGGTGGGTTGAGGGAATTTAGAGACCCCTCATTAACACTGTCACCTGCTTGGAAACCCCAACCCCCTACAAAGTGCTCCCCTGAACCCGAGGCTGGGCCCCTATCTCCCCAAGCAATCAAACAGTCACCCCCAAAGAACTTGCTTCACTTCCCCCTCCCCAAGTATCCAGACAGCCCCCCCCACCGAAAGTGCCCCCTTGACCCCTCACCAAGTATCCAGGCAAGCCCCCCACAGAAGGCACTCCCCTAACCCCCTCAAGTATCTAGGCAGGGTTTCCCCACAGAAAGCAAGAGAAACAATCATCTATGTGGAGCGATCACCACTGTGCCGATTCCCTATCCCTGGGGCATCCTGCTGTGTAACACCCTAGGGATCACCTGTATACTCACCTTGCTGGGATCTCACAGTGCATGTGCAGGCCATGGCTGCCCTCAACTAATGCACGCTCGGGCGCTAGGTGCGTGAAACTGGGGATGCCGTCTGCTCCCCACTCTCTATGGGCAAACAGAAATCTATGCTGTGGACCAAATACGGACTCCAGGGCCACCTGAATCCCTCTCGTGGGACATCCTTATTTGGGATGCCCTGCTGTGTGAACCCCCCCCTAGATCGCCAGTAAAACATACCTTACTCCCGACCCAATGGCGCACCTTAAGCCAGGTGCGTGCCTGTGCCAGGCATTTGTGTATGGCCGGCACAAGCCCACCCACATCTCGACACTAGCGGGGACGCTGTCGTCGGCCACAATTAGCCGACAAGACCTTTCATCGGCTGACAGAAGCTGAACAGAGCTTAGCGCACTTATTGGCTGCACGCCTGCACATGCACTGTTGGATTGGGGGTCAGGTAAGTTTTACAAGTGGACAATGGGGGTTTCACACAGCAGGGCATCCCAAATCAGGATGCCCCAAAAGCCTAGGATAGTCCAAATATTTGTGTGGTTTTGTTCCATTTTAATATGTGAGGACATCGGCGATTCCAGGAGGTTTCACACAGCGGAGCGTGTGCGGTGACTCAAGGGGCCCACTCACACTTTGTTGCCCAGGGGCCCACAAAACCCTGGAGGCGGCCCTGTGAGGGTAGGTACCAATAAGGTGCTTGATAAAGGCAATTAAAATAGATTTGTGGTCCTTTTTGGATGAAGTCCCAGGGGTCGAATGGTCAGAGATAAGCCCTTGCTTTGAGTGACCATTGATAAGGTGCATATTAAGACAAACCTGCATAAACATGCAGTTATTACTCCGATAATCAAGAAACCCTCTCTCGACCCCTCTGCCCTCTCTAGCTATTGCCCTATCTCACTACTCCCCTTCTCCTCCAAACTTCTTAAACATGTCCACTCAGAACTGGCACAGTACTTATCCACTAACAACTTACTTGACCCCTTACAATCAGGATTCCGCCGTAACCACTCCACTGAAACTGCCCTCACCAAAGTCACTAATGATCTGCTCACTGCCAAAAGCAAAGGTCACTACTCCACCCTCATCCTTCTTGACCTCTCCTCAGGCTTTGACACTGTTGACCACTCCCTGCTTCTTGATATTCTCTCCTCTCTTGGGGTTCAAGGTCTTGCACTCTCTTGGATCACCTCTTACCTCTCTGACAGATCATTCAGTGTATCCTATTTTAACACGGTCGCATCCTCCTGTTGACTTTCTGTTGGTGTGCCGCAAGGTTCTGTCCTAGGCCCCCTACTTTTCTCAGTCTACACCCATGGCCTTGGCAAACTTATAACTTTAATAGGCTTCCAATACCACTTCTATGCGGATGACACTCAGATATATCTATCAGGCCCCAATCTCTCCTCTCTCCTATCTCGCCTCCCCAACTGCCTCTCAGCTATTTCTTCATTCATGTCATCTCGCTACCTCAAGCTAAACATGGACAAGACAGAACTGGTCATTTTCCCACCATCTAACACCCCTCCCCTCTCTAACACGTCTATTTCTGTCAACAATTACAAAATAACCCCAAGCTCGGTGCCTGGGAGTCATTCTGGACTCTGCCCTTTCTTTAAAGCCACATATTCACTCCCTGGCCACCTCCTGTCGCCTCCAACTTAAAAACATCTCACGCCTCCGTCCCTTCCTCTCACCTGACACCACTAAAATGTTAGTGCATGCCCTGGTCATATCCCGACTGGATTTCTGCAACATTCACCTTTGTGGCTTACCAACTAACAGACTAGCAACCCTCCAATCTATCCTGAACTCTGCTGCTCGCTTTATCCATCTCTCCTCCCGCTCATCCAGCGCTGCGCCTCTCTGCCAATCCCTACACTGGCTGCCAGTCCCACAGCGAATCCTGTTCAAAACTCTAACTCTTGCCTACAAAGCTCTCTTCAGCTAGACCCCTCCCTACATCTCATCTCTAATCCAACAATATCAACCTAGATGCAGCCTCCGCTCTGCTGCCGACCTTCTCCTGTCCTCCTCCCTGGTCACCTCCTCTCATGCTCACCTCCAAGACTTCTCATGTGCAACTCCAATCTTCTGGAATGCCCTCCCCCACCCAATCCGCCACTCCATAACCCTCAAAACCTTCAAAGGTGCCCTTAAAACTCACCTATTCAGACAAGCATATAATCTGGCTTAACCAATTTTCTAAAGGGCATATGCCACACAGCTCAATACTGACTGTGATCCTTCCCCCTCGTCTCCACCCCTCAACCTTTAGGCTGTAAGCTTGCTCTCTCTCCTATTGTATCTTGTATTCAGAATATCCATTGTTAACTCTGTAACACTGCATCTGAAATAGTCTATGTACTGTATGTTTCTACCATGTCTGTAATTACTACTTTGTACAGCGCTATGGAAGAAGATGGCGCTATATAAATAAACAATAATAATAATATTAAGATCAATCGGGCCATTTCGCAATTTGTATTCTTAAATAGGGAATTGGTGGCTCGCCATGTTGGGTGTGATGCCAATAAGGGGTTCTTCAGTGCCGATGGGGTCTATTTAAATGAGGTGGGCGCAGACATGTTTAATGTCTTGATGCACAAAAGGATTGAGATGGCAGTTGAGTGCTGGACGGCTGACAAGCATTAGGCCCCTTTCACACTTAGGCCCTTATTCATCAAGCGATAGCGCCAGGTAGTGTCTGACGAGCGCCAGGTAGCGGCAGCTAACGGCGACTACCGACTCAAGTACGCCTGGCGGCGGTCACAATGACGCATTTATCAAGCTAAATGAGGCTAGCGCCGGCGAGAGCGACGGCTAGCGCGGCATTCATCATGAAGCCGCCTTGACCGAACAGCGCCGCTGCAAATTCCTTCACAGCGACACGTATTACCTGGCGCTACCTGCCGCTCTCCCATACATTTCAATGGCAGACGCTGAAATGATTGTTTTTTGTGGTTTTTGGGGTTTTTTCTTTGGTACAAAATTCAACACATGTTTCTATTGATCTGTTTTATGAATCTGGCTGGTTATTTATATGTATTAGATTTTTTTTTTTTTTTTTCACAATGTAATGTTGTGAGTGACATGGGAATTGCATCTCCTCCACCCAAACTCATTGGCATCAAAATCGCTGGTTTTCCACACAATGGTGGCTTGTAAAGCTATTTTGTAGCCTGTCAGGTTGGGCGGTCACGTTCGCTCTTCGAAATTGTCAGCGCCCAAGCTATTCGGCAGCCCTGTCCTTGATGAATCTGTGTTGGTCAGTGTTTGTGCAGTCGCTGTTTAGATTCGCTATGTGGCGGCGCGAGCGTCGCTGTGCCTCGCTGCGCTGCGTTGTGCGGCGCTGTGCTGTTCATACATGTGCCCTTCTGCCATTTGCAAGGAATTCACTTCCCGCGACCCCAGTCGTTGTTAATGAATACACTGTAGTTGTGAGCGTGCCTGGCCACATATTGCAGGATTAACATTCAGTCGTACCAGCTCATAACAACCCGTTATGCATTCTCATGTGTGCCACATTTTCAGGTAGTTGTCTACTTTGATTGTGTGCTGACTTTTTGAAGGAATCAGATTTGTATATTTAAGCCCAACGGTGTATGCTTTAGAAGGACCTATGCATTACAGTATGTAGAATCCCCTGCTAAATCAAGCTAATAATTCGTGGCGCCTTTTGCCCTAGCTTGTTTTGCAGCGTCATTTTAATGTATTTCCGCCACTTAGCGTGTACATAGCTGATATTAGCTTGTCCCTGTTGCGCGCATGTTTGCTTTTGAATTTGGAAGCACAGTTGCTTGCGTCATATCCGGTTCCGGGATCCTCCTTTGCGTTTCAACGCCACCTTAAGGTAAAACTGTCTAGCGCTTATGCCAATAGCTTGTTTTGCAGCGTCATTTTAATGTATTTCCGCCACTTAGCTTGCACATAGCTGATATTAGCTTGGCCCTGTTGCGCGCATGTTTGTGTTTGAATTTGGAAGCACAGTTGCTAGCGTCATATGCGGTTCCGGGATCCTCCTTTGCGTTTCAACGCCACCTTAAGGTAAAACTGTCTTGCGCTTATGCCACTAGCTTGTTTTCAAGCGTCATTTTAGTTTTTCCGCCACTTAGCTTGCACATAGCTGAGAATAGCTTGTTGCTGGTGCGCGGAGCGTTTTTTTTTTTTTTACTTTTTCCCAATGTCGCTTGGGTCATTTCCGGTTCCTGTTTCCTCCTTAGCGTTTCCAATATGATGAATAGACGATGAGTAATGCGCCTCCCCAGCTCCTCCTCAGACTCTGACCCCACCACCCCTCCCCCACCTCCCCAACCTACCTCACCTTCCTCAAGTACCACCCCTCCCACCCCTTCCCCTCCTGGGCCTAGTAAGCCAAAGCGCACCCGGGTGGATAGCAGAGTCAATGGCCAGGTGGTAAAAGTGAGTATTTTTTGGTTTGTCTTTTTAGCTTAAAAGTTGCAGAACACACAGGGGGGATTGGTTATGACAAATTTTGCTTTTAATAACACATTTGAGCAATCCCCGTGGGGCATCCCCATTGTGGATGTCCTGCTGGGATGCCCCCCCTGGAGGGCCCTAAATATTACCTCAGTCCCGTCCCATCTGTGCATGCGTTAGCTGCGGATGCCTATTGCGCTTACCTCTAGCAGGGTGTACCCCTACGCCAGACATATTGTAATTTTGGGTGCAGGCACACTCCCTGTTAGAGTCAAACGCCACATGCCTACTTTGCCGTGCAGACCCAGCTGAGCTGGTATGCACGTCCCAACGGCCTTGTATGCGCATACCACAGCGGCGCCGAGCCCTGTGTTTGGCTTGGGGAGGGACGTGGGAGTGTCCTCAGTGGTGTATTTGTGGCCTTCCAAGGGGGTTGCAGACAGCGGACCACCCACAATTGGTGTGGCCCACCAAAGTGCACACAAACCCAGAATAGTGATAATCCTGGGTGTGGGTCCACTTTGATCTGGTCTCTGTATAACTGTTTATGACTGTGTTCTGATGTCATGTATTTATTTTAGTTTGTTTGTTCTTTTTTCATAGGACTTCTGCCTGGCCGAATATGACTATGCCCGTGGAGGCAAAAAACGCATAGCCATGGAGGTGAAGGCCACAGTGTCCCGGCGCTTCCAGACCGAGCTGACCATCCGCTCCATCCAACAAAAGTGGTCGGATTTCAAGCGCCGGGACCCTGAAGGCGTGTACCGCCTATATGATGCCTACGCATCAGGTAAGTTAAAGCTTATGTTATGTTTAGCCTTTGTGCCGAATCATCTGCTAAGCTGTGTCCATTTGTGCTCTTTAGATTAATTATTTTCTTTCACCCCCTCCACACAGATAAGCGTCCTCCCCTGGGGAAACGTGGGAAGGGATTCCTCCCCCGAACCAGGCAGGCGGACTCGGGGGAGTCATCGGGGGAGGGTCCCTCCCGCGGGTCCTATTTAGAGGACCCAGGGGAGGAAGGGGATGACGCCCCAGAGGAGTGTGCTGCTGGGGGGCTGGCTGGATCAAGCCTCAGCTCCTCACACTCTGAGTGTGAGGACTCTCACCAGGCAAGGGGCCACTCTCAAGCAGGGAGTGAGAGGGAGGAGGGTGGCCCTTTGCCTGGTGGATCTTCCGACCAGAGTGTGAGGAGCCGAGGCTCCCCGCCTCCTCCTCAGAGCCCTCCCTGGGCTTCAAGTGGCGCTTCATCCCCTGGTGAGTGTACATTTTTTAATTGTTAGTCTGTGACAGGTTTCATCTTGCAATGTGTCCTTAGCCCTTGCCATTCCTCTCTAATTTGCAGGGCATCATATAGGCGGCACCTCCATGGCATTTTGGCGTAGGATTCTCCATGGGCATAGTCATGGTAAGTGTTTTTGGTTAGCCATCACATTCCCAATGTTATTACATTCATTCAAGTGTACCCCCAAACATTGATGGTGCTTGGTTTCTGGAAGGTTCCAGGACCAATCACATCCCTCACCCAGGGCCCCCCCCACCCAAAAAAACCCACCAAACTCCTTACCTCTTTGGGGGTTGGCAAAGCCACCGTCCAAGCCTCCTGTGTGACACTCTAGATGTGTGTGCGCCTGCGCTCTTTTTCCAAATGGCCTGCGCGTCCGCACACACTCGAGGAGTGATGTGTGGAAGGCAGCGGGCGCGGAGTACGTTGGCTCATGCAAATTGTGTGGCTCGGCCAAAGTGGACCCAAACCCAGATTAGCAGCAATCCTGTGTATAGGCCCACTTGTAACAGACACATGTTTCCTGGTCCATTGTCACAGCTGGTTTGATAAGGTACCCTAACCTCACCAACCCTACTACAGTGCTAGCCAACTGTCAACCACCCCTATGTTTCTGCCCACACCATGATGGGTGTTCTCATTTCTTTTCTTGGGTTAAGTTGTTCCCGCTCCAACATGTGGGCCACTATTAACATTAGCCAAACAACTGCAAAAGATTCCTTTACATAGCACTGTCTATGTTATTTGCACATTCTCTTTAGGGATACATGTGTGAAGCCTTACAAATTGACATTAACTCATGGTCCAGGAAATATGCTAATTTAGGTCAACCTGTATGTAACCATGCAAGCCTTTGCATTTTCAGACTCAATAACCAGATGGATGTCAAATAGTCAGGTGTCATTTGCCCACTAATTGTGTTTTTGTCTTTTGCTTTATGTTGACAGATGTTGCGACGCAGACGGAGCCAGAGACCCTCCTCCCCACCCCAGCTCCAGGGACGGCCAGCAGCATGGGCCCCCGCCACAGCTGCGATGGTGAGTACATCCCACTTCATATGCCTAAAGACTTGTGAAACCTATGTCTTCTAGTCACATCTGCAAATTTAAATTTACCTATGTGTTAATTTCACACACATCTCGATTCAATGTGTTTGCACAATAATCCAACATGCCTGTTTGCATGCTTGATTGTTGGCTCACATCCTTCATTAGGCCACATAGAGACTATTTTTGCCTTAGACACAACCAAATGGGCCCTATTAGGTCTGGACCTGTAACATTATAGGGAAAACTCGTGTACTCGTTCGGACTTAGGCCCTGATGTTTGGCTGTTACTAAACACAAAAATGGACACACAGGGAATTATACCTTCTTTGCTTCCCAAGAGTTAAACTGGAACAACAACCAGGATTTTGACTTTCCTGGGTGTTGTTCCACTACGGTGGGGCACCCCTGATCGTCACCGCTGTGTGACAACCCCCTGAACTCACTTTGACTCCAACAAACGTACAAGCCATTGCAAATTGCCTCCTCCTCCGCCTCCCCCGCGCCCCTTTTTACGGGCGCGTGCCTGCGCCGGCAATTCACAGACGGCCGGCGCAGGCACGCACACGTCTAGAGGGGCACCAGGGAGGGCCCAGCGGCACTGCCACACAGAAACTGAGGTAGGTATTTTGGGGTTTGGGGGGGGTTTCACACCCAGGGACATCCCGATCTTGGATGTCCCGCGGGGAGGGAGGTGATCGGGCAGGGAATCTGATAGATTCCCGGGCCGATCACCCGTGGGTGTTGGTACACTTTAAGAGAAAATGTATGCTTGGGATGTGTTGTTCACATTCCTGCCAATCAATAGTACTCATATCATGTTAACCAATAAGCACACAGTGGTCAACAATGTTAATGTGAGTGTCACCTAATTGGACACACTGACATTACATTGCTACATCTGTGTCTGTTGAGGTCACATCCAATTTATTTAAAAATTGTTGTTTCTACATTTCTACAGCTTGTGAAAACCAGCATCGCAGACTGTGGCGGGAGATCCGGCTCCTGAAGCTGATGCTGCTGGCCAGGAAGAGGCGCCGACGGCGTCGTTAGGGTGGGGGGAAGGCTGGCCTCTTGATGGCCGTTGTTGGCCAAGGTTGGCCGTGTTGGCCATGTTTTGTAATAAAATTTTTTGGATTACCATCATTACAGTGTGTTGCATTGCAAAGCATAGTTTAACTGTCTCCCAAACCATTTGTGGGTCAATGTAGCCATACTTTTGGAGCCATTTCAGGTGTTAACCATAGTAAGCTATGGTCTCCAATGTGTGGGCTAAATTGACCAATACATTGACATATGTAGATCAAGATACTCATCCCTGACTGTGTTATTAGCGAGGTCTTAGGAAACACACAATTTAGAGGTGGGTGAAGCAAATATATTTACAAAACCAAAAATATACAAAATTAATATTCTTGGCTGGGTGGCCGGGGAGGTTGGGAGTCATTGCTAGGGGCGGTGTTGGGGGACAACAGTGCAGTAAAAAATATAGACTGCTGTTGTATGAGCTGTTGTAGCAACAACAAAGTTTGGTCCTGCCGCTGGAGACATTCTGCCTGGCGCTGTATTGATTCTTCCTGGCGCTGTAGAGATTGCTCCATTAGATTTGCCAGCCGACCAAGTTCCTGGTTCTGGAGTTGGTTTTGGAGCAACTGGTCCATCTGGCGCTGCAGGGCCTCATTTTGTTGCTGACACATCAGCACCTGATTTTCCAACGCCGCAATGCGCTCATTAGTTCCATCACGCGGCTGTTGGCGACTGTAGTCCTCCAGCATCCGGACCCCTAGCTCATAGAAATCTGCACTGGTTGGTGCCACACCTCCTCTTGCTGTGGTTTGAGGCTAAACAAATAGTAAACCACATTTTAGTCAAACAGAACCAATGCAGGTATGCCCCTCAAAATAAATCCCATAAACAGTCACTATACAACTTACCCTTGTCTGAGCCTCGGAAGCTTGGCCACATGGGACTTGGGAAGAGGTCCCAGCTTGGGGTTCTGGTTCGGCCTCCTGCAAAAACAACAATGAAAGGAAATGTCACATGTTGCTTCTTCCACTACCCACGAAGATGCCAATGTGGTTCGAGGTCGTCTACATCAGCCATGTTACCTGCGTGTCCTCCGGCACAGGTAGGCTCGAGGTTTCGCTGCCAGAGAGTGGCAATTCAACATCCGAGATGTCCGGCAAGTTGGCATATGCTAAACAGGAAAATCAGGTTAGTAGGTCTGTGGCCCAAACTCTAATGTAACCTGGTTAGGCTATCGAGGCCATACCTCTAAAAAGTGCCAAAATACACACTAGACCAAAGGTATCTGTTAAACTCAGATTGTTAACATGTATGTTACAGGACTAAGAGGCAATAATTTTTGCTAATCACATCAGAAACATTGCTTAAATTACACATACCCGCAATCTCCCAGATGTCTGGAGTGGGGTCCTCACTCGAGCTTGGACCTTGAAAATACATGTGGACACACAAGTTGCCAGAAGCAAGTGCCACAAAAGTAGAGCCAAAATACAGACTAGAGCAAGGCAAAACCACTTACCCTCATCTCTGGCAGCCGGAACTTGAGGGGCCCTTTCTGGACAGCCACTTCCGATATTCGGGTCAACTAAAAAAAACAAGGAATGTCTCTAAATAATCAGCAAACTACTACGGGGAATGTTTGGCTAAAAAGATGTCCGCCAAAATACATTGCTATCACTCCAATAACTAATAGACTGACCCTGGGGAGGCAACAAGCACTCCCAAGAGGCATCTTCAAGTTTACCAAGCAAACATGTAGCTTAGTAGACTAACCAAATTGAACCAGTGTAACATAAACAGCATAAAGGATACATTATGTATTGCTCTACACACCAACAGGGTCCTGTTGACCGGCAACATCGGAAGTGGGGTCCAAAGATGAACCAGTCACTTGGCCTACCAAGAAAAAAGAGGAATGAGACACATGCACTTGGGTAAAAGTGGATCAAGCAAGGTGAACACATGCACTTACCGACATCCAAAGAGTAGGTGGGATCCGGAGGAGATGCTGGGGCCAAGGGCATGGGAGCTAGGCAAAAATAAAGCCAACATTGAGCCATAGTTAATGTGCGTGCAAAAATACAACATGCATTAAGGTGTGTGAGCAGCTCTTTCACTAATATTCACTAATCAAGGCCAGTGTGGCTCCCACATTGATATGCCGATATATGGCTGCACATCTCTGGCTTCAAACATATATACACATGTTAGGGCCTTGTTAGTTAGTTGCTGTGAGTGTTACAGTGGGCGTGCAATTAGGCCGCAGGCACATATTATTAATACTCAACAGTGCAAAACTTGATTGTTTGAGCTGCTCCCACACCCATTTGTTCACCAAACAACCAGCAACCAAATTAGGGGTAAATACCTTCAATGGCAGACTGGGGTAGCCTTGAGGTTGCTGGAAGGGCAGGAGCTTGGGTGTCCTGAGGCACATCCCGGACAGCAGCATGTGCACCTATGCATAAAGCAACAGACAGAAAAGTAACAAATGTTTGAGCTCTAATGTAATACTTCACAGGTCCTACTGTTAGTTGCTCAGAATGTAAAAATGCAAATCACATACATTAACATTAGGTTAGTATAAAAGCCAGAAAATATGTACCTTCAGTCCAACCGGTGGTGTCATCCCCAGGATCCACACCCTGCAGCCGAGCCAGTGGGATTTTGGCCTTCAGCATCTCCTCATACGGCCTGTAGGTACTCTTTGGAGCCTGGATGAACCCACTGTCCACATCAAGATCGTGATTCATCTTTTTCATAAGGGCCCCTCGCAAAGTGTAGAAGCGTTTCCTGCAGGATGGGCCACTACGTGGGTGTTGAGCAGTGCTACTAAGCTCCACACCAATGGCATCCCACAGTTTGCTTCTTTCTTGTTTGCCTATGGACTTGCTTTGGGAGCCAAATATCAGCTCCCATTTAGCAAGTGTAAGGCGCACAAGATGATTATTCTCAGCCAAATTAAATTCAGGCTCCCTCTTGGCACCTGGGCGCTTAGCCTGGGGTGCTGCCCCACCTTCAGGCTGTGCCCTTTTCCGTAAGGGAGGTCTGCGCACAGCACCCACCAAACTCCTACTCGGGCCTGCTGTGGCCGGCAGATGTCCTGAATTTGGCTCCATCCTGTAGCTGCACACACACACAAATACACACCCAACAAGCACGCATGCAGACTACAGAATGGCATCGCAATCTCTTAGGCTTGGCCAGGTTTTATGTGCTCTAACAGCCAATCCAAAAGCAGGCCACTTAATTGATTCACACATACAGCCCAGTTCCTTCTAGGCACACCTCCACTGCACTGACAGAAGCATGTGTGTTAGCCAATTAACTCATTACAGACCTCATTAACCAAACAACACACACCCAAATCCAACAATGGACTGATGTATCTCAAACCCTTGTGACATGTGGTTAGCCTAACGGCTATTTAAAAAAACAGCAGCTTACCTTTCATTGGTCCACCACTGATTTTTGGGCCATGTCCGTTAATGCACGCAAGTTACGGCTCAAGTACGCTAGTAGCGCTACTAGCGTGCGCGTGCGCACTCTGTTTTACGCACACCTGGGTCGGCTAATTGGCGCCCGGAAATAGCAGAGCGACGCAAAAGGCGGCAAAGCGGACCTGTCCCTTTTGAAAACTAAGTATAAAAGGAAGGAATTTTCTAGCTTCTGCTATTCTTACACTGTGGCAAAGGCTGTGGTGTGGTGCTGTGCTCGCTTCCCTTAGCTCATTTGAGCCTCTGTCTGGTTTCTGTCCTCACTCTCTGTGGCTTGTTGGGTGATTTCTGACATCAGTGCTGTTTCTTTAGGAGCTTGGTTTTGGTGGCATCTGCAAATATTGTGTAGCATACAGCAAGTGAGGCTTGATTTTGGGGCCTTTTGTGGGCTGTGCAGCAACTCCCCTCTTGGTTGTGCCTAACTTAGAAAGCTGGTTTTCAGCAGGCTGGTGGTTTGGACCACTATAGTTCTGGTTTTGTGGTGAGCTGCATTGTAGCGGGTGTGTGTGGAGTGTGATTGTTTGTGTGTGTGTTGTGTGTTAGTGGTTTTTTTTGTTTATTTTTGGTTTTGTATATATCTTTAGTGTGTGTGATGGATAAGAGGGTGATGTATGGTGTCTGGGTGGATGGATGTATGTGTATGCTGAAAGAGCAGGAGGAAAGGGAGCGGGGTGTTGTGAGGCTTAGGGCACCCCGCTCCTTTGCAATCCACCTTTCAGTATGGGACTTAAGTGACGAGCAGATCAGGAGCCGCTTCCGTCTGAATCGTGCTGCACTACAGTCCCTATATGATCAGATTAAGACCAAAATCGAGCCATCCACCAAACGCACTCATTCCATTCCAGGCATAGTACGCCTGTGTGCCACTCTCAATATTTTGGCACGAGGGACCTTCCAGGCAACCTCAGCCCTCCTCAGCGGGATAAGCCAGGCTACTATGAGCCGCATACTAATCCAGGTAGTTCTGGCAATTTGTGATTTAATCCCAATTTACATCAGGTTTCCTGAGGATGAGGAAGAGGTTGCCAAAATAAAACATACTTTCTATCTGATGGGAGGGATCCCGAATGTGCTAGGGTGCGTTGATGGTACACATATCCCTTTCCGCCCTCCCCGTGCACAGGAGCTGTCCTACAGAAACCGGAAGCAATTCCATTCCATTAATGTGATGGTTGTCTGTGACCCAGACATGAGGCTGCGGGCGGTGAGATCGGGGTTCCCCGGCTCATGCCACGATTCTTACGTCTTGCAGCGGACAGTCCTGTGCCGGAAGTTTGATAACAACGAAATGCCAGCTGGCTGGCTACTGGGTAATAAATTAACCATGTCAATGTATTTTGCAAATATGTGGCCTAGTAAGCCAAATGTAACCAAACTACCACCAAAAAACATGTACTAGTACTAATTGCTGTCTCTCTCCTTGTGTTTTTTCTACAGCGGATAAGGGATATGGGCAGAGAACGTGGGTCATGACTCCGGTCAGGAACCCACGGACCTCTGCCCATGAACGCTACAATGCAGCGCATCGCAAGACCAGAAGCATTGTGGAAAGAACCATCGGCCTGCTGAAAGCACGCTTTCTCTGTTTGGCACGGCCAGGAGGAGAGATGCTCTACAGCCCACAGAAGGTCTCCAAAATCATCCTTGCCTGCTGTGTGTTACACAATATCTGTATATCCCACCGAATCCAAGCCCCCGAGGAGACAGCACTGGTGCCAGAAATCCCCAACATGCCCGCAGCAAGAAGTGAGGACACCCAGACTGGCGATGAGCTAAGGGAAAGGATGATCACTTCTTTTTTTGCGGTAACTAAATAACCTTCACTCTAATGCAAGTACTGCACTACTGGCTAAATGTATTAGAACTACCATCAAAAAGAGCCCAAAAACACACTAAGGGGGGTGTAAGATGATCCCAACCACTCTAAGGGGGGTGTAAGATGAGCCCAACCACTCTAAGGGGGGTGTAAGATGAGCCCAACCACTCTAAGGGGGGTGTAAGATGAGCCCAACCACTCTAAGGGGGGGTTTAAGATGATCCCAACCACTCTAAGGGGGGTGTAAGATGACCCAAACCACTCTAAGGGGGGTGTAAGATGATCCCAACCACTCTAAGGGGGGTGTAAGATGACCCAAACCACTCTAAGGGGGGTGTAAGATGATCCCAACCACTCTAAGGGGGGTGTAAGATGACCCAAACCACTCTAAGGGGGGTTTAAGATGACCCAAACCACTCTAAGGGGGGTGTAAGATGAGCCCAACCACTCTAAGGGGGGTGTAAGATGAGCCCAACCACTCTAAGGGGGGTGTAAGATGACCCAAACCACTCTAAGGGGGGTGTAAGATGATCCCAACCACTCTAAGGGGGGTGTAAGATGACCCAAACCACTCTAAGGGGGGTGTAAGATGATCCCAACCACTCTAAGGGGGGTGTAAGATGACCCAAACCACTCTAAGGGGGGTGTAAGATGACCCAAACCACTCTAAGGGGGGTGTTAAGATGACCCAAACCACTCTAAGGGGGGTGTAAGATGAGCCCAACCACTCTAAGGGGGGTGTAAGATGAGCCCAACCACTCTAAGGGGGGGTTTAAGATGACCCAAACCACTCTAAGGGGGGTGTAAGATAACCCAAACCACTCTAAGGGGGGTGTTAAGATGACCCAAACCACTCTAAGGGGGGTGTAAGATGACCCAAACCACTCTAAGGGGGGTGTAAGATGACCCAAACCACTCTAAGGGGGGTGTAAGATGATCCCAACCACTCTAAGGGGGGTGTAAGATGACCCAAACCACTCTAAGGGGGGTGTAAGATGACCCAAACCACTCTAAGGGGGGGTTTAAGATGACCCAAAACACTCTAAGGGGGGTGTAAGATGAGCCCAACCACTCTAAGGGGGGTGTAAGATGAGCCCAACCACTCTAAGGGGGGTGTAAGATGACCCAAACCACTCTAAGGGGGGTGTAAGATGAGCCCAACCACTCTAAGGGGGGGTTTAAGATGACCCAAACCACTCTAAGGGGGGTGTAAGATGACCCAAACCACTCTAAGGGGGGGTGTAAGACGCCAATGTTGGTTATCAAGTAATGCATTTTTGTATTTGCTACAACTATACTACTTTAAAGATCTATACTAACTGCACTTTTCTTATTTTTTCAGGCACAAACACATGCACCGTGATCCATATTTAGGACTTTACAAACTTTATTTCACTTTACTTTGCTTTTTCCTTTCTGTTTGAATTTTTATTTTCCTTTTCTCTTGTGTTCATTTTTAAATTTATGTAGATTTTAATAAAAAAATCTACTATATATAGATACATGTGGCTATGTGTTTAATTCTGGTGAAAGTTTCCTTGGCATTCTACTTCCTATTGTAATTTTCTTTTTCTTTCTGATTTATGTTTTTATTTCCCTTTTCCATTTTCCTTTTATTTCTCTGTTCTGTTTTTATTTTCTTTTTCTATTTTCCTTTCTCATTTCTGTTTTTATTTTCTTTTTCTATTTTCCTTTCTCATTTCTGTTTTTATTTTCTTTTTCTATTTTCCATTTCTTTCTCTGTTCTGTTTTTATTTTCATTTTCTTTCTCATTGGTGGTTTAATTGTATTTCCTTTTTATTTAAAAAATAAAAAAAATAAAATAAAATGTGGCTATGTGTTTAATTATGTTTTATTTTGCATTTATATTCTAATATCTGGTTTAATTTAATTTCCTTTTCAACACAAAATAAAAACTCTTTAATTTTTTAAAAAATGTGGCAATGTGTTTTATTCAGAAGGTACTGGATGGCCAGGACACAGCAAAGCTAACAGGCGCTGTGTAGAATAGCGTGGTCACACTGACTGACAGCGCCTACAAAGCTGAGGGCCAACATCATATTCAGCAATGTAGGCGTTGTTCCCAACAACGCCAGGTAGCGACTGAGGAGGCCTGCTATAGCGAATCGCTACCGCCCGCGGCTGACGCTAGCGGCGCTCATAGCGCCATACTTCAGTCGCTCATCTGTCGCTACCTGGCGCTATTGATGAATCGGCCTCTTAGACGTCTGCATCGCATTACAGTATAAATATTCCACATGACTTGAAACGGCAACAGAATGCAGCCTATTAAGCTTGCAAAATGCTGCATGCAACGTTGTGCCCGCAGCGCAACTGCAACACAGCCCTATAGAAATCTATGAGCATTGCAGGTAAAGTGCATGTATTGCGGTTTACTCCCAGTGAAGTGCCCTGAGAGAGCTATACTCACCACCACCCCCATATCCAGCCCTGCTGGTCCCCCGCTGCCACCTCTGGTGCTTGGTCCCCTGCCGCCTACTTCTGCTCCTGCTGGTCCCACACCTCCACCTCCTCCTCCACTGCTGGTCCCCCTCCTCCGCTTCTCTTTTTGCTAGTCCCCCATTGATGCCTCCTCCTCCCCGACTCCTACTCCTCTGCCGCCACTGGTTCCCTGCCACTGCTTCTCCGAGTCCTCCTTTGATGCTGGTCCCCTACCGCCACTTCTCCTTTGCTGCTAGTCCCCCACCGTGGCTTCCTCCTCTGCTGCTGGTCCCCCTCCACCTCATCTTCTGCTGAAAGTCTCCCTCTGCCACTTCTCCTCCACTGCTGGTCCCCCGTCACAGCCTCCTTCTCCAGTACTGTTCCCCCACCACCTCCTCCGTCTCCGCTGCTGGTCCCCCACCGCTGCCTCCTCCGCTGATGGTCCTCCGCCAATGCTTCTGTTCCGCGGCTGCTTCTTCTTTGCTGGTGGTCACTTGTGGATTAAAGTAAAAGCCATCATTAAAGCAAAGTGCAGCTAGGTCTAGCCACATGTTCAGCTAATATCACCAGTTATTGCTGTTCACTGTATAATCTGCTGTATTATGTTGTATAATCCAGTTTACGTATTGCATATTTGTTTACATTGCCTCTCAGTTTTACACTATTCTCACGGATGATTAATAAATCTACAGACCGTCATCCAGTCTCATTTGTAGATCAGTGGTGAGAGTGAGAGTTTAGTTGCCTGTCAAGCTCCACATAGATTCAGGGGATACATGGAATGGGAGCAGGACACTTTGGATTCCCTTATCGTATGCCTCCTTCTGTCCGGTAGCCACTGCTATCTGCTATTCCTGGGGAGCGACCTGGGACCACTTAAGCAGCAAATCTCCCCTTGCAGGGGGGGGGGGGGGGCTTTAGAGAAGACCGGGTGGTCCTTGGACTCCATTCCTGCAGGGTCGAGCTTGGGTAATGTGCAGTAGTTTCCGTGTGCCAACCTTAGCAGTGGAAACCAGGACTCTCTGCCAACTGTGCTCTTCCCTGGGATAGTATATGTGACACCCAGGGATCGAATACTCACTGCTTCAGTAATACAAGCAGAGCATGTGCGAACCACCAGCCAATCATCAGTTTGCTCTCAGTTCAGCTTTACTAGCTACTCTGACATGAGAGCTGTTTCCAAAAAATGTTGTGAGCCACAGGCCGCTTCCCAGCTTAACTGCACAAGCCCTTCAGACATGCCTGGTGCGGGTATGCACATCAGGTGAGGAAAGCTGGGATGTGGCCTGTTCATGCACCATGGGATCACCGATGAGGTGAGTAAATACAGTGATCTAGGGAATTTCACACATCGCGGGATGCCCCAGAGATAGGGAATAGGCAAAGTGTTGTTCAAAGAGATGATTGTTATTCTTTAGGATATATATATAATATATAGAGCTCCAGCAAATCCCACCCCTGATGCATACATTAAATTGGCCCTTTTACATTAATACACATCTGTGAGGGCCCTGGTCTGAATACTTGTGGGGTTAGGGAAACACATTGTGTGTGTGTGTGTGTGTGTGTGTGTGTGTGTGTGTGTGTGTGTGTGTGTGCTGCCTAGATACTAGGGGAGATAGGAAGCACATTCTGTAGAAGGTCTGGCCTGGATACCTGGGGGAGGGGGTTAGGAGTGGGCCTTCTGTGTGCCCTTTCTGAATACTTGAGGTGGTTAGAGGAGCATCTTCTGTGGGTGGGGGGGACCTGTCTGGATACTTGAAGGGGTTAGGGGGCTGCCTTTTGTGGGGGGGTCCTATCTGAATACTTGGGAGGGTTAAGGGAGTGCCTCCTGTGGGGAGGGGGGCCTGTCTAGATACTTGGGTGCAGGTTAGGGGAGCACGTTTTGTGGGGGGCCTTTCCTGGAGACTTGAAGAGGTTAGGGGAGTGCCTGTTGGGGCCTGTCTGGATACTTGGGCTGGGGGTTAGGGGAGTGTCTTCTGTGGGGGGCCCTGTCTGGATACTTGTGTGTGGGTTAGGGGAGTGACTTCTGTGGGGGACCTTGTCTGAATACTTGAGGAGGTTAGGGGAGTCCCTTCAGTCATGGCTTGTCTCGATACTTGGGGCGGGGGGTTAGGGGAGTGACTTCTGTGGGGGACCTTGTCTGAATACTTGAGGAGGTTAGGGGAGTCCCTTCAGTCATGGCCTGTCTGGATACTTGGGCTGGGGGTTAGGGGAGTGTCTTCTGTGGGGGGCCCTGTCTGGATACTTGTGTGTGGGTTAGGGGAGCGCCTTCTGTGGAGGGACCTTTCTGGATATTTGAGGGGGTTAGGGGACCTGTCTGTGATCTTGGGGTGTCTGCGTAGGTCATACCCTCCAACTATTCAGGGTGGGAAAGAAAGACAATCTTTAAATTAAGC
Organism: Gastrophryne carolinensis; assembly: GCA_027917425.1. Classification (NCBI taxonomy): domain Eukaryota; kingdom Metazoa; phylum Chordata; class Amphibia; order Anura; family Microhylidae; genus Gastrophryne; species Gastrophryne carolinensis. Next base: position 203,607,580 of record CM051240.1, on the reverse strand, counting down.
AACACCCCCTCATTGAGTCATGTGTAGTTAGGGTCTACAGCCATTAGGTGTCACTATTTATTTAGGTGGAAGCGGTTTAGGGGTGTTGGTTCTTCTAACAAGCTACGCATAAATAGACTATGGGAACTCCTCAGTGTCCAGGGCATGTGGATACAGGGTAATGGAGATTCCGCTCCCTACTTGAACTAACTTGAGAGGCAGGATCTTTTGGACTATGGAGCTGGGTTACCTGGGTTTTGGTCCACTTTGGTACAGCATGTGCTACAGCTACTTCTTCTAGGAGAATATTCCACAGTGTAAGTGGTCTCATGGGAAGTGGCCCTTTTCTCGACTTCACCCAGAAAATATTTTACTTAAAGGGGATCTGCACGATCCCTGGAAAGTCTGTCCCAGGTAGACTGTAGTGGGTAGGGGACAGAGTGCCTCATCTGACTGGTTGTGGGTAGGGGACAGAGTATAGCATTCTTAAAGGGCAAAGTTTTCATTACTGTGTGCCAAAATGATGTAATCAGGGTGCTAAGCTTATCTGTTATTTTTTTCTTTTCTATGTGTTTGCAACTCCATGTTATAAAAGAAACAGTTTTCCCCAGTAACAATGTGTTCACCTTAGCAATGTACATCAAAGGGGTGTGGTAAAAGTACAGATCAGATACTTCACCACTCTGGCTTGCTAATCATCTGAAGGCTGAGGCAGAGTCAAAAGTATTATTATCTCTTATGCTTTAATTCAACCTCTTCAGATGGGAGGAAAGCAATTGTGGGTTTCAGTAACTAAAGGGTTACTGGCAGTGTTCCCAGCGGGAAGCATAATTATTGCTGCTAATGAGCTCACCTGTTACAGCGGATGAATTTTGGGAGTTGTAGTCAGAAAGACAGCTTTACTAAAGGACAAGACAGCCACTCCTGCTTTACCAAGTCAGAGGAATATAAGAAACATGGAAACAACATGCTGATAAGTAAATTAGAAGCATGGGAGCACAATCTTAACACAAATGTTTATTTTGCACCCACGAAGAGGAAAATAGAAGGCAGAACACAAAAAAACTGACAAAAATTGAGTTTTCCATTAACAATCCTGCACCCTGAAAAAAAATCTGCAAAATGAACTAGATTTGGATTCTGGCCATCAGTTTGTGCATGTGTAAAATGTAAAGGTGTTATCAACTGTTATAAACTGAACACGTTTTAGAACACACACAGTTTGTTTTACACTAACACAGGTCTGGTAAATCAAATAACATGAAAATAACATATCTGAAATTCTAACTGCAAACCCACCAGTAGTCTCATTTTCTGATGCTTAAACTTATTCAACAGGGGTCTCAACATTTGTGGATTACTTTTAAATCCTATGGCCTCGATTCAATAAAGGTAGAAAAAAATTCTCATGGTAGTAAAAGATTCAATTCATGAGAAAAAAAGCCTGAGAATGTCACTGTTACTGAATCACCAGAAAAAAAGACAATGAAAATCAATGGCACTTTTTACTACTAAGGAAAAGTAGAGAACTTGTTACACTGTAGTAAAAAGTGCCATTGACTTTCATTGTCTTTTTTTCTGGTGATTCAGTAACAGTGACATTCTCAGGCTTTTTTTCTCATGAATTGAATCTTTTACTACCATGAGAATTTTTTTCTACCCTTATTGAATCGAGGCCTATGATTCTAGACAGACTGCATTACACCCTCCAGGACAGCAGTTCCACGGTTCTTTTCAGGACAGAGCATATTGCTATCATAATAAAAAAAGAAAACAAACAGGTGGTGATAAACTGTAAGTGTGGATCTTTCCTACAGATAAATTGCCAAAAAAAAGTCCACTACCATCAAAATTGTACAACCCAAAAAATATTTCAGCTCACCCTTCATCACTGTAATTCCTGTATGCAAAGGCGGCCGCCTGCCCCAATGGCTCAAAGCAAATTGCGGTTCTAATGCTCCAGACTCCAAGTTTAAAATATGTTTATTACCTGGTAAGACTAAGGCCCTTATTTATGAAGGAATAGCGACAGGTAGCGACTGGTGAGCGGGCGGTAATGACAGGCCCCGCCACGAGAACGCCGGCCCCCCACCACAATCACACATTTATCAAGCCAATCCTGCTTAGCGACTGAGATAGCGCCAGATAGCCACTCATTCATCATTATTCCAGCCTCAGCCCACAGCGCCAGCGTCCGACCTTGAACAGCAACAGGTATGACCTCTCGCTACCTGGCGCTCTCCAATGCATTTCAATGGAACAATCTTTAAATATTCATAATTAATTGTTATTAATTTTTTTTTTTTTAAATGTGAAAAATTCTGTGACCACTTCTGCCATTTTAAATAATTTTTTTTAAGGTAAAAAAAAAAAAAAATGTACAGAATTGATATTACAGGTCTGATATTAATGTATTCATATTACAAAATTATTTAAAAAACTTTTTTGGGTTTCCAAAAATATGGTTGTTTGGGGGTTAAAAAACAACTTTTAACCCATCGCCGCCAGCGCTCTGGGGTTTAAACATGCATTTCACAGCGCGAGAATTTTTTGAGCGTGATTTGTTAATGAATATGGTGGAAGCCGGTCGCTCTGACCAGTCGCTATCATGCGCACCCATACATCGCGGAACCTGTCAAATAGCGACTCCTCACCCAATATTCAACATTACGGCAAACCGACTGAGTCGCTATCAACTACCGAACAACGGCCAAGCACAGTGACTACTAGCGGGCGCTCTGAAAATGCCGCTACAGTCACACAACTGTCGCTACCTGCCGCTGTTAATGAATTGGCCTCCCCGGGGGAGTTTCTCCTGAAACGCTTCCCCCATTGCTTTGCAATTTATGTCAATGTCTTGATTGATGTTCTTATCCATATTGGAATAAACTTTATGTTTTAAACCGGACCCTGGAGTGTTGGAACCACAATTTGCTCTATACCATCAGGCACATGGAAACTGGAGGAAACCTTGACAGGAAGATGGCACACCAATCGCCACTACAAAATCAGATGATGAGTCTTTGACTGTCAAGAGTTTGTGTTATTGATGCCTCATAGCTCAAAAGAAAAGGAAGAGAAGACTTCTATCTACAGGTTTAAAAGGCTGTGTGTCAATAAGAAAGTCACTTCTGCAGAAAACTACTACTGAAAGCTAAAACTAGACTACTGAAGAATGTAAAAAGGTATGTTTGAGTGATACATCAACATTTGTTACACCTTTGCTACATCATGCAGGGTTTTTGTATGTTCTCTAGTAGATGGTTCCTCAAAGTGTTACAGTAGCATGATGATCAGTGGCTTTTGCTGGATCCAGAGTTGGCAACTTGCACAGGATGACTGGCACACTATACAAAAAGGGCTACCACAGCATTTTAATGTGCCATACAATACTCTGGTATACACCTAGTTGGTTAGGGGTTCATATTACAGCAAGATGATCCAAAACATACTTCTAGGTTATGTCATTACTACCTAAGAAGACACAAAGAAGCCAGTAGGCTTCAAAGAATAGACTGGTCTGCACAGTCACCAGACTTAAAGCAGACCTTCACCCTAAATAAGAATCTATCTTATATGTTTCCCCTGCGCTGTACATACAGATTGCTCACATTAAAAATCATCCAACCTGCATCTACTGCATTTTCAGAGACTTTTTCGTAAACATTCAAGATGGCGGTCCATGGAGGTGCAGGCAGGTTGCAAACAGGAAGAGTCTTCTGACTGTGTCGCTCTGCATTCTGGGATTGCTGACCTTTTTCTGACCCCCCCAGCTCTGCTCTGTCTGTGAAAAACACAGCTATAACCCTGCTCCCCTGCACTTATGACCCTTTTCCTCTCCTCAGTATGTGAGGCTACTGAGCCAAGATGGCGGCGCCCGTATCCTAGAGTGCTTAACAGAGTTGCAGGCCAGTTAAGGAAAGAATAAAAAGTAAGTGATTAAAAACTTTAAATATATTAATTTTAGATGCTGGGGAATTGATTTTTAATGATGCTGAAGGTCCGCTTTAAAGAGGACCAAAGTCTGAAAGATGCTAGAGCTGGTATTTATCAGGAGAGACTTAAAGAACTTAATTTGTACAGTATGGAGGAAATAAGGGAGAGGGGGGACATGATTGAGACCTTTAAATATGTGAAAGGATTGAATAAGGTTCAGGAGGGAAGTGTTTTTAAGAAGAAGCTTAATGATAGAACAAGGGGGCACAACCTGAAGCTAGTCGGGGGGAAGATCAGGAGCAATGTTAGAAAATATTGTTTTACAGAAAGAGTAGTAGATGCTTGGAACAAACTTCCAGCACTGAATTTAAACATGCCTGGGATAAGCACACATCTATCCTAAGATAAAGAGAACATACAGTATACACATAAGGGCAGACTAGATGGACCGTATGGTCTCCTTCTGCCGTCAACCTTCTATGTTTCTATGTTTCTATGTTTCTATTTGGGGTGCCCTGCAGTATGAAACCCCAAGGCTTCCTATAAACCCATCTCATTCCCACAGAGCATGCTTGGTCCTCTGGCAGCATTCTTGATTGATGCTCTCAACACACCAGGTGGACCTTAATGGCTGCTGGTGGGTGCCTGTAGGGAGGTGCCTGCAGAGATGCCACCAGGTGCTGTGGCAATAATGAGGGTGATGGCGGTGTGTGCAAGGCAGAGGGAATGATGGTTCAGCCAAGGGTTCCAGGTTGTGCCATTGGAATTAGAATGAAGTGAGTATATGGGGATTCTGGGGGTGTTCACAAAACAGACATCGGGATTCCTCTGGGGAGGGCTAAAAAGGGGTTCCCACAAAGGGGTTTGGTCTTCTTACAACTGCATTAAGCTTTTTTGGGATGAACTGGACAAAAGGATGAAAGCAAAGCAAACTACAAGGGCAATGGGAACTTCTGTAACACAGTTCAGATGAAATTTCTGAACAATAGGGTTGATTCAGAGCCCCTTTCTCATCATTTTTTGAAGGTCTTGCTACCAAATGAAAAATCATGCAAAAATGAAAACATTTCACACTAAAGTTCTTGCAGAAAAAAAGCTTTGCTGAATCAGACGAGGGGGAAAAATTAACGAGAATGGAAATATTCACGCAAAAAAAAGGTGAGAAAGGGGGTCTGAACCCTAATATCTAAATGCAATTGGAGAAAGAATGCCTACATTGTGTGAAGTAGCTACTTGAACTTGAGGAGTCAGATATCTAGATTTGATTTGTTGAAACCATCAATTGCAGTCCCTTTATTTTTATTAATCTTCACTTGTTTATTTTGTGTGTATAAAAACCGGAAGTGTTATAAGTGTTATTGACCGATAGTATATATCTATTAGAAAGGTTGGTACATACACCAGAAATTTAGAATTACTCTTATAGTAAATCTGTAAAAGAACTGAGCGTTACAACAATGAGGGGTTAAGTATAAAAAAGATCTCTTTTTTGCTTGATTTCCATCTTAACGTCGACATTTAGAGCAGCAGCTTGGGGACATCTGCTATCTCTGCTTGGCAGGGGCCACGCTAGAGCCTAATAAGGCATTCGCTGAGGCTTGGAGATGTCAGATGTAGCAGAGGATGTGAGAATATGCAAAATCTTGTTCTGGTAAAAAAAAAAAAAGAATCACTGATATATATATATATATATATATATATATATATATATATATTGAGTTACTTTATTATGACCAACAGCTAATATATAAAGTTGAGTTACTTTATTATGATTATTATGACCAACAGCTAATATTCAGAGTAATGGCTGTGTGCGGCAATGACAGCAGCTAGATGGGCTGGCAGTGACTCAATAAGGTCCTGGTAGGATGTTAAAGTTGTCAAAATAGGTTGTCATACGCGGCTGCAAGTGGGTAGTGGGGGAAGATCCATAGGGCAAAATTGACAATCAACATAGCCCCAATCATGCTTAGGCCCTTATTTAACAAGGGATAGCGCCAGGTAGCGAATGGTGAGCGAACGGTAATGACGGGCACCGCCACGAGTACGCCGGCTCCCCTCCGCAATCACACATTTATGAAGCCGATCCTGCTTAGCGACTGACAGAGCGCCAGATAGCGAATCATTCATCATTATTCCAGCCTCACCCCACAGCGCCAGCGAGCGACCTTGAACAGCGACAGGTATGACCTCTCGCTACCTGGCGCTCCCCAATGCATTTCAATGGAGCAATCTTTAAATATTCTTAATTAATTGCTATTATTTTTTTTTTAAATGTCAAAAATTCTGTGACCACTTCTGCAATGTTAGTTTTTTTTTTTTAAGGTTAAAAAAAAAAAAAAAACATTTTGTGCAGAATTGATATTACAGGTCTGATATTAATGTATTCATTTTACAATATGTTTTGAAAAACTTGTTTTTTTTTTTTTCATAAAAATATGGTTGTTTGGGGGTTAAAAAACTACTTTTAACCCATCGCCGCCAGCGCTCTGGGGTTTAAACAAGCATTTCACTGTGCAAGAATTTTTGGAGCGTGATTTGTTAATGAATATGCTGGGAGCCGTTCGCTATGGCCATTCGCTGTCATGCGCTCCCATACAGCGCGGAACCTGTCAAATAGCGACTCCTCACCCAATATTCAACATTACGGCAAACCGACTGAGTCGCTATCAACAACAGAACAACGGCCAAGCACAGCGACTACTAGCGGGCGCTCTGATAATGCCACTACTGTCGCTCATCTGTCGCTACCTGGCACTATTAATGAATCGGCCTCTTAGTTAGGTTCAGGTCTGGTAAGACTAAGACAAGGTAAGACTTGGTCATGCTCTTTAAACCGATGTTGGGCATTTTTAGCATGTGAAATATTTTTAGTCCCATCCTTCCCAGGGAATGCAATGGGCATGTATAGGTGTATGTGAGCTGCAACGATGGATTCATGTGCAAGTGTGTAATAATGAGAAATGTTAAGTTGTGTGTAATAATGAGAAATGTTAAAGCGGACTTCACGTAGAATAAGAGCATATGTTATATGTTTCCCCCACCCTGTACATACAGATTGCCCACATTAAAAATCATCCTACCTGCATCTACTGCATGTCATGATCCTTTAGATATTCAGGATGGCAGCTCATGGAGCATCAGACAGCCTGCAAACAGGAAGTGTCTTCTGACTGTGTCGCTCTGCATTCTGGGAATGCTGTCCTTTCCCTGACCCCAGCTCTGCTCTGTCTGTGCAAAGCACAGCTATAACCCCACCCCCAGTAATTTACCCTGCTCTCCTCTCCTCAGTATGTGATGCTTCTCGTTGCAGCCCAGTGGGGGAAAATAAGTAAGGCCCTTATTTAACAAGGGATAGCGACAGGTAGCGACTGGCGAGCGGCCGGTAATGACAGGCCCCGCCACGAGAATGCCGGCTCCCCACCACAATCACACATTTATCAAGGCAATCCTGCTTAGCGACTGAGATAGCGCCAGATAGTCACTCATTCATCATTATTCCAGCCTCAGCCCACAGCGCCAGCGTCCAACCTTGAACAGCGACAGGTATGACCTCTCGCTACCTGGCGCGCTCCAATGCATTTCAATGGAACAATCTTTAGATATTCATAATTAATTGTTATTAATTTTTTTTTTTTTTTTTAAATGTGAAAAATTCTGTGACCACTTCTGCCATTTTAAATAATTTTTTTAAGGTAAAAAAAAAATAAAAAATGTACAGAATTGATATTACAGGTCTGATATTAATGTATTCATATTACAAAATTATTTTAAAAACTTGTTTTTTTTTTGGTTTCCAAAATTATGGTTGTTGGGGGGTTAAAATTCTACTTTTAACCCATCGCCGCCAGCGCTCTGGGGTTTAAACATGCATTTTACAGCACGAGAATTTTTTGAGCACGATTTGTTAATGAATATGGTGGAAGCCGGTCGCTCTGACCAGTCGCTATCATGCGCTCCCATACAGCGCGGAACCTGTCAAATAGCGACTCCTTACCCAATATTCAACATTACGGCAAACCGACTGAGTCGCTATCAACTACCGAACAACGGCCAAGCACAGCGACTACTAGCGGGCGCTCTGAAAATGCTGCTACAGTCTCTCAACTGTCGCTACCGGCCGCTGTTAATGAATCGGCCTCTAAGTTACTAAGAACCTAAAATATATTCATTTTAGATGCTGGGGAATAGTTTTTTTAAGGGTTTGGGCTTTTCATTAAATCATGCTGAAGGTCTGGTTAAAGTTGTGTGTAATAATGAGAAATGATACAGGAAAAAAGTTTTAAACTCCCGAAAATATATTTAATAATTTGTACAAAAGCCTTTGTTGCTGATGACAGCTTTAAGACGTCTCCTATATGGAGAAACTAGTTGCTTGAATTGCTCAAGTGTGATTTTGGCCTATTCTTCCACAACACTCCTCCAATCCTGAGGATCCAGTGGGCTCCTTCTATAAACTATAAGCTTTAGTTCCTTCCATAAGTATTTATTTGGATTCGGGTCAGGTGATTGGCTGGACCATTCTAGCAGCTTTCTGCTTTTTCTCTGAAACCATTGGAAAGTTCCATTGCCTGTGATTCTGGGGTCATTGTCTTTCTGAAATGTTCACCCTTGTTTCATCTTCATCATCCTGGTCGATGGCAGCTGATTTGTTATTTCAATTATATGAAGCGTGCCAGTGCCATATGATGAAAAACAGCCCAACCCTATGATGTTCTAGCCTCTAAACGTCACTGCTGGCATGGTGATTTTGGGGTGATATGCCCTTTGTCCTCCTTACATATTGTAAATTATGGCATCCAAAGAGTTCAAACTTGGTTTCATCTGACCAGACTATATTCTCCTAGTATTTCACAGGCTTTTGTAAATGTTGTTCAGCAAACTTAAACACGCACTTCAGCATGCTTTTTTTAGCAATGGAGTCTTGCATAGAGAGCATAGACAGCATGGTTGAGTGCATTTACTTGTTTTCTTTGAAACAGTTGTACCTACTGATTTCAGGTCTTTCTGTATCCCTTCCCCGGGGGTCTATGGCTCTTGGACAACTGCTGACAATTTTTTTCACTTCTCTGTCTGAAATCTTGTAGGAAGCACCTGCTCATGGCCGGTTTATGTTGAAACAATATTATTTCCACTTCTAGGCCCCAATAGTGCTCACTGAACCTTCAGTAGTTTTGCAACAATAAGATTGCAAATTTCCAGCTTATTGCTTTTACCATGTTTCTTGTCACCTTTTATATGGCAACAGTTGAACCAGCTAAGTGGAATCATTATGTTCTAATTACTCATAGATTTCATCTGGTGTCAAAACTATTGCACCTCTCTTTCTTTAAGTGTTCAATACTTTTTACCTGTGTCCTTTCTCACTATTACACATAACTTAATTCAAAATATATTGTTTGATTTCAATGCATGTATGGTTGACATGAACATTTCATGTCAATAGTACCTAAATAAATAAATAATAAATAAATAAAATTATATTTAGTTAACAACTGGTGGCGTGTCCAACACTTATTACTTATTTCACCTGGGGTGTGTGTGTGTTTGTGTGTGTATATATATATATTGTGGAGATTAGCTCTGGTAGGCGACCGGGTGTCAGCAGTATAGAGGCGGAGGCAAATAGTTCAAAGTAAAGGCTGTGTTTATTTCACACATAAATCCACAAAAGCATATGTCCATACAGGTTACATCACCTTTTCAGGAAACCGCAGCATAAATGATTCAGTCAAGCAAACAGCTTTTAGTCCTTGAGCAAAGGTTCTGTTCACAGTCAAATATGTCTCAGGTCCGCATGAAACAGCTTCCACAGGAGATTTCAGCCAGGCTCACAGAGTCTCACTCCCATGTGAGCTCTAGACAAAGGACAGGCCACAGCTGATTCCCCAGGCTATTTAAACAGCCCGCAAAACCCGGACCTGGGTAGTGGGATGGAGTCCCACCCTGCTCTACTCCATCCCAGTAAAGCCGTCCCAGGTTAGCCTTTCGGCTATTCTAAAGCAACAGCAGCAAACTGCCACCAGCAGCTGATGCTGGAAATCAGACTACACGACTTTACTGCACCAATGCCAGGTACATTGGTGCTACATACCTGCCGTCAATGACGGCCCCTTGCCCCACCTTACCACATACCCCCCCCTTTGTTCAACCCTGATGGGGTGGACACATGCCAAACAATGTGCTCGGGACAGGGCATCCGCATTACCCAATAATCGTCCCGCTCTGTGCTCAACTGTAAACTTGAAGTTTTGTAGTGACAAGAACCATCGGGTGACCCTGGCATTCCTGTCCTTAGCCTGGCACATCCACTTGAGGGGAGAGTGGTCCGTAATCAGACGGAACCTTCTCCCCAGCAAGTAGTAGCGAAGAGACTCCAGGGCCCATTTAATGGCCCTCCCTCTCCACTATACTATACCGGGTCTCCGCGGGTGTTAATTTGCGACTCATGTAGACAACGGGGTGCTCCTCCCCGTTGACTTCCTGAGACAGTACAGCACCGAGACCTACCTCGGAGGCATCGGTCTGCACTATGAACTCCCTCTTAAAGTCGGGTGTCACCAACACCGGAGACCCACACAGGGCAAACTTCAAAGCGGAGAACGCTTTTTCGGCCTGTTCATTCCACTTCACCATGACAGACTTGCGTCCCTTTAACAGGTCTGTCAATGGTGCCGCTAGGGTGGCAAAATTGGGAATGAACCGCATATAATATCCCACCAACCCCAGAAATGACTTTACCTGGCGGGTGGTGTTAGGCCGTGGCCAGTTACGGATGGCTTCTAGTTTGTTCACCTGGGGCTTGACCATTCCTCGTCCAATCACATAGTCCAGGTATTTTGTTTCTTCTAGGCCTAAAGCACATTTTTTCGGGTTTGCCGTCAACCCAGCCTTCCGGAGGGAATCCACTACGGCCTGGACTTTGGGTAGGTGACTTTCCCAATCCGTGCTATGGATAATTATATCATCCAGATATGCCGAAGCATACCGACGATGTGGCCTGAGGACAATATCCATTAACCTTTGGATCGTAGCGGGAGCGCCGTGTAACCCAAAGGGTAATACCTTGTATTGGAACAGTCCCTCTGGTGTAATAAAGGCTGTTTTCTCCTTGGCAGCCTCAGTCAAGGGCACCTGCCAGTACCCTTTTGTGAGGTCCAAAACCGAAAAGTACCTGGCTTGGCCTAGCTTCTCAATGAGTTCATCTACCCGGGGCATAGGGTAGGCATCAAACTTGGAAACTTCATTAAGTTTGCGGAAATCGTTACAGAACCGCAACGTACCATCGGGCTTGGGAATCAAGACTATGGGGCTGGCCCACTCACTCTTTGATTCTTCAATCACATCTAACTGGAGCATTTGCTGCACTTCCTCCGCGATAGCTTGTCGCCGGGACTCAGGTACCCGGTAAGGCCTCAACCGGATCTTGACCTGAGGTTCCGTGACAACATCATGTTGGATGACCGAAGTGCGCCCAGGGAGTTCTGAAAACACGTCTGTGTTTCTGCTAATAAACTCCCTGGCTTCCTGAGTCTGTTTAGAGGAGAGGTTGTCGCCAGTTTTCACCTCGACTACTGCTTCTCTAATAACAGACCGAGGGATGGGAAGCTCCACCCCCATCATACCTGGTCGGGGACTGTCACCCCCAGGGGTCTCCCTGTCTTTCCACAGTTTCAGCAGGTTTACATGGTACACCTGCTCTGGCTTCCTCCGCCCAGGCTGATGTACCTTGTAAGTCACTTCCCCAACTTTTTCAATGACCTCATAGGGACCCTGCCACCTAGCTAGAAATTTACTGTCCACCGTGGGTACCAGAACCACAACTCTGTCACCTGGGTTAAAGTTCCGTACCCTGGCTTGCCGATTATAAATCCTGCTTTGGGCCCGCTGCGCTGCCTCCATATGTTCTCTGACAAGCGGCAAGACGGTCTCTATCCGTTCTTGTAGGTGAGTAACGTACTCTACCACACTTTTGTGGGGTGTGGGTTGCTGTTCCCAGGCCTCCTTGGCTATATCCAACAGGCCCCGTGGATGTCGACCGTATAAGAGTTCGAAGGGCGAGAACCCCGTAGAGGCCTGGGGCACCTCTCGCACTGCGAACATCAGATAGGGCAGCAGCAAGTCCCAATTCTTCCCATCCTTGGCGACCACCCTTTTTAACATGGTCTTTAAAGTTTGATTAAACCGTTCTACTAGGCCGTCTGTTTGCGGGTGGTAAACGGATGTCCGCAACTGTTTCACCTGCAGCAGTTTACAGAGCTCTTTCATTACTTTCGACATAAACGGGGTACCTTGATCGGTCAGGACCTCTTTAGGCAGACCTACTCTGGAAAACATTTCCATAAGCTCCTTAGCAATGAGCTTGGCAGAGGTGTGACGCAGGGGCACTGCCTCAGGGTACCGCGTGGCATAGTCCAAGATCACCAGAATATGTTGGTGTCCTCTAGCGGATTTTGGCACTGGACCCACTAGATCCATGGCAATCCGCTCAAAGGGTACCTCAATAACTGGGAGAGGAACTAAGGGACCACGGTAATGAGGCTGAGGGCTGGTCATCTGACATGTTGGGCAGGACTCACAATATCTCTCCACCTCCTTGCACACACTGGGCCAGTAGAATCGTTGTAAAACGCGGTCCAGTGTTTTCTGCTGGCCTAGGTGTTCACCCAGAACATGTTGGTGGGCCAAATCCAACACCAACTTGCGATATGGATTGGGTACCACCAATTGTTCCACCACCTCTTCACGTACCTTGTTTACTCGGTACAACATTTCCTGGTGAACCACAAAGCGAGGAAACTGTAACTCCGCCCCTGGCTGTTGTGGTTCACCTTCCACCTCAAGAACATTCTCCCAGGCCCGAGACAGTGTCGGGTCCTGGTGTTGAGCGGTACCAAAGTTAATTGTGGAGACATGGAGATCTGCCAACTCTGGACCTGTTGCCAACTCTTCCACATCTCCAACCATAATATTTAGTGGGGTTGACTCCCCCTCTTCCATTTTAGGGTCGGGCACCTCTTCCACGGTGCCTCCTGATTCCGGTTCCCAGGGCACCGGGGTCTCCCCTGAGTAGGGCCAGTCTATAGGGGACACACCCGCCTCGCGGGTTTCCGGAACTGCCAACTTGGCCCATAGTGACCTGAACCCTGGAAAGTCTCTCCCAATAATCAGTTCATACGGGAGTTTAGCGGCGACAGCGACTTCATGTTTCCAGCTGCCGGAGACAGTGGTGAGAGACACTTGTGCTGTGGCATAGTCTCTCAAGTCCCCATGAATGCACAAAACCCCGGTTTTCCGCCCAGTGTACTCATCGGGCAGTACTAAGGCGGGTCTTGCCAGGGTAACCATACTCCCCGAGTCCAAAAGGGCCACAGCCAGGGTGTCTCCCACTTTCACCTGACAGAGGTGACTTTGCCCCACAAGCTCAGGGACACCGGCAGCACACAGCCTCCTGGCATACATGGCAGGGCGGTAACCAAAGTTCACGTCCATGGGCTCCCCCTGGTGGGGACAATTGGCTCTGATATGTCCCGGCTCCTTACATCCCCAACACAACACTTGGGCAGGGACTTTGGGGGGTAGGTCCTGAGGGGGTTTAGGGGACGCCACTCGCCTGAGCTGGGGCGGGGACCTCCAGGGTTTCCCCGAATCCCTCCTCATGGAGCCGCCTTGCAAGTTCCTGGTGGCTTCATATCGCTCCACTAGGTCCACCATCCCTAGTGCGTTGTCAGGGGATACCTGGCCAACCCAGTGCTGAAGAGGGTGCGGTAAAGCCCTCCAAAAAATGTCCGCTAGCAAGCGGTCCAACATGGCAGTGGAGCTTAACGACTCCGGCTGCAGCCATTTTTGCAGCAGGTGCAGCAGTTTATAGTACTGGGGCCGGGCGGGCTCTGCCGACTGGTAGCTCCACTGATGCACCCGCTGAGCCCGAACCCACACATTCACCCCCAGTCTGGCCAGTATCTCACCCTTCAGAGTCGGGTAGTCAGCGGCTTGGTCCTCTGGGAGATCAAACAACACCTGCTGGGGTCCAGACGCCAGAAATGGAGCGATGACATCAGCCCACTGGTCATGCGGCAACTTCTCCCTTGCAGCCACCTTTTCAAACACCGCCAGGTAAGTCTCAACGTCATCTGAAGGGGTCATTTTTGTGAGCGGACAGCTTTCCGGGCATCAGGAATACTTTTGGGCGCACCTGCAGCTTGCTGCGCCATCATATGTTGCAAAAACAGCTGGTTGGTCTCCTGCTGCTGCTGATTCGCCTCCAAGAGCGCTTTCACGACCGCCTCCATTTTGTCTGCAGTCCCAGGTAGCAGCCTGGCAGGTTTAATATAGGACATGCACAAAACAAAAACTTTTTCGTCGGTTGCTCCTAGCAACGGCCTCACTGCTGTGCCCGCATCCGACACCAAATGTGGAGATTAGCTCTGGTAGGCGACCGGGTGTCAGCAGTATAGAGGCGGAGGCAAATAGTTCAAAGTAAAGGCTGTGTTTATTTCACACAAAAATCCACAAAAGCATATGTCCATACAGGTTACATCACCTTTTCAGGAAACCGCATCATAAATGATTCAGTCAAGCAAACACCTTTATTCCTTGAGCAAAGGTTCTGTTCACAGTCAAATATGTCTCAGGTCCGCATGAAACAGCTTCCACAGGAGATTTCAGCCAGGCTCACAGAGTCTCACTCCCATGTGAGCTCTAGACAAAGGACAGGCCACAGCTGATTCCCCAGGCTATTTAAACAGCCCGCAAAACCCGGACCTGGGTAGTGGGATGGAGTCCCACCCTGCTCTACTCCATCCCAGTAAAGCTGTCCCAGGTTAGCCTTTCGGCTATTCTAAAGCAACAGCAGCAAACTGCCACCAGCAGCTGATGCTGGAAATCAGACTACACGACTTTACTGCACCAATGCCAGGTACATTGGTGCTACATACCTGCCGTCAATGACGGCCCCTTGAACCACCTTACCACAATATATATATATATATATATATATATATATATATATACAGTATAGGCCGACCCGAATATAAGCCGAGGCACCTAATTTTACCACAAAAAAATGGAACAAGTTATTGACTCGAGTATAAGCCGAGGCGGCTTTTTTCAATTGGAATTGGAGTTTCACAGGGACACACACACACACAGGGACACACACACAGAAAGGGACACACACACACAGAAAGAGACACACACACAGAAAAAGACACAGACACACACACACACACACACACACACAGAAAGAGACACACATACACACACATACACACACACACACACACATACACACACACACACACACACACACACACACACACACACACACACAGAAAGAGACACACACACACACACATACACACTGTGGGTACCTGCTGCTGCTGCCGCCGCCACCGCTCTCAGACGCGCAGGGGGGTCAGGGTTTGGCCGAGGTTACCCTGCAGAGGGGCAGCGGGGTCCCCCTCCCCTCCTCCCGGTCGCTTGGCACACAACACCCTCCATTCAGCTCCGCCTGGCAGCCGCCAGCCGCCGCCTTTCTCATACACACACCAGCACTTCCTGGCTGTTGCGTGCTGGTCGTCGGTGGGCGTGCCCCATATGGCCGGCGCGCAGCAGCCTGGAAGTGCCGGTCAGTGTGTGAATGTGTGTGCGTGTTTGTGTGTATGAGAGCGGCGGCGGCGGCGGCGGCAGCAGCGGGTACAGCAGGGACCCGCAGCGGCCACCCCTCACCCTCCAGCACCTGTTGGGTTCAGGGTTGCGGCCTTTCCTGGCAGTCCGCCCCTGGACTCGAGTATAAGCCGAGGCGGCTTTTTTCAGCCCAAAAAGTGGGCTGAAAAACTCGGCTTATACTCGAGTATATACGGTATATATATATATATATATATATATATATATATATATATATTAGCACAGCCATCAACTAGTAAATCATCAATATATTTTATTTTTTATTTCAGCAATATGCTCAATTATGTTTTAAACCGGACCTTCACCATGATTTCTTGAAAAGCCCAAACCCTTAAAAAACTATTCCCCAGCATCTAAAATTAATATATTCTACATTTTTAATCACTTACTTATTATTCTTTCCCCCAGTGGGCTGCAACTCTGTTAAGGACTTTAGGATGCGGGCGCCGCCATCTTGACTCAGAAGCATCACACTTACTGAGGAGAGTGGGATAAAATACAGACAGAGCAGAGCTGGGGTCAGGAAAAGGTCAGCTGTCCCAGAATGCAGAGCAGCACAGTCAGAAGACACTTCCTGTTTGCAGGCTGCCTGATGCCCCATGGGCCGCCATCTTAGATGTTTAAAGGCTCATAACATGCAGTAGATGCAGGTAGGATGATTTTTAATGTGTGCAATCTGTATGTGCAGGGTGTGGGAAACATATAAGATAGGCTCTTATTCAGAGTGAAGACCCACTTTAAAAACTGCTACAAAAAAATTATATTAAGTTATAATGGATAGAATCCAAAAATTACATTTTCAAAATGTGCCATACTATGCTTTGGACACTAGATGGCAGCAGCCAATGTCACTAGTCACTGGAGGCAGTGGTAAGCCAAGTACAGCCCTGCGACCAAGAAATTCTCACCGCGATTATCTGACCCAAAATTCATACTGGCCTGTAAAATTAAAAAAAAAAAATACACGGCATATTAAAAAAATAAATACTGACAATGATTAATTTGATCATATTTGGCAGGGTATTATTTTGCAGTAATCCTCTGTGACATAAAGATATTTTGTCAGGACAAATATGAAGTGCGAATGATTGCAAAAGGAAAAAAAAAAAACAATGGCTGGCTTTAAATACAGATGAGAAAGAAAATTAACCTATCTCTATCTGACTCATCAAAGCCTTTTATCTCCGGCTATAAATGAAGAGTAAACAAGGGTGCTGCAATTTTTAAGCTCATTGTCTATAACGGATTACTCCAGAAGCACGCTATTACCATTTAGTCAATTTATATGCCACAATGTGACAAATTAATATTAATGTTGCTGTTTTGGAAATGGCGTTCGGGTCATTGCACGAAGGGGAGTCGGTGTTCCGCGTTAAAGCAATAACGATTTTTATTGACCTCAGATAAAGAGCACAAAGCTTTTCTTATTGCCGGGGAAATGTACTTATT
Organism: Gastrophryne carolinensis; assembly: GCA_027917425.1. Lineage (NCBI taxonomy): Eukaryota > Metazoa > Chordata > Amphibia > Anura > Microhylidae > Gastrophryne > Gastrophryne carolinensis. The sequence goes on along the minus strand of CM051240.1, from coordinate 203,590,528 downwards.
ACATTTAAGATGATGTCTCGGCTTCATCTGCACTTATTAAAGGTTATTTTATATCTTCTTTTTTATTCTTTTTATATTCTATTAATTGCCTTTTAATATTGTGCTGTTTTTTTTTATTGCCATAGCTTTTTGAAGTGGACTTCAAGTTTGCTGACATTGAGAGGCCTCTTTCATTGAAGACTAAAAGGAAGCTGTAATTATACCAAAATGCTCACCAGGTCATTACTCCTGTCCCACTTCGGGTGTCCCACATGACTGCCGGTGGCCATTAGGGTTACCGTCAGAATCCCGGTAGGCCGCTCCGCCTGTGTATTATGCTTGGCCACCCTGGGTCTGGCTGTGTTCCGCTTGCGAGACGGGTGAGTAAAGGGCAGGTGAAGGCCTTACGGTGGCTCTCGGCGACCTGTGCTGCAGCCTATGACAGCCGGCGCTGCAACACAGAGAAGAGCTTACGTTAAGGCCGCTCTCAGCTCTCAGGGTCTGCCTGTGCTGACTGCATGCAGATGCGGAACTAAGCCTCTTTTCTGTGTTGCAGCCCGGCCAACTTAGACTGCAGCACAGAGCGCCAGCGCCTGCCCTGCGTTCACTCGGCGGTCGGCCCACACATGGAACCCACTGCCGGGCCCGGGCGCCAGCCCTCCTCCATTCACTTGGCTCACACAAGGAACACATAACCGGACCTGGGGTGTCTGCCCTCCATTCACCCGGCCCCAGCGGCTCTGCATGTCCCCTCCGGCGATGTTACACCACAGGACATCAACGGACCAGCCCTGCTTTCGGTTTGTGGCTTCCTCTGTGGATTGGTAAGCTGCCCATTCTTGCTGTTGAGAGGGGAAGGGTGAAAAATTAATGCGTTAAAGTGGACCAAAACCGGACCTAGCGTATTTGGTTTGTCTTCCATCCCCTGGGGCTTCCGGATTTTGGATTCCCCTGAGTGAAAACCCACAAGTAGCCCAATATGCTTACCTTACCATTGAGCCCATGGCGCATGCGTGGTTGGTGTCTAGGGTTCCATTCAGCCTCTCCAGCCACGCATTAATATGTACGCCAGGAGAAGCTGATTGGAAGACAGCCACACCTGCACTGTGGGCTCATCATAAGAAGAGCGGGCCACTGGCAGAGTTTGCAGCAGGGCATCCCAATTTATCTTTCTTGTGTTTTGTTCCTCCTGGTGGGGGCATTGTGATTTGGGATGCCCCACTGTGTGTGCCCCCTCTAATCACCAGTAATTTGTGTGTGTTTTATGGAGTGATTGGGGGCATTCGGTATGCTACGTGTTATTGGGGGATTGTGCAAACTGCCTGTTGTCAGGGTTTTTTGTGTGTTGGGTCTTCACACTGCCTGCTATTAGGTTCTTGGTCGAGGGGGTATTTCAGTACACCATTTGGTTCAAAATACTTTTTTTCCCTTATTTTCCTCCTCTAAACCCTGTGTGCGTCTTGTGGCCCAGTGCGTCTTATAGTGCAGAAAACTATAGTATATATACATGCGAAGTAACATACTATACCGGGCCGGTGTGACCCAAAAAGTCCCTGGGCCGTTTTTCAATCCCAGTCCGCCCCTGCCGATCTCTGTGGGTTTTGGTCCAGTTTAAGTCTAATGGATTAAGAGGAAATATTTGGGCTAAAGCAGATTGTCAAAGCAGTTGACCTAGGCCCTGGCCAAAACTCTACTATTATTTTCTGGTCCCGGAGGTTAAATCTTGACAAATCTTTCTGCGCACTACCTATTACTGTATGGCCATTCAGATACCACATTGCATTTTTTTTATAATAGGGTCTTAATAAGCTCAGAATAAACCAAATCATTTAGGGGAAGGGGAGAGTAAGGGAGTTCATGCCAGCTTTTCCTTAGATTTTTTGTTTGCTTTTTACATATTGTAGAGTTGCATGAACAGGACGATAAGCAGGAAACACATTTTATAAAATGTGCATATTTTGATATGTGTGGAGCTGTTAATTAGCAGTACATGAGCTTTGGCGGCATATTTCGTTTGAAATATGATGTTAATGATATTTAATTAAACCTTAGAATATGAGCTGTTTATCCATGGGTTCCATTATATTTACAGTCAGGTTATTGCTCACTGGTCTTTTGTGCTATTGTCTGTTCCTGCAGCAGTCCTCGGAGCCTGCATCCCTGACTCCCATTACAAGGAATGAGGGCCTCTGTACTAAAAAGTTCATGGTATACGGAGGCCCCTCATTGTATTTAATGGGAGTCGGGTCATGCCCACCCACCAGCAAGAATGTCGAAGAACAGCTCCCGGATCCACAAACTTGGGCTGTGGTTGGGCGATTGGCAGCACAGGACTGGCATCCTTCTAGTTCTAGATCTTCTAGTTAATGCCGGAGCTACCCGGCCTTGGAACAGGTGGTGCTTGATGGTGGTGAAGCAAGGGTCCCCATGGCTAGAAGCTACAGTGACTGGATGGAAGCCACAATGATAGACAGGATGAGTAGACTGCCAAGCCAGGTCAAGAGCCCAATCTGGAGGCCTTTCAAGCTGTGTCAAAAGTCGGGTAATCAGATGAAGCTAGCTCACAACAAGCAAACGTCACTCAAAAGAGATCTGCTGGCTCCAAAGTGCATGCTGTAGAGTCACACATGCAAGTATTGGAGGTCACGCATGGAAGCATAAGATGGACTATAGCTATGGGTATCAAGACGGATAGGGCTTTTCTGGCTTGATGACTGATTGGACCACATCCATGACCCTGAAATTCTAATTTAGAATGTAGTATCCCACCGAAATAGCCAAAATCAAGCAAAGGAATTCATCTACTTCACACTCCTGCACTGATTTATTGGTCCGCTTGCCCACAGGATAGATCTTCCCAATAACCTTATCTATTGCCCACCTTCCCCCCCACCACCAATCATTGTCAGCCTGCTCTAGGGCCAATATCAATCAGATACTGGGTTTGGGCTTTTTAAATAAATTTATACCATAGAGCCAAGGACAGGGCTGCCATTAAATGGGACCCTATTTAAAGCAGGAACATGTCCTGGCCCCATCTAGAACATACGTTATACTGGCCTTCCCAAGTCTAACACTGAAAACTGGAGTTGCCATACTATGCCAATACTATGGCTTTGATTCACTAAGGGGGTTATTTAAGAAGGGATATTGTTATAGCGTCCAACACACATCACATTCATCCATCCCGGCCAGGTTACTAAAGTGAAAGGGATGCTCTGTTACAGCGTCTACTAGTGGTCGCTCTAAGAGCCGCTATACAGACGCTCATCTGGCAATACCTGGTGTTAGTAGTGAATCAGCCTCCACGTGTTGAAAACAATCCTCATGGTAGTAAAAAATTCTATTCATAAAAAAAAAACATGAGGATTTAACTTTTAGTGAATCAGCAGATAGAAGACAATGAAAGTCAATGGCACTTTTTTACTTCTGATAAAAGTATTACTTCTTTTTACTTACCATTGGCTTTTTACTACCATGAGATGTTTTTCAACTCTTAGTGAATAAAGGCCAAAGTATCATCCACTTCAGCAAACGTAAAACAATAAATAAAAAATGTAAAATCTATTTAAATTATTTATCTGCTTTCAGCTTACAAATTAATGTTCCAGAATAACAACAGATACATTTGAATGTGTCACTTTTGCTTTCCGGCCCGCTGACCTGCCATTTTGTTTGGGACTTTGAAGTCGCTGTCAGTGTGGTCAGGTGAGGAATCTTTGAGAAGTCTAGAAAAGCAAATTCATTTAACATCACTGCCAAAAAATGAAAAGAACATGAGTTATGAGTTCTGGCTGCGCGGCTTTGCGTTGACTGTCAGGATCTGATTTTTGGAGAGAAATAGCCGGCCCTGTCACCACTGACGAGTGCATTATAAGTGTAATAGCGGCACAAAGACACAATCAATCAATGCTGTAGCTGGGCCAGGCAGTGTGTGTGTGTGTGTGTGTGTGTGTGTGTGTGTGTGTGTGTGTGTGTGTGTGTGTATGGGGGGGGGGTGTACAACATGATCCATCTCCCCGACTATTATTTTCAGCATATTAGATGACAAATAATTGTACATTCATCAATAACGATAGATTAAAGCTGAAATGATTTATAGCCCAATAGCAGGGAAATGATGAAAAACCTAGTCGTCCTAGCATTGATGAGGTGTATTCAATTTTCACGGGTCTCGTAGCAGCAATATTACATGGGAAGGAAACTACCTGAAACAAGGGCCCTTATTTATGAAGGAATAGCGACAGGTAGCGACTGGTGAGCGGCCGGTAATGACGGGCCCCGCCACGAGAACGCCGGCTCCCCACCACAATCACACATTTATCAAGCCAATCCTGCTTAGCGACTGAGATAGCGCCATATAGCGACTCATTCATCATTATTCCAGCCTCAGCCCACAGCGCCAGCGTCCGACCTTGAACAGCGACAGGTATGACCTCTCGCTACCTGGCGCGCTCCAATGCATTTCAATGGAACAATCTTTAAATATTCATAATTAATTGTTATTAATTTTTTTTTTTTTTTTTAAATGTGAAAAATTCTGTGACCACTTCTGCCATTTTAAATAATTTTTTTAAGGTAAAAAAAAATAAAAAATGTACATAATTGATATTACAGGTCTGATATTAATGTATTCATATTGCAAAATTATTTAAAAAACATGTTTTTTTTGGTTTCCAAAAATATGGTTGTTTTGGGGTTAAAAAACTACTTTTAACCCATCGCCGCCAGCGCTCTGGGGTTTAAACATGCATTTTACAGCGCGAGAATTTTTTGAGCGTGATTTTTTAATGAATATGGTGGGAGCCGGTCGCTAGGGCCAGTCGCTATCATGCGCTCCCATACAGCGTGGAACCTGTCAAATAGCGACTCCTCACCCAATATTCAACATTATGGCAAACCGACTGAGTCGCTATCAACTACCGAACAACGGCCAAGCACAGCGACTACTAGCGGGCGCTCTGAAAATGCCGCTACAGTCGCTCAACTGTCGCTACCTGCCGCTGTTAATGAATCGGCCTCAAGGTATATGGATGCTGGCGACAATTGATTTGCAAGCCTGTTCTTTGTAAGGGGGTCAGCAACTGTGTCCTGAACCAATAAATCAAAGGGGAGCTATAAGAATGCTGGAAATGTAGAGAGGTGGGCAAGCGCCAAAAATAATATAAATATATATAGTGCCTCAAAGACACATGACAACATGGCGTCTTTCTAATGAGAGACAATGCTAACAGCAGCAGCTTTTGTTGTCCCCATGGTCGGCCTTTAAGGTGTGCGAGGTGTGTGGCCGCACAGGGCGCCATCCCAACCTCTCTATAAGTGGGCGCTAGGAGCTCCCAACTGGGCTAGCGGGCCTCTCTTTTCCAAAATAGCCCTATTCCTTTTCTTTCTTTTTCTTGCATATTTCTTTATAATTCTCTTTTACCTTTTTTCTTCTTCTCCTTCCTCTTTTTTTACTGATCCCTCCATTTTCCTCTCTTTCCATCCATTTACATGTTATATCCACATTCCCTCTATCTTTCTCTTGTCACCTTCCTCCTGCCTGCCTCTATTTTCAGCTTCCTTACATCTTCTTCCTTTTTTTTTGCTTCTTTGTTTCTTTCACAGAGTGCTATCCCATCCTCTCTGTAAAGGGGCGCCAGGAGCTCCTAACTGGACTAGTGGGCCTCTCTTTTCCAAAATACCCCTATTCCTTTTCTTTCTTTTTTGCATATTTCTTTATAATTCTCTTTTACCTTTTTTCTTCTTCTTGAATTGAATTTCCCTTTCTCCCCTCTCTTTTTTCATGATCCCTCCATTTTCCTCTCTTTCCGTACTCCCTTCCCCCATCCATTCACATTCCCTCCATCTTTCTCTTGTCACTTCCTGCCTGCCTCTCTTTTCAGCTTCTCCACATATTCGTTCCTTTTTCTCTTTCTTACTCTGGGCCTTATTCATGAAGGGATAGCGTCAGGTAGTGGCTGGTTAATGAGCGGTAGCGACAGGTAGCGACTGGTGAACGCCGGACACGGCACGCAATTACACATTTATCAAGCAGAATCTGTTTAGCGACTGGGATAGCGCCATGTAGCGTCTGATTCATCATTTTCCCAGCCTCAGCGAACAGCGCCGGCGTTCAGCCTTGCACAGCGCCAGGTATGATCTCTCGCTACCTGGCGCTCTCCCATACATTTCAATGGACGATTCTTTCCTTCTCTTTAAACTGTGTTTTCTTTTTTTTTAAATCTCAAATAATTCTGTGACCTCTCCTGGCATTGAATAATCAGTTTTTTAATTTTTTTTTATTTTTTATATATTTCTTCAGAAATGACATTACAGGTCTGCCATTAAAGTGTTCATGTTACAATGTTGCTACAATGTAATTCCATACGTTTTTGCTTTGTTACTAGTTGATAGATGCTGAAAAACAGACTTTAAACACACCGCCTCCTGCGCTCTGGGCTTCAGATAAGCATTTTTCAGCGCCAGAGATTTGTGAGGCTGTTTTTTTGCTGAATATGGTGTGAGTCGGTCGCTATGAGCAGTCGCTAACATGCGCTCCCATACAGCGCTGTACTGGTCAAATAGCGACTCCTCACAATGTATTTAACATTACTGAACAGCGACTGAGTCGCTATGAAGTAGCGACCCACGGCTGAGCACAGTGACTACTAGCGGGCGCTCTGAAAATGCCTGCTACAGACGCTCATCTGTCGCTACCTGGCGTTAGTGATGAATCAGCCTGCTCCTTTCTCTCGCTCTATTTTTTTTCATGTATTCTTTGCATTCCTTCTCTCTTTCTTCTCTACTCTCTTTATTTTTACATTCCTCCCATCTTGCTCCCATTTCTACATTCTCTCAATCTTTCACTTATCACATTCATTTAATCTCCTTCTCTCTCTCTCACTTTCTATGTCATCCTATCTTTTTTTACTTTTTTATCTTTTCTCCCCCTTTCTTGTTTCCACATTCCCTCCATCCTCTCTCTATTTTCACCTTCTCTTCATATTACTTTCCTTAGTCCTCTCCATCTCTTTTTCACATTTCATCTTACTTTTATCTTTTTTCGCCTTCAGTCTTTCTTTTTCTGCATTCCCCCAGTGTCAGTTTCTTGCCGCATCTCTTTGGGGTTTATTTAAGAAACGCTTAGGCCACGTAGTGCCTGATGAGTGTCAGGTGAATGTCAGGTCCCAGTGGAAAAGGTCTGCAGGCTGATTCATTACTAACGCTGTGCTTTGGTTATGGTTCGTTGTTTCAGAGCGTCTCAGTCGCTGGCCGGCATGGTTGAATACAATATGTGAGTCGCAGTACTACGCTGTATGGGAGCGAATGGTAGCGCCAGCTCAGTGCGACTGACTCACAGCACATTCATCAGCCTCAAACAGTTCCGGTGCTCAAAATCGGGTCGATGTAGCCCATAGCGCCAGAGGCTGTTTGATTAAAGTCCGAATTTGAACATGTATTCACTAGTAACAAAGCGAAAACATATGGAATTACATTGTTATTACATTGTAACATGAACACTTTAATACCAGACATGTAAGGACAATTCTGCTAAAAATATTATTAATCAAAAAAGTTTTCAAAAATGTCATTTTCTTGCCCAGAATACATGTCAGAAGGTGTGTGTTTTTTTTTTTTTTTGAGGAAAACAAATAAAATTGGAATCAGGAAAGGGATTTAAGGATCGTCCATAGAAATGTATGGGAGAACGCCAGGTAGCGACAGGTAAGACGTGGCCCCAAAAAAACCCTATATCACTGCCGCACACTAAGGCCCTTATTCATCAAGCGATAGCGCCAGGTAGTGTCTGACGAGCGCCAGGTAGCGGCAGCTAACGGCGCCTACCGACTCAAGTACGCCCGGCGGCGGTCACAATGACGCATTTATCAAGCTAAATGAGGCTAGCGCCGGCGAGAGCGACGGCTAGCGCGGCATTCATCATGAAGCCGGCTGGACCGAACAGCGCCGCTGCAAATTCCTTCACAGCGACACGTATTACCTGGCGCTACCTGCCGCTCTCCCATACATTTCAATGGCAGACGCTGCAATGATTGTTCTTAGTGGTTAGGGGGTTTTTTGCTTTTGGCCAAAATTCAACACATGTTTATATTGATATGTTTTATGAATCTAGCTGGTTATTTCTGTTTTTTTTTTTTTTTTTTATTTTTCACAATGTAATGTTGTGAGTGACATGGGAATTGCATCTCCTCCACCCAAACTCATTGGCCTCAAAAGCGCTGGTTTTCCACACAAACGGGGCTTGTAAAGCTATTTTGTAGCCTGTCAGGTTGGGCGGTCACGTTCGCTCTTCGAAATTGTCAGCGCCCAAGCTATTCGGCAGCCCTGTCCTTGATGAATCTGTGTTGGTCAGTGTTTGTGCAGTCGCTGTTTTAATTCGCTATGTGGCGGCGCGAGCGTCGCTGTGCCTCGCTGCGCGGCGTTGTGCGGCGCTGTGCTGTTCATACATGTGCCCTTCTGCCATTTGCAAGGAATTCACTTCCCGCGACCCCAGTCGTTGTTAATGAATACACTGTAGTTGTGAGCGTGCCTGGCCACATATTGCAGGATTAACATTCAGTCGTACCAGCTCATAACAACCCGTTATGCATTCTCACGTGTGCCACATTTTCAGGTAGTTGTCTAGTTTGATTGTGTGATGACTTTGTGAAGGAATAAGATTTGTATATGTAAGCACAACGGTGTATGCTTTAGAAGGACCTATGCATTCCAGTATGTAGAACCCCCTGCTAAATCAAGCTAATAATTTGTGGCGCCGTGGGCCCTAGCTTGTTTTTCAGCGTCATTTTATTGTTTTTCCGCCATTTAGCTTGCACATAGCTGATATTAGCTTGTCCCTGCTGCGCGCGTTTTTTTTTTTTAGTTTGGAAGCACAGTTGCTTGCGTCATATCCGGTTCCGGGATCCTCCTTTGCGTTTCAACGCCACCTTAAGGTAAAACTGTCTTGCGCTTATGCCAATAGCTTGTTTTTCAGCGTCATTTTAATGTTTTTCCGCCATTTAGCTTGCACATAGCTGATATTAGCTTGTCCCTGCTGCGCGCATGTTTTTTTTTTGTGTTTGGAAGCACAGTTGTTTGCGTCATATCCGGTTCCGGGATCCTCCTTTGCGTTTCAACGCCACCTTAAGGTAAAACTGTCTTGCGCTTATGCCAATAGCTTGTTTTTCAGCGTCATTTTAATGTTTTTCCGCCACTTAGCTTGCACATAGCTGATATTAGCTTGTTGCTGGGGCGCGGTGCGTATTTTTGTTTTGGTTTGTTTTTTATGTCTCATGTCGCTAGCGTCATTTCCGGTTCCTGTTTCCTCCTTAGCGTTTCCAATATGGCTCCCAAACGGAGAGTAATGCGCCTCCCCAGCTCCTCCTCAGATTCCGGCCCCACCACCCCTCCCCCACATCCCCCACCTACCTCACCTTCCCCAAATACCACCCCTCCCACCCATTCCCCTCCTGTGCCCCCAAAACAACGGCGCACCCGGGTGGATAGCCGGGTCAATGGCCAGGTAGTTAAAGTGAGTATTTTAGTTTTGTATTTTTAGTTTAAAAATGTCTAAACACACAGGGTGGATAGGGGCTGTTTTTTTTTTGTTTTTAGTCCAAAATTGTACACTCCACATGGGGCATCCCCATTGTGGATGTCCTGCTTGGATGCCCCCCCCCCCCCCTGGAGGCCCCCAAAAATTATCTATGGCCCCTCCCATCTGTGCATGTGTGAGTTGCGGATGCCTATTGCGCTTACCTCTAGCAGGGTGTACCCCTGCGCCATACATATTTTCAATTGGTGTGCAGGCGCACTCCCTGTTAGAGTCAAACGCCACATGCGTACTTTGCCGTGCAGATGCAGCTGAGCTGGTATGCACCTCCCAAGGTCCTTGGTTGCGCATACCACACCGGCGTGGACCGCTGTATTTGGCTTGCGGAGTGACGTGGGAGTGTCCTCAGCTGTGTATTTGGGCCCTTCAAAGGGGGTTGCAGACAGTGGGCCACCCACAATAGTTGTGGCCCAAAAAAGTGCACACAAACACAGACTAATGTAAATCCTGGGTGTGGATCCACTTTGATCTTGTCTCTGTAGAACTGTTTATGACATTGTTCTGAGGTCATGTTGTGATTTTTTTTTTTTTTTGTTTTAACTTTTTTCATAGGACTTCTGCCTGGCCGAATACGACTATGCCCGAGGAGCAAAAAAACGCCTTGCCATGGAGGTGAAGGCCACTGTGTCCCGGCGCTTCAAGACCAACCTGACCATCCGGGCTATTCAACAGAAATGGTCAGATTTTAAGCGCCGGGACCCAGAAGGCGTGTACCGCCTATATGATGCCTACGCATCAGGTAAGTGAAAGCTTATGTTCTTTTTGGCCTTTGTGCACAATCATCTGCTAAGCTGTGTCCTTTTTTGCTTTTTATATTAATTATTTGCTTTCACCCCCTCCACACAGATAAGCGTCCTCCCCTGGGGAAACGTGGGAAGGGATTCCTCCCCCGAACCAGGCAGGCGGACTCGGGGGAGTCATCGGGGGAGGGTCCCTCCCGCGGGTCCTATTTAGAGGACCCAGGGGAGGAAGGGGATGACGCCCCAGAGGAGTGTGCTGCTGGGGGGCAGGCTGGATCAAGCCTCAGCTCCTCACACTCTGAGGCTGAGGACTCTCACCAGGCAAGGGGCCACTCTCAAGCAGGGAGTGAGAGGGAGGAGGGTGGCCCTTTGCCTGGTGGATCTTCGGAGCAGAGTGTGAGGAGCCGAGGCTCCCCGCCTCCTCCTCAGAGCCCTCCCTGGGCTTCAAGTGGCGCTTCATCCCCTGGTGAGTTTACATGTTTTAATTGTTAGTCTGTGCCAGGTTTCCTCTGACCATTTGTGCTTAGCCCTTGCCATTCCTCTGTAATTTGCAGGGCATCATATAGGCGGCACCTCCATGGATTTTTGGCGTCAAATCCTCCTCGGGCATAGTCGTGGTAAGTGTATGTTTGAACCTAGTACATTTGGGACTTTATGTCATTCCTTAAAGTGGACCCACAAACCTTGCTGATATTGTTTGGATTATGGCGCCTTGCCTGCCAAATCACATCCCTCACCCAGGGCCCCCCCCCAACCAAACACCACAAACTACTTCCCTCTTTGGGGGTGGCAGAAGCCATTGTCCCTGCCTCCTGTGTGGCACTCGAGATGTGTGTGCGCCTGCGCTCTGTTTCCTACTGGCATGCGTGTGCGCACACACTGGCGGAGTGAGGTGCGGAAGGCAGGGGCGGTGGCGGACTAAAATTGTGTTGCTCTGGCAAAGTAGACTACTACACTGAATAATCACAATCCTGTGTCTTGGTACACTTTTAACACACACGTTTCCTGGTCCATTGTCTAAGCTGGTTTGCTAATGTACATTAACATCACAAACCACACTACAGTGCTAGCCAACTGGAAACCACCCCTATGTTTCTGGCCACACCATGATGGTTGTTCTCATTTATTTTCTTGGGTTAAGTTGTTCCCGCTAAAACATGTGGCACACTAGTAACATTAGCCAATCAACTGCTAATGAGTCCTTTACATAGCACTGTCTATGTTATTAGCACATTATCTTTAGGGATACATGTTGCAACCCTAACTAATTGACATTAACTCATGGACCAGGAAATATGCTAATTTTGGACAACCTGTATGTAACCATGCAAGCCTTTGATTTTTCTGACTCAATAACCAGATGGATGTCAAATAGTCAGGTGTCATTGGCCCACTAATTGTGTTTTTGTCTTTTGCTTTCTGTTGACAGATGTTGCTACGCAGACGGAGCCAGAAAACCTCCTCCCCACCCCAGCTCCAGGGACGGCCAGCAGCATGGGCCCCCGCCACAGCTGCGATGGTGAGTACATCCCACTTCATATGCCTAAAGACTTGTGAAACCTATGTCTTCTAGTCACATCTGCAGACATTTAAAATGTACCTATGTGTTAATTTCACACACATCTAGATTCCATGTGTTTGTACAATAATCCAACATGCCTGTCTGCATGCTTGATTGTTGCCTCACATTCTTCATTTGGCCACATAGAGACTATTTTTGCCTTAGACACAACCAAATGGGCCGTATTAGGTCTGGACCTCTAACATTATAGGGCAAACTCGTGTACTCGTTAGGACTTAGGCCCTGAGGTTTGGCTGTGACTAAACACAAAAATGGACACACTGGGACATATACCTTCTTTGCTTCCCCACAGTTAAAGTGGAACAACAACCAGGAATTTGACTTTCCTGGGTCTTGGTCCACTACGGTGGGGCACCCCTGATCGTCACCGCTGTGTGACAACCCCCTGAACTCACTTTTACTCCAGCAAACGTACAAGCCGTGGCCAAGTGGCTCTTCCTCCGCCTCCCGCGCGTCCCTTTTTACTGAGGTAGGGATTTTGGGGTGTTGGGGGGGTTTCACCCCGAGGGACATCCCGATCTTGGATGTCCCGCGGGGAGGGAGGTGATCAGGCCGGGAATCTGATAGATTCCAGGGCCGATCACCGGTGGCTGTTGGTACACTTTAAGAGTAAATGTATGCTTGGGATGTGTTGTTCACATTCCTGCCAGTCAATAGTACTCATATCATGTTAACCAATAAGCGCACAGTGGTCAACAATGTTAATGTGAGTGTCACCTAATTGGACACACTGACATTACATTGCTACATCTGTGTCTGTTGAGGTCACATTCAATTTATTAACAAATTTTTTTTTTTACATCTCTACAGCTTGTGAAAACCAGCATCGCAGACTGTGGCGGGAGATCAGGCTCCTGAAGCTGATGCTGCTGGCCAAGAAGAGGCGCCGGCGGCGTCGTTAGGGTGGGGGGAAGGCTGGCCTGTTTACGCCCTTTGTTGGGCAATGTTGGCCCTGTTGGCCCTTTTTTAAAATTAAATATTTTGATGAACATCATTACAGTGTGGTGCCTTGCAAAGCATAGTTTAACTGTCTCAAAACCCATTTGTGTGTCAATTTAGCCATACCTTTGGAGCCATTTCATGTGTTAATCATAGTAAGCTATGGTCTCAAATGTGTGGCCTAAATTTACAAATACATTGACATATCTAGATCAAGATACTCATCCCTGACTGTGTTATTAGCTAGGTCTTAGGAAAAACACAATTTAGATGTGGGTTAAGCAAATATATTTACACAAACAAAAACAAACAAAATTAATATTCTTGGCTGGGTGGCCGGGGAGGTTGGGAGTCATTGCTAGGGGCGGTGTTGGGGGACAACAGTGCAGTAAAAAATATAGACTGCTGTTGTATGAGCTGTTGTATCAACAACAAAGTTTGGTCCTGCCGCTGTATTGCCTCTGCCTGGCGCTGTATTGCCTCTTCCTGCCGCTGTACAGATTGTTCGATAACATTGGCAAGGCGACCAAGGTCCTGGTTCTGTTGTAGGTTTTGCCTTAACTGGTCCACCTGGCGCTGCAGGCCCTCATTTTGTTGCTGACACATCAGCACCTGATTTTCCAACGCCGCAATGCGCTCATTAGTTCCATCACGCGGCTGTTGGCGACTGTAGTCCTCCAGCATCCGGACCCCTAGTGTGTAGAAATCGGCACTGGTTGGTGCCACACCTCCTCTTGCTGTGGTAGTAGGCTAAAAAAATAGTAAACCACATTTTAGTCATACGGAACAAATGCAGCTATGCCCCTCCCAAAAGTTACCATAAACACTCACTAGACAACTTACCCTTGTCTGAGCCTCTGAAGCTTGGCCACATGGGACTTGGGAAGAGGTCCCAGCTTGGGGTTCTGGTTCCGCCTCCTGCCAAAACAACAATGAAATGAAATGTTACATGTTGCTTCTTCCACTACCCACGAATATGCCAATGGGTTTAGAGGTCGTCTACATCAGCCATGTTACCTGCGTGTCCTCCAGCCCAGGTAGGCTCGAGGTAGCGCTGCCAGAGAGTCGCGAATCAACATCAGAGATGTCGGCCAAGTTGGCAAATGCTAAACAGGAAAATCAGGTTAGTAGGTCTGTGGGCCAAACTCTAATGTAACCTGGTTAGGCTATCGAGGTCATACCTCTCAAATTTTTAAAAATACACAGTAGACCAAAGGTCTTGGTTAAACTCAGATTGTTAACATGTATGTTACAGGACTAAGACGCACTAATTTCTGCAAATCTCATCATAAACATTGCTTAAATTAAACATACCCGCAATATCCCAGATGTCTGGAGTGGGGTCCTCACTCGAGATTGGACCTTGAAAATAGATGTGGACACACAAGTTGCCAGAAGCAAGTGGCACAACATTAGAGCCAAAAGACATACTAGAGCAAGGCAAAACCACTTACCCTCATCTCTGGCAGCTGGAACTTGAGGGGCCCTTTCTGGACAGCCACTTCCGATATTCGGGTCAACTAAAACCCAAAAAAAAAGGGTCTAAAGATTCAGCAAACTACTACAGTGAATGTTTTCCTAAAAATATGTCCGCAAATATACATTGCTATCACTAAAATAACTAATAGACTGACCCTGGGGAGGCAACCAGCACTCCCAAGAGGCATCTTCAAGTTTACCAAGCAAACATGTAGCTTAGTAGACTAACCAAATTGAACCAGTGTTACCTAAACAGCATAAAGGATACATTATGTATTGCTCTACACACCAACAGGGTCCTGTTGACCGGCAACATCGGAAGTGGGGTCCAAAGATGAACCAGTCACTTGGCCTACAAAGAAAAAAGACAAATGAGACACATGCACTTGAGTCAAAGTGGATCAAGCAAGGTGAACACATGCACTTACCGACATCCAAAGAGTAGGTGGGATCCGGAGGAGATGCTGGGGCCAAGGGCATGGGAGCTAGTGCAAAATAAAACCAACATTGAGCCATAGCTAATGTGCGTGCCAAAATACAACCTGCATTAAGGTGTGTGAGCAGCTCTTTCACTAATATTGACTAATCAAGCCAAGTGTGGCTCACACATTGATAGGCCGATATATGGCTACACATCTCTGGCATCCTACATATCTACACATGTTAGGGCCTTGTTAGTTACTGACTGTGAGTGTTACAGTGGGCGTGCAATTAGGGCGCACCCACATATTATTAATAGTCAACAGGGCAAACCTTTATTGCTTGAGCTGCTCCCACACCCATTTGTTTTTCAAAAAACCAGCAAACAAATAATGGGTAAATACCTTCAATGGCAGACTGGGGTAGCCTTGAGGTTGCTGGAAGGGCAGGAGCTTGGTTGTCCGGAGCCACATCCCGGACAGCAGCATGTGCACCTATGCATAAAGCAACAGACAGAAAAGTTACAAATGTTTTAGCTATAATGTAATACTTCAAAGGTCCTACAGTTAGTTGGTCAGAATGTAAAAATGCTAATCACAGACATTAACATTAGGTTATTGTAAAAGGCAGAAAATATGTACCTTCAGCCCAACCGGTGGTGTCATCCCCAGGATCCACACCCTGCAGCCGAGCCAGTGGGATTTTGGCCTTCAGCATCTCCTCATACGGCCTGTAGGTACTCTTTGGAGCCTGGATGAACCCACTGTCCACATCAAGATCGTGATTCATCTTTTTCATAAGGGCCCCTCGCAAAGTGTAGAAGCGTTTCCTGCAGGATGGGCCACTACGTGGGTGTTGAGCTGTGCTACTAAGCTCCACACCAATGGCATCCCACAGTTTGCTTCTTTCTTGTTTGCCTATGGACTTGCTTTGGGAGCCAAAAAGCAGCTCCCATTTCGCAAGTGTCAGGCGCACAAGATGATTATTCTCAGCCAAATTAAATTCAGGCTCCCTCTTGGCACCTGGGCGCTTAGCCTGGGGTGCTGCCCCACCTTCAGGCTGTGCCCTTTTCCGTAAGGGAGGTCTGCGCACAGCACCCACCAAACTCCTACTCGGGCCTGCTGTGGCCGGCAGATGTCCTGTATTTGGCTCCATCCTGTAGCTGCACACACACACAAATCAACACCCCACAAGCACGCATGCACACTACAGAATGGCATCGCAATCTCTTAGGCTTGGGCAGGTTTTATGTGCTCTAACAGCCAATCCAAAAGCAGCCCACTTAATTGATTCACACATACAGCCCAGTTCCTTCTAGGCACACCTCCACTGCACTGACAGAAGCATGTGTGTTAGCCAATTAACTCATTACAGACCTCAATCAACAAACAACACACACCCAAATCCAACAATGGACTGATGTATCTGCAACCCTTGTGACATGTGCTTAGCCTAACGGCTATTTAAAAAAAAAACAGCTTCACTTTCATTGGTCCCCACCTGATTTTTGGCCCATGTCCGTTAATGCACGCACGTTACGGCTCAAGTACGCTAGTAGCGCTACTAGCGTGCGCGTGCGCACTCTGTTTTACGCACACCTGGGTCGGCTAATTGGCGCCCGGAAAGAGCAGAGCGACGCAAAAGGCGGCAAAGCGGACCTGTCACTTTTGAAAATGAAGTATAAAAGGAAGGAATGAACTAGGTTCTGCTATTCTTACACTGTGGCAAAGGCTGTGGTGTGGTGCTGTGCTCGCTTCCCTTAGCTCATTTGAGCCTCTGTCTGGTTTCTGTCCTCACTCTCTGTGGCTTGTTGGGTGATTTCTGACATCAGTGCTGTTTCTTTAGGAGCTTGGTTTGGGTGGCATCTGCAAATTTTGTGTAGCATACAGCAAGTAAGGCTTGATTTTGGGGCCTTTTGTGGGCTGTGCAGCAACTCCCCTCTTGGTTGTGCTTAACTTAGAAAGCTGGTTTTCAGCAGGCTGGTGGTTTGGACCACTATAGTTCTGGTTTTGTGGTGAGCTGCATTGTAGCGGGTGTGTGTGTAGTGTGATTGTTTGTGTGTGTGTTGTGTGTGATTGTTTTTTTTTTTTTTTTTTTGTTTTTGTATATATCTTTAGTGTGTGTGATGGATAAGAGGGTGATGTATGGTGTCTGGGTGGATGGATGTATGCGTATGCTGGAAGAGCAGGAGGAAAGGGAGCGGGGTGTTGTGAGGCTTAGGGCACCCCGCTCCTTTGCAATCCGCCTTTCAGTATGGGACTTAAGTGACGAGCAGATCAGGAGCCGCTTCCGTCTGAATCGTGCTGCACTACAGTCCCTATATGATCAGATTAAGACCAAAATCGAGCCATCCACCAAACGCACTCACTCCATTCCAGGCATAGTACGCCTGTGTGCCACTCTTAATGTGTTGGCACGAGGGACCTTCCAGGCAACCTCAGCCCTCCTCAGCGGGATAAGCCAGGCTACTATGAGCCGCATCCTAATCCAGGTAGTTCTGGCAATTTGTGATTTAATCCCAATTTACATCAAGTTTCCTGAGGAGGAGGAAGAGGTTGCCAAAATAAAACATGCTTTCTATCTGATGGGAGGGATCCCGAATGTGCTAGGGTGCGTTGATGGTACACATATCCCTTTCCGCCCTCCCCGTGCACAGGAGCTGTCCTACAGAAACAGGAAGCAGTTCCATTCCTTTAACATCATGGTGGTCTGTGACCATGAGATGAAGCTGCGGGCGGTGAGATCGGGGTTCCCCGGCTCATGCCACGATTCTTACGTCTTGCAGCGGACAGTCCTGTGCCGGAAGTTTGATAACAACGAAATGCCAGCTGGCTGGCTACTGGGTAATAAATTAACCATGTCTATGTATTTTGCTAATATGTGGCCTAGTAAGGCAATTTTAAACAAACTACCACCCAAAAACATGTACTAGTACTAATTGCTGTCTCTCTCCTTGTGTTTTTTCTACAGCGGACAAGGGATATGGGCAGAGAACGTGGGTCATGACTCCGGTCAGGAACCCACGGACCTCTGCCCATGAACGCTACAATGCAGCGCATCGCAAGACCAGAAGCATTGTGGAAAGAACCATCGGCCTGCTGAAAGCACGCTTTCTTTGTTTGGCACGGCCAGGAGGAGAGATGCTCTACAGCCCACAGAAGGTTTCCAAGATCATCCTTGCCTGCTGTGTGCTACACAACATTTGCATTTGTCACCGAATCCAAGCCCCCGAGGAGACAGCACTGGTGCCAGAAATCCCCAACCTGCCCGCAGATAGAAGTGAGGACACCCAGACTGGCGATGAGCTAAGGGAAAGGCTGATCACTTCTTATTTTGCGGTAAGCTAACTACCCTTCACTCTAATGCAAGTACTGCACTCCTGTTTAAATGTCTTTGACCTCCCATCCAAAAGAGCAACCAAACGCACTAAGGGGGGGTTTAAGATGACCCAAACCACTCTAAGGGGGGGTGTAAGATGACCCAAACCACTCTAAGGGGGGGTTTAAGATGACCCAAACCACTCTAAGGGGGGGTGTAAGATGACCCAAACCACTCTAAGGGGGGGTGTAAGATGACCCAAACCACTCTAAGGGGGGTTTAAGATGACCCAAACCACTCTAAGGGGGGGTGTAAGATGACCCAAACCACTCTAAGGGGGGGTGTAAGATGACCCAAACCACTCTAAGGGGGGTTTAAGATGACCCAAACCACTCTAAGGGGGGGTGTAAGATGACCCAAACCACTCTAAGGGGTGTTTCAGATGACCCAAACCACTCTAAGGGGGGTTTAAGATGACCCAAACCACTCTAAGGGGGGGGGGTAAGATGATCCAAACCACTCTAAGGGGGGTTTAAGATGACCCAAACCACTCTAAGGGGGGGTGTAAGATGATCCAAACCACTCTAAGGGGGGTTTAAGATGACCCAAACCACTCTAAGGGGGGGTGTAAGATGACCCAAACCACTCTAAGGGGTGTTTCAGATGACCCAAACCACTCTAAGGGGGGTTTAAGATGACCCAAACCACTCTAAGGGGGGGGGTAAGATGATCCAAACCACTCTAAGGGGGGTTTAAGATGACCCAAACCACTCTAAGGGGGGTGTAAGACGCCAATGTTGGTTATCAAGTTATGCATTTTTTTAAAATAAAGCACAAAATAACTATAAAGATATATACTAACTGCACTTTTCTTAATTTTTCAGGCACCAAGAGATGCACCGTGATCTGGACATTCCTCTAAAAAACCTTTCCTGGACTTTTCTTTTCTTTTGCATTTCTGCAGGACTTTTCTTTTTCTATTTCATTTATATTTTATTCTTAATTTAGTTTAAGAGCAAAAATTAAACAAAAATTAGATATATACATGTGGCTATGTGTTTAATTCGGTTGTAAGTTTCCTTTACATTCTAATTCCTATTTTCATTTTCCTTTTCTTTCTCTGTTCTGTTTTTATTTTCCTTTTCTTTCTCTGTTCTTTTTTTATTTTCCTTTTCTTTCTCTGTTCTGTTTTTATTTTCCTTTTCTTTCTCTGTTCTGTTTTTATTTTCCTTTTCTTTCTCTGTTCTGTTTTTATTTTCCTTTTCTTTCTCTGTTCTGTTTTTATTTTCCTTTTCTTTCTCTGTTCTGTTTTTATTTTCCTTTTCTTTCTCTGTTCTTTTTTTATTTTCCTTTTCTTTCTCTGTTCTGTTTTTATTTTCCTTTTCTTTCTCTGTTCTGTTTTTATTTTCCTTTTCTTTCTCTGTTCTGTTTTTATTTACCTTTTCTTTCTCTGTTCTTTTTTTATTTTCCTTTTCTTTCTCTGTTCTGTTTTTATTTTCCTTTTCTTTCTCTGTTCTGTTTTTATTTTCCTTTTCTTTCTCTGTTCTGTTTTTATTTTCCTTTTCTTTCTCTGTTCTGTTTTTATTTTCCTTTTCTTTCTCTGTTCTGTTTTTATTTTCCTTTTCTTTCTCTGTTATGTTTTTATTTTCCTTTTCTTTCTCATTGGTGATTTAATTGTATTTCCTTTTTAGGTAACAAATAAAAATTTAAAAAATTTTGACTATGTGTTTAATTATGTTTTATTTTCCATTTATATTCGAAGATCTGGTAGAATGTAATTACCTTTTACACACAATAAAAAAATATTTACATTTCAAAACAAATGTGGCAATGTGTTTTATTCAGAAGGTACTGGATGGGCAGGACACAGCAAAGCTAACAGGCGCTGTGTAGAATAGCGTGGTCACACTGACTGACAGCGCCAACAAAGCTGAGGGCCAACATCATATTCAGCAATGTAGGCGTTGTTCGCAACAACGCCAGGTAGCGACTGAGGAGGCCTGCTATAGCGAATCGCTAACGCCCGCGGCTGACGCTAGCGGCGCTCATAGCGCCATACTTCAGTCGCTCATCTGTCGCTACCTGGCGCTATTGATGAATCGGCCTCCCCGTATACCAATATATGTCCAATCGATATTGGAAAAATATTTTATAAATTTATTTGATCAGGACTCACAGAATATACACCAACAATACATGAAAGACCCATTAAAATACATA
Source organism: Gastrophryne carolinensis (assembly GCA_027917425.1). NCBI lineage: Eukaryota > Metazoa > Chordata > Amphibia > Anura > Microhylidae > Gastrophryne > Gastrophryne carolinensis. The sequence continues at coordinate 203,570,259 of CM051240.1, read as the reverse complement.
TAAACACACAAAAACGGAGGTTGGACCCCTCAAGTGGCTCTACAAAGTCCAATAATTAATAAAAATAATAGGATAATAATATTGAACCCACAAAAAAAGGGCATAAAGGGGAATGGTTGTAAAAGATGAAAAACAGGTGCAAAAAGTGCTAATAGTGCTTACTATTAATAAAAATCTACAAACCTACAAATCTACTATACTAACTTGGTCTTAAAACTATTACAAACACAAAGTTGATCAGAGTGCAAAGCAAAACAATTCTTATATAGCATGATTTACTAAAGTGCAAAAGTGCATTGTGCAAAAAAATAATCCATAGGGTTCTATTGTATTTGCCCAATTGGTTCAGAGATCGTGTAGCCAATAAAGTTTGAATGAGACAAAAAAGATTTGTGTAATTGCGTGCCGTATCCGGTGTTCACCTGACGCTACTTGACGCTGTACAGGCACTACCTGGCGCTAGAGCTTCATGCATAAGGCCCCTAGTTATCAAGTCATGTGATAGTGCCAGGTAGTGTCCCATCTATCATCAGTGCCAGCGATGGGATGAGTGCCCTACAGTGCCAGATAGGACCAGGCGCTCACCCTGCACCCTGCACCCTGCATGTGGCCTTATCCTATACATTTCAATGGGCTGGGTTGAATATAATTATTTTGGCCACTATTGTTGTTGTTTTTATCTGGTGCATGTGTCACGGGATCCCTGGGCTGTTTGGAATTGTTTTTGGAAGTATTTTTGAACTTTTGTGTTGCGCTGCAAACATGTGGGCTGTGCAAATCATGTGTCCTGTCTTTCATGTGTCCCTAATGCAATTCCCTGTGTTTTTCATTAATTTTTCCCCAGCCCCCCCCTCCAAAAAAAAAATAGAGGATTACTACAGGTGCAAGCACCTAGAATCCCCTTCTAACAGCGCCCACTCAGGCTCTGTGGTTTTTGTTAGAGAGGACAGGGCACTTACTTTAAGAAAACCCCCCTGGTCGCCCAAAAACTCACCTTTGTTCCTGGTCCAACGGCGCATCCTGGCTATCCCTTTAGCAGGGCGCGTGCCCGCACCAGGCATTTGTGAATGGCCGGCGCAGGCACGCTCCCTGTTAGAGGGTAGTGGGGGATGCAGCCGCCAGCACTCTCGGATCCACTCACATTAGACGAGCTTCTTGACGAAGGGGCTCGAGTGGATCCAAGCATGCTGATTGGACGAGTGGCCGTGTATTTTTCATAGGACTGGGAAGTGGTGAGTTTGTTCGGGCAACCTGGGGGGTTTCACACAGCGGGGTATCCCCGATCGGAGTGTCCCAAGGGCAAGGACCAAAACCCAGGATAGCCAAAATTCTGGGTTTTGGTCCACTTTAACGCATGCAGCTTTGCAGCGCTCCCAGACAGCGCTAGGGGTCGCAGTCACATCAACTTTGACAAGCCATGCGCTGACCAGCTGGTTGGGAGGGAGCACAGGCATAGCGCTGCCTCGCTTCCTGCCGCTGACAAGTGCGGATGCAGATAGCAGCTCCTTCGAGCCAACTATCTGGCGCCCGCACAAAAAAAATAAATATGCTCCTAGTCTCCCTCTTTTCCATGTATCCTCTGTTACTGGCTTTCCATTTTTTGTGGGTGTGCCGGGGGCACCTTAAAATATTGCATAGGGCGACACTTGCCTTAAGGCCAGTCCTGGTTGTCACATAGCACTCATGCAGCTCTTCTGGGCTACTGCCATACATAATTACCCTGGCGGGGTATGTAGGTTTACCTCCATAAGCACTTATCGCCACATCCAGTCACCGTGCCAGGGATGCCAGGAAATGTCATCTATTCAGCACTTCATCATCCGTTCATATGATTTAGAGAAAGTTCATTCCTGCTGCAAAGCTTTGCTGAAAATACTGAGGATCTGCAGAGGATCATGGCAGGGCCAGAGGAGCAACATACTAGTTTAGTAGTTTTTTAGTTCTGCCCCTGTGTACATCCCTTATGCTTGGTTGACACTGGGAAAAGAACTCGGGCTGGAAGAGAAATGCACGTGGAAGAGGAGTGCGCGTGAAAAGTGATTTTGCAATGCTACAGACTACAGTATTCTGAATTTGGGGTGGAGTAGCCTCTTTGTATACTGGATGTCCTCCTATTAATACACACAGGGCCAGATGAAGTGTGGTGGAGGCCCCTAGACACAAAATCTGGTGGAGGCCCCAGATACAGTATTTTTTCCTTTTAAATAATAGTTCAGCCAAGTAACTGATTGGTGGTTGGTACTTACTGGACGTCAGATCCAGTCCCTTGTGCTATGCTTATGCGGGTGCGTGTTGCTCGGGAACTCCTGCTTTGCCATTCTGGGTGGTGGGTGGGGTGTAGTGTAGTCGCCAGGTGGTCCAGCAGAAATCAGTTCCCTGCATTGAGCTGCCAGCGGCTTGGCTTTGTGACTTAAACTAGGAGCAAGGGCCTTGGCACTGCAAGTTTAGGGGTGAAGGCAAAAGGCAGGTCTCGAGTGGCATGTACTAATCAAGTGCTCTGACGGTGTCAGTGCTTCTCAGTGGATTGCTTAGGCCAGATACCAGGCTCATCTGAATAGGAGAGTTTTGAGGGCACTCTTGAAGACTTGAAAGGTTGGAGAGTGGTGCATTTTATAGGGGAGGATATTCAAGAGGGGGGCGGGTGCATGTGAAGTCCTGAAGGAGAGAGTGGGATGATGTGATTAGGGTTGAGGACTGGAGGAACTCCTGGGAAGAGCAGAGGTTGCATCTGGGTTGGTATATTTTGATAAGCAAAGACATGTAGGAATGGGCCTGGTTGCAGCGAGTCGTGTAGGCTTAAAGAAAACTCCCCTTTTGTCAGGTTTTTGGTGTTCTGCCTTATTGTTTTCCTCTTCTGGAATGTAAAACAATAATTTGTGTTAGACCTGTGATTTATTTATCAGCATCCTGTCTCCTGGGGCTCTGTTTTGCTACAGTGGGAGTGGTTTTCACGACCTTGAGTAAAAACGAATGACTACAGGTCACAGTATTCTTGCAATGTAACATGCGAGCTAATCAGCAGCTTTGCATAAGTCTAAGCAGCAGTCATTACCTCTCCAGGCGACCATGCTGCCAGTAACTCCCTAGATACTGGAATACAAGAATGTGTTCCCTCCAGTCGGAAGAAAATATATTTCAGCAGAATGGGTAAATCTCATCTCTGCCTTAGCCAAGATGATTAGCAAGCAAGAGTGAGGACGTCTCTGATATGTACATGAAATGCACCAATTGATGAACATTTCTAAGCTAAACACATTGGGGTCGATTCAGAGCTGTTGCGTCTTCTCACTCCTTTTTCGAGGATAGAAAACTGCCATTCACTTTCATTGTCTACCAGGTTTAAAATTTCACTTGGCTCCGAATCAGCCCCAAGGTAGAGAAAGTGAATGGCAGTTTTTTTATCCTAAAAAAGGAGTGAGAATTCTCACCTGGCGGGGCTGGCAAACGCACTCTCTTCAGCTTTCCGAAATGAGTTTTTGGCTGATCTAGGGCACAGAGATGCACACAGCAAGGCACCACAGATCAGGTTGCCCCCAGCAGGAGGTACAAAACCCAGAATAGTGAAAATCTTGGGTTTTGTTCCTCTTTAAAAAGGAACATCTGACCTAAACCTAAATGTGCCCCCCCCCAATTGTGCCCTACTTACCTTTTAGATGTCAGAATGTTGCCGCTGCCTGATGTGGCTTTTCGGCACCTCCCCTCGCATCCCATTTATGTGCACTGCACAGGTGCGAGATCGGGGGGGGGGGGGGGGCGCACGCAGTGCCTGATGGGATGCCGGAAGGTCGTCAGAATCTGAGGGACCCAGCAGATGGATGCCTTGACGAGGTGAGTAAAAATTCCCCAAAATGTAAAACCGGAGGGAGGGGGGGCAGCTGTCCGGTGAGGTTTGGGGGAGGTTTTAACCACCCCCGATGTCCCTTTTTAAGTGCCTCCCCCAGCCTTGTTCGGTCCTGCACTAAATTTGGAGTCTCCTCTCCCAGCATCTCAGCCATGCTGCTGCCTGGATTCAACAGACATAACTGACAATGCACAGTAACAGGATGTCACTTCCTGTTTGCAGGCGGCCTGCAGATACATTTTGTTTCTAAAATTTTCTACAGCAGGATTTAGAAAAAGGTAAATTAATTTTTATGTGCAGCAATCTAAATTTCATATGAGCACAGTTTGTGGTGTTGGTCTGGTTTAAGTAATTTTTGCCTGTTGATCCGTTTAAGCTAAAACTTTGCTAAACCAGGGCCAGCAGGACTTCATTCTATTAAACCTGTGGCTGGCAGGTAAGTGCCATTTCTTTTTTTTTAAATGCCCGGGCTGACCCTTTTACTCCTCCTGCCTTTTCAAGCAAACTCGATTTTAAATCGGAAGTTCAGAGAGTAAGTTACCCCACTCCCCCTGATGCTGAGGCAGGACAGGGGGTAAGTTACCAGTAGAACCTCCATAACTTGCCCAGAATCCTGCAGCTGTATTTCATACTCTGATTGCAGCCATCTTCAAAAGGCAGCACAGAGTGGCATCCTGAATCTGTACACGCACCTACCTGTCCATCTACTTCAATGAGCAGAAAGGGACGGGTACAGAGTAAGGGAAGCCGCTCTGTGCCGCCTATAGATTCCAGGCAAGGTGAGGAGGAATAGAGGGGTTAAGGAGGAATAGAGGGGGGTTACCTACACACTTGACATCCTTGTTCAATAACTAAATAATCAACCAGGTAGAGAAAGTCCCTCCAGGAGCTGGCAGACAGGATATTGCATACAGCCCAAACCTTCAGCCCCTGTGTGACACCTAGATTGTCGGGTATATGGAAATAAATTAACTCATTTGTATATTTGCACTTGCTACTTGTCAGCCAGTCAACGGACGTCGCTGTCAGGAAATAAAAGAAAGGCGTTCAGTTTCCATCCGCTGCTGGAGAGGTTTGATTCTTGGAAATAACTCCCCACCTTGCCGATGATGAATGTCTTGCCAGATCTGCGCTCTCTTCTTCTTCAACGACCTAATTAAAGAAAACATTTCATGATTGCCTATTTTTTCCCTTCATGCATGACAACCTATTATTTTAGCTTCTACCTGATTAAGGCGTTAATATCCTTGAATTTAGATTGATTTGCTCGGCACTTTAATAAAACGCTACTTAGTTTGATTTAAAGGACTACAGGTTTCTTTTATCTGAGCAATTACTCTTGTAACTAACTCTCTGGAGGTGGCGGCGGTTGCGGCAGTGGCGCTACCTAGAAGTTCCGCCGTTACACTGGCAGTGCAGGTGATGTTTGGTCGGTCAGGCTCGGGCGATCGCAGCAGCTGCGCCTAATCAATTCTGAAAAGCGGTTTGTCAGAAATGATACATCGTCTTCATCCGGCATCTCCCAAACGGTTCGCCTACAATTCAAAGATCGCTCTTTTTTTTTTGCATTCGATAATCCCAAATAATCACATGATCAGCCAGTGATATAGTTATGATGACAAATGACCTCCTCTGTGCTCCGCTGACAAGCATGCTGAAATGAAGCCGTCTGGGATGACATGATTAATGAGTGAGTTTGATTAGGTCTCTATGCCTGAATACAACCTAGGGGTACCAGGTGACTCAGAACTGGATGGCAGGCCTGATGATCTCCTTAAAGTGGACCTCCAGTCAAAAATAACTTGACGGGGAATTTTGAAACCCCCTAGATTGCCAATATTCACGTACGTGAGCTCTCGTCCAATCCAAGTTGTTTGCCGTGCCTATGTCATTCGGCAAACAGCTCTGATTGACTTTAATGGGGAGTACAGATGGTCATAATCCCTGCAGCGAGCGTGCTCCCACCCAGGCCTATCTGGATGGCTGAGGCAGGAGCGCACGCACAGTCCGAAGCTACAGGGGATGCGCCCCTCTCGCTTACCATTGCAAGCAATCAGAGCGGTTTGCCAAATAACATAGGATTGGCAAATGGCTCTGGCTGCACATGCGGCATTGGGCCGGGGAGAGGTGAGTGAATACTGGTGATCTGGGGGGTTTCACACAGCAGATTTTTTTAGATTCCAGAGACAGCCGCCCTAGGTTTTGTTCTGCTTTAAGGCTGGCTTTAAAGTTGACCAAAACCCAGGATTTTGACTATCCTGCGTTTTGGTCCTTTTCGCTACTGCGTGAAACCCCCCATTTAACTGAAGTTAAGTCACCTCTTCCCGGTCTTATGGCGCATGCACGGCCGCTCGTCCAATCAGCACAGTGACATCACGTCATCTAAGCCTTCGTCTAAGGCCAGTGGCTCCCCCCGCTTCCCTTTAACAGGGATTGTGCCCGTGTCAGCCATTCACAAATACCTGGCGTGGGCACGTGCCCTACTAAAAGTGATAGCGGGGATGCAGCTGTGGCTCGCGAATGCACCGCTGGACCGGGGAACAAGGTAAGTGTATGGCGCGACCTGGGGGTTTCACACAGCGGGGCATTCCAGCTTTGGATGCCCCTGGGGGGGAGAATCGATCAGCCCAGGAATCTTATAGATTTCCGGGCCGATCGCAGTGTATTTTGGTCCACTTTAATGAGGCAAAGGGTCCACAGGCAAAGGGTCCACTAAGAGGCCGATTCATTAATTGCGGCAGGTAGCGACAGTTGAGCGACTGTAGCAGTATTTTCACAGCGCCCGCTAGTAGTCGCTGTGCTTGGCCATTGTTCGGTTGTTGATAGCGACTGAGTCGGTGTGCAGTAATGTTGATTACGGGGTGACGAGTCGCTATTTGACAGGTTCCGCGATGTATGGGTGCGCATGATAGCGACTGGTCAGAGTGACCGGCTCCCACCATATTCATCAAAAAATCACGCTCAAAAAATTCTCGCACTGTGAAATGCATGTTTAAACCCCAGAGCGCTGGCGGCGATGTGTTAAAAGTAGTTTTTTAACCCCCAAACCACCATATTTTCGGAAACCCAAAAAAAAAAAATTTTTAAAGAATTTAGTAATATGAATACAATAATATTAGACCTGTAATATCAATTCTGCACAAATTTTTTTTTTTTTTTACCTTAAAAAAATTATCTAACATGGCAGAAGTGGTCACAGAATTTTTCACATTTAAAAAAAAAAAAACATTAATAATTAATTATGAATATTTAAAGATTGTTCCATTGAAATGCATTGGAGAGCGCCAGGTAGAGGTCATACCTGTCGCTGTTCAAGGTCGGACGCTGGCGCTGTGGGCTGAGGCTGGAATAATGATGAATGAGTGGCTATATGGCGCTATCTCAGTCGCTAAGCAGGATTGGCTTGATAAATGTGTGATTGTGGTGGGGAGCCGGCGTTCTCGTGGCGGGGCCCGTCATTACCGGTCGCTCACCAGTCGCTACCTGTCGCTATTCCTTCATAAATAAGGGCCTAAGTGTGCTTACTATCACATGTGTCAGGGGCTGTGTTTCTAATCAATAATTGAGGCTTCCTTTTATTTAGCCATAACTTCCTCCCAGCTCCTGTCAGTGCCCTACATCTCCTCAACGTTCCACACTTTCTCTCACTGAAACGCCTGAAGACAAAGGCAAAACAGTAAGGGACTCTGAGCAGTGCATTCAGGAGCTTATCTGACTATAAAAAAAAAAACAGACAGAAATTGATTAGAAACAAAGCATGAGATAACAAGTAAGCACCCTTAATTAACTCTTTGCCTGGACAATCCCTTTAATCCACCCCTGGGCATCCTGATTTGGGCCCCTGGTAGTCTCATATCAATCAAAATACTTACCTATTAAATTCCTGTAGTGGTAGTGGCAACTGGTAGGCTCATTTACTGCTCCAAAGTGACTGAGTTCAGTGAGTGGATATGCAAAGGTCATGGCTGGCTGAGTAACCCTCTAGGCTGCCAGCAGTCATGTGAGATATGTGAATGGTGTGGTCTCCTGCTGGACAGGAAATGCCATATCAGGGATGGCAGCTAAGCATCTAAACCCTTCCTGGGGTGAATTAGGAACCAGCCAGGGAACCCAGAAAATGTGGGTAACCATGCACCTATCTATACCTTGGGACATACCTGGGCAACCAAGCACCTACTCATACCCCCGGAATAACTGGAGGATTTGCTGACTCCAACATGATCTGAATGAAGAACAACATTGAAATTTAATTTTTGAGCGTTGTTCCTGTTTGTCAGGGTATCCTGATTCAACCCCACAATCATACCTTTTCCCCATCTCCACAGCCTATGCGCCATGCTCAGCCAGTCAGCAGTGCTTGTTCCAGTCATTCACTGAAGTCAGTGTGGCAAAGAAACCCCCAAGAGTCTTATAAACTTAAGGTAGGTGTTGCTCCTCTTTAAAGGAAGAGTCCAGGCAATGCATAAACAGAGCAGCAAAGAGCTCATCTGAGGTTCCTGCAGTGGGTTATAGATGCCGTTGCAGGTCTCCAAAATGTTACCATCCTTTCAATTCCATTTATTCACATGGGGTTCCAAGGCCGGATTAAGTCTGGTGGAGGGCCCTTGGCCCAAAATATGGTGGAGGCCCCAGTAAAATCCAGTAAATAATAAAGTCCAGCCATGTAACTGATGGTTGTCTGGCAACCGCCCACTTACTGGAACATCAGATCGAGTCCCTTGTGCGGGTGCATGCTGCTTAGGAACTCCTGCTTTGCCATTCTGGCGACGGGGGGGGGGGGGGGTATCGTGGTCTCCCAGCTGGTCCAGCAGAAGACAGTTCCCTGCATTGAGCTGCCAGTGGCTGTGCTTGGTGGCTTACGTGCAGTGAGCGGCAGCTCTGCACCCATCACTATAGCATTGCTGACAGCGGCTTTGCTGCTCTAGACTCTCTGCTCTCCCCTGTGGTGGCTTTGGCTACAGGTTTGCAAAAGCTAAAAAAGGCTTGCCCAGGCCCCCACTGCTTTGTTGCTGGCCATGCCACCCGTCAAACCAAAGACTGAAAAGCTTCATGGACCAGACCATAACCCAAAGGTTGGTGCAGGCTCCCTTTGAAGGGCAAGTGGTGGAGGCCCCAGGACCACATTTGAAGCATGGAGATTAAAAAATGGACAGGAGAGACCTGCTATGGCATCTACAGCACTCTGCATAAAATGGAGGCTAGGTCCATGTGACAGGTTACAGGTGAAATCCTTGCTGCTTCATGTTTGCCATTGCCTGGACATTCCCTTTAATGTTTTATGTACTGGGTATATACAAAGGTGTTACTTCTGAGGAACTTCTGAAAGGAATATCTAAACATCATGTGATTAGGATCCTGAAAAAGGCTTTGTATTGAAAGTACATAATGTGCATCACAAAGATCATGTAGATAAACTTGCAACTCGCAAGATTTTACTGGAAAAAAATAAATGCAATTTTACAATAATTTTTGGTTGAGGTTGTATAAGCGGGACAGAATAGCCCAAAATCTCAGGAGAGACAAAGGGAAATATATAAGGCACCCCAACAAACCCCCCTGATAATGAACACACACATTTATAGTTAGGTTATAAATAAATCATGGAAACTGGACTTACTGTTTATTTTATTGATGATGTTTCTCAAAGAGTAACTTGTACAGACATCCGTGATCTGTCAAGCCCTGTGGGACACCCGCCTTCTTGGTGAGTCCATAACCCCCATTCTCCACATCTATCTTAACCTATAGCCAAACCTCCGTTTCCTGTGCTGCTTTATACGCTGCTGGGGCAAGACTGGGCAATGTCGGGGAAGCCAGGGAAGGGTCAAAGTTCAAGCCAAGGGTCACTCGCCTTCCCCGATCCAATGGCACATGCGCGAGCAGCGGCCACTGCCTGCTATACCATTAGAAGAGTGCACACTAAGCCAGGCATTTGTGAATGGGCGGAGGGGGCACACTCCCTGTTAGAGGGTAGCAGGGATGCACTCAGCTAGACTCGGTTGGACTAGGCTGGAGCCGAGTCCTTAGACGAGCCCAGACGAGTTCACATCAGTACAGTCGAACACAATGATTGGACCGGCGGCCTCGCATGCGTTGTAGGACCAGGGAAAAGGTGAGTTGGAGTGGCGGCCTGGGGGGTTTCACACAGCAGGGCATCCCAATTCAGGATACCCCAAGGAGTGGAACTCGGATAGCCCTGGAGTATCCGATGTTGCTTTTTAAAGGAGCACTATCATGAAATTGTGTAATATTAAAAATCCATATAAACACGTCGGCTAATGAGAGGAGGGGTCACTTCAGATCTGAATAAAACTCCCGCCAAGCTTGTGCTTTATTATCTCATGGTAGGAATAAAATCCAGGGATGACATAACCTGTCACCCTGACTGTCCTTTTCCTTCCATTAAAAAAAAAGAAAAATAAGCCTGCAGGATATTTCTTGATGCCGGGTGTGTAAGTGACCCCTCCTCCCACCATCCAGCATATTTATATATAGATATTTAGATTTTTATCATTGGGCCATTTTTTAGTGATAGTTAATTTTTTTTCATGTTATTTTTTTCATTATAATTTTTCCTCTTTGTAACCCTATGGAACTTGCTATGCAGCTTTGCTAGAGTTTTTTGACTTATTGCACCTTATTTAAAACACCTAAACAAACAGCAGCAGCCTAGCTACATGCCATGTACATTGTGAACAAGAAAGGATGTAATTTTTTTTCACTGAATTACATCTCTAAACACCTATTTCCTTACTAGAAACAGGAGCACGAAGCTCTGCATTATGGAATTTATTTATTTATAAGGCTGCACAACACGCTAGGCGCTCCTTAAACAAATGGCCACGTTGTAGATAAGCGCCTGCCGTCACAGGGCGTGCGTTTGTATTAGGTGGAATAAGGTGCTCTGTCAGTGCCACCACACCGACTGACATGCTCTAGCAGGATTTTGATGAATTACATGATTATAGTTAAAATGAACAGTTTCATCATGCTTGAATTAATAATGCTGTTAGGAGCTGACAGGTTCTCTTGCAGCCGTCATTTTCGGGAGATGGATTCTTGTGGAGTTTCTTGGACAAACAGAAATAGTTGCTAATCTTTGAATCCTCCTTTGCCTCGGGCATATTGATAATATATATATATATATATATATATATATATATATATATATGCATATATTTTTCCTCTGTCCCTACCTGTAACCTCACAGCAGCATCTAGAAGAAAAAACATGGTACTGACATCTGACACTCCCCCTGATTCCCCTAGAAGTAGACCACCAATCATAGGCCTCAACTGGTGGTCTATAACTCTGCCCCTGTGGCTGACTGCATATTGCAGGATTGCGATTAGTTGTCAAAGTATGCTGATATTAACACATGCTGCTTACTATTGTACTGCAGAGCGGCCATGTCCACTGGCTGGAAATTTTAAAAATGAATAAAAACTTTAAAGGAAGTTTTCTCTGCTTTGGGTGATTCATTTTGAAAAATGAAAAAAATGAAAGAGCTGCAGGGATATGTGAATATATGGTTTATGTAGTTGCCCGGACAATTCCTTTAAAGTGTACCAAAGTCACCAAAAAGTCTTAAAGATTCTAGATCCTGCTTAAACCCTTCCCAGTGGGCATCCGAAGTCTGAATCTGCTGCATTCTCACACTTACCTGGTACTTGTGTCCCACGCCCCTCTGATCAGCAATTAGCAGTGCGGGTGTGCTTGAAAGTCAGCTGTCAGGGATGTTCAAGGAAGCTTAGGCCCTTATTTATCACGGGCTAGCGCCAGGTAGTGTCTGACGAGCGCCAGGTAGCGGCAGCTAACGGCGACTACCGACTCAAGTACGCCCGGCGGCGGTCACAATGACGCATTTATCAAGCAAAATGAGGCTAGCGCCGGCGAGAGCGACGGCTAGCGCGGCATTCATCATGAAGCCGCCTGGACCGAACAGCGCCGCTGCAAATTCCCTCACAGCGCCAGGTATGAGCTGTCGCTCCCTGGCGATGTCCAATGCATTTCAATGGAGCAATCTATAATTAATCATAATTAATTGGTATTATTTTTTTTTTTTTTTTTTTTTAATGTCAAAAATTCGGAGACCACTTCTGCAATGTTAGGATTTATTTTTAAGTAAAAAAAAAATTAAAAAAAAATTAATGCAGAATTGATCTAACAGGTCTGAGATTAATGTATTCATATTACAAAATGATTCTAAAAACATGTATAATGTTACATTCAAAAAATATGGTTGTTTAGGGGTTAAAAACTAGTTAATACCCTTCGCCGCCAGCGCTCTGGGGTTTAAACAAGGAATGGACAGCGACAGCACATTCGGAGCGTGATTTGTTAATGAATATGAAGCTAGTCGTTCGCTCTGGCCATTCGTTGTCAGGCGCTCACATACAACGCTGAACCTGTGAAACAGCGACCCCCCAGCCCGTATTCAACATTACCGCACACCGACTGAGTCGCTGTCATCAAGCTAACGCCGGCCAAGCACAGCGAATACTGGCTGGCGCTGAAAAAATCACGCTACAGTCGCTCATCTGGCGCTACCTGGCGCTATTAATGAATCGGCCTCTTAGCCTTAAAAGATGGCCGCACCAAATCTCTGAAGGAAGTTAGCAAGTGGAGGGAGGGCTTTGTGGGGCATTTTAATTTGGGATGACCCCTCGGGATTTGAAATAGAGGCACTAAATATATTTAGACTTTTTGGTCTTCTTTTAGAGAATCAATAATATGTTAATGTACAACTTTTCTTGCAGCAATATAAGTTGCCCATTGTTCCTACGTGTGTTCCAACTCATCTTTGCCTGTATACAAGCTGCATTTACCACCTGTCATTGGGGGTCTCAGAAGAGGGACTGCATTATGTGAGTCTGCCTATTAATGTGGACCAAAACCAAACCAAAATTAACCTAGCCCACCCCTCTCACATTATCAGTGAGCCCTGTTTTACAGAGATTCACTGACCCAATGTGAATGTGACGCTTGCGTCTGCACTCCACTATACCTTTAGCAAGGCGTGTGCCCTGCCTATCAATGGCCGGCGGGGGCATGTCCACAACAAGAGGCAGTGAAGATGCAGCTGTCTGCGTGCCTGGCTTCATTCAGCATGGTTCGATGGTCAGGTAATTTTTACTGGGGATCCGGGGGGTTCACACAGTGGGGCTTCCCAAATCGGGAGCAAGGACCAAAACCTGGGATAGTCAAAATCCTGGGCTTTGCACTACTTAAAAAAAAACTGTATAGGCAGCACCCAAAATGTAAAGCATGACCTGGCAGTTGATTTATGTTTTCTCATGAAGCTTTCTGTGTGTCTCTGAGTGCCTGTCAAGAGAGGGGTGCCGCCATTTTTCTGTCTGTATGGTTAAAACTACAGAGCAAGAAAATATTTCGAGCATAAAAGAGGATTTATATAGTTGCTGTCAGTTAAATTTGCGGTATACAAATAGGCATGGAGAGTACATATAAACAGAGCAAAAAGAAACAACCCTCCTGTCCTACGCAGTCTGATGCAAGAAAGATAAAGATAGGTCTACCTCTCAGTGCTAAAAAATTGTGATCATAAAAACATGAAATCTGGGGTCTGACCTACAAAAGAGGTAGATCTCAACGTTACTGTAGAATACCACTCACCAGAGATGGAATTCTTATTATTTTTATTATTTGGACGGCTTGGGGCTCGCATCAATCTGAAACCCACAAGGACCTGGAGGTTTCAGATGCATTAAGAGGGTTATTTTAGAAACGCTAAGGCCAAGTAGTGCCAGATAGTGCCAGATGAGTGCCAAGTGAGTGTCAGGTCCCAGTCAAAAAGGTGTATTTATCAAGTCATCTCCCAAGTCATCTACCAACGATGGGATGAGTGCCGGCGCTGAGTTCCCTACTGTGCCAAATAGGACCAGTCACCCTGCATTGTCTGGCCTTATTCCATACATTTCAATGGGCTGGTATGGGTATAATTATTTAAGCTTTTCTAGTTTTTTGGGGGGCTGGTGCATGTGCCATGGGATCCTTGGGCTGGTTGGGATTATTTTTTGATTATTTTATGTGTTTTGGGATGTGAGATAGCTCTGTCATGTTTTTATATTGTCCCGAATGCAATTCCCATTTTTAATAAAAAAAAAAAACCCAGGACCCTAGAAAAATAAAAATTGGGATTCCAACAGGTGCAGTGTGCCTGAAATTATGTTTTTTGAGCACCTCTCGGAGTGCTATGTAATATTTTAATAAATATATTCAGCTTGCGGCGCTCCTAGATGTGGCTAGTGCATAGGCATATAAAAGCCGGGAGCGCTACAGCTGGCAGCACCCGTCTGAAGCCACTGTTGCAGTGCGGGTGCTGCCGAGCATCTAGGACAAGGCGCTCAAGTGCTATCCGCACCTATAATAATAAATTAGCCTCCCTGTGTACATTTAAGATACAAAATATGCCTCAAATTACTATCCTGATTGGATACTTGGACCTATGTCATCTTTCTACTGGATAATTTATGCATAGAGAACACATGATTATGGTATAGCCTTACATTTGAAGAATATATATTGCCCATTAAACCAACATGACAGTGTTTTTTGGATGGTCACATTTGTGAAGGAAATGCAAAAACTCCCACCCTAAGAATGTGTCGGGCAGCATAGAGATGGCTTGATCCAATTACTATCAAACTGATTTTAAAATCACTTTTATAATTTCATTCATTTTATTCCTTCAACATTTTTATTATACAGCAGGATCAAGCCTTTGCATAGCTACCTGTTAATTATGTGGTAAGTGTTAACTTACTGAAGGGAGGCAGTGGTGGACTGGGACCAAAAATGGCCCGTCATTTTACGGGCACCTGGCCTGCCCATGACCAGCCAGTGGCATCTCTGCTGCTTCCTGGCCAGTCAGCCAGTGTGCTCCAAGGATGAGGCTAAATCATTGGGGGGGGGGGGGGGCATGGGCTGGGGTTGCTTAGGTGAGGGGGTAGAGTGGAGAAGGGGATGCAGGGCTGAGGGGAGGCAGGGATTGGATGACAGTGTTAGTAAAGTTAGCAGCCCAGACTGCCCCAAAGCAATGCTGCATATTGGGCTTTTGCCCGAGTCTCCCTATGGCCAGTCCGCCCCCTGGTGGGAGGTACCCACCAGCACTATGCTAATGAATGATGGGGTCTGGGGTGGTCTACTCACACTCTGCCTATTAATTGTAAGGTTTGAATTCATCTACAGTGTTTACTGTTAATTATGAAATCTATTTGCAAAAGTATTTACCCCCCTTTGACATTTTTCGTCTTTTGTTACCTTGCAACCTGGAATTAAAATGGATTTTGTGACGGTTTGCGTCATTTCATTTAAAGAACACGCCTACAACTTTACACTTTGTTTTTCTTTTTATCATGATGCAAACAACACATAGGCAAAATATCAGAAAAGGTCAATGTGCCTAACTATTCACCCCATAAAGTCAGTACTTTGCAGAGACACCTTGCAGCAATTACAGTTGCAATTGGTTTGGATAAGTCTCTATGAGCTTGCCACATCTTGTCACTAGATTGCGGGCGTCACTTATAAACCCAAACTCAATAACACTCCCGCCAAGGTTGTGGTTTTCTTCTCCTGGTAGGAATAAAAACCAGGGGTGACAGGGTTAGTGTATCAGGGGTGACAGAACCTGTCACCTGATTTCATCCTCCTTTAATTTGCTTGTGCAAAATCCCTGCATTTAGCATCATCCATCTTCCCCTTGACTAGGACCAGCTCCTCTATACATTTGGGGAGTCTCCCGCATGTCTTTTGGCAAACTCAAAATGAGCCTTCCTATTTTGCCTTTAAGTAAAGGCTTTTTTTCTTTCCACACTTTTCTATAAAGCACAGCTCTATGGAGTGTCTGGCTTATTGTGGGCGTATGGACAGATCCTCCAGTCTCTCCTTGGAAACTGATTAAGCAGCTCTGGTAGGGGCCTTGGAGTGCTGCATGGACACACTGGCCTTCTGCCATATGATTGTGGGTATAAAAAAATGCAAAAGAAACAAAAGGGGGGTGGCAGCCGCTGAGGTTTAGGGCAACCTCAGGTAAGCCTGCTCCCAATTTATCTATTGCATTGTATGTCCCAAATGGGGCTCTTAGAGACTAGAATTAGTACTAGAGTTAGGACTGCACCCCACAGGGGCACCTTGGCGCTGGTGGTGCAGCTTAAGCATACTTCTGCAGATGTGTGTGACCGAGCCCCCTGTTTTTAACCTAGTTTAGAGACAGATTGTAGGCTGGTCAGCAAGCTAACTGGTTTGAGTGCTGTGGCCCCTTTAAGACTTTTGTATAAAAAAATGCAAGCCACAACATAACCAGAAGACAAAGAGGTTTATTTAAGAAATGCTAAAGCCACATAGTGCCCGATGAGTGTCAGGTGAGTGTCAGGTCCCAGTGCAAAAGGTGTATTTATCAAGTCATAAAAGCTTGCATGGCACACTAGGTGACGTGATAATTTAAACAAAAGTCTGAAAGGACGTACACAACACTAGCTGGGTTATAATTGCCAAATGAAAGTGTATAAAAAAAATCCATACACCATAATCATAATATTTACAATGAAAATAATTAAACAATAGTAATAAAGTTTCACAAAAAGGATACATGCACGCCAATTTCAGTGTAGTATTGGCTGTTCATAATCCTCAGGAGAGTAGCACACCTCTATGAAGGATGAATGTAAGTTATCAGTAACTGCTATCAATGATACTATGTGACGTGCAAAAAAAAAAACAGATTGCAGCACAGCCTAACAGAGGTCAAATACAGATTCAAAAGATTTCAAAAGAGAAGAGAAGATTTCAAGATGCAGGTTTAACAGGGCTAGTGACCTCAAGAAAGCCTTAGCTAATAGGGGCAAAATGGGCCAAAGTGGGCATATAGAATCCAAAGAGCCCACATTGTATTTGATACCCTGTCTTGCTCTATGAAAAAAAAACATTTGATGGGTGCAGTTTGCAGTCTCAGTGAATAAGCCCATGGAAGCTGAAAAGAAACCTACTCCATTCATATCCTGTCAATAGAGCTGAGGACAGTGGCTACTTTGTCTTAGATTTATGGAGAAAAGAAGGCCGCTATGAGAAATCTCAGGATTCGGTTTTATTGTGTCTCCATTTGTCAGTGTCAGCTGCTGGATAAATAGGCTTCATAAAATAATCATTTATTACAGAAGATGGTTTAATACTATTGTTTTGGAAACAGTCCACTAGGAAGCTACCTTTGTATCTGGAATATATCATCGACTTAAAGTGACTCTCTGGGCTACTTTTAACTGTCATGCTGATCGTTATATTAAAATGTAACCAGTGTAAAGTGTCTGTGGTTGGTGGTCCCACTGCGAGGGATAATTTCAATCTTTTGCTTCTGTGTCCAGGGTTCTCATATTAAGGTGGGTTGGGCTCTAATGCAGAGTGTGGCCAAAAAGTGTTATACTTAGGGCATAATGTATCAAAATTTTGTGTGGGCACTAGATTAGCGTCCCTTCTGAGGTGCTATCAGCGCCAGCACTGCTGAGGTGGCAGGAGGCAGCCAGCACTCAGCTTGCACTCGCTGGTCACAGAACTGGCCTTATATAAGGCCCCTAGAGCCGACTGGGAGCGCTAAATTTAATATTAAAGAACACAGCCCCTTTGGCACTGTTAGAATGGGATTACAGGGCTTGTTGTAGCCCCTGGTTTTTTTATTTTCTAGGGTCAGGGCAGTAAATAAAAAAATAAAAAACACCAGCAATTGCAATATGGACACTTGAAGTACATGACACAACTTTTGTATGGCCCAAATCACAAGTCTGCAGCGCAACAGAAAAATCCATAAAATGCATACAAAAACAATCCCAAACAGCCCAGGGATGCCGTGGCACATGCACCAGCCCCTAAAAGATGGGGAGGGTTTTTACAATTTTAGCTTGAGGGAGCGAGACGAGCTAGATAACGCTCTCAGCTCCCGCACTGCTGAGGCATCCCATTAAGATACTACCTGGCACTATCCCAGAAGCTCTGGATTTTTGACTTGATACATACACCTTTTAACTGGGACCTGACCTTCACCAGACACTCATCTGTCACTACGTGGCGTTAGCGTTTCTTGAATAAACCCCTAAAAAAGTAATAAAAATGCTAAAATAATTACAACCATCCTAGCCCATTGAAATGTATGGGATCAGGCCACACAGTGCATTGTGAGCGCCTGGTCCGACACTACCTGGCACTATCACAGGTAGAGATGAGCGAACTTTTGAAAAATTCGATTGGACTGATTCGCCGAATTTTCCGACAACATTTGTTTCGGTCTGAATTTATTCGCGACTAATCGCTATTAAAAACGGCTATTTCTGAGCTTCCTAGAGCCTCAACAGGGTTGTAAACCATTCTGCCTTGCTGTAACACGCATAGGAAGCGTGCTGGGTTAGTGAAATAATACTGTAAATAATTATGACATGCAGATCAGAGGCATCGCTATTAGAATCACAGAGCGGCACAATTGCAGAGAGTTGAGGTGGCATCACTATGAGGGGCCCCTATATTGCCTGAAAAACACACCCTGGAGCTGGCAGCAGCAGGAGCCCAAATATTGGCTGAAAGACATCCTGGAGTTGGCAGCAGGAGCCCAAAAATTGGCCTGAAGACACACACTGGAGTTGGCAGCAGCAGCAGCAGGAGCCCAAAAAATGACTGAGAGACACACCCTGTAGTGGCAAGCAGCAGCGGCAGGAGTCCAAACATTGCTTGAAAGAGACACTGGAGTTGGCAGCAGGAGCAGCAGGAGCCCAAACATTGCTTGAAATACACACTGGAGTTGGCAGCAGGAGCCCAAACATTGCTTGAAAGACACACTGGAGTTGGAAGCAGGAGCAGCAGGAGCCCAAACATTGCTTGAAAGACACACTGGAGTTGGCAGCAGGAGCAGCAGGAGCCCAAACATTGCTTAAAAGACACACTGGAGTTGGCAGCAGGAGCAGCAGGAGCCAAAACATTGGTTCAAAGAGACACTGGAATTAGCAGCAGGAGCAGCAGGAGCCCAAACATTGCTTGAAAGAGACACTGGAGTTGGAAGCAGGAGCAGCAGGAGCCCAAACATTGCTTGAAAGACACACTGGAGTTGGCAGCAGGAGCCCAAAAATTGGCTGAATGACACCCTGGAGTTGCAAGCAGCAGCAGGAGCCCAAAAATAGCTTGAAAGAGACACTGGAGTTGGCAGCAGGAGCCCAAACATTGCTTGAAAGACACACTGGAGTTGGCAGCAGGAGCAGCAGGAGCCCAAACATTGCTTGAAAGAGACACTGGAGTTTGCAGCAGGAGCAGCAGGAGCCCAAACATTGCTTGAAAGACACACTGGCGTTGGCAGCAGGAGCAGCAGGAGCCCAAACATTGCTTGAAAGAGATACTGGAGTTGGCAGCAGCAGCAGCAGGAGCCCAAAATTGTTTGAAAGACACGCTGGAGTTGGCAGCAGGAACAGCAGGAGCCCAAACATTGCTTGAAAGAGACACTGGAGTTGGCAGCAGCATCAGCAGGAGGCAAAAAATTGGCTGAATGACACCCTGGAGTTGCAAGCAGCAGCAGCAGGAGGCCAAACATTGCTTGAACGAGACACTAGAGTTGGCAGCAGGAGCAGCAGGAGCCCAAACATTGCTTGAAAGACACACTGGAGTTGGCAGCAGCAGCAGCAGGAGCCCAAACATTGCTTGAAAGAGACACTGGAGTTGGCAGCAGCAGCAGCAGGAGCCCAAAAAATGACTGAGAGACACACCCTAGAGTGGCAAGCAGCAACAGCGGCAGGAGACCAAACATTGCTTGAAAGAGACATTGGAGTTTGCAGCAGGAGCAGCAGGAGCCCAAATATTGCTTGAAAGACACACCGGAGTTGGCAGCAGGAGCCCAAACATTGCTTGAAAGACACACTGGAGTTGGCAGCAGGAGCAGCAGGAGCTCAAACATTGGCTCAGAGATACACTGGAGTTTGCAGCAGGAGCAGCAGGAGCCCAAACATTGCTTAAAAGACACACTGGAGTTGGCAGCAGGAGCAGCAGGAGCCCAAATATTGCTTGAAAGACACACTGGAGTTGGAAGCAGGAGCCCAAACATTGCTTGAAAGACACACTGGAGTTGGCAGCAGGAGCAGCAGGAGCCCAAACATTGGCTCAGAGATACACTGGAGTTTGCAGCAGGAGCAGAAGGAGCCCAAACATTGCTTAAAAGACACACTGGAGTTGGCAGCAGGAGCAGCAGGAGCCCAAACATTGGCTCAAAGATACACTGGAGTTAGCAGCAGGAGCCCAAACATTGCTTGAAAGAGACACTGGAGTTGGCAGCAGGAGCAGCAGGGGCCCAAACATTGCTTGAAAAACACACTGGAGTTGGCAGCAGGAGCAGCAGGAGCCAAAACATTGCTTAAAAGACACAATGGAGTTGGCAGCAGGAGCCCAAACATTGCTTGAAAGAGACACTGAAGTTGGCAGCAGGAGCAGCAGGAGCCCAAACATTGCTTGAAAGACACACTGGAGTTGGCAGCAGGAGCAGCAGGAGCCCAAACATTGCTTGAAAGAGACACTGGAGTTGGCAGCAGGAGCAGCAGGATCCCAAAAATTGCTTGAAAGACACACTGGAGTTGGCAGCAGCAGCAGGAGCTCAAACATTGCTTGAAAGAGACACTGGAGTTGGCAGGAGCAGCAGCAGGAGTCCAAAAAATGACTGAGACACACCCTGGAGTGGCAAGCAGCAGCAGCAGCAGCAGCAGGAGTCCAAACATTGCTTGAAAGAGACATTGGAGTTGGCAGCAGGAGCAGCAGGAGCCCAAACATTGGCTCAAAGATACACTGGAGTTAGCAGCAGGAGCAGCAGGAGCCCAAACATTGCTTGAAAGAGACACTGGAGTTGGCAGCAGGAGCAGCAGGGGCCCAAACATTGCTTGAAAGACACACTGGAGTTGGCAGCAGGAGCAGCAGGAGCCCAAACATTGCTTGAAATACACACTGGAGTTGGCAGCAGGAGCCCAAACATTGCTTGAAAGACACACTGGAGTTGGCAGCAGGAGCCCACACATTACTTGAAAGACACACTGGAGTTGGCAGCAGGAGCAGCAGGAGCCCAAACATTGGCTCAAAGATACACTGGAGTTAGCAGCAGGAGCAGCAGGAGCCCAAACATTGCTTGAAAGACACACTGGAGTTGGCAGCAGGAGCCACACATTACTTGAAAGACACACTGGAGTTGGCAGCAGGAGCAGCAGGAGCCCAAACATTGGCTCAAAGATACACTGGAGTTAGCAGCAGGAGCAGCAGGAGCCCAAACATTGCTTGAAAGAGACACTGGAGTTGGCAGCAGGAGCAGCAGGGGCCCAAACATTGCTTGAAAGACACACTGGAGTTGGCAGCAGGAGCAGCAGGAGCCAAAACATTGCTTGAAATACACACTGGAGTTGGCAGCAGGAGCAGCAGGAGCCCAAACATTGCTTGAAAGACACACTGGAGTTGGCAGCAGGAGCCCAAACATTGCTTGAAAGACACACTGGCGTTGGCAGCAGGAGCAGCAGGAGCCCAAACATTGCTTGAAAGAGACACTGGAGTTGGCAGCAGGAGCAGCAGGAGCCCAAACATTGCTTGAAAGAGACACTGGAGTTGGCAGCAGGAGCAGCAGGATCCCAAACATTGCTTGAAAGACACACTGGAGTTGGCAGTAGCAGCAGCAGGAGTCCAAAAAATGACTGAGACACACCCTGGAGTGGCAAGCAGCAGCAGCAGGAGTCCAAACATTGCTTGAAAGAGACATTGGAGTTGGCAGCAGGAGCAGTAGAAGCCCAAACATTGCTTGAAAGACACACTGGAGTTTGCACCAGGAGCCCACACATTACTTGAAAGACACACTGGAGTTGGCAGCAGGAGCCCAAACATTGGCTCAAAGATACACTGGAGTTAGCAGCAGGAGCCCAAACATTGCTTGAAAGAGACACTGGAGTTGGCAGCAGAAGCAGCAGGGGCCCAAACATTGCTTGAAAGACACACTGGAGTTGGCAGCAGGAGCAGCAGGAGCCCAAACATTGCTTGAAATACACACTGGAGTTGGCAGCAGGAGCAGCAGGAGCCCAAACATTGCTTGAAAGAGACACTGGAGTTGGCAGCAGGAGCAGCAGGAGCCCAAACATTGCTTGAAAGACACACTGGCGTTGGCAGCAGGAGCAGCAGGAGCCCAAACATTGCTTGAAAGAGACACTGGAGTTGGCAGCAGGAGCAGCAGGAGGCCAAAAATTGGCTGAATGACACCCTGGAGTTGCAAGCAGCAGGAGCCCAAACATTGCTTGAAAGAGACACTTGAGTTGGCAGCAGGAGCAGCAGGAGCCCAAAATTGTTTGAAAGACACACTGGAGTTGGCAGCAGGAGCAGCAGGAGCCCAAACATTGCTTGAAAGAGACACTGGAGTTGGCAGCAGCAGCAGCAGGAGGCCAACAATTGGCTGAATGACACCCTGGAGTTGCAAGCAGCAGCAGCAAGAGCCCAAACATTGCTTGAAAGAGACACTGGGGTTGGCAGCAGGAGCAGCAAGAACCCAAACATTGCTTGAAAGAGACACTGGAGTTGGCAGCAGCAAGAGCAGCAGGAGCCCAAACATTGCTTGAAAGACACACTGGAGTTGGCAGCAGGAGCAGCAGGAGCCCAAACATTGCTTGAAAGAGACACTGGAGTTGGCAGCAGCAGCAGCAGCGGGAGGCCATAAATTGGCTGAATGATACCCTGGAATTGCAAGCAGCAGCAGCAGGAGCCCAAAATTGCTTAAAGACACACTGGAGTTGGCAGCAGCAGGAGCCCAAACATAGCTTGAAAGACACAGTGGAGTTGGCAGCAGGAGCAGCAGGAGCCCAAACATTGCTTGAAAGACACACTGGAGTTGGCAGCAGGAGCCCACAAATCGGCCTAAAGACACACTGGAGTTGCAAGCAGCAGCAGCAGGAGCCCAAAATTGCCAGAAAGACACACCCTGGAGTTGGCAGCAGCATTAAGAGAACATATACAGATTTTCGGCACAGATATCTTATCCGAAGAATATTAATAAAAAGTAAGAGTAACATAAAGCATTTTCTCAATAATTACTTGTGGTCTGATGCGGAGGAATGTCTGTAACTGGAGAGCAGCACCTTAAATCTGTTTTGTACGATCCATATTTCTTTAGTGTTGGTCTGGCCCCATCATCAATCTGCTCTAATGCATCAGGCATTGGTGGGTGGAAATCTTGGCTGATCCATGGCCAATTCATTTCCACGCAGGCCAGTCTCTGAAAAAAAAAACATTTTTGAAGCATACTGGAGCACATTGAATTGCTCTCGTCAGAGCATCACTTACGCACATCTAAGAGTTTCATCACTTTGTTCGTGTTAAAGTCTTCAGGGCCTAGTTACTACTTAGTGAAAGACCATAGATAGTTACACACCTGCTGCTCTTATCGACAAATCCTGTTTTAAGTGTAGTGTAGTGTAGTGTTTTGTCCTCCCCTCATATACGCACTAAGTATGTCAGGCAGAGAAGTGGCAGGATGGGCACAGAGAAGTTGCAGAGGCCTAAATTCATCAAGCAGAGGTTGCAGCAGACTAGGGGTGAGTGGCAGCAGGAGTCTCAGTGAGAGGACTGATCTCCCGGGATCAGCTAGCGGTCGTGTCTTGACCAGCAACCCATCTGCCATCATCCACTGGTTAACACGATCATCCACTGTATCACAAGTGACATCTGACACCCCCAGTCACGATCTGATAATCAGAAAAATCAGAAGCTACTGCCCAGCCAAGAAGTGGAGGAGACACTCGCCGCTTCTTCCACTAGGCGGGCAAGTAGTGATGAGGAGAGTGGCTTGGGAGGTGGTGTTGCAAGCGTTTTGGCTTCTTAAGCAGACACTGTTGAGGAACCTGAGGAGGACATCAGTGAGTTTTGAGGGCACTTTTAAAGGCTTGGAGTGATGGAGAGTGACATATTTAGCGGCCAGCATGGTGGCAGAAGGGGAAAGTTTGGAGGCAAATGTGCTCGGGGTAGACCACTTGCGCGGCAGGCTATCTTCCCAGGAGGTAGTGAAAGAGGGTCCCTGGAGCTGGCGGCGGCGGCAGGAGCAGTGAATTAGTGCGGACTGTTGGTATGAAAAATCAGCTACAAGTCCATGTGGCAGTTTTGCATCAAGCATCCGCAGGAGGTTAACATGGCTATATGAAAGATGTGTAGGCAGAAGGTGAAGTGTGGCCAGGGTCCCAATGTTGGACCCACAGCCCTGCATCAACATTTGCAGTGTCACCATCAAGCGGCCTGGGAGAGTTGGCTCCAAAGTGGTGGTCCAGACTGCTGCATTACCCAGTGGCACGCCGCTCTCTGTTCCAGCCAGCCAAGGTTCCACCACCTACTGTGTGTCATACCCATCCTCTGTCGCTCCAGATGCTCCTCCTCTTAATCCGAGTCAGTCATTCCGCCAGCAATCCATTGGCCAAGCCATGTCCAAGAGACAACAGTATGTGCCCACTCATCCAACGTGCAGAAGCTAAATGTGCTCCTGTATAAGTTGCTGGTGCTGCAATGCCTCCCTTTTGAGGTGGTGGACCTTTCCGAGAACTGATGGCTTGTGCCGAGCCGAGGTGGAGTCCCATGCTGTCATTTCTTTGCAAAGAAGGCAGTACCAGCCCTGTACAATTTTGTTTAACAGGAGGTGAGCCTGTCAGTGTGTACCAAAGTGCACAGCAGTGCCTAAGTCTGGAGCTGTAACTACGGTCAGGGACAATACATATCCTTTAAGGCCCACTGGGTGATTGTGGTTCCTGCACAACCACAACAGCAACTTGGACAGGTCCCTCTGCTGTGGCCTCCACGCTCCTAGGCCTTTGTGCAATGGTGTCACAGAAAAAAGTGGCTAATTGTCAATTACATATTAATAGTTAACATTTATCTTATTTGAACATATATATAATAATAACATATAATAACATATAACATAGCAACAATAACATCTAACATAATAACAGTAACATATAAAAATTATAAAAATTTTTTTTTGGGGGATATTTTTTTTGTTTTCATATTTTGTATTTTTTTTAAATATATATATATATATATATATATATATATATATATATATATATATATATATATATATATTAATATTTCTTTTCCATTGTCTTTTTTTAATATTTGTGAATTTTTGTACCAAGTTTTTTTTTCATTTTTTATTTTTTTTTTATATATTTTTTTTTAAATATTTTTTTTTTTTCCCAGTGCCCTTCCAGTCTACCATGTGTGCAGGACATGGCGGTTTCACGCTGTTCTTCACATGGTTTGCTTTGAGCCAGAGTCACACATGGGAGGAACTGCTAAAAATGAGAACGCAATAAATTAAATCATGGCTTACTCCACGAAAACTGCAAATAGGACCCATGGTCACTGACACTGGGAAGAACATCTTGTCTGCGCTGCGACAAGGAAGCCTGAGCCATGCGTCCTGCCATGGCACACGTGTTCAATCTAGTTGTCAAACATTTTCTGAAGTCTTCCCCCCATCTGCAACGGGAAGGAAACTTTGCATGCACTTCAGCCACTCCTACAGCGCCAAGCACACACTTCTTGAGCTTCAGCGTCAGAACGGTATCCCCAAACCCGTTGGAATTCCACCCTCCATATGCAGGATCGACTATAGGAACAGAGAAAAGCCATCACGGATTTCTTGATGATCCAAACGGATAGGGGGACTCCCCTGTGTAACTTCAATGTAAACCAGTGGCAGCTCATACGTGACACCTGCCGTTTGCTCAGGCCCTTTGAGGAAGCTACTTTATTAGTCAGTCGCCAGGACTATGAGATGAACGATGTGATTCCACTGCTTCATGTACTACAACACATGTTGGAAACCATGGCTGGTCAGGGCACTGGAGACATGGCGCATACATTTCACAGCCACATGAAGCCTGTAGGGGCTGAAGTGGAGGAGGAGGAGGGGGTGGGGCACAGCAAAGCACAGTTTAGGTTTGACAAAATGGCCATTTTATCTAGTCATCTGACAGGAAAGGAGGAGCAGGAGCAGCCACAGGAGCTAGAGGGTTGCGAGGAAGGCGAGACAGAGGACCCAGACACACCGTGGCAGTTTGCAGTGGAGATGGAGACAGGTAGTCCCTCCGGGTCACTTGCACAAATGGCACGATGCATGCTCATGTGCTTGCGTAGTGACTGCAGAATTGTCTCCATTGGTCAGCGGGATGACTTCTGGCTCTCCACCTTATTGGACCCTCGCTTCCGGCACAAAATGGGGGCATTTTTTACACCCACTGAGAGGGAGGACAAACTGACCTACTACAGAGACATCCTACGTAGTCAGTTGGGCGATGCCTATCTGCGCCATGGTCCATACTGTGATGCCCAGCGGGACAGCAGTCTTCCGTAAGCAGGCAACCCCCAATCTCCACCACCGCTTTTGCCTATAGTCAAGCCCCCGTTTTCCGGGATGCTAGGTACGCCTCACTGGACACGGTTGCCCCCAGGTCTTAATAGGCGCAAAGGATGGCTGCTTGCGGTGAAGGCCGATGAACCACGAGGGTATCCCGAAGCTGAGCTCGTTCACAGGTAGTCAATCTGGAGGGTGCGTCAGAGTACAGGGATGAGACAGGTGCGTAGTCAGGAGTAGCCAAAGGGTCAAGCCAGGAGGTCAGAAATCGCGTGGTATCCAGAGGGGCAGGCAGCTTCGTGGTCAGACAAAGCAGAGGTCAGTACAGGCAGCAGACAGGAATGGTCGATCAAGCCGTGTCGGAACTGAACCAGCCCAAAA
Organism: Gastrophryne carolinensis; assembly: GCA_027917425.1. NCBI lineage: Eukaryota > Metazoa > Chordata > Amphibia > Anura > Microhylidae > Gastrophryne > Gastrophryne carolinensis. The sequence goes on along the minus strand of CM051240.1, from coordinate 203,543,641 downwards.
TGAGGGAATTTTTTAAACCCGCCGAGAGGGAGGACAAACTGACCTACTACAAATACATTCTACGTAGTCAGGTGGCCGATGCCTATCTGCGCCATGGTCCATACTCTCGCAGGTCTGACTCGGGGGGACCTCTGTGATCACCTTCCACTGCCATGGCTGCTGGGGGGGTGGAAGGAGAAGCAGCAGCAGCTCCATCAGCAGCAGTCTCAGTCTTCAGTAGCTAATGAGTAGCTTTCTACACCCGCATAGTGAGTCTACTCATGAGCAGCATGAAGACCTGGAGCAGGACCTGAACCAGCAGGTCGTGTCATACCTTGGCATGACCATGCCAACACACCTTGAGGATCCGCTGGACTTCTGGGCAGCCAAACTTGACTTGTGGCCGCAACTAGTAGAGTTTGCCCTGGAAAAGCTGTCCTGCCCGGCCAGTAGTGTGCCATCTGAGCAGTGTTTAGTGCGGCGGGGGCCATAGTCATGCCAAGGAGAACTTGTCTGTCCACGAATAATGTGGAGAGACTCACCTTTGTGAAGATGAATCAGGCATGGTTTAACCAGGATTTCCAGCCAACAATGGCTGATCCATCCAGGGTGTGTCTTTCAGGCAATATATGGGCTCCCTATGCTGATGCCAACTCCTGGGTGTGTCTTTCAGACAATATATGGGCTCCCTATGCTGCTGCCAACTCCTGGGTGTGTCTTTCAGGCAATATATGGGCTCCCTATGTTGCTGCTGCCAGCTCATATGTGTGTCTTTCAGGCAATATATGGGCTCCTAATGCTGCTGCTGCCAACTCTAATGTGAGCACTCTTAAAAGACGCATGCTAGCATATTTGGGATGCCCCCCGGTTAAAGGCGATGGCTGCTGGCAATTTGACAAAGTTACTTTCTTTACAAAATGCAAGCAGTTATTAGACAGGTATTCTTGAAATATTACTGCTAGTGTTTGGGATGGCCCCTCCTCACATACAGAGGAGGCCTCCCTTGATTGTGGAAAAGTGACGTTAATTATAAAATGCAAGCAGTTATTAGACAGGTACTCTTGAAATATTACTGCTAGTGTTTGGGATGCCCCCTCCTCACATACAAAGGAGGTCTCCCTTGATTGTGGAAAAGTGACGTTAATTATAAAATGCAAGCAGTTATTAGACAGGTAGTCTTGAGATATTTATGCTAGTGTTTGGGATGCCCATGTGGGCTGGGGTTTTTACAGCAGACACAGAAACAATTCAAACTGCAATATGTTTATGAGAAATAGCCTTTAAAAGCTGCTTTAGTGTAACAGATAGGGCCAAATGTGCAGGTTTGGGATACCCTGAGGCCTGGTGTTTTTACAGCACATACAAAAACAATTCAAACTGCAATATATTTATGAGAAATAGCCTTTAAATTCTGCTTTAGTGTAACAGATAGGGTCAAATGTGCAGGTTTGGGATGCCCATGTGGGCTGGGGTTTTTACAGCAGACACAGAAACAATTCAAACTGCAATATATTTATGAGAAATAGCCTTTAAAAGCTGCTTTAGTGTAACAGATAGGGCCAAATGTGCAGGTTTGGGATACCCTGAGGCCTGGTGTTTTTACAGCACATACAAAAACAATTCAAACTGCAATATATTCATGAGAAATAGCCTTTAAAAGCTGCTTTAGTGTAACAGATAGGGTCAAATGTGCAGGTTTGGGATATCCTGAGGCCTGGTGTTTTTACAGCACATACAAAAACAATTCAAACTGCAATGTATTTATGAGAAATAGCCTTTAAAAGCTGCTTTTGTGTAACAGATAGGGTCAAATGTGCAGGTTTGGGATACCCTGTGGCCTGGTGTTTTTACAGCACACACAAAAACAAATCAAACTGCGATATATTTATGAGAAATAGCCTTTAAAAGCTGCTTTAGTGTAACAGATAGGGTCAAATGTGCTGGTTTGGGATGCCCATGTGGGCTGGTGTATTTAAACCAGACAAAAACCAATTCAAAATGCAACAGCTTAATTAAAATGAGGCTGAACAATGCTTATTTAGTATAACAGATAGGGTGACATGTGCTGGTTTGGGATGCCCATGTGGGCTGGTGTATTTAAACCAGACAAAAACCAATTCAAAATGCAATAGCTTAATTAAAATGAGGCTGAACAACGCTTATTTAGTATAACAGATAGGGTGACATGTGCTGGTTTGGGATGCCCATGTGGGCTGGTGTATTTAAACCAGACAAAAACCAATTCAAAATGCAATAGTTTGATTTAGCTGAAGAAGGATGAACAAGCGTATTTAGTATAACAGATAGGCTGCTAAGTGCAGGTTTGGGATACCCTGCGGCCTAGTGTTTTGGCAGCAGGACAAAAAACAATTCAAAATGTAGTAGTTTGATTTAGCTGCGGAAGGATCAACAAGCGTATTTAGTATAACAGATAGGCTGCTAAGTGCAGGTTTGGGATGCCCTGCGGCCTAGTGTCTTGGCAGCAGGACAAAAAACAATTCAAAATGCAATAGTTTGATTTAGCTGAAGAAGGATGAACAAGCGTATTTAGTATAACAGATAGGCTGCTAAGTGCAGGCTTGGGATACCCTGCGACCTAGTGTTTTGGCAGCAGACCAAAAACCAATTCAAAATGCAATAGTTTGATTCAGCTGCGGAAGGATGAACAAGCGTATTTAGTATAACAGATAGGCTGCTAAGTGCAGGTTTGGGATACCCTGCGGCCTAGTGTCTTGGCAGCAGGAAAAAAAACCATTTCAAAATGTAGTAGTTTGATTTCGCTGCGGAAGGATCAACAACCGTATTTAGTATAACAGATAGGCTGCTAAGTGCAGGTTTGGGATGCCCTGCGGCCCAGTGTCTTGGCAGCAGGACAAAAAACAATTCAAAATGCAATAGTTTGATTTAGCTGAAGAAGGATGAACAAGCGTATTTAGTATAACAGATAGGCTGCTAAGTGCAGGTTTGGGATGCCTTGCGACCTAGTGTTTTGGCAGCAGACCAAAAACCAATTCAAAATGCAATAGTTTGATTCAGCTGCGGAAGGATCAACAAGCGTATTTAGTATAACAGATAGGCTGCTAAGTGCAGGTTTGGGATACCCTGCGGCCTAGTGTTTTGGCAGCAGGACAAAAAAACATTTCAAAATGCAATAGTTTGATTTAGCTGAAGAAGGATGAACAAGCGTATTTAGTATAACAGATAGGCTGCTAAGTGCAGGTTTGGGATGCCCTGAGGCCTAGTGTTTTGGCAGCAGACCAAAAACCAATTCAAAATGCAATAGTTTGATTCAGCTGAAGAAGGATGAACAAGCGTATTTAGTATAACAGATAGGCTGCTAAGTGCAGGTTTGGGATACCCTGGGGCCTAGTGTTTTGACAGCAGGACAAAAAACAATTCAAAATGTAATAGTTTGATTAAGCTGCGGAAGGATCAACAAGCGTATTTAGTATAACAGATAGGCTGCTAAGTGCAGGTTTGGGATGCCCTGCGGCCTAGTGTCTTGGCAGCAGGACAAGAAACAATTCAAAATGCAATAGTTTGATTTAGCTTAAGAAGGATGAACAAGCGTATTTAGTATAACAGATAGGCTGCTAAGTGCAGGTTTGCGATAGCCTGCGGCCTAGTGTTTTGGCAGCAGGACAAAAAAACAATTCAAAATGCAATAGTTTGATTTAGCTGAAGAAGGATAAACAAACGTATTTAATATAACAGATAGGCTGGTAAGTGCAGGTTTGGGATGCCCTGCGGCCTAGTGTCTTGGCAGCAGGACAAAAAACAATTCAAAATGCAATAGTTTGATTTAGCTGAAGAAGGATGAACAAGCGTATTTAGTATAACAGATAGGCTGCTAAGTGCAGGTTTGGGATGCCCTGTGACCTAGTGTTTTGGCAGCAGACCAAAAACCAATTCAAAATGCAATAGTTTGATTCAGCTGCGGAAGGATGAACAAGCGTATTTAGTATAACAGATAGGCTGCAAAGTGCAGGTTTGGAATACCCTGCGGCCTAGTGTTTTGGCAGCAGGACAAAAAACCATTTCAAAATGTGATAGTTTGATTTAGCTGCGGAAGGATCAACAAGCGTATTTAGTATAACAGATAGGCTGCTAAGTGCAGGTTTGGGATGCCCTGCGGCCTAGTGTTTTGGCAGCAGGACAAAAAACAATTTAAAATGCAATAGTTTGATTCAGCTGCGGAAGGATCAACAAGCGTATTTAGTATAACAGATAGGCTGCTAAGTGCAGGTTTGGGATGCCCTGCGGCCTAGTGTTTTGACAGCAGACCAAAAACCAATTCAAAATGCAATAGTTTGATTCAGCTGAAGAAGGATGAACAAGCGTATTTAGTATTACAGATAGGCTGCAAAGTGCAGGTTTGGAATACCCTGCGGCCTAGTGTTTTGGCAGCAGGACAAAAAAACATTTCAAAATGTAGTAGTTTGATTTAGCTGCGGAAGGATCAATAAGCGTATTTAGTATAACAGATAGGCTGCTAAGTGCAGGTTTGGGATGCCCTGCGGCCTAGTGTTTTGGCGGCAGACCAAAAAACAATTCAAAATGCAATAGTTTGATTCAGCTGCGGAAGGATCAACAAGCATATTTAGTATAACAGATAGGCTGCTAAGTGCAGGTTTGGGATGCCCTGCGGCCTAGTGTTTTGACAGCAGACCAAAAACCAATTCAAAATGCAATAGTTTGATTCAGCTGAAGAAGGATGAACAAGCGTATTTAGTATAACAGATAGGCTGCTAAGTGCAGGTTTGGGATGCCCTGCGGCCTAGTGTTTTGGCAGCAGGACAAAAAACAATTCAAAATGTAATAGTTTGATTAAGCTGCGGAAGGATCAACAAGCGCATTTAGTATAACAGATAGGCTGCTAAGTGCAGGTTTGGGTTGCCCTGCAGCCTAGTGTCTTGGCAGCAGGACAAAAAACAATTCAAAATGCAAATGTTTTATTTAGCTGAAGAAGGATGAAGAAGCGTATTTAGTATAACAGATAGGCTGCTAAGTGTAGGTTTGGGATGCCCTGCGGCCTAGTGTTTTGGCTGCAGGACAAAAAAAAATTCAAAATGCAATAGTTTGATTTAGCTGAAGAAGGATGAACAAGCGTATTTAGTATAACAGATAGGCTGCTAAGTGCAGGTTTGGGATGCCCTGCGGCCTAGTGTTTTGGCAGCAGAGCAAAAACCAATTCAAAATGCAATAGTTTGATTCAGCTGCGGAAGGATCAACAAGCGTATTTAGTATAACAGATAGGCTGCTAAGTGCAGGTTTGGGATACCCTGCGGCCTAGTGTTTTGGCAGCAGGACAAAAAAAACATTTCAAAATGCAATAGTTTGATTTAGCTGAAGAAGGATGAACAAGCGTATTTAGTATAACAGATAGGCTGCTAAGTGCAGGTTTGGGATGCCCTGCGGCCTAGTGTTTTGGCAGCAGACTAAAAACCAATTCAAAATGCAATAGTTTGATTCAGCTGAAGAAGGATGAACAAGCGTATTTAGTATAACAGATAGGCTGCTAAGTGCAGGTTTGGGATACCCTGCGGCCTAGTGTTTTGGCAGCAGGACAAAAAAACAATTCAAAATGCAATAGTTTGATTTAGCTGAAGAAGGATGAAGAAGCGTATTTAGTATAACAGATAGGCTGCTAAGTGTAGGTTTGGGATGCCCTGCGGCCTAGTGTTTTGGCTGCAGGACAAAAAACCAATTCAAAATGCAATAGTTTGATTTAGCTGAAGAAGGATGAACAAGCGTATTTAGTATAACAGATAGGCTGCTAAGTGCAGGTTTGGGATGCCCTGCGGCCTAGTGTTTTGGCAGCAGACCAAAAACCAATTCAAAATGCAATAGTTTGATTCAGCTGCGGAAGGATCAACAAGCGTATTTAGTATAACAGATAGGCTGCTAAGTGCAGGTTTGGGATACCCTGCGGCCTAGTGTTTTGGCAGCAGGACAAAAAAACATTTCAAAATGCAATAGTTTGATTTAGCTGAAGAAGGATGAACAAGCGTATTTAGTATAACAGATAGGCTGCTAAGTGCAGGTTTGGGATGCCCTGCGGCCTAGTGTTTTGGCAGCAGACCAAAAACCAATTCAAAAGGCAATAGTTTGATTCAGCTGCGGAAGGATCAACAAGCGTATTTAGTATAACAGATAGGCTGCTAAGTGTAGGTTTGGGATTCCCTGCGGCCTAGTGTTTTGGCAGCAGGACAAAAAAACATTTCAAAATGCAATAGTTTGATTTAGCTGAAGAAGGATGAACAAGCGTATTTAGTATAACAGATAGGCTGCTAAGTGCAGGTTTGGGATGCCCTGCGGCCTAGTGTTTTGGCAGCAGACCAAAAAAACAATTCAAAATGCAATAGTTTGATTCAGCTGAAGAAGGATGAACAAGCGTATTTAGAATAACAGATAGGCTGCTAAGTGCAGGTTTGGGATGCCCTGCGGCCTAGTGTTTTGGCAGCAGGACAAAAAACAATTAAAAATGTAATAGTTTGATTAAGCTGCGGAAGGATCAACAAGCGTATTTAGTATAACAGATAGGCTGCTAAGTGCAGGTTTGGGATGCCCTGCAGCCTAGTGTCTTGGCAGCAGGACAAAAAACATTTCAAAATGCAATAGTTTGATTTAGCTGAAGAAGGATGAACAAGCATATTTAGTATAACAGATAGGCTGCTAAGTGCAGGTTTGGGATGCCCTGCGGCCTAGTGTTTTGGCAGCAGACCAAAAACCAATTCAAAATGCAAATGTTTGATTTAGCTGCGGAAGGATGAACAAGCGTATTTAGTATAACAGATAGGCTGCTAAGTGCAGGTTTCGGATACCCTGCGGCCTAGTGTTTTGGCAGCAGGACAAAAAACAATTCAAAATGTAATAGTTTGATTCAGCTGCAGAAAGATCAACAAACGTATTTAGTATAACAGATAGGCTGCTAAGTGCAGGTTTGGGATGCCCTGCGGCCTAGTGTTTTGGCAGCAGGACAAAAAACAATTCAAAATGCAATAGTTTGATTAAGCTGAAGAAGGATGAACAAGCATATTTAGTATAACAGATAGGCTGCTAAGTGCAGGTTTGGGATACCCTGGAGCCTAGTTTTTTGGCAGCAGGACAAAAAACAATTCAAAATGCAATAGTTTGATTTAGCTGAAGAAGGATGAACAAGCGTATTTAGTATAACAGATAGGCTGCTAAGTGCAGGTTTGGGATACCCTGGGGCCTAGTGTTTTGGCAGCAGACCAAAAACCAATTCAAAATGCAATAGTTTGGGGGGGCGCATGCGCGCGGAGCTGGCGGATGGTCGCACTCTGCTAGAGCTCCGCAAACCCGGGCCTGAAGGGGTGGCCTAACGCAGAGAAAAGCACAGATAAGTGACACAAACAGCGGGGAGAGGATCCGGGGGTGACTCCGGTCGGAGTATGCGTCAGACCCGCAGAAACAAGCAAAGGCCGCCGAAGCCACATAGGGCCCTGCAGCCGGGAAGCAAGATGGCGGCCGTAGCACACCCAGTCACTGCACGCGCAGCACGAGGTGAGGAGGAGGGGGGAGCCCCGGCCCCCTCGGTGACCCATTCAGAGGACTCCCTGGATTCAGGGGACAGCCAAATCCAATTCCCCTCTGAAATGAAAGATCAGTGCCCGCAGATGGCTTTGGATCATACCTCCCTTCAGCATATCAGAGCCGTGATCCGGGAAGAGGTGGCTGCAATCACCAAGAACACCTCCCAGCTGGTCAAGGAGCTGAAAGCGCAGGGGCAGAGAATAGCATCCTTAGAGAGCAATATAACCGATGTCACCACGGTTCTGAACGGCGATGAGGAGGAACTGGAGATATTGCATGAAGAAATCGCTGCTCTGAGGGACATGCAGGAGGATCTGGAAAACCGAAATCGCCGCTCCAATCTCAGATTCCTGGGGCTCCCGGAGTCGATGGAGGACGCCCAAGGCACTATCATGGCTTTGTTGCAAGAGCTGACACCTACCATACCACTTGAAAGGCTGGAGCTGGAGCGAGCACACCGGGCCCTCACCAGGCACAGCCCTGATGGGCCCCCGAGGGACATCATTGTAAAGTTTGTCTACTTCCAGACCAAGGAGGCGGTGGTGAAAGCAGCAAGGGACAAAGGCCTTACGCAGTTCCAGGGTCATTCCTACCAAGTTTTTGCGGACCTTGCCCAATCCACTATAGCCAAGCGGCGAGCCCTTAAACCTTATTTACAAGTGCTTAGATCCCACAACATAAGCTACCGATGGGGCTTTCCATTCAAGGTGTCCTTTCCTTACAACGGCCGTATTCATCAAGCGGCGAAACCCCAGGAACTAGGGGACCTATTGCTGCAGCTTGGCCTATCTGGATCTAAGGTCCCCCAGGACTTACCTACAGTCTCAGCTCCAAACTCACAACAGAGGAAAGATGCCACCAGGACGATGGACGATTCACAACAGAGGAGATCGGGGAGCGATCGGTCGCAGGCCCTAAGGAACTTGTCCTTGCAAGTTTTTCAGCCAGCTTCGGAGGGATGACCAGCAAGCTACTACTGAGGTTTGGTGATGTGGTTTTATATGCTGAACCTTTTCATTAATGCCCTCTCTATTTCTTGAGCTACTTGGATGTCAGATGTATGATTAGTTAATGGCTATTTGCACTGCTTGGTGGCTGTGGCGGCGAGGGGCCTATCTCGGGCGCCCTGATCGGCAGAGCCGGTGGGGGTGTGGGAGGTGGGCCCTGAGCTCCCCGTTATGCTCGGCCTGCTTTATATAATTTGATCCAGCAGGCTGGAAGTAGGTCATTTGTATGCTACATGATGGGCTAATCCCTTTCTGATATGATGCTTCTCCCTGTCTGATAGCTAAATGCCTTAGTGAAGAATTGATTGCTATGTACAGATAAGAAAATGATTGACTGGGCTGCCCCGCCGGCCCGGGGGACATACCGTGCCTACCCCCTAGCATTCCCCCAGAGGCACGACCCTAGTGGTATGCTAATTGTGGATTGTTCCACAATAGGCTGACTGTTGTTAGCCTATATATGTTTTTAAACACCGTAGGTTGTTATGTGTATACTTGGATAATGCTTAATTGTGTGTATAGTCTCGTCTTTCTATGTTTACCCCCCATTCCCGCCCCCCTTGGCCCTGTCCTTCCCTCCCCCCCTCGCCCTAGTACCCGGGGAGTTGTTGTTCCCCAGAAAAAGATTAATAATGCCAACTATAGCGTTCTTAAAAACAAGAGATGTCGGTGAAAGTGGTCTCCCTTAATGCTCAAGGCCTCAACTCCCCTAATAAGCGGTCAAGGGCATTTAGAGCCTTTGTTGCGCTTAAGGCAGACGTGGTGTGCTTACAGGAGACACATTTTTCGTCCTCATCCTCGCCCAGGTACCTCCACCCGAATTACCCGCAGTTTTACCAGGCCACAGCTGAAAAGAAGCACTGTGGGGTATTAATAGCGTTTCATAGAAATTCTCCCCTCACATGCTCTAAACAAATGATAGACCCCATGGGCAGGTACCTACTGCTAGTGGGGACTTTGCAGGATACGCCAGTTACACTACTGTGTTATTATGCTCCTAACAGTCGCCAAGTCCGCTTCCTGGCCAGGGTGTGTAAATTGCTCAAAGCTCATGCACAGGGAACTGTACTGATGTGTGGGGATTCAAATTTGACGTTACCAGATAGGCTTGACAGGTCCTCTTTGCCTTCCTCTCACGTGTTGGGGGAATCTAAAGCCTTTCTTAGCATAATCCAAGGAGTGCAGATGGTGGATGTTTGGCGTGAACTAAACCCAGGGAAGCGGGACTACACGCACTATTCCCACCCACACCATCTTCACTCTCGGATCGATCATATCTTTGTAGGAAGAGGTCTGTTGCCACAGGTTAGGCGGGTGGAGATAAAACCCGTGCCATGGACAGACCATGACATGGTCCTTATTGTCTGCTCTGGCTTGGTGATGCGAACTGGACCATCCCCGTGGATTCTAAATGAATCACTTTTGGCTTCTGAGGAAATGGTCCAAGAAGCTAAGCAGGTAGCATTGGAGTACTTTAGGCACAACATGGGCACTGTGCAATCCCCGGCGACACTTTGGGGGGCATTCAAAGCAGTAATAAGGGGACACTTTTTGGGGCAGGCCTCGAGAAAAAAGAGGGTAAGAATAGCACAGTCGGCTCGTTTGGAGCGGGAATATGCTGAGGCTGCGAGGGGGTTTAAGGATACGGGCAGAAGGGAAGAGGAGGCCAGGCTGGAGAAGGCGAGGGTGGCCCTGAATCAAGTGCAGATTAAACAGGCTGAAACCCGATACAGATGGTCAAGGCAAAGATATTATGCATGTAGTAATAAGCCCAACTCACTATTAGCATCTCAACTTAGATGCCAAGATTTTCCAATGCCTCCCATCAAGCTGAAGATGAATGGGGGCCAACTCACTACCAATCCTGAAAAGATCCTGGAAACATTTAGGAGTGGGTTATCGAGGTTATACGGGGCCCCCCAGGGATTAGATCATAGGAAAGCTACTGCATTCTTTGAAAATATTGAACTGCCATTGGTTTCTGAGCAGCAGAGGCAGGGGATGGATACCCCCATCACTGAGGAGGAGGTGCGGAGGGCTATTGGGTCTCTTAAATCAGGGAGGAGGCCTGGCCCTGATGGCCTGACGGCGGTCTTTTATAAAAAACTTAATCAGGAGGTGGTCCCCCCCTTGACTACCTTGTTTAATTATGTTTTGGAAGGGAACCATTTTGAGAGTGAGATGCTGAAGGCTAACGTGGTTATGATCCCGAAGCCCGGGAAAGATCATCAACAGTGGAGCAATTACAGACCCATCTCTCTGCTAAACACCGATCTTAAATTATTCTCTAAAATTTGGGCTACTATAATTAATGTTTTCCTGGGCTCCCTGGTACATAGGGACCAGGTGGGCTTCGTCCCTCTTCGGCAGGCGGGGGATGGAGTCAGACGCATAATTCAGTTGATTGATTCAGTCAAAGGCACCAGTCAAGAAGCCATGCTATTGTCACTTGATGTGGAGAAGGCGTTTGACTCCATCTCCTGGGAGTACCTACAGTGGGTGCTGGAGAAATGGGGTTTGGGGGTTGGTCTTCAGACGGCAGTATCTGCTTTGTACAATGCCCCACAAGCTGCTTTGAAGTATGCGGGTGCAATGTCGGCTCCATTCTCGATTCTTCGGGGTACTAGGCAAGGTTGCCCACTATCGCCGATATTATTTATTTTGGCAATAGAGCCCTTGGCCATTAAGATTCGAAATAATGTGAACATAAAAGGCATAGTGTCTCCAGCTGGGGAGAGCAAGCTGTCCCTGTTTGCGGACGACATGCTGCTCATGATCACGGCTCCCCACATCACTATCCCCAATCTAATTAATATTTTGTCAGAGTTTGGTGGTCTGTCCGGGCTTCGGGTCAATGATACAAAGTTGATGGCATTGGATGTGTCGTTAACAGAGCTAACCAAAAGATCCCTGCAGGCTAATTACAAGTGGACTTGGACACATCAGCTGCCCTACTTGGGTATTAAAATCACCTCTAATTATGAGACGTTATTTAAAGCCAATTATTCTCATATCCCGAAGTTAGTGGACACGCTCTTAAACCCATGGTACAATTTGAGGATGTCATGGCTGGGGAGGCTGGCTGCTATTAAAATGGTCCTATTGCCTAAGCTGCTGTACCTTTTCAGAGTGCTCCCAGTAAGAGTTCCACTGTCCTTTTTCAAACCCTTACAAAGCAGAGTTTTGAAATATATCTGGGGTTCAATCAGGCCGAGAGTCAATAGGAAAACATTGTATTACCATACCACTAAGGGTGGGCTGGGTGTACCCTCGCTCTATAAATATTATTTGGCAGCGCAGATTGCTCCGGTACTACTGCTTCATGTAAAAGAGTCCCCTCCACTGTGGGTTGTAGAGGAAGCCAGGAGGACTGAGCCGATGGATGTGAGTGCGCTGCCATGGCTTCCCAGACGTATCAGACCCAAAAATATGTCCCCTGTTCTGGACTGTCTGCTGGGCAGGTGGGATAGCTGTAAGTCACGGGCGGGGTTGACCTCTGGACATACTCCGCTGATGAGGCTTTTTAACAACCCCATGTTCCCCCCTGGCGTGACACATACCTCAGGTTTCAGCTGGTGGAAAGCTAATGGTCTGGAGGTGGTGCAGGATTTATGCACAGTCGGGGGTATGAGATCCTTTGAAGACCTTAGAGAAACTAAACAGATTCCACCGTCTGAGATTTTCAGGTATTTGCAGCTCTCTCACTTTGTTAGAGGCATATTGAAAAGGGGATCCCAGACGTTCAGGTGGACATGTTTGGAACAGATGTGTTACCAACAGCCATATGCTACAGGAGTGATTACACATATCTATGGGACCTTGGTCAATCAGGTGGACCCGCCTAGGCATGGGTATATGGCGAGGTGGGAGGCAGAGCTTGGGGTGACAATTGATGATATGTCTTGGAGGAGAATTTGGAAATCCGTTCGCTCCACCTCACTTAATGTGTTGGCAACAGAGAATGCCTTCAAACTGATGCTGAGATGGTACTATACCCCCGCTAGGCTCCATAGGTGCTCTGCCTCTCACTCCCCCATGTGCTTTAGGGGCTGTGGGGAGGTGGGGGACTATCTCCATGTGTGGTGGGCATGCCCGAGGGTCAGGCCGCTCTGGCAGAGAGCATATACAGTTCTATCCCGATTGGTGGGGAAAACATGCACCCCTAACCCAATAGAAGTGTTATTATCTTTGAAGCAGAATGCCCTCTCTAAGGATGAGTGGCTCTTGACTAAACATCTCTTGGTGGCGGTCAGACTCACAATAGCTGCAAATTGGAAGGCCCGAGGTTACTGTGAAAGGAGGTAGAAGCCAGAATGTCTAACATAATGGTTAATGAACAGCTGACAGCTACAGCTAACCTGCAAAGGGAGAAGTATGACTCGGTCTGGGATCCATGGCAGAAGCACTGAGCCCAAAGAGGCCAGAAGCAAATGATCAGGAGATTGACTTACTAGGGATAAAGTGGTATAAGTGCCCTTGGGCTCATATGGGTTGAGCAGCTCCCCCCCTCCCCCTCCCTTCCCTCCCCCACTCTTCCCTTGCTTTCTCCTCCCACCCTCCTCGCCCCCCCTTGTCTAGCGTCTTCCCCCACTAATCCCCATGTGACCTGGTGTTTGTCTTGTAGGTCCATGCTCTAATATTTAGATAAAGTTCTCCTTATTTTTTTTGTTTTTTTTTCTTTATTCTTTTTCCGTTGTAAGTGTTACTAAAAAAAAATGGTAAAAACACTGATTCAGATTTGTGATCATTATGCTGCTGATATTAAGATATGTAGCGATATGTTATTGTACTATTACAGTGCTGTCTAACCTGAATCTTTCAATAAAGATATTGTGAAAGAAACAAAATGCAATAGTTTGATTCAGCTGCGGAAGGATCAACAAGCATATTTAGTATAACAGATAGGCTGCTAAGTGCAGGTTTGGGATGCCCTGCGGCCTAGTGTTTTGGCAGCAGGCCAAAAATCAATTCAAAATGCAATAGTTTGATTAAGCTGAAGAAGGATGAATAAGCGTATTTAGTATAACAGATAGGCTGCTAAGTGCAGGTTTGGGATACCCTGGGGCCTAGTGTTTTGGCAGCAGGACAAAAAACAATTCAAAATGCAATAGTTTGATTTAGCTGAAGAAGGATGAACAAGCGTATTTAGTATAACAGATAGGCTGCTAAGTGCAGGTTTGGGATACCCTGCGGCCTAGTGTTTTGGCAGCAGGACAAAAAAACAATTCAAAATGCAATAGTTTGATTTAGCTGAAGAAGGATGAACAAGCGTATTTAGTATAACAGATAGGCTGCTAAGGGCAGGTTTGGGATGCCCTGCGGCCTAGTGTTTTGGCAGCAGACCAAAAATCAATTCAAAATGCAATAGTTTGATTCAGCTGCGGAAGGATCAACGAGCGTATTTAGTATAACAGATAGGCTGCTAAGTGCAGGTTTGGGATGCCCTGCGGCCTAGTGTTTTGGCAGCAGAGCAAAAAGCAATTCAAAATGCAATAGTTTGATTCAGCTGCGGAAGGATCAACAAGCGTATTTAGTATAACAGATAGGCTGCTAAGTGCAGGTTTGGGATGCCCATGTGGGCTGGTGTATTTAAAGCAGACCAAAAAATATTAAAACTAAATTCAAACTAATCCAGTTTTTAGAAATGCTTGTGTGTAACAGATAGGGTTAAATAAGCCACTGCATAGATGGGATGCACAGTGGCAAGGCAGATTAAAATTTACAGCACAAAGAGCTGAAATTGAATTGAAAACTGATCAGGCTAATGGAAAAAAAAAATATTTCACTGTCACTTCTATGCTGTCCCTGGATCATTCTGGTTTTTCCCTATCTTTCACTATCTTTCCCTGGCTCTGTCTACCTCTCTGTCTGCCTCTCTGACTCTCCCTACCTATCTCTAACTGAAATGTGCAAAAGGAAAATGGCCGCTGGTTTATATAGCACGGTGACGTCACCGGGCTTCCTGGCTGCTGATAGGCTGCATGTGACTGTCCCATGATACCTTGCCCCAGGGGACATGTCCGGACATGTGCTTCCACTATCTTACAATGCCTGTAATTGAAATAAATGGAGTTTAAAGGAAAACTTCGATCGATCGAATCGCGGGGGGAAATTTGGATTCGTTCATAATCGCTTTTTCATGAAATTCGGAACGAATCCGGGTTCGCCAGGATCGATTCGCTCATCCTTAATCACAGGCGCTCTAGCTTTTTGACTTGATAAATACATGTTTTGCACTATGACCCAATATTCTCTTGATGTTCATATGGCACTACGTGGTGTTAGCGTTTCTTAAATAAACCCCTTGGTTAGCTCTTGCATTTAGGTCACTGCCACTTTCCAAGCGGCTGTTATATGACACTCATGACTAGAGGAGTAGCTAGGCTTTCTGGCACCGGAGCAAAGATTTGAAATGGCGCCTCCCACCTGTTCTCAGGCCTCCCTGACCTGCTGCACCCAGGGCAAGTGCCCCCACTGCTGCCCCTTAGCTACGCCCCTGCTCATGACAGTATTCATAGCCGGAAAGTATATGGAGGCTGGGAAAGCAAGCTATCTAGGGTAAGTGAGTATACTTCCCAGATAAAGCTCCAAACCCCATTTTTCTCTGGTTGTTTTCAGTGGGGACCGGGAGTTTATGCATTCCCTGCATCTTTGGGTGGTGCACACACTCCTACCCCAGCCATTCAGATAGGATAGGACCCGAGCGTGCACGCCGCTGGGCAATGTTCCCTCTAAGCTGAAACTTGGCTAGGCTTCATTAAAGGTGGGAAAAATAAAAACCTAACTTAGAAACATTGGTACATATGTCAAATGTCCAAAATAGTGTAGTAAATAAAAAACAACCATAATATAGTCCCAGACCTGGTCTTCCCAACTCCCTGCATTAACATTCCATCCCTGGCCTCGTCCAGACAGAATTAATAGAAAGAATAAAAAGAGCTAGATGAACGGATAAAATGAAAAGATAGATAGATGGATAGATAGATAGAACTAAATAATAGATATATACCCTAAATAGATGGAATAAAATGATAGAATGAATGGAAATATAGATAGACTGAAAAAAGAAAGATAGAAAGAAAGAACACATATATTGAACCCAGGTAAATAGATAAATAGATGAATAAAAAAAATATATGAATGAAAAAAAGATAATAAAAAAAGGATAGATAGAATGAATGAAAAGAGAGGGACAGATAGATAGGATAGAAAAAAAAATATATAAATCAGATAGAAAGAATAGATAGACTGAGAGATAGATCGATAGATAGACAGATAGAAAGAATGATTTAAAATAAAAAAATATAAATAATATGGATTTGAAGATAGCCAGATAGATAGAAAAGTGAAAAAAGTATACTTACATGAGTCTCACACCCGCTTTTCCCGTTCCGGCTTCAGGTGCTGCCACTGCCTCTTGGGTGTCAACGTACACCGGCCCAAGAGGCAGTGGCGGCGCTGGAAGCCAGAGCAGGGACAGCGTTCAAGTAAGAATACCTTTTTCTTCTGGGGTGTTGGGGGGAATGCCACACTGAATAAGGGGATGAGGGGGGAATGGGATGGGAGGGATGCCAAACTGCCTATGGGGAATGGGAGGGGGGATGCTGCACTGACTATGAGAATGGGAGGGGGAATGCCACACTGCCTATATGAAATGGGAGGAGGAATGCCACACTGCCTATATGAAATGGGAGGAGGAATGCCACACTGCCTATATGAAATGGGAGGGAGAATGCCACACTGCCTATATGAAATGGGAGGAGGAATGCCACACTGCCTATATGAAATGGGAGGAGGAATGCCACACTGCCTATATGAAATGGGAGGAGGAATGACCCACTGCCTATATGAAATGGGAGGAGGAATGCCACACTGCCTATATGAAATGGGAGGAGGAATGCCACACTGCCTATATGAAATGGGAGGAGGAATGCCACACTGCCTATATGAAATGGGAGGATGAATGCCACACTGCCTATATGAAATGGGAGGAGGAATGCCACACTACCTATATGAAATGGGAGGAGGAATGCCACACTGCCTATATGAAATGGGAGGAGGAATGCCACACTGCCTATATGAAATGGGAGGAGGAATGTCACACTGCCTATATGAAATGGGAGGAGGAATGACCCACTGCCTATATGAAATGGGAGGAGGAATGTCACACTGCCTATATGAAATGGGAGGAGGAATGTCACACTGCCTATATGAAATGGGAGGAGGAATGCCACACTGCCTATATGAAATGGGAGGAGGAATGTCACACTGCCTATATGAAATGGGAGGAGGAATGCCACACTGCCTATATGAAATGGTAGGAGGAATGCCACACTGCCTATATGAAATGGGAGGAGGAATGTCACACTGTCTATATGAAATGTGGGGGGGGGGATGCCTTACTGCCTATATGAAATGGGAGGAGGAATGCCACACTGCCTATATGAAATGGGATGGGGGAATGCCACACTGCCTATATGAAATGGGAGGAGGAATGCCACACTGCCTATATGAAATGGGATGGGGGAATGCCACACTGCCTATATGAAATGGGAGGAGGAATGCCACACTGCCTATATGAAATGGGAGGGGGAATGCCACACTGTCTATATGAAATGGGAGGGAGAATGCCACACTGCCTATATGAAATGGGAGGGAGAATGCCACACTGCCTATATGAAATGGGATGGGGGAATGCCACACTGCCTATATGAAATGGGAGGAGGAATGCCACACTGCCTATATGAAATGGGAGGAGGAATGCCACACTGCCTATATGAAATGGGAGGAGGAATACCACACTGCCTATATGAAATGGGAGGAGGAATGCCACACTGCCTATATGAAATGGGAGGGAGAATGCCACACTGCCTATATGAAATGGGAGGGGGAATGCCACACTGTCTATATGAAATGGGAGGGAGAATGCCACACTGCCTATATGAAATGGGAGGGGGAATGCCACACTGTCTATATGAAATGGGAGGGAGAATGCCACACTGCCTATATGAAATGGGAGGGAGAATGCCACACTGCCTATAAGAAATGGGAGGAGGAATGCCACACTGCCTATATGAAATGGGAGGGGGAATGCCACACTGCCTATATGAAATGGGAGGGAGAATGCCACACTGCCTATATGAAATGGGAGGAGGAATGTCACACTGCCTATATGAAATGGGGGGGGGGGGGATGCCACACTGCCTATATGAAATGGGAGGAGGAATGTCACACTGCCTATATGAAATGGGGGGGGGGGGATGCCACACTGCCTATATGAAATGGGAGGAGGAATGTCACACTGCCTATATGAAATGGGAGGAGGAATGTCACACTGCCTATATGAAATGGGAGGAGGAATGCCACACTGCCTATATGAAATGGGAGGAGGAATGCCACACTGCCTATATGAAATGGGAGGAGGAATGCCACACTGCCTATATGAAATGGGAGGAGGAATGTCACACTGCCTATATGAAATGGGAGGAGGAATGCCACACTGCCTATATGAAATGGGAGGAGGAATGCCACACTGCCTATATGAAATGGGAGGAGGAATGTCACACTGCCTATATGAAATGGGGGGGGGGGGGGATGCCACACTGCCTATATGAAATGGGAGGAGGAATGCCACACTGCCTATATGAAATGGGATGGGGGAATGCCACACTGCCTATATGAAATGGGAGGAGGAATGCCACACTGCCTATATGAAATGGGAGGAGGAATGCCACACTGCCTATATGAAATGGGAGGAGGAATGCCACACTGCCTATATGAAATGGGAGGAGGAATGCCACACTGCCTACATGAAATGGGATGGGGGAATGCCACACTGCCTATATGAAATGGGATGGGGGAATGCCACACTGCCTATATGAAATGGGATGGGGGAATGCCACACTGCCTATATGAAATGGGATGGGGGAATGCCACACTGCCTATATTAAATGGGATGGGGGAATGCCACACTGCCTATATGAAATGGGATGGGGGAATGCCACACTGCCTATATGAAATGGGGGGGGGGATGCCACACTGCCTATATGAAATGGGGGGGGGGAGGATGCCACACTGCCTATATGAAATGGGAGGAGGAATGACCCACTGCCTATATGAAATGGGGGGGGGGGGGAGGATGCCACACTGCCTATATGAAATGGGAGGAGGAATGCCACACTGCCTATATGAAATGGGAGGAGGAATGCCACACTGCCTATATGAAATGGGAGGAGGAATGCCACACTGCCTATAAGAAATGGGATGGGGAATGCCACACTGCCTATATGAAATGGGATGAGGGGAATGCCACACTGTTTGAGGGGAATGGGGTGGGGGTATGCCACATTGCCTTTAATGGGGTGTTTTAGCACAACATTTTGTTTTTTTTCCTATTTTCCTCCTCCAAATCCTAGGTGCATCTTATAGGACGAACAATAGGGCAACTGTGTAAAAAGCCACCACCACCAGCCAGTCTGCAGCACAAATAGGCACTGGAGTGGGTACAGCACTGTACTAGAGACAGCGGATGGCACTGGACAATGTTCAAGGCATGGGTAGAAAACAAGACGATTTGCACTGGTAGAAATTGCGTGCCAGGCAGCAATAATAATAATTACCTACATTACTGAATTGAAGTGTAAAGAAACTTCATCAAAGGGTAACGCCAGGTAGTGCCTCGTAGCGGCAGCTAGCTTCCAGAGCTCCAGGTATTACCTGTCGCTCTCCCATTCATTTCAATTAACGTTCCTTTTCTTCTGTTTAAAAAGGGTTTTTTGTGTTTAATTGTTTTTTTTTTGCTCTCAAATAATTTTGTATTTTTTGAAAACGTTTTGTTTTTTATGCAGAATTGTATTTACAGACCTGGCATTAAAGTGGTAATGTTACAATGTTAAAACAATGTAATTCCATGTGTTTTCACTTTGTTACAGGTGGATATGTGTTCAAAAACAGACTTTAATCCCACAATGTCTGGCGCTCTATGCTTTAGTGACCAGCTTTTGTTGAATATGGTTTGAGTCGCTGAGAGTCGGTCGCACTGAGCTGGCGCTACCTTTCTCTCCCTGCAACGCTGTACTGGTGTTACAGCACCCAACATGCCTCACATTCATCAAAAGCTGGCCAGGTAATTAGAGCGACTGAGGCGCTCTGCTACATGTTTACAGCGTCCACTAGCGGTCGCTCTAAGCGCCGCCATACAGGCACTCACCTGCCGTTAGTAATGAATAAGCCTCGTAATTTACATGTTTTTTTTACTCTTGTCACTCTGTACAATCTTGAGAAAGACATTTCCTTGTATCTTTGTTTATGATTTGACTTACCTAAAGTATAAATCCTTGAAATACTTCTTGTGAACATACAATGTGAAATTAACAATTTACATTTAGAGAATTAAACTCTTTATGATAACCAACACATGATTTACCTGACTTCCCTTTCCACTCTAATGACACAAGACCCAATTGTATCCTCCAACATTTTCTTTTTCCTATAATCAGTCTCAGATTAAAGACTCATCAGTCTTTCCATATCCCAACCTTGCCTCTAACTGGTGTGTGATATTTTCACTTGGAATAATTATTCTGTACACAATTCTGGGTGGGTGAACTGTACCTGTGCTGTAACTGTAACATAATAAATAATGGTCAGGATACTCCACACACAGTGCAGGCGTCAGCACTGGGCGTGCCCAGGCAGGTGCCAGGGCCCCTTCTTCTTTTTAGGGCCCCATCTCATTCCCTCTACCCTGGGCAGCCCCTATGCAGGTCGTGCAGTAACCAGGACTGTCAGTCAGGGGCAGATTGGCTATTGGAAGAGCCTTTTTTTCTTTATTCTCAGTCCTTCTATTCTTTCGGGCTGATTCATTAATAGCGACAGATAGCGACAGATAGCGACTGTTGAGCGACTGTAGCGGTATTTTGACAGCGACCGCTAGTAGTCGCTGTACTTGGCCATTGTTCGGTGGATGATAGCGACTCAGTTGGTGTGCCGTAATGTTGAATACAAGATGCTGAGTCGCTATTTGACAGGTTCGCTGTTGTATGGGAGCGCATGATAGCGACTGGACATAGCGAACGGCACCCACCATACAGTATTCATTAAAAAATCAGCCTTAAAAATTCCTAGCGCTGTGAAATGCATGTTTAAATCCCAGAGCGCTGGAAGCGATGTGTTAAAAGTAGTTTTTTAACCCCCTAACCACCCAAAAAAAAATTGGAATGATTTTGAAATAATATTCAAACCTGAATAGTTTAAAATCAGACCTGTAATATCAATTCTGCAAAAAAAAAAATAAAAAAAAATTTTAAAAATCCCCAAAAAATACATTTTCAAAGGAAGAAGTGTTCACAGATTTATTTATTGAAGTTTATTAAAAATATATTAAAAAATAATTATTAATTAAAATACATTCTGCCATTGAAATGCATTGGAGAGCGCCAGGTAGCGAGAGGTCATACCTGTCGCTGTTCAAGGATGTTCGCTGGCGCTGTGGGATGAGGCTGGGATAATGATGAATGAGTTGCTAGGTGGCGCTATCTCAGTCGCTAAGCAGTATCGGCTTGATAAATGTGTGATTGTGGAGGGGAGCCGGCGTTCTAGTTGCTATCTGTCGCTATCTGTCGCTATTTTTTGATAAATAAGGCCCTAAGTTTCTTTCCTTCTATTCTATTTTGTATCTGTATTTCTGCCATACCTCTTCTTTCTTTTTTCCTTCTCTTATTTGCGTCAGTCCGTCAGTTCTTTGTTTCTTTCCCTCTATTCTTTTCTTTCTTTCTTGTCTTTTTCTTTTTTTCATCTGTTCTGCCATAACTTTTCTTGCTTTCTTTCATTCTGTTTTTCTTCCTGTCCTTCTATTCTTTCTTTCCTTCCATTTTTCTATTTTTCTCCTATATCTTCTCTCTCAGCCTTTCTTTCCTTCTTTATTTTCATTTATTTTTAATATATCTTTATTTTTTTCCATATATTCTTCCTTTCGTGCCATTCTTTTCCACTCTTTCTTTCTTTCCTGCTTTATTTATTTCCCTGTCATTCCTTCTACTATATCATTCATTATTTCTTTTTCTTTCTGTTTCTTTTTTCTTTTCTTTCTATTCTTTTTACATGCAACTTTATCACCATGTATGCAGTCATACCACACTGCAATGGGCCCATTGAGACTCCATCGCCCAAGGTCCTGCATAAACCTGGAGCCGGCCCTGCCGACATATACAAACATCTCAGTATACATATAATAACCTAGGACCCCAGATTTGCAAGATCAAATTGCTAAACAATGTATTTTTGTTCATTTGTCTAATCAAATAATTCTACAGTCCTGTGCTATAATGACAACCACTTGACAGCTGAAATGTGATTGGATGCCACAGGCAGCATCTCCCCCTCTCCTCCGGTTAGTATACAGCAGTGCGACAGATCTTGCTTAGCCAGACAAATAAATTCATGCATAAAGAGTCTTAACTTGGGGAAAAATAGATGTCTGGACTGGAAATTGCAGAAAGAAAAAAAATCTAATAAAACAAATATGCTAATTCCACTCTACAAGCAGGGAAATTAGTCCGCAGCCTGAAAGCTTTAATGCAAAAAAATACAATTAGAGGGGAAAAAAACAAATTCATTTAGAATTACAATAGCGCACAACAACATAATAAATGGAGTCCCTGGAACCAGTGCATTAAATTAACGGTTACCAACTTACCATTTCAGGTTGTGGGAAATATTCTAATGAGTTGGCTGCAGGCTCAAGTTCTCTGTTACTGCTTGTGCCTAAATCAGATTCCAAAGAACTCAAGGAATGATGTGCTTATCAGAGCTTCCTGATACAGTGGCTGTCCTGTATAGGTTGCTCATGGACCCCTAGGAGGGTAATTTAAGAAACGCTAACGCCATGTAATGCCAGATAAGTGTCAGGTAAATGCCAGGTCTCAGTGAAAACTGGGAGGCTGATTCACTACTAGCGCCATGTATCACCATGTGAGTGTCTGTACAGCGCTGTAAGCTAGTGTCAGGCGCTGTAACCTAGCGTAGCGGTCGCTGTAGTATCCTGGCCGGCATTGATGAATGTGGTGCCTGGAGGAGATGTCTGTAGAAGTGCTCTCCCTGATTTACTGCAGAGCCAATGGAGAACGCTAGGTGGTGTTCTAAGGTCAAAGCGCCCAAGACTATGCTACATCTAACAAGAGGACAACGCTGTAGTGAGCGATAGGTAGCGCCAGCTCAGTGCGTCCAGCACTCGGTGCTCCACACCATATACCCATACCTCTACACATAGCGTCGGTGCTCTAAAGCTGGTCGCTGTAGCATAGAGCGCCAGACGCTGTGTGATCAAAGTCTGTTTTTGAACACATATCCACCTGTAACAAAGCGAAAACACATGGAATGACATTGTTTTAATACTGTGACATTAACACTTTAGTACCAGACCTGCACATACAATTCTGCATAAAAATATAAAAAGTCAAAAAAGTTTCTAAAAATGTTTGTTTGAAGCCAGGAGAGGTCACAAAATGATTTGAGCAAAATAATTAAAATTTTAATTGCCCAAAACGCTATTAAAAAACAACCAAATGAAACCCCATCGAATCGTATGGGAGAGCGACACTGAGCGAAAGGTACCTAGAGCGCCGGCGCTATACGCTGAGCCGCCTCTAGTAATACATGTGACGCTACATGGCGCTGTTAGAAGCACTCACCAGATTTGTTTTCTTAAATGTGGTTTCACATACAGAGCCCAGCATTCACCCGATGCTACATGCCTATACCTAGCATAACCTGGCGCTATCCTTTCTTAAATAATACCCTGAGTATTTAAAAGTTAAACATTTAGAAGTTAAAAATTCAGAGCGCCTCTGATAGTGCCAGGTAGTGTCCTATCTAT
Source organism: Gastrophryne carolinensis (assembly GCA_027917425.1). NCBI lineage: Eukaryota > Metazoa > Chordata > Amphibia > Anura > Microhylidae > Gastrophryne > Gastrophryne carolinensis. The sequence continues at coordinate 203,520,223 of CM051240.1, read as the reverse complement.
CAAAAGCACCGGCGATGGGATGAGTTCCGTACAGTGCCAGATTAGACCAGGCGCTCACCTTGCACCATGTGGACTTATCCCATGCATTTCAATGGGCTTGAATAGTTACAATTATTTAGGCATTTTTGAAAATTATTTTTTGGGGGGGCTGGTGCATGTGCCATGGGATCCCTGGGCTGGTTGGGAATATTTCTGGTTGCATTTTTAGAACTTTTGTGTTGTGCTGCAAACTTGTGAGTTGGGCTATGAGAAAGCTATGTTATGTTTTTCAAGTCCCCAATGCAATTCCCTTGTTTTTTTTTAAAAAAAAACGTATATTCCAGGACCATAAAAAATAACAAATTAGCATTCCAACAGGTGTTGTGTGCCTGAAATCCAATTTTTTGAGCGCCTCTGGGATCGCTATGTACTTTTTTCCTAAATATATTCATCTTGCGGCGCTCCCGGCCGGCACTAGGTGTCGCTAGTGCATAGGCATATAAAAGCCGTGCACCAGCCTGAAGCAGACGTTGTGGTGCGCTATGGATGAGGCTCTCAAGTGCTGCCCGCATCTTTAATAATAAATTAGCCTCCCTATGGCAGAGGACAGTTTTCCCATAGAATAAAATGTACCCTTAGACTACAATGGAAGGCAGTGTCATTAAACATTCAGTAGTCTTTGGAGGGGAAAACAGAACAGGAACCAAGTTAGCTACTGCTGTATATTAAGGCACTTGTGATTTGTGAAGTCAATGGGTCCAGATACCACCCATCCCCAGGTTCCGAAAGTGGACCAACCACCATGCATGGCCATTTAAGTCGCCCTGTGTGCACCCCCCAAGATCGTCAGCACCGATGCCACCCTTGACAGCCATAGCCGCATCCGCAACACTCCTGTAGCTGAAGACTGCTCCGACACCCAGCAATTCAGATAAGCCGAGGTGAGGTAGGGCGCCGCGGCTACAGGGGTGCTGGGGATGTGGCCACTCCTGTGCCCTTATGCTGGGCTCTGTGTGTAATCAGGGCCATATGCTAATCTGTTCCTTTGAGGTACTCTGCAGCAGTGGGGCTTTGCAACGCGATTGGCCCATGCAGGCGAGACTTTCCGTCCCCGGAAACATCACTACCCAAGTGAGTGCCGGCAGGCCAACCACGGCACTGTATTCCAAGCGAGGATTGAGGCAAGAATATCAGGCATTTTGGGGGGTTATTTGCAGGGGGCTCCAGCATTCTGGATACCCCCCAGCCTGCCTTATTGCGTGTTGGGTGTTGGTCTGCTTTAATACCTGGATAGTTCAGTGGATTTGCAGCTAGTTTAATGATAGGTATCAAAGTGTGCACTCTGAAGATAGTTGATATACTTATCAGCACGCTGTTTGCAAACTATATTCCTGTGGCTCTGTGTTGCTAAAGTAGGAGCAAATTTCCTGGCCTTGAGTAAAAACTAATGACTACAAATCCCAGAATCCATCCACTGTAACAGGTGAGCTAATTGACAGCTTTGGTTATATCAAGCAGCAATAATGGCCTCCTCAGGTAAGAAAGCTGCCAGTAACCATTTAGCTACTGGAACACAAGATTGGGATCCCCTCATTTGAATAAGCTGATATACAGCATAAGGGGTCGCAAACAAATTGTGTGTGTGTGTGTGTGTGTGTGTGTGTGTGTGTGTGTGTGTGTGTGTGTTTACATTTAACCTTTTGTGAACTGGTACGGGGTCCTTGAGATTGCTACCTGTTTACTGGGCAGGAGGGGCTGGCAAGTCACCTGCCAGTAAGCGGTTGACTTGCCACAATCCCCGCCCCATTACCTGCATCCCCAAAGCCCAAGGGGGTGCAGATGTGAGCTATGCGGGCTGGTAGCCTTCAGGATTGGAGGGGGAGCCCTCAGCCTTTGGGCCCTGGTCTATCAGCTCCCATAGATGGTGTCCAGGATGGTTCTGCTTAAATGGGGGGACCAATCATTGTTTTTTTTAGGGCTCATATTCTCCTGTGCAGGAAGGGTGTCTATTGATACATATGTGGTACCGTTGTAGTTGGGAAAAATGGGGCTTTTACATGCAATATGATTAACTTGAAAAAAATTACTTTTTATTTTAAAAAATACATTAAAATACCCAAAAATATTTTCACTCCTATTGATAAAAGCTCTGAAAAAATTACAAACAAGACTTTCATGTTAAAAACAATAATTGTCCTGCAAACTCCTGCAAAAAACACAGTTAGAAACATAGAAACATAGAAGGTTGACGGCAGAAGGAGACCATATGGTCCATCTAGTCCAGACCTGGGCAATGTACGGCCCGCGGGCCGTATACGGCCCTTTGCTAGGCTCTTACCGGCCCGGGCTGAGCTGGCCAGTAAGAGACGCAGAGGAAGGGAGAACATGCCAGACCCGACGAGCCGAGTGGCCGATCGGCTGCTGCTTAACTTAGGTGATCTGTGTACATTGAGAGAGGCTTAGGTTAAGCAGCAGCCGATCGGCCGCTTGGCTCGTCGGGTCTGGCGTGTTCTCCCTTCCTCTGAGGAAGCCAGACCCGATGAGCAGATGATAGAGACCTGGGGACTTGGGCAGGGCAGAGTAGTGGCTCCAGAGCATCTCCACTCCCTGGCTGTAGCAGTTGGTAGTGCAGGGGTTAATTGCAGACCCGCAGTGCAGGCTGTCTGGCCGGGAGGTTTGCTGTCTGTCACTTTGAAGGTGAGAGGGAGGGGGGCTGCTAAACAAGCCAGTGTCTCTCAGTGTTTGGAGAGGGGAGATTGTGTTGGACGACAGGACATGACAGGCAGAGCAAGCTGTAGTGATAAGCCGGCTTTGCAGAAGAATGAAGGAAGGAAGACTGCAGCGCAGGGGATGGACTGTGACGTTGGTGCTCAGTAAGTCTGCTCAGAAAGATGATGAAGTTTACTTGTGTTTTACCTTCTGCTTCCTTCCTGCCTGCTGTCTCTTTCTCACCATGTACCTGTCCACATGCTCTCACCATGCCCCCTTCCTGCTGTCCACATGCTCTCACCATGCCCCCTTCCTGCTGCCCACCATGCTCTCACCATGCCCCCTTCCTGCTATTCACCATGCTCTCCTCTCACCATGCCCCCTTCCTGCTATTCACCATGCTCTCCTCTCACCATGCCCCCTTCCTGCTGCCCACCATGCTCTCACCATGCCCCCTTCCTGCTATTCACCATGCTCTCCTCTCACCATGCCCCCTTCCTGCTATTCACCATGCTCTCCTCTCACCATGCCCCCTTCCTGCTATTCACCATGCTCTCCTCTCACCATGCACCCTTCCTGCTATTCACCATGCTCTCCTCTCACCATGCCCCCTTCCTGCTGCCCACCATGCTCTCACCATGCCCCCTTCCTGCTGCCCACCATGCTCTCACCATGCCCCCTTCCTGCTATTCACCATGCTCTCCTCTCACCATGCCCCCTTCCTGCTGCCCACCATGCTCTCACCATGCCCCCTTCCTGCTATTCACCATGCTCTCCTCTCACCATGCCCCCTTCCTGCTATTCACCATGCTCTCCTCTCACCATGCCCCCTTCCTGCTATTCACCATGCTCTCACCATGCCCCCTTCCTGCTGTCCACCATGCTCTCACCATGCCCCCTTCCTGCTGTCCACCATGCTCTCCTCTCACCATGCCCCCTTCCTGCTATTCACCATGCTCTCCTCTCACCATGCCCCCTTCCTGCTATTCACCATGCTCTCCTCTCACCATGCCCCCTTCCTGCTATTCACCATGCTCTCCTCTCACCATGCCCCCTTCCTGCTATTCACCATGCTCTCCTCTCACCATGCCCCCTTCCTGCTATTCACCATGCTCTCCTCTCACCATGCCCCCTTCCTGCTGCCCACCATGCTCTCACCATGCCCCCTTCCTGCTATTCACCATGCTCTCCTCTCACCATGCCCCCTTCCTGCTATTCACCATGCTCTCCTCTCACCATGCCCCCTTCCTGCTATTCACCATGCTCTCCTCTCACCATGCCCCCTTCCTGCTGCCCACCATGCTCTCACCATGCCCCCTTCCTGCTGCCCACCATGCTCTCACCATGCCCCCTTCCTGCTATTCACCATGCTCTCCTCTCACCATGCCCCCTTCCTGCTGCCCACCATGCTCTCACCATGCCCCCTTCCTGCTATTCACCATGCTCTCCTCTCACCATGCCCCCTTCCTGCTATTCACCATGCTCTCCTCTCACCATGCCCCCTTCCTGCTATTCACCATGCTCTCACCATGCCCCCTTCCTGCTGTCCACCATGCTCTCACCATGCCCCCTTCCTGCTGTCCACCATGCTCTCCTCTCACCATGCCCCCTTCCTGCTATTCACCATGCTCTCCTCTCACCATGCCCCCTTCCTGCTATTCACCATGCTCTCCTCTCACCATGCCCCCTTCCTGCTGTCCACCATGCTCTCCTCTCACCATGCCCCCTTCCTGCTATTCACCATGCTCTCCTCTCACCATGCCCCCTTCCTGCTATTCACCATGCTCTCCTCTCACCATGCCCCCTTCCTGCTATTCACCATGCTCTCCTCTCACCATGCCCCCTTCCTGCTATTCACCATGCTCTCACCATGCCCCCTTCCTGCTGTCCACCATGCTCTCACCATGCCCCCTTCCTGCTGTCCACCATGCTCTCACCATGCCCCCTTCCTGCTGTCCACCATGCTCTCACCATGTCCCCTTCCTGCTGTCCACCATGCTCTCACCATGCCCCCTTCCTGCTGTCCACCATGCTCTCACCATGCCCCCTTCCTGCTGCCCACCATGCTCTCACCATGCCCCCTTACTGCTGCCCACCATGCTCTCACCATGCCCCCTTCCTGCTGTCCACCATGCTCTCACCATGCCCCCTTCCTGCTGTCCACCATGCTCTCACCATGCCCCCTTCCTGCTGTCCACCATGCTCTCACCATGTCCCCTTCCTGCTGTCCACCATGCTCTCACCATGCCCCCTTCCTGCTGCCCACCATGCTCACACTTTGCCCCCAGCTGATCTGAGCTCTCCTTCCAGACTGCCAGAAGCCAAGGGCTTCTCTGATTGGCTGGGAAATTATCACACCAGAATGTTTGAAGTGGACCAAAACCCTGCTTTATCAGCCTGGGAATCTTATAGATCCCCTCCCCGCGGGGCATCCAAAATCGGGATGCCCCGCTGTGTGAAACCCCCCAGGTCACCCATAAACTCACCTTCTTTCCCAGTTCAACGGCGCATGCACGAGCTGCGGCTGCATGCCCGCTATCCCTCTAGCAGGGCGCGTGCCTGTGTCGGCCATTTGAGAATGGCCAGCACGGGCGCGCTCCCTGTTAGAGGGAAGCTCGAGATGCAGCCGCCAGCGCACTCAGAGCCGCTGAGCTTAGACGTCGCTTAGACGCCCCATAGCTCAGCGGCCCTCCACAATATTTTTAGTTTCTCATGTGGCCCCATGGAAAAAATAATTGCCCACCCCTGATCTAGTCTGTCAGTTAAACATATATAGCACAACATGTTAAAAAATGGCCTGGCAACAGAGAGTGACAAAATCACCAGGTTGTCTGGCAACGAAAGGTGCCCTTTGGTGCACCCCTGACCTGCTGCCCCTGGTGCAAGTGCCCCCTGCTCCCCCTTAGCTATGCCTCTGCTATATGTTTTTCTCTGTCTGTAATGAATACATTTAGGGTCATGTTAAAGATCTGGTGAAGAAAGTTTACCTTGGGTGTGCTTTCGGGTTTGACATAAAGCTTACATCTGATTGAGCTTTTTAACTTGAACATACAAATAAATCCTGTAAACAGTTTTTGCCCTAACTTTTCCCCAAAAAATCTACTTCTGTGATGGGGCACTTTCACAAGTGAGATCCATGATTTTTCCTATGCGAGAATTTTTTTTTTTGGGAAAAAAATCACCCTATAGAATCACCCTATAGATTCACCCTAAAGAATTTGCCAAATCATTCTGCATAACCCATAGGGTGCTTTTGTTTCCAAACTTGAAAAAAAACAATCGTCCTTACCTCACTGGAAAAGTGATGTGCCTTATCAGTAAAAGTGCTCCATCACATGGGTAGGGTATTATTTGGAAAATATTAGAGCAGAAATGTTTTAGAGAATTTTTGTTGTGTGTTTTTATTAAAAAAACTCACTCAGGTGTACACTTCAGTTCACACCCAAAGGTAAATTTGCTTTACCAGACCCCGACTATAAAGTGCTATGAAAAAAGATGGCGCTGTATAAATAAATAATTAATAATAATTGTTAAAAAGAGTTATATTAAGAGTCAATTAACAACAAAAAATAAATAACTATTTAAAAAGGTTTCTAATTAGATGGTCCAAAACGGTCCGCTTAAAGCAAAAAGCAAAAAACAAAAATGTTCCAATAAAATGTCCTAAAATGCAAAAAAAAAAAAGATAAAACAAAGGAAGAACTGGCGGACGATTTATCTTGCTGTTTACAGATAACAAGTGGCTTTGTTTTTATGTGTTCAGTCTGCTATTCCATAATTTATTTGAAAGAAGATGAGAAGTAATGTAGATAAATGATGAAGTGTCAGGGGCTGACGCTCTTAAATGAAGCTATTATGGTCAAAGAAAAAAACGTAAAACCTGCAAGTCATTATAAAAGTGTTCTAGTTGTCAGTTAAGTGAAAAGGCCTGAAATGATTTCTAGTTTATTTGTCATTGCCGTTATTAAAGCTGTCTTTTTGGTGCCGTGAAAATGAATTGAAGACTTTATTCGAGGTAAATTTGTGCTAAAGCATTCAGATGTAGCGTATATGAACTCACTGAGGCAAGGAAACAGCTTAAAAGCTGAAATATTACAAGGAGGCAAGAGCCGGAGTCTTGAAACATGGAAGATATAAAGTCAGAGATCCTTGCATAAATAACGACGACTCTGATCTCCAGAGAGAAGCCACACTTTCATTATTTCTTAGATCTGCCGCAACAAAGGCGACACAGGGCTTCGGCGGTACGCCATCTCAGAGGGAGGTGGACACCATGCGACGGTCACTGTCTGAAAAGTTGACACCAAGGACCCCAAACATCATAGAGGATTAATGAGAGAGTTAATTGTAACCATGAACTTGCTACTGTTGCATTTGGACGACTTGGATGATGTACGATTTGTCCCTGTTTTTTTCTTATTTAAAAGGATAATCTTTGTTTACTCCATTAAAACCAAAGCATTGAAATTACTTCATATAAACCTCAGCCTCCCTGAACATTAATACTTGCCATACTTTTAAAGTCCAGTTTAAACACGAAGCTCTACATTATCATACAACTCATGGAGGTCTTTGAGCTCCAGGCTGACGTAGACAACACTGGGGATAGGAGGAACATGGCAAATATGGTGGAATATATATGAAAATGTATACCTATTGGGAGTGACATTGCAGGAATCACTGGTGGAGAAGGCTGCAAGAGTCCCTGTAGATCACAAACAGCATGCAATGCCAATCTGCTGCTTCTAAAGCCCAGAAAGGTTCTCTTTAAAAAGAGCTGCTAAGACAGGAGTGTAAGGAAATAAAAATATAATATTACATCTCTGTCCGGCTTTGGTAAACACAGACCTTATTTAAAACTCATAGCTCACGTCTGGCAGTCCCCCCCCCCCCCCACTGCCACCGGGGGCCTTAGCCTCAAAGGCCCCTCCAAAGATAAGGTTCACACCTAAGCAGAAATGGATCTATGGCTGGACACAATCCCTGCCTGAGCCTGCTTTGCATATTGGACAGCCAGACGTTTGGGCACCTCAAGGTTATTATTTAAAACAAATATTACACATAAACTGACTCCATTTTTGGAGCTGAGAGATTATGCTGCATGCATGTGTGGGTCTCCTGTCATCCCAGAAAATTCAGGGGATGAGATCCCGAGAACTTGGTACGGGACTCATATAGAACAGCCGGTGTCATAGTGTCATAGTATGCACAACGTCTGAATGGGTCTAATGACTCTGGATTTACAACAGAAAGATAGGATCCATATTAGGTTTAGATGCTTTTCAGCAGCAGTACCCAGGGGGAGGGGATCAAGGTCCATCCCAGGGGAAGGAGGCAGGTAGTTACACCCTTGAGGGGGCCCCCGCAATGTTCTGCAAAAATGCTGAGCCTGGCACTAGCACTTGCTCCTTCCAGTTTAAAGAGCAAAGCGAGAGCAATGCAAAATGTGGGTTAAGGTTTTTATTGAAGGCATGTTATTCCTTAGATTCTACACTGGAAAGGGCAAGTAGTGGTATAGGCTTCCATGAAGGGACAATTTTCCTAATGCTTAATGCGATCAAGATATTGCATAATTGCATTAAACCCAACCTGCAAAGCCATAGTTTTATTGCATTGATGTTCATGAAAAGTGTTGAAGGGGAAAAGGGGATGCCCATGAATCTTCCCTTACCTGAACATGCATTAGCATGTGCCCCTTTAATGTGTAATAATTACTGTACAGTACTCTCCATATTGTTGTACTGTAGCAAGCTATAAGCAATAGCCTGCCGCAATGAAAATCCCACCATGCTGAATGTACAGAGAAGATATTCTTCAGAGAGTCCGTCCCATCCCACAGTGCGATGCACACATCACATTGCAATGTAAGTTGTCTACTTCTAAATAATAGGCTCATGACTGCTTTAGAAAGTATCAATGCTGATTAAAATAGAATCAATTAAAATAAATTGATATTTGGCTTGAAGTGGACCAAAACCCACATTCCCACATTTTTAACTAGCATCCCCCCAATTGCTCCCCCCATGAATAGTACGTTTTGGCAATTTTCAGTGCTCCTGCTTCACTCTAATCTCAGATAATACCACCTATTTTAGCTGTAAAGCTCCACCTCCTCCATTCATTGCCACTGTTGTGTGTGGCAATGATGTCATTGCTCTCTGAACTTTGTTGCCTCTGTAACATGCAGCATGAGTTCTCTCACTTTAAAGTCTGCTTTATCTATACTAATTTTCCTAATGAAGCTCCATCCGATGGCAGGCAGGAAAGCTGCACACCCCTGCATCATCTCTATTTGGAGACATTTTTTATTGCAGTGTACCCCCATCATACAGAGTTTCATGCCTAATATTGGCTTCTCAATCATCTTTTACTGAAAGATCTGACCAAATCAGGATCCCTAGGGGGCAACTATTAAAATGGGACCTAAAAAATGACTGGAGGTCAAATTGTAATGCTTCTAATTGTAGTGCACTGGCCCAGCCAGTTATATATTTGAAGGTCAGACCTATTTTCATGGAGTTTCACTTCTCAGCTTGCAATTATCTCAAAGACCACCACTAATACAAACTTCCCTGTGAGGGCAGAGGTCCTTTAATGATCCAACAATGCAAGCCTTTGTCAGCAATGTAGTCATCCCAAGATGCTCCAATCCGGCAGCTTGTTGATTTGACTACCTGGGACATCCTATCGGAGCAGTAACTTGTCTGCAGTGATTTATGTCCCCCTACATTCACCCCCAATGGCCTTGAGTACCACCAGAGGAGAGCTCAAGTACCCCAAGTGGTACTAGTACCACTGACTAGAAACCCCTGTTCGAGAGTTTTGCCAATTCTTTTATTTGGACCCTGCATCCCAGTAGGCATCGACACCAAGGAAGGCCTTACTTACTTACAATGTAAGAGTACTCAATGGTACCCCCAAGACTAAACAAATGTTATCCAATTAAACTGTACCCCTAAAAAAATAGAACTGGCAGAGGTGAGCCCGAGGCACTCCTGACTCTCCCAGGACAATGCAGACTATGTGGCCTCTAATAGATCCTACTAATAAATCCTGCTTACCCCAAAAAATAAATCTGGCACCCACCTAGATCAAGCAGTTTTTAAAAAAGAAACCTTGCCAAACAAAAAAAACCTGGTGCCCCTGGGATGACTGTGCCCTGTGTGGCTGCTCCAATTGAACACGGCAAAGGCTGGCGCTGTTTGACTCAACTTGTTTAAACATATTTAGGTAGCAGGTATGCCAATATGCCTTGCTCCCAGTTTGCTTAATCTTACTTGACAAACAGTTTAATTTCCGGACCCCATTTTTCCCCATTCCATGCATTTCTTTAAATCTAAATTCTCAAAACCAAGTAGAAAGATTGATCTTTGTGTTGGCTTGCTGACTCTCAGAAGCATTTTTTGTGCAGTATGACAAAGTAACGGGACACTAAGTAGGTCACCGAGAGACATCAGTCATGTCCAGCAAAGCCTGCAGTCACGCGGCTCACAAAAGCCTCGGCGCAGTTATCACCTGAATAGAATCAAGTCACAAGAGGTTACTGTCACGGTGCTTGACTGGCGGCTGGCAGGATTAATGGCACTGGGGACTCAGCGGATCAGGTTAGCAAACAGCAACAAAATGCTGCTCGGTGATGTGTTTTACAGTTGTTATGTCACCTGGAATAGAGCAACCTATGGCTCAATTCTAAAAGTCTATGCCTAAGTATTTATACGCAGCAACCCTCACTTGAGCCAATGTCTTAACATCTAGAAATATGCCAGGCATTTCCTGTCTAGCAGTTACTCCCTCCAGTCGGACACACCCACAGCCAGCCATCAGGGTCCCCAACTGGGGTCAGTTTAGAACACCACTGCTGCTGCCAGGATGACAGGAGAGTACCCCCCAAAGTTCGGGATCCTCATGGATTTCAATTGGAACCAGTTCAGGTTCGGGTTCCCGAAGTCGACCATTTATTCAAAGTTTGGCCGAACTTTGCTGAACTTGAACTTTGTGGGGTTCGTCCATCTCCACTTACTTCCTACTTCTTGACTCAAGGTAGTCTTTAGGGCTGCCATGTGTCTTCCTCTTCTATCAGCTACACTGGTTTGCTAAACTCTTGGTGCTAACTCCTTCTTCCTGCTGGGTCTCTTATCACTCCTCTGCTTACATTAATTAGGAACCCCTCCTTCGATAATAACTTAGAAGAACACTAACTCGGTAAGTGTTTTACAGTTGTTATGTCACCTGGAATAGAGCAACCTATGGCTCTATTCTAAAAGTCCCACAATGCCTGTGTATTTATACACAGCAACCCTCACTTTGGCCGATTTCTTAACAACTAGACATATGCCAGGCATTGTCTGTCTAGCTGTTGCTCCCTCCAGTCGGACACACCCACAGCCAGCTATCAGGGTCCCCGACTGGGGTCAGTTTAGAACACAGCTGCTGCTGCCAGGATGACAGGAGAGGGTCAGGGCTCAGAGTCACCCCCCCCCCCCAAAGTTTGGGATCCCCATTAATTTCAATGGGGACCGGTTCAGGTTCAGTCGACCATTTATTCAAAGTTTGGCCGCACTTTGCTGAACCTAAACTTTGGGGGGTTCGTCCATCTCTACTTACTTCCCACTTCTTGACTCGAGGTAGTCTTTAGGTCTGCCATGTGTCTTCCTCTTCTATCAGCTTCACTGGTTTGCTAATCTCTTGGTGCTATCTCCTTCTTCCTGCTGGGTCTCTTATCACTCCTCTGCTTACATTAATTAGGAACCCCTCCTTAGATAATAACTTAGAAGAACACTAACTAGGGTAGAGTTCCTCCTTATATTCTTTCCTGTACAGCTCTTACACTGTATCTACACTCAACCAATGGCAGAACAAATGTTGCAGATGGTCTGTATTTACCTATTTCTTCCTGACCTTAAGTGGAAATCTAACTATCTATTTCTATCAAACTGGCAGAGCAATCACTTATTTTCTTATTCACTTCCATTCTATTCTATAAGAAACAGCCTTTAACAAACTAAGTTATATATTTCTCTTGACTACTCCTTTGAGAGGGTCCTTACCTTTCCTTTTTGTTCACTTTTACCTGCTCCCTACATATTCCCATGGGGTCAGGAGATTATCAGAGTGAATTATACTTGCACTCCTCCTGCAAATAGAGTTAGAGAAACTGGATAAGCCTGTCATGAATTTGCAGAAAGAGCTATTTTTGTATTATGTTTAGTTTGCTTTTAAGAGGCAGTCATAATCTAATCAATTTATTGGGTATTTAATCATGTGACTGGAGGTTTGCAGATTCAACTCCCAGTTGGATGCACTGAATTACTTTTGAACAAGAGATTCAGAGAGACAAAAATCACTTTCGTTTTTGTGTTGATCTGTTTTTTTTTAAATGTTCCCGCTCTCGTATGAGTGTACGAGTGATTCTAAGCATGCATCGCAAGCCTTCAGTAAAGTCGTCATCTGTTCGTATGTCAACGAGAATGTCATTTTCCAGCTTTCGATTTCCGTTTATGTTACTCATGTTACAACGTCGGCTTTCGTTTTTGCCCCTTTTCCATCGTCTCCTCCCACGAATCCTTTACGTTTCCCGTTAGATTCTGATTTCCTTTTACAAGAAATAATCGTCCAGACGAAAATCCTTGCGCACTACAAACTTAACTCATTAATGTGCTCGCCTACATATTTGGTTCACTAAATTTAGCTAAAATTCTTAGCTAAATCACTTAGCGCTCTCATTCTTCTTGCATTTCCCACCCCTAAAACTTACCTAAATCACTTTGCGGTCTCATTCTTCTTGCATTCCCACCCCTAAAATTTACCCAAATCACTTTGCGGTCTCATTCTTCTTGCATTTCCTACCCCTAAAACTTACCTAAATCACTTCGCGGTCAGTATATTTTTGCATTTCCCACCCCTAAAACTCACCTAAATCACTTCGCGGTCTCATTCTTCTTGCATTTCCCACCCCTAAAACTTACCTAAATCACTTCGTGGTCTCATTCTTCTTGCATTTCCCACCCCTAAAACTTACCTAAATCACTTTGCGGTCTCATTCTTCTTGCATTTCCCACCCCTAAAACTTACCTAAATCACTTCGCGGTCAGAATATTCTTGCATTTCCCACCCCTAACACTTACCCAAATCACTTTGCGGTCTCATTCTTCTTGCATTTCCCACCCCTAAAACTTACCTAAATCAATTTGCGGTCCTGCGAATCTTCATCTCTAAATATTTATTGCCCCATTCGTTTTGTGGTAACCAACCCTTAATGAATGTATTTAGAAAAGGAAATGACACAGAAACAGGTTTTTTTTTTTTTTTTTTTTTTAATCAGAAATGCCACTTTAAGCTGGCCTTTTTTTTGTAAAATATTTTGTAGAAAAATGTAACAACTTTTTTTATTTTTCAGGATAAAAATTAACATTTATAGATTTTTAAAATGTTTTTAAAATGTTAAAAATTTAAAAACTATACACATAGCAATGGCAGGAACCAGAACATTATTCTTTTTCATTTGTGGTCCCCAACGAGTTACGCAGCTCCCGCATCTCGGCCACCAACGCAAGGACCCTGGCACTCATTTGTGCCACTCTGGCACGTGTGGTCCCTGTATAAAAAAGAAAAATACATTATTTGTTGGCAAATACATGTTTATCAGCTGTGGATGTAAAGTTTATTAGGTTGCAAGCTAACTCATGAGGCCATATGTAATTATGCTAAGGAATTAATCAAAGGAAGAGGGCATATGTCATTATGCTAAGGAATTATTCAAAGAAAAGGGCATATGTCATTATGCCAAGGAATTAATCAAAGGAAGAGGGCATATGTCATTATGCTAAGGAATTAATCAAAGGAAGAGGGCATATGTCATTATGCTAATGCCATTGACTATGGCTTTAGGTATCTTGGTGATCATGTCAATTCCCACATACTCAAAATAATGACATTACAACTTACTTCGTTGGTGGCCGAGGTCTGCTTCGGGGATCACCCTCCGTTCTGGGACCTGCCACTGTTGGGAAGTTGAGGCTGTAGAGACATGTCAAATAGGGTCACTTCTAATGTCTGAGTCAACAGTAAGCAAATGACAATTTGAATGTGTGTGTGACATCACCCACCTTCTACATGTGCCTCCTGGGCCTGATCTGCTGCAGTCCCTGCTCCAGATCCTTCACCCGCTACAGAATCATCTAGAAAAAGAGATTAAGGGAATTAGCTTTTGTTTAAATTATGTATGTGCGGTTACATTAAGAGTCACATACCAGAGGCTAATGTCTCCGTCGCTTGGTACGACTCCCTGGCCACGCCGTGATGCCCCTCCTCTGTAGAAAGGTCCAGGGGCTGGTTGGATGCTGCTACAGAGCAGGGGTAGGCACGTCGCCCTGGAGATCCACCACCTTCACTTTCTGCTGCAGATTCATGCAGCACTGGTCGGCCTGTGCGCCTCCGGGTGCGTCGGATTCGGTACTCCATTTCCAACACTAGAAAAGCAAAACATTTATAAATAAAGGCCTACCTTCTTTATTATTTACATCTAGTATGCAATCACTATGTACTTACTTGGGAAATGGAGCCTGAAAAATCGCCGCACCTGGGGCATGTGTAGTCGCTTCAGGTCCGACCAATGCTGAATGCACTGTGTATGGGTGAAGGTGGTGTCCGTCTCCCGTTGGATCCGGGAAACGATCTCCAGGGTGACGTTCCTCTACTCAAATAAATTGGGGCGGTAGTCGTACCTACGCTGAAGCATCGTCTAAAAAACACAAAATAGAAATAGTTGTTAGCTAAAACTGCATACAAATATGTGTCACAAATCGATCAGTTGACTAAATGACATTCCCAGACACATTTCTAGCCTCAAACTATCCTTCTAGATGGAAGTGACTTGGTTCGCACATTTGTGCACTTCTGTTTTGCACAGAGTTTTACAAACTTTTAAACAAAACTTTTTCTTCCTGCCCTTCCTTAAGGCCTAGGCATGCATTTAGATGGCAAATCAAAGTCCCTACAATACACTTATGAGCATAATCAGCTCTTGTTGTTGGCAGGTGAAGATCGTGGGCGCAATCTTTCTTCTTGTCCGCAGCAGATAAGTAATGCCCCAGCGGTTTCCGGGTTCCGCACGGCCGGACGAACGGCCGTACGCACGCTCAAATGCGTAAGCGTTATACCCAGGCATTAGTATTTAAAGGGTCCTGGACACACAGCTCACTTTCTTTGTGATTTTTAACATGCCAGCGAAAAAAGCCCTTGCTAAGGCCACACCGGCCAAGGAGGCCACCAGCAAAAGGCCCCAGCAGCCTGAGGAGCCTTCTTCCTCATGTCCGACCACTCATTCACAATTACCTACTCCCAAGGTGCAGGAAACGCGCAGCCAAAGTGGCCAACCCAAGGCGACATTGCCCACCAAGGCCGCAAAACCCAAACCAACCACCAAAGCCAAGGAGGGAGCAGCTAAGAAGAAGCCAACAACAACAAAGCAGGCAGGTACGCCGGCAAGAAAGGCCACTAAGAAGCAGAGGGTGAGAAGCCCCAGCCCCCAAAGAACACCCTCCCCTACTCCCCGGCCTAGCACATCCCTTCATAAACCACGCTCCACTGGCAAGGCCAGTAAGAGCCAGCGTGGCAGAAGCCCCAGCCCAGCCAGCACTGCCTCTCCAACTCCACGTGGTCAAAGCTCCCATGGGCATCGAAGCACTAGTGGCAAGGCCACCAAGAGCCACAGGCCCAGAAGCCCCAGCCCAGCCAGCACTGCCTCTCCTGAGCCACGTGGCCAAAGCTAACATGGGCATTGAACCACTAGTGGCAAGGCCACCAAGAGCCACAGGCCCAGAAGCCCCAGCACTGCCTCTCCAGCTCCACGTGGGCAAAGCTCCCATGGGCATTGAAGCACTAGTGGCATGGCCACCAAGAGCCACAGGCCCAGAAGCCCCAGCCCAGCCAGCACTGCCTCTCCTGATCCACGTGCCAGTACCTCCCATGGGCATCGAAGCACAAGTGGCAAGGGCACAAAGAGGCACAGGGCCATAAGCCCCACACCCCCAAGCACACCCTCTCCTCCTCGGCCACATTTGCCACCGGCACAGGTGGCAACCAACGATCCATATGCCACATCCATGCCTGGAAGTTCGGTGGCCACCCAGGCAAGGACCCCCAGTCCGATTGAAAGTCCAGTCCATTCGTTCTCAAGCCACACATTTCAACACCACAGAGCCAGCTCAGAATGTCCCTCGAATTGCCTACATACAGAGATGAGCCAGAACAGCAAGCAATAGGCCGAACATTGCGGCGAGGACAGTTGAGTGGCAGGTTTGGTGAGGCCCAAACTCTTGCATTGGCAAGTGGGCTCACACTCCATTATGATGAGCTATATGGGCGAAAATCAAAATCTACAAGCAAAATGAGAAAAGGCACAAATCTTGGAGGAGCTCACTAGACAGGTCAATGCAGCGGGGGAGGAGCTTAAAGATGTGGAGCAGATACAGCGCAAAATATCTGACCTGAAGTATGCAGCACGAATGAAACAGAATAAATGGCGCAATTACAGGTACATATTTGAGTTGTGCATTTGTCTGCTTGTTGTATTGACCACAATGCCCTAAATTTGCTAACCTCTATTTTTCAGCTTACAAACTGGCGGCGGCTTCCCAACAAAATTACAGCTTACACGAGCTGAGATGGTGATGGCGTTGATACACCCCGTTGCATTAGAGGGCCTCTCTGGCAGACGGGACATGGACAACCCTACCATTCCTGCAGGTTAGTAATGTTAGTGTGTATGTGAAATGTTTTAAACGTGTGAAATGAGGCTCACAGGCATATATGAACACATGCCCCTAGGGAGTGGCTTTAAGGGGAGGTTACAGTTTTAGCTGGGTGTTTTATGTCTGCGGAATGGTCATTTTAAACATTTGCAGGCCATACACGACCTTGTACAGTATTTATGGTCACTATTAAAGTCTTATATTAGCAAAGCACTGCCTTTTATGTGAATCTAGTCAATCATATACAACACTTCCTTCTTTGTCTTTATACCACTTGGGTTTTAGCTGTGCTTTGGTCTAAAATACTTGATCTGGGGTCAGGGAAAGGTCTACATAGGAAGAATGCCCACCAGCATACTCTGAATACAAATGCTATTTGCAAGCTGAGTGTGGGCCCCTAATGGCCCTTTAGGGATGTGTTAAGTCTCATAACATGCAGTACATGCATGTTTGGACTATTTTAGGTGACCAATGTGTATGTACAGGGTGAGGCATACATATAACAGATACTGACATTCATAGTGAAGGACACCTTGTCCCGCTGTTGGAGTTTGCATTCCTGCTTGGCCACGCGTTTTTAAAGCATATGTAGGAATCCAGATCATCAATGGATTTTTTGGTGTTTACGTGCCTTATTATTTTTAACACAGCCCAGCATCAAGCCTCAGCAAGTGTGGAAGCCTCATCCAGTTTGACCATGCCTTCTACTTTCGTGCTGCCTAGGAGCCAGGAACAGATATATATGGTAAGTGGACTTGACTAATTTGCATAACAAATATATTTAGGGGTCAAACTGAACCTTTTTTTTGCACATGTCCCAACAGACCCACACACTGATGGAGGAAATCCAGGAGATGGAGGAGGATGCCAGCTTGATGGGACCTTCAGAACTGACCCCCCTGGAACCTAATCTGCCACTATCCCAACATGCTACTGCACCAAATCCTCAGCAGCAGAGTGAAACTGGACGCATGCTGCCAGCCCATAGTGGGCAGCCGGCTGAGACTGAGTCTACAGTCCCCAGTGGTAGCTCTGCTGCAAAAGATTTGCCAAGCACATCTGCGACTCTTGCTCGCCCTAGAGGTCCAGCATCTGCAGGTGCTCAAACCCGGGGAATTGTTAGACGTAGTCAGCAATGTCGACCAGTTTCCCAGGGGAGGAGCGTGCCGATCCTGGAGTCAGCGTGGCGCCATGACAGACGTTTCTTTCGGCAGGTGACTGAAAGAACCACAGAGCAGCTTACTGCACAATTAGAGACATTAAATAATACATTCACCACCATGCTGACTGAATTTAGGATGAGCAACAGCCACATGGCCACCTTAACTAATAATTTCACAGCCATGCTCGAGGAAGTTAGCTAGCAATAGACTCATGTTGGAACAGTGGCAGATTATGAATGCCCCACATGCCCAGGTGATGAGCCACCTCCAAGGCCCACCACCAGGGTTTTATGGGCAACATCCATTTTAACAGCTATTTGACCTGTATCTGCTCCACATCTTTCCTCTACATCCCCACTGTATTGACCTTTCTGGTGAGCACTACCAAGATTACCTTTTTTATGGCTTTGCTTGTCTGATTTTGAATGTCGCCCCCATATAGCTCATTAGAGTGCTGAGATACCCCACTAGCCAATGCCTGAGCTAAAGCCTCACTGAAGCTGCCGCTCAAGCTGCCATGCTGCAGGCTTGGGCCTAATGAAATTGTGTCTGGCTCATCCTGTTTGTTGGCAAGATTGGGGGACATTCTGGGCTGGGAAACTACTACCTTAAACCATGGCAAAGATTGGATTGGACTTGCATTCGGACTTGGGGTTATTGTTAGGGTGGGCCACTGACTTACAGGCGTGGATGTGGCATAGGTATGTCTGCTTTCCACCTGTGCCTGTAGAAAATGTGGCCAAGCAGGAGAGGGTGTGTATGGGCCCTATGTATTACTGGCTAAATATTTTCATGCAAATTGTTGCTCCCTATGTATGTTTATTTTATTGGTTATTGAAACTTCGGCCTGGAGTGCATTACTTTAAAACTCCTGGATGCCATGAGTCTGCACCAATGTATATTTCTATTGTAATATGTATGTACATGAAGTCTGCGAGTGCCCTTCAACTCCAAATTTTCATATTTCAATAAAATATATTGAATGTGACTTTAGCTGTTGTTGACTTAGGCCCTTATGTATGAAGGAATAGCGACAGGTAGCGACTGGTGAGCGGCCGGTAATGACGGGCCCCGCCACAAGAACGCCGGCTCCCCACCACAATCACACATTTATCAAGCCAATCCTGCTTAGCGACTGAGATAGCACCATATAGTGACTCATTCATCATTATTCCAGCCTCAGCCCACAGCGCCAGCGTCCGACCTTGAACAGCGACAGGTATGACCTCTCGCTACCTGGCGCGCTCCAATGCATTTCAATGGAACAATCTTTAAATATTAATAATTAATTGTTATTAATGTTTTTTTTTGTTTTTTTTAAATGTGAAAAATTCTGTGACCACTTCTGCCATTTTAGATTATTTTTTAAGGGAAATTAAAAAAAAAAAATTGGACAGAATTGATATTACAGGTCTGATATTAATGTATTCATATTACTAAATTATTTAAAATATTTTTTTTTTGGTTTCCAAAAATATGGTGGTTTGGGGGTTAAAAAACTACTTTTAACACATCGCCTCCAGCGCTCTGGGGTTTAAACATGCATTTCACAGCGCTTGAATTTTTTGAGCGTGATTTTTTGATGAATATGGTGGAAGCCGGTCGCTCTGACCAGTCGCTATCATGCGCACCCATACATCGCGGAACCTGTCAAATAGCGACTCATAACCTTGTATTCAACATTACGCCACACCGACTGAGTCGCTGTCAACAACCGAACAACGGCCAAGCACAGCGACTACTAGCAGGCTGTGAAAATACCGCTACAGTCGCTCAACTGTCGCTACATGTCGCTATTAATAAATCAGCCTCTAAGTTGATGCATTAATGTTTGGGTTCTTTTGAGATTACGAGATTGAGATTTAGAAGGTTTATCTAAACAAACATGCCAAAAAAAATGCATGAGGCCCGAACAGCTTGGCCAGAGGCACTAGGTGTGCCACGGTAGTTCTCTTCTGGGTCCTGGCTGGGTGGAGAGGGGGGCACTTCCACATACCAGGGGACACGCTACAAGTTATGTAGGACACGGCAGGCCAGTATGATGTCTATAACCTTGTTGGGGTCATACTGGAGTGACCCCCCGGTATGGTCCAAACAACAGTAGCGAGTTTTTAACAGGCCAAAGGTCCTCTCCACAGTGGCCCGGGTTTTGCGGTGCGCCCGATTGTAGGCGTCCTGGGCTGCATTCTGTGGCCGAAGGACGGGCGTCATCAGCCAGGAAAGTAGCGGATAGCCGGAATCCCCTGAAAGAATAAGAAAATACTTACATAAATTACACATTCAAAACAAAAATTTATGGACAAGCGGTCGTTCACCCTGACTAAGAGCCTATCTTATATTTTAGCCACACCCTGAACATACAGATTGCTCACCAAAAAAAAACAGCCTAACACCATCTACTGCATGTTCTGAGCCTTTAACCTCCCTGGCGTTATGATTATGTCTGGAATTTTGTACCAAAAGCGTTACCATTTTTTTGTATGGAAATTTGGTGTTATGTATTGTAGGCCTGCAATTCTTAGTAATTACTTACTTAAACCTGACCATAGAAGACTCTAGTAGACCTCTCAGATGTGATAAAGTTCGAAACATAAAATCATGAATTATAATCTAATAAATAATATAATTTTATTCAATAATGAAATAAATAATGAAATTTGTCAAACAAAGAAAATTCAGTAAACATCCTGGGTGTGGTAAATTTTGAAACATGGGACTGCACATAGACCGACGTCACAATCAGGGCAATGGAACCTGGTTTCCTTTCTGATTTTTTTTCCATTGCCATCTCGCTTTGAGCAGCAAACTACGCACATCCTTGTAGGTGCTGCCTTTTTTGCGGTTGGCGGGATGTAATCCATAAAGTGACGACCAGTCAGGCGTTCTGGGTTGACAACGTCAACAGCACGACGTCCAGATCTGTTCACGGCCACTGATGGCGTTTGGTAGGTCACAAAAATCCGCTCCGCCACCTTCCAGATAAAGTCAGAATGAACAAGAGGCTTGTCACTCTTTCCTCTGTACAGTATATAGGCATTCCAGAGGCATTGTTCCAGGAGATGCCTGAAGATTTTTTTGTAATATTTTTTTTGTTGTTTCCGCATAGCCGGATAAAATGTCATCGCCTGATCAGCTCTATCGACTCCTCCCATGGTGTTGTTGTAGTCAATCACAAGTTGTGGCTTCATGACTTCTTTCCCACCTCTTGTGTGGACCATAACAGTGGAGGTGTTATGCACTGTACTCATTAGGCACACATCTTTTTTGTCACGCCAACGCATTGCCATCATCTTTCCTTTCTGCCAGGAAACCATTTCTCCTGTTTTCAGTTTTTTCTTGGCAAACATAGATGGCAGGTCACGTCGGTTGGGCCTAACGGTTCCATATCCATCAGTCTTGTGCTTTATCAGAAACTCGTACAGCTCAGGCGATGTGTAAAAGTTGTCCGTTGTCACACAATACCCCTGATTCAGCAATGGCTCAAGCAGTGTGAGGACTGATGACGTTGCCATCCCATAGCCGCTGTACCTGGGGTTGAATTGTGTTCCTTTACCGGTGTATATGACGGAATTCCATATATAGCCAGTGGCAGACTCGCAGAGCATATAGGATTTTATTCCAAACCGTGCTCTCTTGGATGCGATGTATTGAATCCAGCTGAGGCGTCCCTTGTAAGCCATCAGACTTTCATCAATGCTGATGTCTCTATCTGGCACATAGGACTGCTGGAAATTTTTTAGGATCATTTGATATACTTCCCAGATCTTCTTGAGTTTTGGCGCTGGATGTGTGGCTTCGTCAAATTCCTCATTGTTGGTGAAGTGCAAATTCTTCATTATGAGGGAAAATCGGCACTCGGACATGATGGTGCCAAAAAATGGGGTTGCCAGCAATTTATTGGTAGTCCAGTACCATTTCTGCAGGGGTTTCCCCACCACCCCAGTAAGAAGTATTAGCCCCAGGAACTTCCAGATGTCCTCTTTAGTCACCGGTTCCCATTTTCTGTTCCTGGAAAACTTGCTACGCAGAGTTGCGGATTGCTGCTCATTGTAGCGATTTGTCTCCGTGACAATCTTTTCAATGACGTCATCTGTTAGAAATAATTTTAGGTACGCCAAAAGATCATTGTGCTCAACGTCTACCTTCATCCCAGTAAAAGGAAATCTTGGCGGCGGTACCTCATCCATACCGCAATCAATTGGGCACCAAGTGCGCACATCACTGAGGTCGGGTGCAGAATCGTCGCTGTCGCTTCTCTGGTCAGTGTCAGAGTCAGATGACGAATCTTGCCATGAATCGCTATCGCTCATTTCTGCGAGGGGCTCTGTGTCGCTGCCGCTGTCACTTATCTGATCCAAAACCGCTTTGGAGATGCAAAAGTGACGCTTTGATGCCATGATAAAATTTTTTTTTTTTTTTTATGGGCAGAAAAAGGGCAGGCAGGGCAGTGTAGGATGATCAAATTGCAAATACAATGTCAAATCTGAGGTGATACAGTGTAATCTGACAGGATTTCACTGTATCACCTTGTGTGTGTGTTTTACTGTGTTTATAAACTTGAATTTGCCGCCCAGTTCCGCCCCCATGAGCCTCTGCGGCTCACAGTGACGTAACCAGGAAGTCAGAGGGACGCATACGCCGGGGCTCTCACTGGCGATCACAGCGGGGACATCGCTGGATCGCAAGGAGAAGGTAAGGAGATTTCTGCTCCTCTAACTAATCTACCCCGAGCGTGACTCGGGGTTACCGCTACTTGCAGTGAAAATTAACCCCGAGTCACGCTCGGGAAAACCGCCAGGGAGGTTAAACATCAAAGATGGCGGCTGAGGGCAAATCAGGCAGCCTGCAAACAGGAATTGGCTTAGGACTGTGCTGCTCAGCATTCTGGGATGTCTTACCTTTTCAGGACCCCAGATCTGCTTTGTCTGAGCAAAGCACAGCTCTAACCTGCCCCCTGCACTTTATCCCGCTCTCCTCTCCTCAGTAAGTGTCATGCTTCTGAGCAAAGATGGCGCAGACCCTATCATAAAGTCAAGAACAGATTTGCAGCCGAGTGTGGGGAAGAATAATAAGTAATTTACTAGAAAGTATAAATATATTATTTAGAAATGGTGGGAAATCAGTTTTTAAGGGTTTGTGCTTTGCTAAAGATCATGGTTAAGGTCCGGTTTAACATGTCATCAACTAGTCATAAACTATATTCATAGGCATACATTGAAAAGGGAATGACGTTATTTGCGTCAACTTACCAAGGAGCCATCCACCTGAGAATTCTCCAGACTCAAACCGACAGTATAATCCAGATCGTCGCAAGATGTACGCGTCATGGGATGAGCCTGGAAACCCGGCGAGAGCACTAAGGAACCGCATGTCCGGGGCCACCACTGCTTGGACATTCAGTGAGTGGCCCATTTTGCGGTTCTTGGGAAAAAAGAAAAAAAAAAAATATATTAGCAAGGCAAGGTAAACTACTCAAACACTAACTAATAACATCCTCCAAAAAACATGTTGGGCAATACAAATAACACTAAGTACATAAGTAGTTTTTTGCCAAAAAAGGATATGTATGTTGGATCAAATAAAGATTAACATTCAAATGACTAATTAAGGTCCACGTGAAAATGTTTGGCTAAGGCCGACATTAAAAACATTGCTGAAGCTATACACGGTCAAATGGATCACAGGGACATTTTACAAGGAGGGATTAAGCTATACCCTGTAAGAAGTTTCACAGGGACAATTTACAAGGAGGGATTAAGATATACACTGTAAACTGTTTCACTGGGACAATTTACAAGGAGGGATCAGGATATACACTGTAAGTTGTTTCACAGGGACAATTTACAAGGAGGGATTAAGATATACACTGCAAGCTGTTTCGCAGGGACAATTTACAAGGAGGGATTAGGATATACACTGTAAGCTGTTTCACAGGGACAATTTACAAGGAGGGATTAAGATATACACTGTAAGCTGTTTCACAGGGACAATTTACAAGGAGGGATTAAGGTATACACTGTAAGCTGTTTCACATGGACAATTTACAAGGAGGGATTAAGATATACACTGTAAGCTGTTTCACAGGGACAATTTACAAGGAGGGATTAAGATATACACTGTAAGCTGTTTCACAGGGACAATTTATAAGGAGGGATTAAGGTATACACTGTAAGCTGTTTCACAGGGACAATTTACAAGGAGGGATTAATAGATAGTTTAGACAAACTGTATTGTAACTATATAACAAAATGACCGATTGAACTTACCTATAGATGAAATTGCTTGCCCCTTCCTTGTGGTGCGGGCTAACCATGGCCACCGCTCACTATACAACTTATGGAAAGAAGCGCGATTAAGTCGGGTCAGCTCGAAGAGCTCAACGTCATGCATGCGATCGCTATGCATGCGTCGCTGGTGCAATCTGGCCTCGGCCCTGCTGACACATGCTATGGCTTGGAGCTGAAGGCGCTCATATTCCTCCACAAAGCCGCAATACATGTCAAGCAAGCCGAGTGCAAAATGGTCCTGTTAGTGGATCGCAAATGAAACCGTTTTATAGGGGGGTGGTCCCTCGGCAATCAGCTCTCTGAATTAGACGCAAACCCATCCCAATAACGTAAGTTATCTGAACGAACGCAAAATATCAGATTTTGATGGGAAAATGATCCGAACTAACACAAATGATCCGATTTAGTTTCGTTCATCGAAAGCCCATATACGCATTAGCGGGAACGAACATACGAATGGAAAAACGAACGTAAAAACCAAAAAAAAAATGACAAACACACACAAAAACATACACAGACAGCTACGAAAGTCCAGATGAATGTGTCTCTCGAGCCTAAGGTACTTAACCCCCACTTTTGGTTCACCTGTATGTGTTCTCACTGCATGGCTGAGATAAATGCGGAGCACAAATGGCGATATAAACACATTATTAATATTACATTATAGATGAGAAGGTAGTTGAAGAAAGGCCATGCTGAAGGTTACACAGTGTTCATGATACTCTCAGGTTTGCATAGCCTCTAGTACTTGCAGTTCACTGTCTCACCCCGCAGCCCTCATTCTGCTCAGGTTGCCTCTATAGTAAAAGTGGTGATGAGGCTGACGTGATACATCCTGATGGAGTAGCCCCAATACAGACTCCTGTCATGTCACCTTTATTATGCTGTTTGATCCGGTTATGCTTCACATGCTTGTCCAGGTTTGAAGAAGCCAAACATAATTTGTGCTGATGGCAAGAAATGTTCTAACTAGAGCAATGGTGAATAGATGATAGGGAAAACAAAATCTAACATCTTAAACTGTGTCACTTTAACACCTTTGTACTTCTTTGTATACAATTGAAAAGTGCAAGCATGGCGTAGGACCCCTCAGTTCAATGACACAGTTTATATCTGTGTCATTAGGATTGATTCAGAGCCGTTGCAACTCGATGCAACTCGCCAGTGGGATTTTACGGCAACTCGCCTGATTCAAGGCCTATTTTGGGATTTTGGGGATTGCAGATTGAAGTGAGAATCCATAGTAAGAATTAGTGGAATGCCACTATAGGCAGTATTATTTTTTATCAATGAAACTTTAGTTATGCAACCAGCCTGGGCACCTGGGCTTGGGCTTGTAACCCAGGGCACAGGAGCCACAGCAGCCATCCCTGCAAGTTACAAGCCTTTATGCCCTTTGGTGTGGGTTTGGAGCTTTTCCTGCATTGCCCACCAGTGGGCAACAGGCTCTTCTGCAGTGCCCCAAATGGGGGTGTGGATATTATGGCGGGTTACCGGCATGCCACTACTCCAGCACCTACCCTGAATTGGTATAGGGGATCCCTGGGCCCCTTACCAGTTCACCCCAAGTGTAGAAAAATAAATATACCACACAATAAACTTTAACGATCTCAATTTAACTACTCACCGGTCCTGTCTTCTTTCTTCAATCCAGCGCGCAGGGCAGTGCCCTTCTCCAACTCCGCTGGTGCTTGTTGTGTCCCCATCCTCTCTCGACTGATCTTCGGGGCTCGTCTTTGCCCTTTCACTCTCTTCTTGAGAGTGAGCGGCACCGACGCCCGGTGCCGCTCCCTGGATCAGTGGGGGACACAGGTGCCATCCTCATTACCCAGCGAAGGACTGATCTCCGGGCTTGGGGAGCCGCCTTTTATACTAAGAAGCGGGGCCTCCATGAAATCTCCCCAACATAATTAATGACATCACAGGAGGGGAGGGGCATGGAGGGGGCTACCTCTGTAAAATCCAGTGTTCAGGAAACAAGCGTTGTCCACGGCGCTTCTGGTGGTGGCCTCAAGGAGGCTACACAGAGCAGCATCCCAGCTCCTATTATTCCTATTCCTACTCCTATTATATTCAATTTAATTGGTCATCAGGAGTGCGCACAGACCAGGAGCCTCACCAATATGGTGGCACCAATGGCTGGAGGGAGGGGGTTGTGGGAGATGGTGAGCATAGGCTTTTGAAGCTTTTACAAGGGGGCCAATTCAAAAAGTATACTTTGCAGTGAAACGTGCTCTAGATCAAAAATTAAAAGGATGCTTAATGTCTGAGCTGGAAAAGTTTTAAAGTGCTACACCTCTGAGCTAATAAGCTAACATGTAGTAGAAAATTAAAAAATAAGCTTTTTTATTGTTGACTGGTTACCCCTTAACCAAAAACTAGAGTCTTTAGTTCAGGATGAAACCCTTCCTAAGGGGACATGTCCCCACCGAACTCGTAATGTTTTCTCAGTTACACATAAAGGTGTTAATGAATATACATCTTTTCTTGTTGTAGGGTGTTTATTCGTTCCATCTCACATAACAACTTATAATGCAACAGATAAAACAGGCCAAATCAATGGTGCTTTCTTCCACATTTAAATTAATTGCCGTTAAAAGATTATGGCCGTCACAGCATTACCCAAGCCGGAAAGAGACAAGAAAAGAGTAGTGGCCATTATTTTATCTTGGGAGCCAGAGGTCTGAACCATTTATTTCTTTCTTGCTGACACTCGTCACTGTGATCTCTTCAATTCCCCCCAAGCTTTTCCAAGTGGCTCTCAGAAGGGCAGCCATGATGTCGAAGCCCATGCCATGATCGATGGGAGGCGATGCATCAAATGATGGATAACTCTAGAGGCACAGTACTTAATCCTTCTCCTTGTAATAGGCAAATCACGATTTATGAGGATGTCCCTTTCATCTTTCAAGCGCCATTCATGTTTTTTTTTTTAATTTTCTGCAAAAAAAAAATTCAATGCAAAAAATATGCATCAATCCCATTAATTCTAATTATCATGGTTCATCTTCTCTGCAGTTCTGCTCCTGGAACCTTTCAGCGCGAATTAACGTACCAAAAAAGTGTATTAATTAATATTTGTGCCTTTTAATTTTTTGCACGTGGCAGCAGCTGGCGGTACAAGACCGTCAGTGTTGATTCTTTGCCAAACAAGGGCAGATGCAATTTTGTTATCTCTTGCTTAGTCATTTACGCATATTAATTTCAACAATTAGCCTTTTACTGGTCCTTCATGAATCATGCAGCAGGGATCTGCTGGAAAGAAGAGGAAGAAAGTTCCTTGACAGGATAGAATTACGTAATACTCTTAATAGAGGAGGAAGTGGAATTTAGACATAGTTATTTGTTTAAGAAAAAATTGTAGTCATAATAAAAAAACTTTGCTGGGACCTTCTATTCTATTCAGCAGGTATGCAGAGGTGCCCCCCCCCCCCTCCATGGCTGCCTCTATCTTGAACAACAGTGATCTGAATGGAATAAGCATTGCCAGTTATCTATCTCCATCTATCTCTATCTATACAGCTATCTATCTCTAGCCATGTGATAAAGGGCACAAAATGTCTGAAACACTTGTCCTCAAGCGCAGTAGATAGGTGTGTCAAATATAGCTGTACCAAAGCATTGAACTGCTCTGTGGCTTTCTAGAAGCTTTGGGCATAGACAAGAGGTGAAAAGAGATGGGGAGCCTGATTTATCAAGAGTCAGCACCTGTCAATACCACTCGGCTGTATCTTGTGCAAGGCAACCCTAGGCCTGTGCCTAGGGGCGCTTGCCTGGGGGGGGGGGCTATCTGTGGTCACAGCAGCACAGTTTTTTTTTTGTCCCATTGGAGGTATCAGTGGTCAAAGGGTGCACTGCACGCACGCCCCTTCATCTGTCCATCCGCTTGCCCGCCCCTTCAGCTATGCTGCCGCCCCGCCACGGCTGGCTCCACCCCCTGAATGCATAATATTCCCAGTGCTGGAGATGATGCATGGGTGCCACCGGGGCTGCTCGTTCCAGAGACAATTGAAAGATAATAGAGGGGCGAGAAGGGTCTAAAGTTATGTGATGGACTGTCCCTGCCCATCACATAAATTATGCAGCTGTACACAACTGCAGCACCCGGGCATGCTGCACTGTGAAAGTAGGGGGCCTGGACAGGGAGCAAGAAGCAGAGTCAGCAGCTTCTGTTATGGCAGCCCCTGCTCTCTGCATCTCCTCCATGCCTGACACAGGACCCATGTGTCACATTCTTCAGCTCAATCAGGCAGGAGAAACGCCGAGCTGCACACTCCTATACAGAAGTAAGGCGTATTTACTAGTGCTGCAGTCTCTGTATAGAGGTCTTTAACCCCAGACCACCTTCTGATGCTGCCATATGTTATGCCTTACCTCTGTACTCTGTACATTCATTTTACCCCAGGCTGCCCCTGACACCCACCCATCCCTCCATCTGCTCCTATCCCCAGCCTGCCCCTGACACCCACCCATCCCTCCATCTGCTCCTATCCCCAGCCTGCCCCTGACACCCACCCATCCCTCCATCTGCTCCTATCCCCAGCCTGCCCCTGACACCCACCTATCCCTCCATCCACTCACATTCTCAGCCTGCCACTGACAACCATCTGCACCTATCCTCAGCCTGCCCCTGACACCCACCTATCCCTCCATCCACTCACATTCTCAGCCTGCCACTGACACCCATCTGCACCTATCCTCAGCCTGCCACTGACACCCACCTGTCCCTCCATCCACTCACATTCTCAGCCTGCCACTGACACCCATATGCACCTATCCTCAGCCTGCCACTGACACCCATTCCTTCATCCGCACCTATCCTCAGCCTGCCCCTGACACCCACCTGTCCCTTCATCCACTCCCATTCTCAACCTGCCACTGACACCCATCCGCACCTATCCTCAGCCTGCCACTGACACCCACCTGTCCCCTCATACACTCCCATTCTCAGCCTACCCCTGACACCCATTTCTCCATCCACACCTATCCTCAGCCTGCCACTGACAACCATTTCTCCATCCACAACTATCCTCAGCCTGCCACTGACACCCATTCCTCCATCCACAACTATCCTCAGCCTGCCACTGACAACCATTTCTCCATCCACAACTATCCTCAGCCTGCCACTGACACCCATTTCTCCATCCCCACCTATCCTCAGCCGGACACTGACACCCATTTCTCCATCCACACCTATCCTCAGCCTGCCACTGACACCCATTTCTCCATCCCCACCTATCCTCAGCCTGCCACTGACAACCATTTCTCCATCCCCACCTATCCTCAGCCTGCCACTGACACCCATTTCTCCATCCCCACCTATCCTCAGCCTGCCACTGACACCCATTCCTCCATCCACACCTATCCTCAGCCTGCCACTGACACCCATTCCTCCATCCACACCTATCCTCAGCCTGCCACTGACACCCATTTCTCCATCCCCACCTATCCTCAGCCTGCCACTGACACCCATTTCTCCATCCACACCTATCCTCAGCCTGCCACTGACACCCATTCCTCCATCCACACCTATCCTCAGCCTGCCACTGACAACCATTTCTCCATCCCCACCTATCCTCAGCTTGCCACTGACACCCATTTCTCCATCCCCACCTATCATCAGCCTGCCACTGACACCCATTCCTCCATCCACACCTATCCTCAGCCTGCCACTGACACCCATTTCTCCATCCCCACCTATCCTCAGCCTGCCACTGACACCCATTTCTCCATCCACAACTATCCTCAGCCTGCCACTGACACCCATTCCTCCATCCACACCTATCCTCAGCCTGCCCCTGACACCCATTTCTCCATCCACAGCTATCCTCAGCCTGCCACTGACACCCATTTCTCCATCCACAGCTATCCTCAGCCTGCCACTGACACCCATTTCCCCATCTAAAACTATCCTCAGCCTGCCACTGACACCCATTTCTCCATCCCCACCTATCCTCAGCCGGACACTGACACCCATTTCTCCATCCACACCTATCCTCAGCCTGCCACTGACACCCATTTCTCCATCCACAACTATCCTCAGCCTGCCACTGACAACCATTTCTCCATCCCCACCTATCCTCAGCCTGCCACTGACAACCATTTCTCCATCCCCACCTATCCTCAGCCTGCCACTGACACCCATTTCTCCATCCACACCTATCCTCAGCCTGCCACTGACACCCATTTCTCCATCCCCACGTATCCTCAGCCTGCCACTGACACCCATTTCTCCATCCCCACCTATCATCAGCCTGCCACTGACACCCATTTCTCCATCCCCACCTATCATCAGCCTGCCACTGACACCCATTTCTCCATCCACACCTATCCTCTGCCTGCCACTGACACCCATTCCTCCATCCACACCTATCCTCAGCCTGCCACTGACACCCATTTCTCCATCCCCACCTATCATCAGCCTGCCACTGACACCCATTTCTCCATCCACACCTATCCTCAGCCTGCCACTGACACCCATTCCTCCATCCACACCTATCCTCAGCCTGCCACTGACAACCATTTCTCCATCCCCACCTATCCTCAGCCTGCCACTGACACCCATTTCTCCATCCCCACCTATCATCAGCCTGCCACTGACACCCATTCCTCCATCCACACCTATCCTCAGCCTGCCACTGACACCCATTTCTCCATCCCCACCTATCCTCAGCCTGCCACTGACACCCATTTCTCCATCCACAACTATCCTCAGCCTGCCACTGACACCCATTCCTCCATCCACACCTATCCTCAGCCTGCCACTGACACCCATTTCTCCATCCCCACCTATCCTCAGCCTGCCACTGACACCCATTTCTCCATCCCCACCTATCCTCAGCCTGCCACTGACACCCATTTCTCCATCCACACCTATCCTCAGCCTGCCACTGACACCCATTTCTCCATCCCCACCTATCCTCAGCCTGCCACTGACACCCATTCCTCCATCCACACCTATCCTCAGCCTGCCACTGACACCCATTTCTCCTTCCACAGCTATCCTCAGCCTGCCACTGACACCCATTTCTCCATCCACAGCTATCCTCAGCCAGCCACTGACACCCATTTCTCCATCCACAGCTATCCTCAGCCTGCCACTGACACCCATTTCTCCATCCACAGCTATCCTCAGCCTGCCACTGACACCCATTTCCCCATCTAAAACTATCCTCAGCCTGCCACTGACACCCATTTCTCCATCCCCACCTATCCTCAGCCGGACACTGACACCCATTTCTCCATCCACACCTATCCTCAGCCTGCCACTGACACCCATTTCTCCATCCACAACTATCCTCAGCCTGCCACTGACACCCATTTCTCCATCCCCACCTATCCTCAGCCTGCCACTGACAACCATTTCTCCATCCCCACCTATCCTCAGCCTGCCACTGACACCCATTTCTCCATCCACACCTATCCTCAGCCTGCCACTGACACCCATTTCTCCATCCACACCTATCATCAGCCTGCCACTGACACCCATTTCTCCATCCCCACGTATCCTCAGCCTGCCACTGACACCCATTTCTCCATCCCCACCTATCATCAGCCTGCCACTGACACCCATTTCTCCATCCCCACGTATCCTCAGCCTGCCACTGACACCCATTTCTCCATCCCCACCTATCATCAGCCTGCCACTGACACCCATTTCTCCATCCCCACCTATCATCAGCCTGCCACTGACACCCATTTCTCCATCCACACCTATCCTCTGCCTGCCACTGACACCCATTCCTCCATCCACACCTATCCTCAGCCTGCCACTGACACCCATTTCTCCATCCCCACCTATCATCAGCCTGCCACTGACACCCATTTCTCCATCCACACCTATCCTCAGCCTGCCACTGACACCCATTTCTTCATCCATACCTATCCTCAGCCTGCCCCTGACACCCATTTCTCCATCCCCACCTATCCTTAGCCTGCCACTGACACCCATTTCTCCATCCACACCTATCCTCAGCCTGCCACTGACACCCATTTCTTCATCCATACCTATCCTCAGCCTGCCCCTGACACCCATTTCTCCATCCACACCTATCCTCAGCCTGCCCCTGACACCCATTTCTCCATCCACAGCTATCCTCAGCCTGCCACTGACACCCATTTCTCCATCCATACCTATCCTCAGCCTGCCCCTGACACCCATTTCTCCATCCCCACCTATCCTCAGCCTGCCACTGACACCCATTTCTCCATCCATACCTATCCTCAGCCTGCCCCTGACACCCATTTCTCCATCCACACCTATCCTCAGCCTGCCCCTGACACCCATTTCTCCATCCACACCTATCCTCAGCCTGCCACTGACACCCATTTCTCCATCCACACCTATCCTCAGCCTGCCACTGACAACCATTTCTCCATCCCCACCTATCCTCAGCTTGCCACTGACACCCATTTCTCCATCCCCACCTATCATCAGCCTGCCACTGACACCCATTTCTCCATCCACACCTATCCTCAGCCTGCCACTGACACCCATTTCTTCATCCATACCTATCCTCAGCCTGCCCCTGACACCCATTTCTCCATCCACACCTATCCTCAGCCTGCCACTGACACCCATTTCTCCATCCATAGCTATCCTCAGCCAGCCACTGACACCCATTTCTCCATCCACAGCTATCCTCAGCCTGCCACTGACACCCATTTCCCCATCTAAAACTATCCTCAGCCTGCCCCTGACACCCATTTCTCCATCCACAGCTATCCTCAGCCTGCCACTGACACCCATTTCCCCATCTAAAACTATCCTCAGCCTGCCACTGACCCCCATTTCTTCATTCACAGCTATCCTCAGCCTGGCACTGACACCCATTTCTCCATCCACAGCTATCCTCTGCCTGCATCTGACACCCATTTCTCCATCCACAGCTATCCTCTGCCTGCAACTGACACCCATTTCTCCATCCCCACCTATCCTCAGCCTGCCACTGACACCCATTCCTCCATCCACACCTATCCTCAGTCTGCCACTGACACCCATTCCTCCATCCACACCTATCCTCAGCCTGCCACTGACACCCATTCCTCCATCCACACCTATCCTCAGCCTGCCACTGACACCCATTTCTCCATCCACACCTATCCTCAGCCTGCCACTGACACCCATTTCTCCATCCACACCTATCCTCAGCCTGCCAATGACACCCATTTCTCCATCCACAGCTATCCTCAGCCTGCCCCTGACACCCATTTTTCCATCCACAGCTATCCTCAGCCTGCCCCTGACACCCATTTCTCCATCCACAGCTATCCTCAGCCTGCCACTGACACCCATTCCTCCATCCACAGCTATCCTCAGCCTGCCCCTGACACCCATTTCTCCATCCACAGCTATCCTCAGCCTGCCACTGACACCCATTCCTCCATCCACAGCTATCCTCAGCCTGGCACTGACATCCATTTATCCATCCACAGCTATCCTCAGCCTGCCACTGACACCCATTTCTCCATCCACACCTATCCTCAGCCTGCCACTGACACCCATTCCTCCATCCACACCTATCCTCAGCCTGCCCCTGACACCCATTTCTCCATCCGCACCTATCCTCAGCCTGCCACTGACACCCATTTCTCCATCCGCACCTATCCTCAGCCTGCCACTGACACCCATTTCTCCATCCGCACCTATCCTCAGCCTGCCAATGACACCCATTTCTCCATCCACAGCTATCCTCAGCCTGCCCCTGACACCCATTTCTCCATCCACAGCTATCCTCAGCCTGCCCCTGACACCCATTTCTCCATCCACAGCTATCCTCAGCCTGCCACTGACACCCATTCCTCCATCCACACCTATCCTCAGCCTGCCACTGACACCCATTCCTCCATCCACACCTATCCTCAGCCTGCCACTGACACCCATTTCTCCATCCACACCTATCCTCAGCCTGCCACTGACACCCATTTCTCCATCCACAGCTATCCTCAGCCTGCCACTGACATCCATTTATCCATCCACAGCTATCCTCAGCCTGCCCCTGACACCCATTTCTCCATCCACAGCTATCCTCAGCCTGGCACTGACATCCATTTCTCCATCCACAGCTATCCTCTGCCTGCAACTAACACCCATTTCTCCATCCACAGCTATCCTCTGCCTGCAACTGACACCCATTTCTCCATCCACAGCTATCCTCTGCCTGCAACTGACACCCATTTCTCCATCCACAGCTATCCTCTGCCTGCAACTGACACCCATTTCTCCATCCACACCTATCCTCAGCCTGCCACTGACACCCATTCCTCCATCCACACCTATCCTCAGTCTGCCACTGACACCCATTCCTCCATCCACACCTATCCTCAGCCTTCCAATGACACCCATTTCTCCATCCGCACCTATCCTCAGCCTGCCAATGACACCCATTTCTCCATCCACAGCTATCCTCTGCCTGCAACTGACACCCATTTCTCCATCCACAGCTATCCTCTGCCTGCAACTGACACCCATTTCTCCATCCACAGCTATCCTCTGCCTGCAACTGACACCCATTTCTCCATCCACAGCTATCCTCTGCCTGCCACTGACACCCATTCCTCCATCCACACCTATCCTCAGCCTGCCACTGACACCCATTTCTCCATCCACACCTATCCTCAGCCTGCCACTGACACCCATTTCTCCATCCACAGCTATCCTCAGCCTGGCACTGACATCCATTTATCCATCCACAGCTATCCTCAGCCTGCCACTGACACCCATTCCTCCATCCACACCTATCCTCAGTCTGCCACTGACACCCATTCCTCCATCCACACCTATCCTCAGCCTGCCACTGACACCCATTCCTCCATCCACACCTATCCTCAGCCTGCCCCTGACACCCATTTCTCCATCCGCACCTATCCTCAGCCTGCCACTGACACCCATTTCTCCATCCGCACCTATCCTCAGCCTGCCACTGACACCCATTTCTCCATCCACACCTATCCTCAGTCTGCCACTGACACCCATTCCTCCATCCACACCTATCCTCAGCCTGCCACTGACACCCATTTCTCCATCCACACCTATCCTCAGCCTGCCACTGACACCCATTTCTCCATCCGCACCTATCCTCAGCCTGCCAATGACACCCATTTCTCCATCCACAGCTATCCTCAGCCTGCCCCTGACACCCATTTCTCCATCCACAGCTATCCTCAGCCTGCCCCTGACACCCATTTCTCCATCCACAGCTATCCTCAGCCTGCCACTGACACCCATTCCTCCATCCACACCTATCCTCAGCCTGCCACTGACACCCATTCCTCCATCCACACCTATCCTCAGCCTGCCACTGACACCCATTTCTCCATCCACACCTATCCTCAGCCTGCCACTGACACCCATTTCTCCATCCACAGCTATCCTCAGCCTGCCACTGACATCCATTTATCCATCCACAGCTATCCTCAGCCTGCCCCTGACACCCATTTCTCCATCCACAGCTATCCTCAGCCTGGCACTGACATCCATTTCTCCATCCACAGCTATCCTCTGCCTGCAACTAACACCCATTTCTCCATCCACAGCTATCCTCTGCCTGCAACTGACACCCATTTCTCCATCCACAGCTATCCTCTGCCTGCAACTGACACCCATTTCTCCATCCACAGCTATCCTCTGCCTGCAACTGACACCCATTTCTCCATCCACACCTATCCTCAGCCTGCCACTGACACCCATTCCTCCATCCACACCTATCCTCAGTCTGCCACTGACACCCATTCCTCCATCCACAACTATCCTCAGCCTGCCACTGACACCCATTTCTCCATCCGCACCTATCCTCAGCCTGCCACTGACACCCATTCCTCCATCCACACCTATCCTCAGTCTGCCACTGACACCCATTCCTCCATCCACACCTATCCTCAGCCTTCCAATGACACCCATTTCTCCATCCGCACCTATCCTCAGCCTGCCAATGACACCCATTTCTCCATCCGCACCTATCCTCAGCCAGCCACTGACACCCATTCCTCCATCCACACCTATCCTCAGCCTGCCACTGACACCCATTTCTCCATCCGCACCTATCCTCAGCCTGCCAATGACACCCATTTCTCCATCCACACCTATCCTCAGCCTGCCACTGACACCCATTTCCCCATCCACACCTATTCTCAGCCTGCCACTGACACCCATTTACCCATCCGCACCTATCCTCAGCTTGCCACTGACACCCATTTCCCCATCCACACCTATCCTCAGCCTGCCACTGACACCCATTTCTCCATCCCCACCTATCCTCAGCCTGCCACTGACACCCATTTACCCATCCACACCTATCCTCAGCTTGCCACTGACACCCATTTCCCAATCCACACCTACCCTCAGGCTGCCACTGACACCCATTTCTCCATCCGCACCTATTCTCATATTCTCAATGCTGGCACAGGTACGCAGAGCTGAAGAGGAGTGGCCAGTGCTCCATTCAGCTTTCCTTTGTCTCCCTGACATATATAGTTTGCAGTGTTGGGTGGTCTTGTTTAAGCTGCGTCGGTTTATAGTGGAGATGTAGGTTAAGATCCTATAGAGCACAATGTGTAAAATTGTATTTATGTGTTTTGTGCTTATACTTAACATTATGCACATTTCTTTGTATAGAACTTGCATTGTAACTTGTCAATTATGTAGATGCAGTCTCACGTCCAGGCGAATTAAGTCGCTGGACATCTTGGGGGGCCTGGGAATTCCCTGGTGTGGGAATTGACATGGGTAGAGGACCAGACAGCGGAATTATCTATTAGAGATCAGGACTCGAGACAGGGAGGTGGCTCACAACCAGGCAGTTAATTCCTCCATGGAGGTCATGGGCCGGACATCCCGGGAGGCCTGAGGATTCCCCGGAATGGGAGTCTGTAGAGGACCCGGCAGCAGAATACAGGATTAGGAACATAGTGGACGGAGGACTAACAACCTGCTTGCCCCACCAAAGAGGCAAGCTGCCAACCACCTGGGACGTGGGAGCCCCAGTACTCAAGGAGAACAAAACCAGCCTGGAGGTGGAAGGTACACAGGTCCCCGGATACTCCTTTGGTGGTTGCAGACTTGGAGGTAGGAAAACACAGGGCAGACATGCACAAGACAAGAATGGAGGGTCTGGGCCCTAATGTAGACAATGAAGGATTTGGTCCCTGAAGCCGGCAATGGAGGATCTGAGCCCCAGTGCAGTCAATGGAGGAACTGGGCTCCAGTGCAGGCAGTGGTGTGACTGGGCCCCAGTGCAGGCAGTGGGGAGACTGGGCCCTAGTGCAGAAAACAGCAGGACTGTGCCCCAGTGCAGACAAAGAGAGGACTGGGGCCCAGTGCAGGCTATTAAAGCTGTGGGCACAGTGCAGACAATTGCACAGATCGTGAAGGACCATGGGCCCAGGGAAGATAATAACACTGGCAATGGAGGGCCATGGGCTCAGCACAAATGCAGCACAGATATGGGCTACAAGCCTAACTCAGGTAGACTACAGAGACAACAAAAGGGCTGTGGACCCATCACAGACAACAGAAGGGCAGTGGGCCCAGCACAGACAGCACGGACAACAGAAGGGCAGTGGGCCCAGCACAGACAGCACGGACAACAGAAGGGCAGTGGGCCCAGCACAGACAGCACGGACAACAGAAGGGCAGTGGGCCCAGCACAGACAACAGAAGGGCAGTGGGCACAACACAGACAGCACGGACAACAGAAGGGCAGTGGGCCCAGCACAGACAGCACGGACAACAGAAGGGCAGTGGGCCCAGCACAGACAGCACAGACAACAGAAGGGCAGTGGGCCCAGCACAGACAGCACGGACAACAGAAGGGCAGTGGGCCTAGCACAGACAACATAAGGGCTGTGGGCCCAGCACAGACAATACGGACATACCAAGACACAAACAATACCTAGCTAGGACAAGGAGGTCAGTGGGCCCCAAGCACATACATTTATAGGAACCAAATCCCTGCTCCCTGAGATTAGACAAGGCAACTCTAGGACCCAGGGGAGAACAACACAACAACAGTAAACAGCGCAGTGGCAAGAGCCGAGGACCCGAGTGATACACAATGGATTGTCAGTTCAAGACCCCATTCATGCCAGTCCTCAGACGCAGGACCGAGACGTCCCCAATTTTTTTTTTTTGTTTTTTGTTGTAAAATCATTTTGCATGGCTTCTCCTTCTTACCAATCTGTAATTTGGGTAATAACAACAAACACGGCCTAAACACACTGTAAAGTGTGTCCCCTTTTCCCCCAGCAGCGATATCCTGTAACTGTAACTTCGAGCGCCAGTCTGTCAAAGTAGCAGCACCACAAAGCAATAGATACTGGCGCTATGCCAGCAAAAAAATGCTAAACTGCACACTTCCTAAATAAGTCCCTCATTTTCATGGCTCTAGCTACTGCAAAGGATTTTGGGGAGAAATTCTATTATCCTTTGTGTTATGCACTATGCAAATACTTTCTGTTTTAAGAAAGCACTCCCAGCCTTGTACCTTTAAATAAAAATTCCACTTGGGTCTTGGGTCTCTACCAAACCTGGCTTATATCCTTGTAATTAAGGACCCCCTTTATGACTTGCCAATCATTTTTAATGATCTAGGAGTTTAAGTTTCAATGACATGGGGTAAACAGCCACGCATAATAAGAACATTTTGACAGACACATGCTGTCTATTTCAAGCTCTACCACTTGTGATCCCACACCTTTTGTCCCCACCCCCAGCCTTTAGACTGTAAGCTCACAAGGGCAGGGCTCTCCTTCCTATTGTCTCCTGAGCTCACAACATTTGGTTTGAACCTTGTAGCATCTAGTTTGTATTGGTTCCTGTACTATATGTTTTACCTTGTTTGTAACTATACCTTGTAAAGCGCTACTGAAGATGATGGCACTATATAAATATAAATTATAATAATCTACTTGCCTGACCTCCCAGCAACCTACCCATTCGTCCACCCACCTACCTGCCTGATGACCACTTACCGACCTACCCACCCACCCACCTGACTATTTGCCTGCCTGCTCACCTACCTCCCCACAAACCTACCTGTCTGTACGCTCACCTACAGGCCCGGCTCCAGGTTTGTGGGGGCCCTTGGGCAAGAAAGTCCTAATGGGCCCCAAAGTAGTGAGTCACATGATGTCACCTTTCAGCTCTGCTGCCACAAATTGGTCATCTCCGGAAGCTGATCACCCTCCAGTCTTTGTCAGTTGTCACCTGGTTCTCACCACCTTCTGCGCTTCCATCACTTGCCCTCCATTCCATGCCACCTTTTCCAGTGTTGCTGATCATCCCGTTGCTGATACCAGCCATGAGCAGGTCTGCACACAGCACCTGGCATTCTGTGGTTGGGTCCACTGTTAAATCATACAATAGCCAGGTGTGAGCCTGAGTGGGCCTCTGAAGATGCCAGGGGCCCTGGCAATTGCCCAGGTTTGCACTGTGCTGGCACTGGCCCAGCTCATCTACCTTCCTGACCGCCCAGCCACCTACTTACCTGCTGCCCACCTACCTGCCTGACTGTTCATCCACCCTTCAGCCCATACACCTGTCCACCTACCCACCTACTTGACCGCTGAAACACAAACAGGGACAAAAATGTACTGATCCTCTGGGCTGAATTTAGTTAGAGTCATCAAGGGAAAAAGCATTTCCAAAACTTGAGATTGAGTAAATTGAGAAATTTTCGGGACCTCTTCATTTTATATGTGTCAGTCAAGGGGTTAAAGCATCCTCTGTCTGTGTCTGAAATTCTTTCTCATCCTTTCTCAAGCTGACCTTGATCCATAAGGTCTGGTTGCAAAGCTACCGAGTATTCTGACTACCTTCACCTTTCTCTACCCCAGACCCTAGAGGGGAAGAATCTCTATTCCAGTCCACACACATTCCCCTAAAAACTTATCGTACTTGTAGGAGCATCACAAAGTCTGTGGGTGTCACACCAATACAGTTTCACAATAATTTTCTACCTTTTTTCCCCAAATCCAATCTTTCCTCTTCCAAATGGACCAGCTACATAATCACCTGTGTCGTCTTTTCTTCCATTATTTTTTTATAATGGGCTGTTGTGTGATTTTACATACCAAGCTATAACCTTCAGTGCCCCAAGTGTCCTGTGGCTACTATCTATGTAATACACTAAAAACTCACAAGATAGAGAAACCATATTCTCCAGTTTCCCCATTAATTCTGAGTACTCTAATAACTGAAGTGCTGAGATTTGGCAATGTAGTCAACAACATTGGCCAGGGTGCTCTCATTCCTGAACATTGTTAATCAGGATCTAGAAAAGGACAGAACAAACACACCGCCCTTCAAGTCCCACACTGTGCAATAATATCATTCCCAATTCAAGTAGCTGGGTCATCTGACGAGTGCTCATCATTAGCAGGCTACATGAAGCCGCTAAGTCTTGATGAATCCTACCTGCAAAATCAAAATTAATTCATTAAAATTAATTATAGAAGCTAAGTCTCCAGCTCATCCCGAGCCCAGCGTAAAGTCCAGACATAAAGGACATGCAGAAAAAAAAATTACAAAAATCATTTTTTTTTCTGCAGGCAGTCTGGTTTGTCATCTGTAACCATCTGTAACAGCATAGACACTTTGCACATATGCTGGATTTTCCCATGCTGCTCTTGGTTCCCAGTAACAGATGGGCGACTTTGCGTGAACATCTTACGTCTGTCAGGTTGTAAACCTGGTGAGGGTATGGCAGAGTTTGGTGAATAAGATGGACACATGGTGAATTTTAGTATATGTATATTTGTGTGATAGGAACATGTGCGGGAGAGTCGGTGCCAACTTTTTTACAGGAGACATGGGAGAGACTTTAGAAGGGTTGTGGCGGACAGAACAAGAGATGCAAGGGCTGATAGAGTGTGTCATCTGGTAACATTGATTTATTGTATTGTTTCACATTCAAAAAGAAACATTTCCTTATTTGATTAATAATCCCTAAGGACAACGTAAAAAGCCCCAAAAAACACACTCACGCATATGCAATGGATATTAGAGATAGATAGATAGATAGATAGATAGATAGATAGATAGATAGATAGATAGATAGATAGATTTACATTAGGGGTGATTCTTTCTATTGTTCAGAGGAAAAGGCAAATAACAGAGGTAGCATAAATAAGTTTAAAAACAAAACAGGAAAACAGGAAAAC
Organism: Gastrophryne carolinensis; assembly: GCA_027917425.1. Classification (NCBI taxonomy): domain Eukaryota; kingdom Metazoa; phylum Chordata; class Amphibia; order Anura; family Microhylidae; genus Gastrophryne; species Gastrophryne carolinensis. The sequence continues at coordinate 203,479,177 of CM051240.1, read as the reverse complement.
CAACAACTCATATATTTTATAATTCCAAGATATATTTTATTATTTAAAGATATATAGTATTTGGAAATTGCACTTTCTGCAACTGATATTGATATTCTGCAACTGATATTGATACCAGTGTCCCTTTTAGTACAGTTGTAGGAACATTTTAAAATCTGTACTTTTAATTATTTCCCTTGTCAGATCCCTGGCACTTTATGGTGTTGCCTGACTTGTGCTGTGTTTGGTTCCAATCGGGTTCAGCTGAATGTTCCCCAAAATCTGATGCTTGCAAATTGAAATCTTATTCAAGTCTATGGGGGAAAATTCTGCTATAGTATTTGACCATTTTCTCCTTTTGTTGATTAAAAAACATGCCACAGAGAATAGGATCCTTAGTTTTAACTCATTGGAGCACTAGGTACAAAGAGTGCAGTTTAGGTGAAAAGTGCTCTATTTGCACCTGGTGCTGAATCGCCTCTTCAACATAGTAAGTATAAAAAATGCACTTATTTGGAGTAAAAAGTGCAATTTGCTTTTATTGGGATCATGCTAATTATTTTGTGAAGTGAGTGTAAATCTGGGTGCACATTTGGGTGTAAATTGCAACCTGCATCTCAGTGAGCTTTTAATTTTAAAACTAAAAAGAAAATCCTTAAAAAAAAGTTTGTTCTTATTTTTTCCACAAAAATCACCTGTACCTGCGATGCGCACATTTACAGGGGAGGCACATCATTTTTTTCCAGTGAGGTAAGGATACTTTTCTGAAAGTTGGGAAACAACTGCACCCTATAGGCTATGCAGTTTTCCTGCATGCCCCATAGGGTGCTGCTGTTTCCTAACTTTCAAAAAAATTATGTATTTAATCTGTAAAAATGCCCGATCACAGGGGAAGGTGATTTTTAAAGCCAACTTTTTTGTTGAACTATTTATGTGTGTTAAGGTGTTGGGCTACATTTGGCACTGTCCTAACCCGTTTTCTGTTTTTAAATTGAAGAAGAAATGGCAGAGACATTGACGTTCACATTTTCAGCTCATGATTTCGCTTCTGAAAAAAGTGGGCGTGGCCCTTGGATCTATGATGCTGCATAATAATCAGCAATGAGATGGAAGAGGAGGAGGAGGTGGTAAAGGGGCAGGAGGAGGGAGGGCCCATCAATCCTGTCCCGCTCTGCTGAGCTGATTGGGGGACAGGATGAAAGGGAGAATGTCATTGGCTGAACCTGTAAACCTTGATATCTTGGCCATTTCTGCTTCAATTTAAAAAAGGAAAACAGTTTAGGACAGTGCCAAATGAAGCCCGTTACAATGTGGTAACAATTACCTTTACCTGCAGTATCACTTTAACATAACAAAAAAGTTGGCTCTAAAAATCACTTTTGCCTGCGATAGGGCATTTTTACAGATGAAATACATATTTTTTTCCAGTAAGATAAAGATATTTTTTTTAAAGTTAAGAAACAGCAGCACCATATGTGGTATGTAGAGATGAGCGAACTTTTGAAAAATTCGATTCGGCTGATTCGCCGAATTTTCCGACAAAATTTGTTTCGGTCCGAATTTATTTGAGACGAATCGCTATTAAAAACGGCTATTTCTGAGCTTCCTAGAGCCTCAATAGGGTTGTAAACCATTCTGCCTTGCTGTAACACGCATATGATGCGTGCTGGGTTAGTGAAATAATACTGTAAATAATTAAGACATGCAGATCAGAGGCATCGCTATTAGAATCGCAGAGCGGCACAATTACAGAGAGTTGAGGTGGCATCACTATGAGGGGCCCCTATATTGCCTGAAAAACACACCCTGGAGCTGGCAGCAGCAGGAGCCCAAATATTGGCTGAAAGACATCCTGGAGTTGGCAGCAGGAGCCCAAAAATTGGCCTGAAGACACACACTGGAGTTGGCAGCAGGAGCCCAAAAATTGGCCGAAAGAGACACTGGAGTTGCCAGCAGCAGCAGGAGCCCAAACATTGGCTGAAAGAAATGTATGTAACTGGAGAGCAGCGCCTTAAATCTGTTTTGCACGATCCATATTTCTTTAATGTTGGTCTGGCCCCATCATCAATCTACTCTAATGCATCAGGTATTAGTGGGTGGAAATCTTGGCTGATCCATGCCCGATTCATTTCCACGCAGGCCAGTCTCAGTCTCAGTCTCATATACGCACTAAGTATGTCAGGCAGAGAAGTGGCAGGATGGGCACAGAGAAGTTGCAGAGGCCTAAATTCATCAAGCAGAGGTTGCAGCAGACTAGGGGTGAGTAGCAGTAGGAGTCTCAGTGAGAGGACTGATCTCCCGGGATCAGCTAGCGGTCGTGTCTTGACCAGCAACCCATCTGCCATCATCCATTGGTTAACACGATCATCCACTGCATCACAAGTTACATCTGACACCCCCAGTCAACTGTCGGTTATGTCTTATGCTTAGGGTTCAGCTCCACTATTCAGTGAGGATGATCTGATAATCAGAAAAATCAGCAGCTACTGCCCAGCCAAGAAGTGCAGGAGACACTCGCCACTTCTTCCACTAGGCGGGCAAGTAGTGATGAGGAGAGTGGCATGGGAGGTGGTGTTGCAAGCGTTTTGGCTTCTTAAGCAGACACTGTTGAGGAACCTGAGGAGGACATCAGTGAGTTTTGAGGGCACTTTTAAAGGCTTGGAGTGATGGAGAGTGACAGATTTAGCGGCCAGCATGGTGGCAGAAGGGGAAAGTATGGAGGCAAATGTGCTCGGGGTAGACCACTTGCGCGGCAGGCTATCTTCCCAGGAGGTAGTGGAAGAGGGTCCCTGGAGTTGGCGGTGGCGGCGGCGGCAGCAGCAGTGAATTAGTGCGGACTGTTGGTAGGAAAAATCAGCTACAAGGCCATGTGGCAGTTTTTCATCAAGCATCCGCAGGAGGTTAACATGGCTATATGAAAGATGTGTAGGCAGAAGGTGAAGAGTCCCAATGTTCGACCCACAGCCCTGCATCAACATTTGCAGCGTCACCATCAAGCGGCCTGGGAGAGTTGGCTCCAAAGTGGTGGTCCAGCCTGCTGCATTACCCAGTGGCACGCCTCTCTCTGTTCCAGCCAGCCAAGGCTCCACCACCTCCTGTGTGTCATACTCATCCTCTGTCGCTCCAGATGCTCCTCCTCCTCTTAATCCGAGTCAGTCATTCCGCCAGCAATCCATTGGCCAAGCCATGTCCAAGAGACAACAGTATGTGTCCACTCATCCAATGTGCAGAAGCTAAATGTGCTCTTGTATAAGTTGCAGGTGCTGCAGTCCCTCCCTTTTGAGGTGGTGGACCTTTCAGAGAACTGATGGCTTGTACCGAGCAGAGGTGGAGAGTCCCATGCTGTCATTTCTTTGCGAAGAAGGCACAGAAGGTGAGCCTGTCAGTGTGTACCAAAGTGCACAGCAGTGCCTACGTCTGGAGCTTTAACTACGGTCAGGGACAATACATATCCTTTAAGGCCCATTGGGGGATTGTGGTTCCTGCACAACCACAACAGCAACTTGGACAGGTCCCTCTGCTGTGGCCTCCACACTCCTGGGCCTTTGTGCCTGTGACAGTGCAATGGTGTCACAGAAAAAAGTGGCTAATTGTCAACATTTATCTTATTTGAACATATTTATAATAATAACATATAATAACATAGAACATAGTAACAATAACATCTAACATAATAACAGTAACATATAACATTTATCAACATTTTTTTTATTTTTATTTGTGGATATTTTTTTTTTCATATTTTGCATTTTTTAAAAACATATATATTTTTTTTTATTTATTTTTTAAAATTTTTTTTAATATTTTTTTTTCCATTGTCTTTTTTTAATATTTTGTGAATTTTTGTACCAATTTTTTTTTTCATTTTTTATTTTTTTTTTTTGGATTTTGTTTTTTCTAAATATTTTTTTTTATTTTTATTTTTTTCCCAGTGCCCTTCCAGCCTACCATGTTTTCAGGACACGGCGGTTTCACGCTGTTCTTCACATGGTTTGCCTTGAGCCACAGAGCCACACATGGGAGGAACTGCTAAAAATGAGAACTCAATAAATTAAATCATGGCTTACTCCACGAAAACTGCAAATGGGACCCATGGTGACTGACACTGGGAAAAACATCTTGCCTGCGCTGCGACAAGGAAGCCTGAGCCATGCGTCCTGCCATGGCACACGTGTTCAATCTAGTTGTCAAGCATTTTCTGAAGTCTTCCCCCCATCTGCAAGACATCCTAACAACGGGAAGGAAACTTTGCATGCACTTCAGCCACTCCTACACCGTCAAGCACACCCTTCTTGAGCTTCAGCGTCAGAACGGTATCCCCAAACATAGTCTGATTTGCGATGTTTCCACCCGTTGGAATTCCACCCTCCATATGCAGGATCGACTATAGGAATAGAGAAAAGCCATCACGGATTTCTTGATGATCCAAACGGATAGGGGGACTCCCCTGTGTAACTTCAATGTAAACCATTGGCAGCTCATACGTGACACCTTCCGTTTGCTCAGGCCCTTTGAGGAAGCTACTTTATTAGTCAGTCGGCAGGACTATGAGATGAACGATGTGATTCCACTGCTTCATGTACTACAACACATGTTGGAAACCATGGCTGGTCAGGGCACTGGAGACATGACGCATACATTTCACAGCCACATGAAGCCTGTGGGGGCTGAAGTGGAGGAGGAGGGGCACAGGTTTGACAAAACAGCCAATGTATCTAGTCATCTGACAGGAGAGGAGGAGTAGGAGCAGCCACAGGAGCTAGAGGGTTGTGAGGAAGGTGAGAAAGAGGACCCAGACACACTGTGGCAGTTTGCAGTGAAGATGGAGACAGGTAGTCCCTCCGAGTCACTTGCACAAATGGCACAATGCATGCTCACGTGCTTGCATAGTGACCGCAGAATTGTCTCCATTTGTCAGCGGGATGACTTCTGGCTCTCCACCTTATTGGACCCTCGCCTCCGGCACAAAATGGGGGCATTTTTTACACCCACTGAGAGGGAGGACAAACTGACCTACTACAGAGACATCCTACGTAGTCAGCTGGGCGATGCCTATCTGCGCCATGGTCCATACTGTGATGCCCAGCAGGACACCAGCCTTCTGTAAGCAGGCAACCCCCAATCTCCACCGCCGATTCTGACTATAGTCAAGCCCCCATTTGCCGGGATTCTAGGTACGCCTCACCGGACACGGTTGCCCCCAGGTCTTAATAGGCGCAAAGCTGAGGCTGTAGATGCTTATTTAGTATAACAGATAGGGTGCAACGTGCAGGTTTAAGATACCCTGCGGCCTGGTGTATTTAAAGCAGACCAAAACCGATTCAAAATGCAATAACTTAATAAAGCTGAGGCTGTAGACGCCTATTTAGTATAACAGATAGGGTGTCACGTGATGGCTTGGGATACTCTGCGGCCTGGTGTATTGACAGCAGGACAAAAACCTATGCAAAATGCAATAGCTTAATAAAGCTGATGCTGAACAACGCTTATTTAGTATAACAGATAGGGTGCCATGTGGTGGTTTGGGATACCCTGCGGCCTGGTGTATTGACAGCAGGACAAAAACCAGTTCAAAATGCAATAGCTTAATAAAGCTGATGCTGAACAACGCTTATTTATTATAACAGATAGGGTGCCACGTGGTGGTTTGGGATACCCTGCGACCTGGTGTATTGACAGCAGGACAAAAACCAGTTCAAAATGCAATGGCTTAATAAAGCTGATGCTGAACAACGTTTATTTAGTATAACAGATAGGGTGCAACGTGGTGGTTTGGGATACCCTGCGGCCTGGTGTATTTAAAGCAGACCAAAACCAATTCAAAATGCAATAACTTAATAAAGCTGAGGCTGTAGACGCTTATTTAGTATAACAGATAGGGTGCCACGCGGTGGTTTGGGATACCTTGCGGCCTGGTGTATTGACAGCAGGACAAAAACCAATGCAAAAAGCAATAGCTTAACAAAGCTGATGCTGAACAACGCTTATTTAGTATAACAGATAGGGTGCAACGTGGTGGTTTGGGATACCCTGCGGCCTGGTGTATTGACAGCAGGACAAAAACCAATTCAAAATGCAATAACTTAATAAAACTGAGGCTGTAGACGCTTATTTAGTATAACAGATAGGGTGCCACGTGGTGGTTTGGGATACCCTGCGGCCTGGTGTATTGACAGCAGGACAAAAACCAATTCAAAATGCAATAGCTTAATAAAGCTGATGCTGAACAACGCTTATTTAGTATAACAGATAGGGTGCAACGTGGTGGTTTGGGATACCCTGCGGCCTGGTGTATTTAAAGCAGACCAAAACCAATTCAAAATGCAATAACTTAATAAAGCTGAGGCTGTAGACGCTTATTTAGTATAACAGATAGGGTGCCACGCGGTGGTTTGGGATACCCTGCGGCCTGGTGTATTGACAGCAGGACAAAAACCAATGCAAAAAGCAATAGCTTAACAAAGCTGATGCTGAACAACGCTTATTTAGTATAACAGATAGGGTGCAACGTGGTGGTTTGGGATACTCTGCGGCCTGGTGTATTGACAGCAGGACAAAAACCAATTCAAAATGCAATAACTTAATAAAACTGAGGCTGTAGACGCTTATTTAGTATAACAGATAGGGTGCCACGCGGTGGTTTGGGATACCCTGCGGCCTGGTGTATTGACAGCAGGACAAAAACCAATGCAAAAAGCAATAGCTTAACAAAGCTGATGCTGAACAACGCTTATTTAGTATAACAGATAGAGTGCCACGTGGTGGTTTGGGATACCCTGCGGCCTGGTGTATTGACAGCAGGACAAAAACCAATTCAAAATGCAATAGCTTAATAAAGCTGATGCTGAACAACGCTTATTTAGTATAACAGATAGGGTGCAACGTGGTGGTTTGAGATACCCTGCGGCCTGGTGTATTGACAGCAGGACAAAAACCAATTCAAAATGCAATAACTTAATAAAGCTGAGGCTGTAGATGCTTATTTAGTATAACAGATAGGGTGCAACGTGGTGGTTTGGGATACCCTGCGGCCTGGTGAATTGACAGCAGGTCAAAAACCAATTCAAAATGCAATAGCTTAATAAAGCTGATGCTGAACAACGCTTATTTAGTATAACAGATAGGGTGCAACGTGGTGGTTTGAGATACCCTGCGGCCTGGTGTATTGACAGCAGGACAAAAACCAATTCAAAATGCAATAACTTAATAAAGCTGAGGCTGTAGACGCTTATTTAGTATAACAGATAGGGTGCCACGTGGTGGTTTGGGATACCCTGCGACCTGGTGTATAGAAAGCAGGACAAAAACCAATGCAAAATGCAATAGCTTAATAAAGCTGATGCTGAGCAACGCTTTTTTAGTATAACAGATAGGGTGCAACGTGCAGGTTTGGGATACTCTACGGCCTGGTGTATTTAAAGCAGACCAAAACCAATTCAAAATGCAATAACTTAATAAAGCTGATGCTGAACAATGCTTTTTTAGTATAACAGATAGGGTGCCACGTGGTGGTTTGGGATATATCTTTCCCTGGCTCTGTCTGCCTCTCTAAATCTCCCTACCTATCTGTAAATCTCCCTACCTATCTGTAACTCTCCCTACCTATCGCTAACTGTCTGTCCCTGTCTGCAGCAACCACCGCTGTCTCACGTATGCAAGTCTGAAATGCGCACAAGCAAGATGGCCGCCGCTTTATATAGCACGGTGACGTCACTGGGCTTCCTGGCTGCTGATAGGCTGTATGTGACCTTCCCATGATAACTTGCCCCAGGGGATATGTCCAGACATGTCCATCCACCATTTTATAATGCCTGTAATTGAAGTAAATGGAGTTTAAAGGAAAACTTCGATCGATCGAATCGCGGGGAAATTCGGATTAGTTCAGAATCGAATATTTCCTAAAATTCGGAACGAATTCGGGTTCGTCTGGATCAATTCGCTCATCCCTAGTGGTATGCAGAAAAATCACTTTAAGGTTAAAATCACTTTAGGGTTAAAAAGCCCACTGAGATGCAGGTTGAAATCCACACCCGAATGTGCACCCAGAGTTCAGCTTACTGCCCCCACAGTCTACCTAGGGGTTGATTCAGCACCAAGTATAAAAAAAGCGCCTTTTGTTTCATTTTTTCACCTAAAGCGCATTTTTTACAAAAATTTGAGTTGAAATTAGTTTTTTAGTCAACTAATGTGTCAGCTCAGGAAAGGTGATGGCTGTCATGGTTTCAGTTTCCCCACATGCTGGTTAATCACCTTTCTGTGTGCTCTGGCTGTCAGTATGGCTGCGCATCCCCGGGATACCTTTAGGCTGCTGTCTCCTTATATGGTCCTATTTTGCAGGTCAGCTCCCCCACAGGTATTGCTGAGGTTAAGTTGGTGGGCCGACTGTGGCCTCCTTTCCTTATTGGCCGATGGAGACAAAAACCTGGCCTCTCCCAGCATGCATTGCCTGTTATAGCTTTTTGCTGGGTGTTGTAGTACCCCTGTTAGCTGGATTCTGATTACCTGTTGCCGAATTTCGCTTTGCTTGACACTCCTCTGATCGCTACCTGGACCGACGCCTGCCTGACCTCGAGCTTGTCTACTCATCTGTACCATGAACCCTCTGACAACCCGGCTTGACTCTTGACCATTCTCTTGTGTATCCCCTTGGAACCCTGAATCGGAAGGACTGTCATTCCCGTGTATGACCTCAGCCATCCTGACTTCTGCTCAGCCTGGTCCCTGGTTCATCTGCCTTCACCCTGCAAGTCCACATGCTTTGTGCGATCTAAGTCCTGGGGGCAACCGTGTCCGGTGAGACGTATTCAGCGTCCCGGCAAATGGTGGTTAAACTATAGGCAGAAGCAGCAGTGGAGATTGAAGGCGGGTGCCTGACAATGGCAAGCCACCTGCCTGTATGAGAAAGCCAGCCAGCGTTTGAGCAATAAAAATTCCAAACTTTATTCGAAACGGTTTAAAGCCATCCAATGAATAGGCAGTTAGTAAGGCAATATGAGGGTAAAACCTGGTGTCAACACATTTCAGACCCCTGGTCCTTACTCATGACGCAGCCACCTGCCTGCCATGAGGGGCAAAGGGTTTGCCGATACCTGCTGACCGATTACCTGTAGCCTCTACTTGGCACCATGGGTGTGTATAAGTCCATTGGCCATCAGCACTTAACCTATATAGAACCTATGCTGTCATGGACAGTGGCTATATGCCTGGAACCCTTCAACGCTTCCATAATATGATATTGTGAATGTCAAGCTTTGAGTTTATGCTTGACCATGGATTTTAAATGTATGGATTCAAAGTTATACCTTATTTGAAAAGGAATGCTGGCTTGAGAGGATGAGAGCCTGCACTACGTGTCTCATTATGTAGGTCTGTGTTGAAAATAGCAGGTCAGTATCAATGTGAGTTATGCATTAGGAGGTTAGTGTATGTGTTATGGTTTATGGGGGTCACATTTTGTTGAAATGTATACATTTGTAGGAAAAAAGGCTTAGCTTGATACTGGGTGATTGCTCACCTGAAACGCATAGACGGCTCCACAGAATGCTTGGTCTCTTGAGGATCATTTTCAGATGTTACTACTCTTCCACTGCATTGTGTGTGCCGGTACCCTTCCCTTTCTTCCATTGCTTTATACAGGACTATTGGCATTAGCCCATCTGGCAGCTCCACGCACAAATGCCTAATCTCCTGGTGAAAAACTGCAAACCCTTTATTGTTTTGTAGAAACAAAAGCTTTACAATAACTGATAACTACTAAACTTGAATGTACTTTATTTCATAATATTAAAAAATGGCCGCAAATCAACAATGTTACCATTTAAAATAATCCTTCTCTATTTATCTTTCTTTTAATGTCTCTTGTTTGTGATGGGGCTAGGACTGGGCGCTGGGCGTTGATGGGCACATTAGCATTTCCACTCTGTCCTGATATTTTAATGTCAGGCCTGTGGGGGGTCTGCAAAGAGGTGCTCAGCTAATCAAGACATGAGGCCGCTTTCATGTGCCTTGTTTTTTCTTTTATCTTTTTTTTTTGGCATCAAGTGTCTGAAAATGGAAAGAACATCAGCTATTAAAAATCATTGAGCTTCTCCTTAAATAAATACAAAGTTTGATTAAGTAGAGAGACCTAGAAAAGAAAGCTTTCTGGGTATTGAGTAAATATGGAAGACCAAGTTCCATGGAAGGCATTGCTTTCAACTTAAAGCAACTTGTGATGCTTGTTATAACTTGTGATAGTTATAAGGCATTAAAGCCCACCTCTAGGCAAGGTATTAATTGATTAACAAAATAAAAAAACAATATCAATCTGCTGGTCGGCTCCAGTGCTTACTCATGTAAGGGCTGTGTGGTTACATGCTAGTGCATGTACACCTCTACATTTACAGTTTGCCGCTTAAACTCCACTGTATAATGGAATTTAAATTTAAAGCAGATGGAAACCCATATATGGGTCCACCGCTCAATGTGTGGCCCCTCCCCGCTTGAGCAGCTGAGCACTTCTGTTGCCACCGCTGAAGCCAAGCCCCCCGGCAATTTTGAGTGAGCCATTTGACAAAACTCTTGCCACTGTGATGAGGTGCAGCCGGCTGGCCGAATCCCCAGCATACTGTTTGGGAGCACGCTTGGCCGCACAGAAGCCGAAAATGCGGCGCCGGCAGAGATCAGGTAAGATCACAGACTCCCTGGGGGTTTCACACAGTGGGGCATCCGGAGTAGCAAGCCCCGGGGGCAGGCTAGCGGCTGGGCTTGGAATCTTTTAGATTCCAGGCCCGGCCGCGTGGGTTTTGACTCGCTTTAAACCAGACCAACAGCCTTGAAAAAAACTCCCAAAAACTCACATGTCCCATCTGCATGCAGGAAACTGAATCATTTTCAGCACTTACATTTGCTCCTGCATCCACTCAAAGCTGTAACACTGCCTCACCAATTTTTCTCTTGGTCATGGCCATCTTGGAGCACCAACATAAGTCTTAAAGGAGCCACAGCACTCAACCCTGTTAGCTTGCAGACCAGCCTAAAATCTGTCTCTAAACTTGGTTAAAAACAGAGGGCTCGGTCACACACATCTGCAGAAGTATGATTAAGCTGCACCACCAGCGCCAAGGTGCCTCTGTGGGGTGCAGTCCTAACTCTAATCTCTGAGAGCCCCATTTGGGACATACAATGCAATAGATAAATTGGGAGCAGGCTTACCTGAGGTTGCCCTAAACCTCAAGTGCAAGCCATGGGGTGGAAGAGTCAAAGACCTTGCATTACAGCCTAGACCCCACACCCCATGTGCTTGCACCAACATAACCCACAATGCAAATTGCAGACTACTGGCAGGTTCACGGGAAACCACTGAGGAAGGGGGGGGGGTGGGGTTGGACAGGGGGGGAGTTAGAAAAAGGTAAATACATTTTTATGTGCATCGATCTGAAATGCCATGAGGGGAGGGGGTGCATAGGAGCATTATATCTTGTATGGGTCTTGCTTTGGTTTAAAAATTTGCTTTACTGATGATTGGAGTTCAGCCATATTGGTTCCTGTGTTTTGGGACCTTTTCCCTGTAAGTCCTTTGTACACAGTTTGTATACAGCTTGGCTGAGCCAATTGGACTTAGCCATGTTCCCCTAGCTGCTAATCCCCCTAGCTACCCAAAACCCCTTGTATTTGGCTTTTCCTTACTCCTATAACAACTGATTTGCTCTTTGCTGCATGGATCCACCCACTGCAAAGGCTAATGAGCAAATTGTCATTATCTTTGGCCTCTATCATAGGTTTTAGCCCTTGCCCTAATTTGGGATGCCCTGCTGCCTGAAACCCCCCAGGTCGCCCAGAAAAACTCAACTTTCTCTGGTCAATCAGCGGCTACATGTATAGTTGACAGCGGCCACAGCTTGTGCATGTGCCATTGGATCATTGGATCAGGGAGAAGGTACAAAACTTACCTTCTCCCTGATCCAATGACAGGGCACTCAGGGGTTTCAAACAGTGGGGCATCCTGAAACAGAATGCCCCAGGGGAGAGGGAATCAGCGGCACTGGAACCTTATAGAATCCAGGACTGCTTTTGGTCTACTTTAAGACTTTCTGTTTTAAAATGATAGTTCAGCCAAGTATCTGGATGTCTGGCACCCGCCTACTTACTGGAACGTCAGATCGAGTCCCTTGTGCCACCCTTGTGTAGGGAACTCCTGCTTTGCCATTCTGGGTGGGGGTCGCCCAGCTAGTCCAGAAAACTGCTTCCTGCATTGAGCTGCCAGTGGTTGTGCTTGGTGGCTAATGTGCAGTGACAGCTCTGCACGCAAACATCACTGTAGCGTTGCTGACGGCGACTTTGCTGCTCTAGACTCTCTGTCCTGCTCTGTGGTGGCTTTGGCTGCAGGTTTGCAAAAACAAAAAAGGCTTGTCCGGGCGCGCCCCCACTGCCGCCAATAGCTCTGTTGCCAGCCCCGCGACCCATCAGACCAAAGGCTGAAAAGCTTCCTGGACCAGACCATATCCCAAAGATTGGTGGAGGCCCCCTTTGCAAGGCCCTCATAATCCGGCCCTGGTAACCAGTGTCCAAAATCTGAGTCCAACGTTGTCCCAGAGTTGCATGCACTCTCCCAAAGTGATCGTTACAATCACTCCACTTCAAACGAGCAAACGTGGGCTCTTCACCTTATAGCTGACAGCTGACAAGGACTGGAGGGTGATCAGCAGAAGTAGATGACCCCTTTGTGGCAGTGGAGCTCCTCCCGGCGAGCCATTGACTGCTGGCCTGGGGTCTTCGGCTGGGCAGAAAGCGTCCATTCCCGCATGGCGGCTTCTGGCATCTCGCCATCCGTTGCAGGGAGGGGCTTTTTAAACCGGGAGTGAAATGACATCATTTAGCTCTGTATAAAAGGAATGCCCCTGCACCCGACAATCACTTCCGACTGTCAGTTATCGGCGTAGATCGGCATAGGACAACTGGATCAGAAGGTAGGTAAAAAAAATAAAAAAAAAATACTTTTCCAGTGTGTGTGTTTTTTACATTTACCTATTTGTAAACTGGTAAGGCATCCATGAGACCACTATACCAGTTCAGAAGAGCCCACTTGCTGTGAGGGCTATGCAGGCTGGTTGCCTTCAGGGCAGGGGGGGTGATTAGCCTCCGCACCCTGGTCTACTAGGGTGGGGCCAAGGTTGGTTTTGCTGGAAAGGGGGGATCCCATACCAATTTTTTGATAGTGAACATAGTAGTTATATTTCATTTGAAATTACCCTAATATGCTCCTTTCTGTTTGCGCTGTCTCCTGCCAAGGAAAGGTTGTCTACTGATATGTGTGTGGTACCGTTGTAATCAGGGCCGGCTCCAGGTTTGTGGGGGCCCTTGGGTAAGTGAGTGGGTCCCAAAGTAGTAAGTCACATGATGTCACCTTTCAGCTCCACTGCCACAAAGGGGTCATCTACTTCTGCTGATCACCCTCCAGTCCTTGTCAGCTGTCACCTGGTTCTCACCACCTGAGCTTCCATCAATAGCCCTCCTCTATTCCATGGCACCTTCTCGAGTGTTGCTGATCATCCCCTGTTGCTGAGGCCAGCCATGAGCAGGTCTGCACACAGCACCCAGCATTCGGTCTTTCAGGTCCACTGTAAATTAATACCATGGCCAAGTGTGAGCCTGAGTGATGCCAGGGGCCCTGGCAATTGTCCAGGTTTGCCCTGTGCTGGCGCCGGCCCTGGTTGTGATTGAGAGAAATGGGGCTCTTACATACAATGTGGTTTTACTTTGAAAAAAATACTTTTTTTTAATTAAAAAAGCGTTTAAAAAATATAATTTTTAACTTTTTAAAAACATTTTTACCCAAAAATATTATGAAAGCACTGAACAAATTACAAACAAGACATTTCATGTTAAAGCCCAAACTCTGCTGAAAAAAAAAATCCTGCAAAGTGCTTCAAAAATCAGTTAAACATGTATAGTGCAAAATGGTGAAAAATAGACGGGCAACAGAGGGTGACAAAATCTTTATGTAGACTGGCACTGAAAGGTTTAAAGAAACGTACCTGAGAGGTTCTGGTATGAATTATAATAAAGCCCCAAATGTACTTTTATGCTAATACCTAAAAATTGTCTCTTTTGAAAACTTTGCATATGTCTTCTATGTGAATAACCCCATTGGTCAGTTCATGCCACGTTTTCATGATCTGCAGGCTTTCATGTCACATTGCGGAGGAGTTGAGGAGACATGGAGGAGAAGGAGAATTATGGCTCCTGGCAGTAAACGCGCTGTGACAGCGCACTGGCAGGATCTGCTGACACGCAGTATCATTGGTGACATTTTCTCCTGATGGTCTTTACTGTAACACTGTTAAATCTGACTACTGATGGAGTCACAGAACACTGCTGCTTCCTGACCCTAGGCTTGTGGCATCAGCATAATGGGGGCTCGGCTTGGTATCAGGTGGTGCTGCACGCACAGCCACAGGCTCCAGGCGACTGATCCGTCTTTCTCAGTCCTCCGCGAATGCATCCGAGTCGCAGTGTCTGCAGATTGTTCTAGAACGCTAATAATTTAGAAGAAAGATGAAAGCAAGTGTCCACATGATTTAATGAACTACTAAAGATGTTCATTGTTTTACTGAAAGATCAGATATGATGGGTATTATCATCCTGGGCTTCGGATGGCAAAGACACCTTATTTTACTTTGCTGACAGCTATAGTGAGGTCAACATTTGTCACTAGTTATGGAATATATATATATATATTTCCATCAGTTGCATCTGTAATTGGTAAATCATCAGATTTACAGGTTTTACCAACCTTCAATGAACAGTCAATATTATATTATAAGCTTGATTTAGAGCCTCTCGCAAACGCATTCGCATACGCAGAGGCCTTTTTGTACGCAGATTTGTTTTTTCAGGATATTTTGTTTTGCATACGCCCAAATGAGTATTAGATGGCTTAATATGGTTTTAGAGACTTCCCACTAAAAATCCCGCAAAACGTACAAAAGCAAGTGCTTCCGAGCCTATTTTTCTTGTGATAAAAGGGCCACAAACAAATTTTTGTGGCGATCGTTTTCACTGGCAAAAAGCTTGCAAGAGCGCCTGCCTTTGCATGGGTGAAGTTATTAAAACTCATGCCACCTGTACTGGCATGAGTTTTAAATATTAGAATTACATTTTTCACGTTTAATTTGCACTTTTTTATTCACATATAATTTTAATATTACTAAAAAATGTTGGACCATTTTTTTTTTTTTCTGTAACTGTAATTTTAGCATTTAGTTTAGATGCTTAACTGAACAGGAATTTGCTATAAGCTACACCATCATGGGTGTATACACTTCCAGGATCCACTGGGTTGTAACGCTGCTGGACCAAGGCAGAAAGGGAGCAGAAGAGACAATTGGCACCATGGCAAACTTCTGATTTACCTCCGACGTTTTGCTGATAAGTACCCATGCTATGCCATGCTTTGCCTACACGTTTGCTGCTTTACACCAGGCAAATGGGTGGACAGGTGACTGGTGGAGCAAAGACGTTGGAACCAAGGCACATGGCATGGTGCACAGTAATGGCAGAGGCCTCGTTTTCAGGGGCAGACAGGGTTTGAGTCTGCCCCATAGTGCAAACATGTGCCCACCACAACCCTGTGTGGCCTAGACGTGGAACAGACCACCATTAGTATGCCACACCACATGTGCCTTAGTTAACATGCCTTCAGTCATACACTCAGGCCACTGCAACATGTACCACCCTTGCCTGTCTCGCGGGGACGGGGGGGCACACATGTGTGTACGCTGAGGGGCAGGGCCGGATTAAGTGTGGTGGAGGCCCCTGGGCACAAAATCTGTGGGAGACCCCAGATACAGTATGTTTTTTTCCTGTGAAATAGTAGTCCAGCCAAGTAACAGATTGGTGGTTGTCTGGCACCTACCTACTTACTGGAACATCAGGTCGAGTCCCTTTTGCCACCCTTGTGCTGGTGTGTGCTGCTTGGGAACTCCTGCTTTGCCATTCTGGGCGAGAGGTATTGGGCTTGGTGGCTTATATGCAGTGAGCAGCCGCTGATTGACAGCTCTGCACTCACCCATCACTGTAGCATTGCTGGAGGTGGCTTTGCTGCTCTAGACTTTATGTCCTGCCCTATGGTGGCTTTGCTGCTCTAGACTTTATGTCCTGCCCTATGTTGGCTTTGGCTGCAGGTTTGCCAAAACAAAAGATGCTTGCCCAGGTGCGCAGGCCCCCCACTGCCGCCAATAGCTTTGTTGCTGGTCCCGCTGCCTGTCAGACCAAAGACTGAAAAGCCTCCTGGACCAGACCATAACCCAAATGTTGGTAGAGGCTCCCTTTGCAGGGCAAGTGGTGGAGGCCCCGGGGCGTGTGGCCCTGCTGAGGGGTATGGGACAAAGTTGCAGGATGAGACAGGAGCGAGGTCATAGACCTTCCAATCCACCAGTAATGGTGGCCTGGAGAGTTGTGTCTGCCAGTTTGCCTAGGTGTGCCAGTGATTCTGCGCAGCAGCAGGAAGTGATTCGGAGATGTCTATGCACATGATGTTTCGGAGTAGCGACATACTACTGTACAGCTGTTTCTAAGAGCCGTATGGCAAGCATCCATATGCATAGCGTACAGTGCTGATGATACGGGACCCAGACCATACATAGTGAGACCAGTTTTTATGTGTGATCTGAGGATTTCACTTAGTGGGGCATCCCAAATCGGGATCCCGGGGCATGCTTGGGACTCCATTGGCTGCCATCTTGGATGTTTAAAGGCTCAGAAAATGCACCAGGTTCAGGTAGGATCATTTTTAATGTGGGTAATCTGTATGTACAGGGTGGGTCCGGTTGAAGTTCTTGACAAATTACAGGAATATGTAGTAAAGACAAGTAACAAGTTTCAGAGGAAACCTCTCATACTTCGGAGTGATAATGAAGTACAAGAATACTTAAAGCAGAATGGAATAGAGCATCAAAAGACAGTGACATACACATCCAAGCAAAATGGGGTAGCTGAAAGAAAGCGCAGAACTCTGACTGAAAAGATCAGATGTATGCTGACAGACTCTGGACTACCACAAAAATACTGGGGTGAGACAGCAATGACCCAAAACAGACAAGCTTACCATTAGCATGACACTGATCAGCCATCATCTGTAACTTCTGAACAAACAGGTGAAGTGGGCACAGAACCTACAAATACTGAAGAGCAGACACAAGCAAACCAAGACACTCAACAAGAGAGTGCGAGCACTGCTAGTACCAATAAACCTGCAACTTGGGAAGACAGAACTCTGCTTTCAGAAGGGGAAGCCAGTAAATGGATAAAGGCTGCAAAGGAAGAGATAAAATCCATGTATGTCACCAAAACATAGACACTTACAGAACTACCACCTGGAAGGAAAGTCATAGGTTGCAAATGGAGTTTAAAGTGACAATGCAAATAGCACAGTAGAGAGATACAAAACATTTCATGTATCTAAGGGATATTCTTCAAAATATGGCGAGGACTATGATGAGACTTTTGCTCTAGTAGTCAAGCATGGTACAATAAGGAATTTGCTGACAGTAGCCACCACAAAGAAAAATGCAAGTGAAACACTTTGATGTGAATGCAAGGTTTCTACATGACGAGGTAACAGAAGACATCTACATGGAACAACCACCAGGGTTCAAAGATGAACAAAGGTCAGGCCTAGTATGCAAGCCTCAGAGGAATATATAGGTTCTAAAGCTAGCCACCAGAGCAGGTGGATCTTTGTGCTTATTAATGTGAATAATATCCTGATTTGATTTGAGCAAGAAGAGGATGAGACAGAAATACTACAAAACCTAACTAAAGTCAGCACTTTAAGACCGAGGAACTTCCAAAATAGGGACTTCTTGAGTAATGTTATTGCAGATATGACAGTAGACATCCTTACTAAGCCTCTGACCGCTGAAAGACGCTCGAGGCTTACAAAATAAAAACAGGGACTAAAAAGACTAACCCTCAACTGTTTAAAAGGGGTGTTGGAGATACAATACTTTGCAACAGCTTGTGCTTGTCTCTGAATGTGATTTGGGGACTTTTGCCAGATTGACTTCAGTTTACAGTTATGGCAGTAGATGGCTCTGTTACCAATGCTTATCTGTAGTCTTTACCATGTTAAGGTGACATTCTCTTGCTTCACGCATGTTCCAGTAAAGCCAGTTCCTGTTACACCACTAATGTCTATCTGGCTTTGACTCACTGCACCCAGCAGCAATATGACCTTGACACAACTTGTCTTATGAATGATAAAAGGAGGATTAGAAGAAATGTGGAGCCATCATACACTGGGGTTTCCAAATGCCTCACTAGCTTCAAACCAATCCTAGCCCCCTGCCCCCATTGCTCTGGCTTTAACAAGCTAACATGCTAATTATTTGGTGAAGCCAGTGTGACTGTATGGTAGTGTGCGGTATGGATTGCAACCTGCATCCTGGTGAGCTTTTCAGTGTTTAGACACAAAAAAACTATTTCTACACAAATTTCCTGTACCTGTGATGGGGCATATTTACAGGTTAGGTACATCATTTTCCCCTTAAGATTAGTATATATCTTTAAGTTTGGAAACAACAGAAACCAATGGACTATGCAGAAAAAAATGGCAAATTCTTTAGCCATCCCCTGTCATCTGTCACAATTATGCTGGCATGACCTCCCCATTCACTGTGATGGAGGGGGCATACTGGGTCTTTACATGTATGTCGAAAAAGGCTACCCACCTCCTCACGTTACATACTTAGTGGATAAACCATCCTCCTCCCCTGTAAAACTGCAAAATCGACAACACTGTGCGCTATTAGACCAATGCATTCACATGTCAGTAACCAACGCCACTAAGGAACAAAGACCTATGGGGGGGTAGCGACCCACTGGAGGTGTCAATAGAAAGTGGAGAGCCTCGGGTATACACCCCTGCAAGGGCTTTTGGATCGGGGCCACCCGGACCAAGCAGCAAACTCCTGGTGCCATTGGTCGCAGGAGCCGGGGTTGTACACTTCTGAGCATTGTATTCTCAGACCTAGGGAAGTTAATGACGCACTGGAGATGTCACTGGAAAAGGGAGTATCTCAGGTTGTGGATCAGGGCCGACCAGACCAAGCTGTGGTACTGCTAAGTCCCAGTACCCCCAACCACAACTCCAACGTTTTTTTAAGCTCTGGGTATATCTCCTTGTCAAATTTCATTCCTTATATGTACTTTGTTAAATCTGGGTGATGCAATCTATTTTGATTTGTGGCAAGCCCTAGTGTGCACTATGGGATCACTGGAAAGGTAAGAATATCTTAGGTTGGCTTTAATACCCAAATATACAAAGTTCTCCCCAATTCCAAGCCCCTAATTGAAGAAAATACTTTGTGAATCCACTTATTATTATTATCTTGCCCCCCAAACAGGTAGCACAACCAAAATCCCTTTACACCCCTGCAGCTCTATATTCTCAGCTGATCAATGTGCTTATTGACTGGTTGGGAAGCACCCTGGGGGCAGGGCTCAGCAGCTCATGGACTGGTCAATATTCCCAGGTAAAATTTTTGGCCTAGTCTTATCCTGTTCACAATTTACACAAAAAGTGTATTTTCAGAGAGACAACCTATTTTAAACGGCATAAGGTCTGGGTAGCTTATAAATTAAGCAAATGCCATTTTAGGCAGCTTGGGTTGAAGGACAATCATTGATTTCATATGTTGCTTAAAACGGCTTTTGTACAATTTACAAAATAACCCTCCAATATACTTTTACATTTCCCCTGGCTGCATAATGAAAAAATAAGCCGCAGGAATTGTGAGTGAAAAGGCCTTATGAGACTCTTTATAAATCTTCCCCAGTAAAGCATAGTTTAAAATCGGCTGATTTCCACAGCAAATTGTAGCTTTCTGTTGATAAAAGCAGGGTTTCATTTCACCCACAGCAACAGACAGTGATCTATGGTTGATTTTATTAAACCTGATCGCTGATGTATATGTGATGCTTCAAACACTTAGATCAACTAATGCCCCTAATTGTATTTTCCATTTAAATTGCAATGTAAGAAATTCTAATACAATATCTGCACTCAGCACGACTACAATGATGCCGAAAATGCAGTTTGTCACTGTAATTATGGGGTGATTATTTGGGGATGAAAAAATCTCACTGGTGAATAGTTGTAATAAATTTACCATTTACACAACAATACAGCTTTTACCAAATAACCATAAATACTTGACTTAAATAGCTAGTAATGTGTATTTTCAGCAAGCATTTATCTTGCTATTGACAAATAGCATTAATAATACAATAAAAAGGCTAACATAATGGCTGAGCACTACCTTTTCTGATCAGGGATATAAAGGGGGTAAGCGTAGGTGCTTGGGTGCTGAGTTGGGTTGGCTACAGGGTTTTTGTCTGACATATAAGTGTGCTTAGTGTTGGCTGGCATGATCCCTGTAATGTTCAGTGTGTGGTCTCCCACTAGTGTTCACTGTGTGGTGTGGCAAGCTCCTTCTAGTGTTTAGTGTGTGGTCCTGCACCACTTTCTAGTGTTCACTGTGTGGTCTGGCAAGCTCCTTCTAGTGTTTAGTGTGTGGTCCTGCACCACTTTTAGTGTTTGCTGTGTGGTCTGGCAAGCTCCTTCTAGTGTTTAGTGTGTGGTCCTGCACCACTTTTTAGTGTTTTCTGTGTGGTGTGGCAAGCTCCCTCTAGTGTTCAGTGTGTGGTCTTGCGCCCGTCCTCTAGTGTTCAGAGTGTGGTCTGGGACATTCCTTTTAGTTTTCTGTGTGTGGTCTGCCCCCCCTTCCCCCAGTGTTCAGTGTGTGGTCTGGTTCACTCCCTGTATTGTTCAGTGTGTGGTCTGGGACACACCCTTCAGCGTTCAGTGTGTGGTCTTGCACCCTTCCTCTAGTAATTTAGTTCAAAAGAAACCAGCTCACCCAGCACCAAACGACAGCACTGACTTGGAGATCTCCTGGTGTAATCTCTAGAATATATCCAATAGTAAAGTGTCCAGCTTGTAGGTGAATCAAAACTTAACTTGTGATGATTACATGATTAAGGGCTGCGTTCAGCCCGAAACGCATTACAGGTCCGTGTAGTGGGGCTGTTTATATGCTGGTCTGGGAGATGTATGCTGGACTCTAATTACCACTACTATTTTATATGGATTTGTGGATTTGCTGCTCTTTTAAAGGATCTTTGGATTAAAAGCTAAGTTTTACTTCAACTACAAGCTGGGCTCTTTACTGTTGGATATACCCTTCCTCTAGTGTTCAAGGTGTGGTCTTGCACCCATCCTCTAGTGTTCAGTGTGTGGTCTGGCCCCCCCTCTAGTGTTCAGTGTGTGGTCTGGCCCACTCCCCCTAGTGTTCATTAGGTGGCTTGGCTCACTCCCACTGGTGTCCAGGGTGTGGTCTGGCACTCTCCCCCTAGTGTTCAGGGTGTGCCCTGGCTCACCCCCTCTAGCTTTCAGTGTGTGGTCTGGCACTCTCCCCCTAGTGTTCAGGGTGTGGTCTGGCTCCCCCCTCTAGTGTTCAATGTGTGGTCTTGCACTCTTCCTCTTGTGTTCAGTGTGTGGTCTGTCCATGCTCCATCCAGTGTGAAATCTAGTGTTCAGTCTGTGGTCCAATATCATTGGATAACATCAGCAAATCTATAGTCTGTATCCATCCATTGGTTTAGTCAACGGTGGGCACTGGGGTCTGGAGCTTAAATAATATGAAGCTATTAATGTAAATAAATATACTTAAAAAACATCCAAAAGACAAAAAGAATTTAGGGGGTGGCCCAGACTATTCTTTTTGTCTTTTGGTCGTTTATAGCCGGAGTACTGCACACTGTACATCTATTACTTGTGTGGCTGACATCAAGTCTTTTTACTTAAAAAACATAAAATATGTAATAACAATAAAAAGGTTAACAGCAAAGGCAAAGATAAACAGAGGTTTTGGGCCCTAAGATTTGTTGCAAAAATGTTTAATTAAAGCAGACCAACAACTCTTTGCCAGCTAAGGGCCCATGGGACCGGTGACCCACTGTGGGGTGCCATTCCAGCATTCTGGATGTCCCCCACCTTGTTTTAGCTAGACGTGCACCAACACCCGTT
Organism: Gastrophryne carolinensis; assembly: GCA_027917425.1. Lineage (NCBI taxonomy): Eukaryota > Metazoa > Chordata > Amphibia > Anura > Microhylidae > Gastrophryne > Gastrophryne carolinensis. The sequence continues at coordinate 203,457,129 of CM051240.1, read as the reverse complement.
ATCCAGAAATGTACCCGTTGATGTACATTGCTAAGGTAAACACACTGTTGCTAGGGAAAAAGTTTTCTTTTATTACACAAAATTGAGGACCAGAGGATGGTTGTTGGTGGTGGAAATGACGAGCCAAAGAAGGTTGGCAGCCAGGACCTGGAGGCATTTTCACTGGAAACTACGTGCTGGCAGTGGAGTACCCAGAGATAGCACCTGCACGCATCCTGAGGTGGCTTCAGCAGAGGAGACAGCAAGGCCCAGAGAACCACACAGTGGCCTTATACCTGAGATAAACTTTATAAAAATAGAAAGTGGTACTTTACAAAAAAAGACTGGGAACCCCTGAACTAGAAGATATTGGAAAAAACAGAAGGCCAAACCTCCCAGTGCAGATACAGATTGATGTATTGGCTTTTCCTGTGCTGCCCATACTGTAGACTGCTATGAGCCATGCTGAATTCAAATAGGGAGCCAAATCCTACATGCAGCAACTCATGGATGTTAAAGTGCCAATTAATTTAAGTCCGTTGGAGTAGTGATACTCCAATACAATGCAAGTGGGCAGTTGAAAGTTCCAATTCTTTTCTGTTAAATGAGTAACATCCAGACTGGTTATTCAGTAGACTCTCCAAATGGAAAGTCAAGGCTTTCCAATGTCCCTCTAAGGCTCAGTCCTGCCCAGTATCTGCCCATCAATAGAGAAAAGTAAACTGGCCACTTAAAAAAGTGTGGATCAGGATGGCAGAGGGTTGTATGGGAAGGTCATGGATGCAGAAGTTAAAGAGGCCTTTTTTCAGGGTAAAGGTCAGATCTAATATGTTTTCCCCACCTACTACATACCGATTGCCCACCTTAAAAATCACCCTACCTGCACCTATTTCATTTTTTTAACCTTTTAACATCCAAGATGGTGGCTCGTGGAGTCTCAGGCTGCCTGCAGACAGGAAGTGTCTTGTGAATATGCCGCTCTGCATTCTGAGATTGCTGTCCTTTTCCTGACCCCAGCTCTGCCCTGTCTGTGCACAGCTATGACCTGCCCCCCTGGACTATTCACCCCCCTACTCTCCTCAGTATGTGATGCTTCTGAGGCAGGATGGCAGCCTCGGCATCCCAGTGTCCTGAACATTGTTGAAGCCCAGCGGGGGAAAGATTTATAAGTAAGCGATAAAAACCTAAAAAATATATTAGATTTTAGATGTTAGGGAAAAGTTTTTTTTAAGGGTTTGGGCTTTTCATTGAATTATGCTGAAGGTCCGGTTTAATGCCATAGCACTTACGAGGGCAGTAGGCTACTTCAAGGCCATAATCACTAAAGTATACACAAACAAGTCTGTACAAAAATCTTGAAGGGTGGTTCAATAATGTTGTGAGCTTCTTGACTTTATAATAAAAAAAAACCCTGATTCAGCACAATAGATAAACAGACTTCTAAAACTTTTTTTATGGAGTTGGAAACCTTGTCATATTCTCTGATTATGGTTATTATGCTTTCAAAATGAGCCACATTTTCTAATAAAACAAAGGACAATTTTAGAGATTTTTACACCAAAGGGGCAATTAAAAAAGAGCATTTTATTGAAGATGCATTATCAGGAAAACAGGATATCCATCTTTTCTTTTTAGTTGCACCAAAGTGCCTGATTAATGTGGACTATGTCCTCACATATGTACCGAAAATATATTCATCAATTGATTAATCATTGAGGCATTAATCAAATGCATCCTTAAGTGTTTTACTTTTGGAGAAGAGTGTATTTTTTTCTTCTTGGAAGGGGCTTTTAAGGTGTCCATTATAGAGATTAAATTTGGGTGGGAAACACAGGCGGGATGTGGCTCGAGCTTTTTCAAGGTCAGCCATGCTCTTCATTAGTGTTACTTTTAATGGGGTGGGAAGAAAAAAAAGTTTTTCGAGCAGGACTAAATCAATGAATGAGAGTGACAGTTCACTCTCGCTGTTGTAAGCCATAGGGGCGTACAATTTATGTTAGCAACTGCCAGCCAGTACATTGTGCTCAGAGTAAATTAAATGGCGAGTGAATAGAAAGATTCTGCATGGGAACACATTTATTGTCTCTTTTATTTTTGGAAATAAGGTATCAGGATGACTTGAAGTCCAGCTATGATCAGTAATAAATTCAGCTTTTTCCCTACTCAGTCCAACGTGATTCCCCTCTCGGGGCTGTATTTACTATTGGGAACTCTCACCAGTGTAGGGAAATACTGACCTTTGACCCCATGTACAGTCTCTAGATACAGGCCTTCAACGCCTTTGACATGTTGTGAGGCCCTTTCACTAGCACCATTGAAGAGAGCCTGGCCAGCCCTATAAGAATGCCACTAGCTCTGTTTGATATACCCCCCCTCCCTGAGCCAGAAGCCAGCCCGGTAGGGTACAATATAACCAAGAAGCACGGACAAGTGAGAGTCTTGGGACCAAGATAACAGACCAATATACATTTATTCACTTTAAGAGCACACTAGACAAATTATATACATACAATATAGATACCTATACAGGTTATCAGGGTAAATACAAATAGTAAATATAATCAGAATTGAACAGTTAAAGTGTATGTTAGTTACTCCAGTGCAGAGAGATTTTATGCAGTGATGCAGACGGTCACAGGGGGGCATGAAGAGTCCTCTAGTACCTGGTCCTCCAACACGATACTCAGCATGCCCCCTCCCACCACAAAGAAAAGACAAAGCATCTGGGGCACCTTAGATCTTTATACTAAGGTAGGACACTCCCCAAATCCCCTCTAGGATAAGCCTCAGTCTCCTTCCCCTGGCACCTCCCAGCTGGAACCCCAAAAAACGAATATGTGCCATAACTTTCTGTTGGGAAGCCATAGGAAGTCGGTGATGGTGTCAATGGGTCCAGCAGGGCTCTGGACATGCTCTGAGACCATACACCGCTATTATATATGGATCCTAACCTGAGTTCTGCGGATCTAAGTCCATGAGCTACCGGGAATGATAGGAGACCCATCAGGAGATTCTAAAGATCTATGATTGGGACACAGCTGCTTCCTAATAGTTTCTGAACTACTGGCACCAGCATGTCTAACTAAAGTTTTTGGAATTCCCCAGTCAGTGCAGGCCAGCTGCAGTAAGGTGCGAATCTTATCCGGGAGCTTCCTTGAATGTAGGTGCCCCTGCTGAGGCTGTGTGTGTTAGCAGGTCTTTTGTTTCTGTCCGGACATGAGCTGGCCAGAGATGTGATATGATATTTCATCATATTCCTCATGCCATGTATTACAGCCCTCTTGGTCTGTTTAGCACCTTCCTGCTTGGAAGATTTAAATCCTGGGTTCCACACATTCCCCCTCCACTGCCTTAGACAGCGTTGTGTCCTCCATTGTGTGTGACCTCAGAGGTCTGCATTCTGGCCATGATTTGCAAGACCAGATACTGGCATCAAAGGTTTATTTTAATTTAGACATAGAGAAGTATGATTTTTACCTAAATATTCCCAAATATTGGTTTAGGTCTAATAAAAGAAAATCATCTAAATTCTGATTAAATGTGAGCTTGCAAGGGCAGGGCTCTCTCTCCTATTGTATTATTGTATCTTATATTCGGAATATTCAAAAAAGGAGGGAAAAATACAACCCCCAAACAATCCCTAAGGCGTGGCAGTATCATAATGACAGTGAGCCCAATTTATTACTAGTAGCCTCGTAGCGTCTGATGAAAGATGCTATTAGCGCCTGAGCCGCAACGCCAGCCACAGGCAGATGGTGCTGCTATTGTTCGGTGCTGAATGCTATGTGGCTGAAGGCCCTAATATAAAATATATAAGTCTACCTAACTCAAATAAGTATGCAAAGTATTAGATATAAAATATAAAGTCCAGCCCCCAATAGGGCACGTGTTCCACTCTATGGCACCATAATTGTAGCTTTAGGTAGAGCAAATATCAATCATTATGTTTCCACCATAATTTCTGAGACTCCAGCATGTTCGCAGCCCAACCTACTACTTCCTGGGCAGAACCGCAATAGTAGTAGTAGTCGGGCTGGGATTGATTTTTACTCTATCTAAAGCTACAATCCAGGATGTTTATTCAGGAAATTGGTTACTTTAGATTAGTTACATTATTGGTATAGACTTCCATAGGGTAGTTTTGCAGGTGTTCTGAAACATTCTCTGAGATGGTATGTTCTGAAATTATAAAAGGCCTGGTCACACTTTAGTCTGGGTTGAGCTGCAGATAGTCTGGCTGTGGGAGCCCCTCCAGAACCAGAGATCAAAAGTAGGGCTTGGCTGTGCACCCATTTCAAGAGCGTCTGTAGTGAGGAGACTTACAGCAGCACTTGATCCCCAATAACCTAAAGGGACTTTGTAGGCAAAGTGCATAAACATTGCATTTTGTGTGTCAATCAGCAGCTCACACCCCCTGAATTCCTTTGCCATAGACCACAAATAAGTGGGCTAAGCTGGTGGTCCAAAGCTCTGCATCATCAGGCGGTGGACACTGGGAAAGAAGGACAACAGTCAGGGATGATTATTATGCTGCATCACAGAGCCAAGGCCCACGCCCAAATATTTAGAAAGATAAGTCATAAAGTGAAACTGTAAAAATTGATATCTCGACCATTTCTTCTTCAATTTAAAAACTGAAAACAGTTTAGGAGAGTGCCAAATGTAGCCCAACACAATGGTCTAACAATTGCCTTTGCCTTCTGCATCCCTTTAAGTGCCTTCTTCTAGAGAAAGAAAGAACACCTCCATACCTGGGTCACAAAACAGAAAAGGGCAGGGGTGTAGCTGGGCTTTCTGGCACCTTGGGCAAAGATTCGGAATGAACCCTTTCATGCCAGTGCCTGTAAAAATAATCACCTTCTTCCTGCGTCAGCCAGTAACAGTTGCATGAAGGAAGAGAATTTAGGACTTGCCATGGCCTCTGAAAATAGATGGAGCTGCACCAGGGCACCACAAGGAGGATTGCGGCAATAAGGTAAGTGGGGGAGGCTGACTAGGGGGAAGGCTTTCCTATTGGATGGAGTGATCTGAAGAAAAGGTAAGTCTTTTGTGGCATGAGGAGGTGTGCAGGTTTATATGGGATCCCTTGGGGCCTGTAGGAGGTTTACTTCAAAGCAAACCGTTACCCTCAGTTTTGTGTTCCCACCCGCCTGTGAAGTCACTTACCCTTTCCTTGAGTTGTTGAAACTGAGGTGGAACAAAAAATGGCTGCACACTGTGGCACCAAACACATGCAGATAGTTTGGGTTCCATTAGACAGGACAATGCAAGAAAAGTGACTTTCTTGTTTTTTTTTTTTTTTTTTTTTTTGGGGGGGGGGGGGGGTGCAGATATGGCCATTGTATGCCAGCAAACACACCTAGGAATTTGTGCTCTGCCTTTTACCCATCTATGCAGTAAAATAGCTGTAAGTGCACTAAACAGAGCAATGCAGGAAAAAGTTGAACATCACTCTGCTGTGGTCTGTAGGGCTTAGGGTCAGCAAGGGGGGGTGGGGGGTTAAAGTTCCTGCACCATAGCACCATAACCCCCTCCCCCACTACTACCACTATACCTTCCTGTGCCCTTAGACTTAAATATGAATAAACACAGTGTAAGCAAATTCCCTCAGGCTCTAAAGGTGGAGCAAGCAGATTCCACCCAGGACCCAAAAGTTAATAAACAGTGAACTAGGGGATCCAAGTCCAACAAATAAATAGGCAAAAAAAAGTGAAAACCCTCAGTCATTAAAAAGGATCAACCACTAGCCTATAGTATGTGATCACTGTTTCGAAGAACGTGGAGTGAGAGTGTCAGAAAGGTCAGTGTGGACAAACGTTGGGGCTCACACGGTGGGGCAACCCAGCACTACAATTGCGACCACTGATCGGGCCTGTGCTCAGGCCCTCCTTTGGCACCCCCCCTGACCTGCTGAACCCGGGGCGTGTGCCCCCCCTGCCCCCCCCCCCAGCTAAGCTCCTGGGACAGAGGGAAGTGTACCTTTGTGCTCAAGTGATCAATGTGATTTATATTGTTACAGCTACTACTGCTGATTGTTCTGTTTGTGCTGGTGTTTTCTACAATAAACCTGGACTACCTCAAAATAAAATGACTGGCACCCATCATTTCTACAGCTTTAACCTCAAGACGAACCCGAAAGCTGTGAGTACCTACTATAGTATTTCATGGTTTATAGGCCTGACTGGGTATTCCAAAAGTGAGCAGTGGCTGTGCGGTATCCTGCGTGATCCAGGTGGCGGCCATAACACCATTACAAATATTTCTGTTTCATTCATTGCAATGTGAGCTACAAGGAATTCCACTACTGCACACTAGAGGGCGCTAAGTAATTGTACATTTGTTTGATTTTGTAATATAAAAATGAAAATTCATTTGATTTTTTTTATTTTCACTCCTTAGAACCTGCTGATTTTACAAATATGGCAGCCATGCCTCAGCAAATTATAAGCAATAATGAATTAGTTAATTTTCTTTAGTGAAAAGTGCTATGCTAAGACTATTAAATTACTATATATCCACTTAACGGAAAAATTTACTCATCAGTAAATTGGGTTTTTAAAGCACACTGGGAAATAAATTAGGATCAGAGTTGTTTACAAATGTTTTTTTTCTTTAAAAAACGTGGCTAAAATTATATTTGGGTGGTATAAATACTTAATGCCTGCTGGGGGGTTCCAGGCAGCCGACAAACATAATTTTGTATTGTTTTTTAAACTCCCAGGTAGAGAAATGTTTCATGTTTAAATACATTGGTTCACTAGTGGGGAAGTCAGCGGTAACTATGCAGCCTATTTCCAAATATTGTTAGCTGATAAGTAATGAATGATGAGAAAAGTATTTTAGCAGACACGCATCTCCAGTCTGGATACCGGGGGGGGGGGGGGGTGTGGACTTAGGGGTGCAACAATAAGGACCACTGCAGTTTTTGCTTGGTGTGTAGGGCTGGTAGCAGGGCCGGATTATGAGGAGGGTGCAAGGGGCGCAACCTCTGGGGCCTCCACCACTTGTCCTGCAAAGGGGGCCTCCACCAACCTTGGGTTATGGTCTGGTTCAGGAGGCTTTCCATTCTTTGTTCTGATGGGCTGCGGGGCCGGCAACAAAGCTATCAGCGGAACGTCTGGGCAAGCCTTCTTTTGTTTTTGCAAACTTTCAGCCAAAGCCACCACAGGGCAGGACAGAGAGTCTAGAGCAGCAAAGCCGCCATCAACACTAAAGTGATGGGTGGGGGCAGAGCTGTCACTCGGCGGCCTTCACTGCACATGAGCCACTGGCAGCCGCTGGCAGCTCTATGCAGGGAATTGTTCTCTGCTGGACAAGCTGGGTGACTACACTACCCTCCCCCCCAGAATGGCAAAGCAGGAGTTCCCAAGCAGTACACACCTGCACAAAGGAGGCACAAGGGACTCAATCTGACATTCCAGTAATTAGGCGGGTGCCAGACAACCACCAATCAGTTACTTGGCTGGACTATTATTTTAAAGGAAAAAAATCATATATCCGGGGCCTCCACCAGATTTTGTGCCCAGGGGCCTCCACCACACTTAATCCGGCCCTGGCTGGTAGCTCTGATGAGGGGGGCGATGACTGGGAGACACTTTTGTTGTACAGAAAAAATAAAACAATATAACAGGTAAGATTAGAAGGATTAGGAGAATACAGATGAGCGATGAAAGTATATATATATATATATATATATATATATATATATATACCTCATGGGCTAGGTGATTCTGGCAGGGCAGGAGTTTAGACCCCTAGGCAGAGTAGTCTGGGCTCTACCCTCAGGATTGGGATTACATGGTCTTCAGGATAGCTACAAAAAGGAGGAAGAAGGGTGGTGGAGTGCTGGAGCCGGGGGAGAGCAGTGGGGTGCAGCTCTCCAATCGGTGTGAGGCACTCTCTGAGGATTCATCTATAGAGATCTCTTCATTTGATTCAAGGAACTCGGATATTGAGGAGGAAACACTAGCCTCCTCCAGCACGTGTAAGGGATCAGATAGTGAGGTTGATGGGAGGGCTAAGAGACATTCTCCCTAATGGCTATAATGGCAGTTTCCCCTAAGATGAAGGTGGCAACCATTAATGTTGCTAGCATTAAATCTGTGAGTGCTCATTTTATGGCCTTATTTTTTCTCAGCCAGTTTGATGCTGACAGTTTGCTTTTGCAGGAGCCCAGGCTGGACAGTCTGGCCGACAGTCACGCAAGTCATTGAGGTGGAGACCGGAAGGTGCATGGTCTTGGACATTGTTGTGAAGGGGCAGGATCGGCGCCTAATAAATATATGTGGACCCCAAACTAAGTGGAACAGGAAATGCCTCTTTACAAAAATGAAGCCATTCCTTTTACAGCCTGGACGTAGTCTTTGGAGGTAACTTTAACACCGTGACTAGGTTCTTAGATGAAAGAGGCTTCAAAGGCAAGCTGGGCTGCAATAGTCTCTTTTTGAATAGTATGGTTAGAGGGGCAGGTCTGGAGGATTTGCATCTTAAGCACTCCTTCGAGCACTGAGCTAGCAATGAGAGTAGGATAGACAGGTTTTATTTAAAGTGGGGCTCGGCTTATCAGCTTCGAAAGCTGCAGGAGGTCGAGTTCTCCAATCACATTTTACTATCGATGTTCTTGAATACCTCTGATATACCCCCAATGGGAAGGGGCATCTGGAGGATAAATTCATCTCTCCTTGAGGAGGAGAGGGTAAGACAATGCTTTTAGGATTATTTTCAGGCACAGGAGTGCACTCTATCAATGATTTTTGCCGCAGCAGGTGTGAGTGGTGGGAGTTGACCAAAATCAGAACTGCTGGGCTTTTCAGAGGCCTAGGAAAAAGGAAACAGCTTGGTAAGTAAATAGCCTACCAGCGCTTGTGGAGGAAGATGGACCTCCTTGTCTCGAATGGTGGAGATCAGTCAATCTCGGAAGTCAAGCTTTTCCTCAGGAAGTGTCAGTATGACCGGCATGCTTCTCTGGTTCTGGAGAGGGATTATGGGAAATACCACTCACTCGATCCCTACCAGAATTGAAGACAGGCTGCAGCTCTCAAGACTGTCCTTGGCCTAAAGGACAGCACAGGTTCCGTGGTAAGATCTATATCAGGGATCCTGGAGATTATTAGGTCCTTATGCTGACCTCTTAGGCAGAAAGATTCTTGACAAAGATGGAAAGTTTCCTGGACTCTACTCCAATATTGGGAAATGGTGACCTTCCTTAGCCTAGCTTGACAGAGCCGGTCACAGAGATGAGATGGTATAAATGCGAATCACCTTGCCATCAAAAGGTCGCCCAGGCCAGATGGTTTGACAGCAGAATGTTATAATTTAAAAATTGACAGAAAAATACCATGCTTCCTACAGAATAAAATACAGCATCAGGCTCAACGTGCAAATTAAAGGGCACCCCTCCTTTACAACCATAGATAGAAGTATCCACAAAGCACAGAGCTTGAAATCCTTAGTAGATAGTTCAGTCCCCAAGCAATGAATAAACGCAGGGAAAGTATACAAAGCAGGTTCAAAGTTCAAGGTTTCACAATCAGGTATATCAAATCCCATGTAATGTTCAAACACACAGAATAACCAAGGAGTTGGATCCTGGCCAAAGTCCCATGGAGGGACGAAACGCGTAGGAGGCATTAAACCGGGAGTGCACCAATTATACTGTTAAGCTATTGGATTAAATCCTTTGGCATATGTTGGAGAGTGCAAGATCTGTCCTTCATGGTCTTTTTTTGCATCGTGTTTTGCCCACATTACAAGAAATATTGGAGTAACTCCTTGGTTATACTGTGAAGACTGTCTGAGCTGATATATTGATTGGCTTTCGTATAATAGTGTTCTGGTAAGCACTTTATTCAGAAGGTGGCGGATCACTCAGTGTGTTTGAACATCACATGGGAATTGATATACCTGAACTTTGAACCTGCTTTCTATACTTTCCCTGTGTTTAATCATTGCTTGGGGACTGAACCATCTACTTAGGATTTCAAGCTCTGTGCTTTGTGTATACTTTTATCTAGAATAGTATAATTGTTTTAAGACCACCTTGGCACCCCATTTGGTGGAGGTCTCAAACTGCTGTCTGGCAGACGGTTCCCTCCCTCCATCCATGAGTTGCCCGGCTGTGATCCTTCTGTCAAAAGGTAAGGACCCTTTGATGATTGAGAACTGGCGCCCTAGTAGCTTACTCAATGTCGATAGAAAGATACTGGAAAACATTTTGTTTTGGTGCTTGTTGTCAGTGGCAGAGCAACTGCTTTCCTGTCATCAGCACTGCTTGATCCAAGGTAGAAGCACCTTTTCAGTGGTTTTATCTGTCCAGGAAGCCTTGGAGCGATGCAGGGCTGCGGGCTGGGGAAAGTATTTGTTGGCGTTGGACCAGGAAAAGGCTTTTGATAGGGTCGATCATGAATACCTATGGCTACTTCTTGGCAAGTATGGCCTGCTGGGTAGGTTCATTAATTGGCTACAAACATTGTATGAGGGGGCTAAGAGTTTCCCTCTTGTTAAAGGTTGGCTCTGGTGTGCACCAGGGGTGCCCTCTGAGTCCCCTACTGTATGTGTTTGGGCTTGATCATTTCATTAAGAGGGTCAAAAGCAGCATTTTATGTGGGGTTCCTCTGGGTGTGCCTGGTGAGCCTCCTTTGAAGGTTATTGCCTACACTGATGAGGTCGAAAGCAGCATGTTATGTGGGGTTCCTCTGGATATGCCTGGTGAGCCTCCTTTGAAGTTCTTTGCCTACACTGATGATGATGTATCTGAGCAGTATACGAAAGCACGGGCTCCTAGGTCAATCATGAGAAGACTGAAGCTTTCTGGATCGGTAGGGAGCGTGAGGGCTTCGAAATTCCGGATGCCTTCCCAGTGCCCCAGCAGGAAATTAAAATTCTTGGCATTAATTTCAACCCAGGCGATTATGGTAAAAAAAACTGGGAGAGCAGGCTGGAAATTGCTAATGCCAAGGTTGCAGTCTGGAAGAGCTGGAAAATGTCTCTCAGGGAAGGGGTTGACCTTATCAAGAGCTACCTGATCCCAATCTTTTTATACGTCAGCTTTGTTTGTGTTTTGCCAGTGTCTCTCTACACCAGGGTCTACAGCCTGTTTTCCAGACATTATGGGGAAACCCCATGAACTTGTCCTGTGGGAGGGTGGTCGTGTTTTTTTCTCTCCTGTTTATAAAACATAACTTCGGTAGTATGCTGGCAGAGAGCCCATCTGGCTGGGTGGGTATTTTCCAGTCCTGGTTTAGGCCCCTCCTGCGAGACTGGGAGAGTGGTGGCTGGATGAAAAGCGCTCAAGTTCCTCAGGATCAGCTCCCGGCCTATGTTTCCCTGTGCTTGAAAATACTTCCGCAAGGTCAATTGACAGCAGAAGACATAAGATATACTCTGAGGTAGCTCTTGGTGAGTCGGGTCCTGGGTCTGGCCTTTCATGAGCCATTGTCCCTCAGGGATTGCCCAGGCTGTGTCATGATGGAGGGTTTGAGGCTTATTAACTTCTCAAGTATTCCATTGAAATTCCTTGATATAGCCTGACTCTCCTTCCAAGGAAAACTCTACCTTAGAGGGATCTGGAGGCATTGCAGCCTGCCAGAGATAATTTGTCTCCATAAGGAGTGTCAGGATGAGGCGGAGCCTATGAACCACTGTCTGCTCCGGTGTTCCGGTGTATAAACAGGTGGGGTTGGCCCTTGATGCCCCCTTCTTCTCTCAGCTTTCCTATGCTGAGTGGGTGCATGGGGCATTAAAGAACAGAGGGGATTTTTTGTTGGACACTTTACTTCTAGTCAGTTTAGTGATCTGCTATTTAACTTGGAATGCGCAGTGCTAGCTCTGCATTAGGAAGAAGTGCTCCCTGTCTTGATGGTGGTGCATGACATCTTGCATGAGCTGGGGAAGGTCCGGTGCTGGAGAGGGACAGGTGGGAACGAGGAGCCTGGATGAAGTCGTGGAGGAGCATCAGGCCTCCGTAGTCTTCATGACTTTCCTCTGGGTGGGCTTTTCTGTCTGATTTTTTAACAATGACAGATTTTGAATTGTGTATAGTGAAGTGTTAGGTTGTGTATATATAGGTATATATAGGCGTGGATATAGAATTGTTATTATAATGCCAAAATTCTATATACTGGCTATAGTTAAACTATAGCTCTCACTCTACTTCCTCCCATGTTGTTAGATGGGGGCCGCTTTCATTATGGGAGTCAGACAACTATAAAAACTAATATGAGATTGATGGTCTGTGATCATATTGTTAATTATTATTAATTATTAGAGCCTCTTTAAAACCTGTAGAAAAAAGGTCTCCCTCTCTGCAATTTCTTGTGTTGCACACACAAAGTTTTATGGTGTGGCTGTTACATATTAAAAAAATATGATTTCATTTACATGTGGCAGCGCTGTCACCAGGGATGGAAGCCTGGCCATGTTTTTCCAGCTGCTCTTTGCAACCCATTAATATTTGGCCCGCGGCCCAATGATTTAACAAGCCAGGGACATGAAAGTGGGAGCCGGGGCCATCGGGGAGGACTGTGAGGAGAAGGAAGATTCTCCGACTTCTATGGAAAGTCACAGCTGGAGACATTGTAACATCTGTCTGCAGTGATATTACCTGGCGGGGTGAGGGGATGTGACGGGGTCTGTGGCAGGTTATGAAAAGATTGTGTAGCAGCGGGGACGCCTCAGTCTGTCAGGGAGCCATGTACATGAACCACCTGTTCCTCTGTTTCATCCCTCCTCCTCCCCCTTCTTTATATAGAGGAAACACTTCCCTGCTTAATGGCTCAGAAAATATATCCCACAAAAAGACCGTAAAAAAGGTTACTTACTAGCAAATGTACCCATCTGGCTGGGAATTTTATTTTACCTGTGTAGCCCCTTTGATTGGCTAGAGTGATTCTTTAAATGTATCTTTGGGCTGGCAGGTACAGTCAGCTATTTCTGCTAATATTTTGTGAATTCTGCAAACCATCCAGCAGTCGCTGTCCAAGTATCAATAGCTGCTGTCCTAAAACAGAAAGTATTTACATAACACAGACTAAGAATAACAGGATTTGCCCATGATTCTTAGCAGTGGGCAGAGCCATGCAAATCAGCTCTTTATGTCTCTTGGGCTATTACCAAAGTTTCCAGAAACTGCAAGGTAAAGGGGGGGGGGGGGCAATGTTTGGCTAGATCTAGTCATAATTGCACAGCCATCCACTCCACTTGCTTGTAGACAGGCAACAATGCCGCAGAGTTTGCAAATGCCAGATTATAGTCAGACACCACTTTAGAGAGATACCCATGTTATGCTAAATATACTAGGTTTTAAAGCAGAACAGGGTTCCAGATGCGGGAGCATCCCAGTTTGGGGTGCCCTGCTATGTTAGACTCACACAGCGGGCCTCAGGGGAAGGCCAGCGACTTCGACCTATGCAGGCAACCTGCCACCGCGTGGCTACCACCATGTGCAGGATTGAGTGTCCCTAATACTGAACCTACTACCAGCAGCTATCTAAGGATACATGAGGACCTGCAGAGAAACTAGTGTACTACCCCCAGGCAATCACCTACCATAAATAATCAGAAACGGTCTCCTTACACAGCACTGCAGGACCATCCTTATGGTACTACAGAATGCCCCCCAACACATGTTTGCACTATTGGCCCTCTGCCACACATGGTTGCCGACAGCCTCTGGGGTTCGCCAGAAGCTCCCTGCACATAACCTAGCACCAAGCCTGATGCTGGGCAGAGGTACCCAATTGTGGAATCTAGCCATTGGCTGCCTGTTCCCTGCCCATGTGACCATCCATGCAGAATAGAGAACTGGCAGAGAGTGGGGAGGCAATGCAGAAGTGGGGGAGTTCCTCTGATATCAGTCATGTTGCTAGGGGGCAAGTGAGCCAGCACTGGGGGGGGGGGGGGGGGGTCTAGACCGATGGACCACTGCCTTCATTGCCACCCTGACTGGTGACATTGTACAAAAAATCGTCCTCATGAATGACCCCCATCTGATCATCTCTGGGTCTGTGTTGAGAGGAGCAGGCAGGGGAACACTGGTCTAAGGTGTTCTTTTTTCTGTACTGATAGCAGAAGCACTTTAAACACATGGAACTCTTATTAAAGCGATCCCACACCCTTTTCCTACTTAATGGATGCGGGGCCGCATTACATACCTCCCAACTGTCCCTCAATTGGAGAGACTATCCCTCTTTTGAGTCCATGTCCTCCAACATCATGTTCTGATTTGTCCCTCTTTTTGGGTTAAACACTCAGATCTGCATCAGTAAATTGTATTCGCCTGTTCAAAGTTTTTAGTATATAAGTGAAAGTGGAACAACCACCCCTTTGGGGTGGGGGGGGGCCCTCATGCTCCCCATCCCATCCATCCCTCACTTGTGCTTCTCAGCTAATCCCATTCATTCCTCCTATCCATCCCTTTCTCCCTTCCACTCCCCCCAGCTGATCCCATTGACAATTTTGCATGGGGTGTGGCCTAGGTGAGGCAATGTGGTGTGGCGTGGAGGCTAATTTAAGACTAGTGCCACGTATTGCCATATGAGCGTCTATGTAGCAGCGCTTAGAGCGTCTGCTGCAAGTAGGTGTCTGGCACTTTAACCTAGTGTTAAGTGACGCGCTAGTATCCTGTCCAGCAGTGATAAATGTGATGTCTGGAGGGTGCTGTAGAAGCGCTCTCCCTGATTCACTACAGAGCCAATTGAGAACGCTAGGTGGTGTCCCAAGGTCAAAGCGCCAAAGACAACGCTACATCTAACAATAGGACAACACTGCAGTGAGAGATAGGTAGCGTCAGTTAAGTGCGTCCGGCACTCAGCACTGAAGCCCATATTTAAGAAAAAACTACACACAACCAGCACCGGCACTCTAAAACTGGGCGCTCTAGTGTTGAGCGCCAGACGCTATGTGCAAAAAGTCTGTTTCTCAACACATATCCACCAGCACCAGAGCGAAAACACATGGAATGACATTGTTTTAACACTGTGACAATGACACTGCAATGGCAGATCTGCACATACAGTTCTGCATAACAAAAAAAAAAAAAAAACAATAAAAGTGTTTGGTTGCTGGGCAGGGGAGGTCACACAATAATGTAAACCAAAAATTTAGATCATTACTTTAGGAAAAGACTATTTATACACAACCAGTGAAACAACATTGAACGTATGGGAGAGCGCTACTGAGCAACAGGTGCGCTACTGAGCACACAGAGACGCAGCTAGTTATACATTCAACGCTACATGATGCTATTAGAGGCACTTACCAGATTCACCTGATGCTACGTGGCACTACATGGCGTTAGCGTTTCTTAAATAACCCCCTAAATTTAGATAAGTGTCCAGATGCCCTACATCCAGATTGCTGGATGTAGAAAATGTGGGACAACTTTGAATGATAAAGACAGGGTAGGAAGCTCCAAAAAGGTCTTTAAAATAGGGAAATCAATCCTCAGAAGCAGAGAGCAGTAAAGAGTGCAACTTAGACCCCCTAGCTCCTGGGCCCCATCATGGCTGCATGGATATTATATCTTTGAATAGTTATAATAATGATCATAGCTATATAGCACCATCTTCTATCTCCTAGGTGCAAAGGGCTATCAATACATAATAATAATTGTATAGATAGTTAAATGAAATACTTAGAAGCAGCAACTAGTCCCGCGCTATATAGATGCACCATGCTCTGGTGCAGGGTGACAGCGCCGGGACTGTTGGCGAGGTATCACTGTAATCATTTTGCAGAGCAGCAGTGGGTTGAAGTTTAGGTAAGCCACTTAGACGACTGAACTTTGACACCCGTGGTTACTCTGTCTTCGCAAAAGAATTTTGTCAAGCAGAGGCGGTCTGGCTAATAGCACATCCATCTTTCCACACCCCATAAATCTTTAGAAAATTTCTATTACTCTGCAATTTGTCTGCCGTGTGCTATTTATTAGCCATTTTATGCTGCTGCTTTAAGAAGTAATGTGATGTTCATTTTATTGCTGGTTCAATAAATTGTTAATTATAATGCAGTGATTGCTGCTGACGTGATTTAAAAGGCACATTAGCACTATGGCATTAAGTTTTAAGTATTTTACCCTTCAATTCCTTGTTTATACAACAGTAAAAAGAAAATAGCCTCATGGTCATTTTAAACAAAATGAAATGCAACTTTATAAAAAAAAAAAAAAACTAAATCGATCATGTGATGTCTGAAAATAATTGGGATAATGGGGACAAGATAAAGATGGGCTGATCTGCATTTTCAATTAACTGAAAGTTAATCATCAGTTTTAATTCCTGAAGAGGAATATAACCCTATAGAGACGCTAGTCACCCAAGTTCGCTTATCCTGAATTGCCAAAACTGTACTTGGCCATTATCACAATGTTTTTATATACCAATAATGAGACTCAGACATTAATGTGTAATTGCTGCTGTCCTGCTATTTCAGATCCCACTTTGACAACTGTATATGCTGGAATGGAAAAGGAGAAAGCGACCCAATACACCATCCATAGGTTCGTTCTTATATTGGAAGGTGACCTGGAGCCTCCTCATGACAAAAACCCTTCAATGGACCACCCATCTATCCCCAAAAAGCAACCTAGCAGAAGCAGAGCTGATCAGGTGGTTCTCCCTTCCCTCTTGCCACCCCCCCCCCCGACCAAACAGCATCAGTCAATTAATCTGGTGCCCCTAGGATGATGATGCCCTGTGTAACTATAAGACATGTCATGCTCTTCCTTTTGGTAATTTAGTATATTACCCTCTGCATGGCTGGTCCTGGAGAGAAAGTCTCCATGGCCAGCAGATTTAAAGTGGACCAAAATCCAGGATTTTGACTATCCTGGGATTTGGTCCTTTCCCCGGGGGCACCCCAATCAGCTCTGCTGTGTGAAACCCCCCAGATCGCTCGATCTCACTTACCTCTTCTCGGTCCCCCTGCATGTCTAAGAGCAGCGGCTCTGATGGTCGCATCCTCCGCTTCCCTCTAACAGTGCAGGCCATTCACAAATGAGCATGTTCCCTGTTGGGGGGAAGTGGAGGATTCGTCCGTCAGAGCCGCTGCTCTTAGACGTGCTGTGAAATGGGCAAAAGGTGAGTAAGATTGGGCGATCTGGGGGGTTTCACACAGCGGGACACCCCCGATCGGGGTGCCCCCAGGGAAAGGACCAAAACCCAGGATATTCAAAACTATTGCATTAGAGTAAGCTGTGCTTGAGTAACAGTGTGGAGGGCTCTATTCCAGCCTATTACTAACAGAGTGGTGTCAAACTGACACAGGCCCCAGTATTATATATGTGGTCAGGATCAGAAGGAAGACGCTGTAGACAAAGGAAGAAAAAAGTCCCTTTCTTTTCTTTGACTAGATGTAAGAGCCAGTATTGGACTGATACTGCATCAGGTCAGTTGCCAGGCAAATGATTTTAAAGTTTACTGGTCAATCCCATTAAATCTGGTATTAAGTAGTTCGATGTCCAGGTTTTTTCATCTGATTGCAGCAAAGCTGAATGCAAATACCAGATTCCAACACAGGTGAGTCAAGCCCAACTTTGTGCTGGGATCTCTGAATTATATCTTGAATGGATACCAGCCCACACGACAGTGTCACTCAGGCTCAGTAAATGGCATGTGTACATACTTAATGTTTATTGTGTTCTGCATGTCGGAATGCTAGCCAGATGCCAGACCTGCCTGACCTGGGTCATCAGAACCCTGCCAAGAAGCATGATTGAGCCTGAAATGCCCAAAATGCAAACAAAATTCATATAAAATGGGGTCCAGTTTACCAACTCCAACATAGCTCCAAATAAGGGGCAGTGGTCCCCAACCTTTAGCTCGTGTGGCTCGCAGGCCTCTAATGTGTGGCTTGCTGGTTGTGTGCTAGAACAGAAAACATGCAGAGGTCTAGTACACTGTTGAGGCTATGGTGTGGCACCCAGAGCTGCTGGGCATTGTCAACAATATACATGGAGCTAATTTAAAGGCAGGTTGTTAAAATATGTTGGCTTACCTGTCTTAGCAGCTTTCAGTACTGCTGTCGGTTTACCAGCATCCCAGCAGACTCTTTGGGGTTAAGGTTTGGGGTTGTCCACTCAAATGGGGCAAATAATGTTATGGGTTAGGTTATGGGTTAGGGCACTGTTCCTCAACTTGCTGTACACATATCCAAGGGGGTACACAGTTATGTTCCTGGGGACACCAACATGGAGTGCCTGACTGATCTGGTATATTATTTTATATTTACAGAGACACATTATCCTTTATGGCTTTAAAACAAGAGGCCTGAGTCTACTATTTATAATTGCTTTGTTGGAACTTGAAATTTGGCTTCTAGGATTTATGTCGAAAGTGACTCATGACCGCCTCTCAATGCTGAATGTGGACAGAAAGGTTAAGGACCCCTGGCTTAGAGGTAGGAAAGCCCCCTGGAAGGTTGCAGGTTCGATTCTGGTCTGGGACATGACCGAAGTGTTCTTGAGCAAGGCACCTAACCCCCAAACTGCTACCCAAGTGCCGTGGTTAGGGCAGTCCTCTACTCCAGACTCACTGCTTGTGTTTGTCTCAAGGGTTAAATGTGGAGGAAAAAATCGTGTGTGTGTGTGTGTGTGTGTGTGTGTGTGTGTGTGTGTGTGTGTGTATATGTATGTGTGCGCACAAGCATACAATGGCCATATATGCACAAAAATAAAATAAATCCAGGAGACAAAGGGCCCTGCCAAATAGAAGAAGAAAGTAGCACCCCCTCCAGACTACACTGCTCTGGAGAAAATAGTGCATTTCATCACCCAATTGCTAATCTACCCCTTTGCAAATCTACATTATAATTATCAGTACATCAATAACCACAGAACTTTTGGTTTCCAAACACAAATTTGCTGTTTCCAAATATTTCTGTCTGCAGCAAAGGAGCTTAATAGTTATCTTACTGTCTAGCAAAATGTATTTATTCCCTGATAATATAAATGAACTCCCCCAAATTGTCTTCCTGCAAAAAATAAGTAACGATCATGTTTTATTCCCCGTAGTTCTACCGGAAAAAAAAACTTACTAAGTTTTCCCGAACAGCAGTAAAAGCCTCCGGTCACGTGACCTCGCTGTGGCACGGTACAAAGAACAGGTTCTGTTTTTTTTTAATTTTTTTTATGCCGAGCACATCAATAAATGTTCCAGCTTATAAATGCAATGCATTGGTGTGGAATAATGGATTTAGTTTAAAGGATAACTGTATGCCTTCACACTGCGAGCATCACTGAGGAGTTATTAAAGAACAGTTGAAATATATAAAAACAGAAATGGTTCATTATCTGGCAATCTCGGCTACAAGACACGACGTTTCATCATCGCGCCGGCCGGTCTCTTATTAAAATAAATATAAACTGGCTGATACGTGTGAACTGGGCTGCGTTTATTTGATTTATTGGCCTTTGCACATTTCTTTGGATCATAAGCAAAGGCTGGATGACCAGCAAAGCGGAGTGACAGAACTAACGGATGCTGCAACATTTTAGACACCCCAACAGCAATTATATGTTATTTATGAAAATAGATGTGGCAACACGATATCCCCTGCTGGGAGATATAATGGTATCAGAAGTCACCGAGAGGTCTTGAAAGCCTGTGATGAGGAGTTCGTTATGGAACTTAAAAGTAAATCTTTTGTCAGGAGGGATCAGGTTGACTATTACAGGCTTCTGCGCGTGCGCCAATGGTTACTGTATAAGGTGCAGTAGGCTGGTCTTTCAATTTTTAGATGTTGGAACATTTTTATAAAAATTGCGAGGAGCCTATTTAAAAAATGTAAAAGTATTTAAAAGAAGTAATATGAAAGTAAGTTAAATAGCAATAATAAAAGTTTTAGGAGGATTAATTATGTGTTAACGGTCACCTTTGGTGACATGAGAACAAGCGAACCTATAAGTGTTACACCTGGCCTACCTGGGCACCTTGGGAGGGCCCACACCACATGATGGTCATTTTGGACCAGTTCTCACAAGCTAATTCTTACCATATACATATCTACAACCTGCTCCCTGACTAACCTATAACCACAACCCACTTCCTAGCTAAACCATACCCAGAAACTACTCATTACCCAACTCTAACGCATACCCATAAACTACTTTTAACCTAACTCTAACACATATCTGGAAACCACTCCCTATTTAACCTTAAAGTAGACAAAATTCCAGGATTTTGCCTGTCCTGGGTTTTGGTCCTTGCCCCTGGGGCACCTCACTGTGTGCAACCCCCCAGGTCGGCCGAACAAACTCGCCTCTTCCCGGTCCTACATGGCAGCTTGTCCAATCAGGGATAGCGAGGATGTGGCCGCTGCTCACGCATGCACTGTTGGACCAGGGAAAGAAGATGAGTTTATGGGTGACCTGGGGGGTGTCACACAGCGGGGCATCCCGATTCTGGATGCCCGAGGGGGGAGGGAATCAATGGCCCAGGAATATTATAGATTCCTGGGGTGATCTCTGTGGGTTTCGAGCCACTTTAACCCATACCCAGAAACCTCTCCTTACATAATCCTTCCCCATACCCAGAAACCACTCCCTATCAACCCTAACCCATACCCAGAAACTTGTCTCTACCTAACCCAACCCCATACCCAGAAACCACTTCCTATCAACCCTAACCTATACCCAGAAACCTGCCCCTATCTAATCCAAACCCATTCCCAGAAACCTGTCCCTACCTAACCCAAACCCATACCCAGAAACCTGTCCCTACCTAACCCAAACCCATACCCAGAAACCTCTCCCTACCTAACTCTAACCAATAACCAGAAACCTCTCCGTACCTAACTCTAACCAATACCCAGAAACCACTCCCTACCTTGCCAATATCCAGGAACCACTTGCTTCCTAACTCCAACCCATACCCAGAAACCACTCTATACCTAACCCTTACCTAACCCACATGTGAAATCTTCTCTATAAATGCAGCTTTACTGCTGCGTGAGTCATTACATACCACAAAGGGCCCACTGGGACTCAAGTGCCCAGATAAACCTGGAGCCAGCTCTGCCTACTGTATGGGGCATCCCGATTTGGCTTACCTCTACAGTTAGTGCCAAAATCAGGTATGGAGCTCTTTATGCAAGAGGCTTAAATCACAGTATATGCAGCTTCAACAGCATAAAATGGAAAAGCAGGGAACGAGCAAAAGTGCACGGATGAGACCGCTGCTCAGTCACAAGTCCAAAGTAAAAAACAAGTTTCAGCACACTCTGCTCCTGTCCATAGATCAGTTAAAACATAACTTTTACTGCTAGTATATTAAAATCAGAATCAGCTCCATGGGGACAGCGGAGACCCATTCCCCCAAACCCCAAGCCCACTATGTGTTTCGGGGTGGAACCTTTTTATCAAGCAATGGTCAGGGAGCGCTTTATGGTGTGGTAAAGGATATAGCTGTGCACTCCAAGGTATATTGGAAGAGGTGTGGCTGTGGCACATGTAGCAGCACAGGGCCTCAACTAGGACTTTATTATTGAACTGTAACTGTAATAAATGTAATTACAGTACATGCTTTATAAAGCAAGGAAATAAAAATATTCGAAAAGGCAAAAAATGCAAGACAGCGCAAGAGAGCTAGGAAGTAAAATGGAAAAAATTATTCGGGAAGAAAAAACAGGAAAAATATAAAAGTACAACGTGAAATGAAAGCAGGTAAATGGGATGAAAGAATAAAGTAAGATAGAAAAGTAAGAAAGGTAAGATAGAAATGCTGATAAAAAGGGATAAGAACAATTGAAAATTAAATGGAAAAAAATCTATTTATGATAAAAAGAAAGGGTAGAAATGTAAGGAAGAATGGGAAAAAGAGACAGCGGGAAGTAGAGGAAATAAAGAAAGGTAAGAACTAGGGATGAGCGAACCGGAATTCGCTCCGAATTTCAGGGAAAATTAGATTCAGCACGAACCCGAATTTTTTTTGGTTCGTGCCGATCGAATTTTCCCCCTGAAATAAAAAAAAAAAAATGCCGACATGGTGGGAGCGGGCAGGCCGGCTACACTGTCAGCGGGCGGCGGAAGCCGGCGCCGCTCTCAGCTGTCATCAGAGGACGCGTCATCAGAGGGCGCGTCATCAGAGGGCGCCTGAGAGCGGCGCCGGCCTCCACGCTCCGACCATGCAGGTAAGTGTTTGCTTTTTAAACAAAAGCTGGCATGGTGGGAGCGTGCAGGCCGGCTGCGCTGTCAGGGGGCCGGCTTCCGCCGCCCGCTGACAGCGTAGCCGGCCTGCCCGCTCCCACCATGCCGCCATTTTTTTTTCAGATGAGTGATTCGTGAAAGTTCGATTCGGGCGAACCCGAATTTCTTGGGGAAATTCGGCGAATCGCCCGAATCGAACTTTCAAGAAGTTCGCTCATCTCTAGTAAGAACATATCTTAAAATGATAAGAAGACATTTTTTAAAAAAGAAAACAAGGAAAAAGGGAAGTAGCAATTGGGACATTAAGAGAAGAAAAGAAGAAGCATAATGCAGACACAATGTCAAAAGTGAGGATGAAACTGAATGTAAACAAAATGAAAGACGTACCCATGAAAACCATAAAACAAGCATAAAAAGCTTACAATTAGCTATACAAATATTACATAAAGGGTTGTATGTAAAATATGTAACAGCATATAAAAACTAAAAACACTCTTTTCCCCAGAAGACAGCAATGTTTTAATTGTAAGAGCATGTAACACATTTTTAGTATTCCTGTAATTCCTGCTCACATGTTACAAGAGCATCAGGTCAGCGCGGCAGCCAGTGTGCGCGGTTTACCTTACTCGGTGTAAAGTGCTGCTTCAGCTCCTCCTGCCGCTCTCCTTGTGTTTGAACATCATGGGAGGCCTGCAAACTATGCTGAGATCAAATAACTTCTGTTCCATTAAAGGAGCCAATTCTGTGTGATATTAGATCCAAAGTAATCAGGACAGCAACAAGTGTTCTTGCAGGAAATGTGCTGTAACAGCTGCAGGTTTCCTATGTAAAGCCGTTTTCCCGTAAGCCCCGGTAAATACTTGACAACAGCCTTTTTAATATTTGCTAGCCTTAGCTATGTATAATATAAAATAATATCTCTAATATATATAAATAATTCACATTTTACAAGGAGTTGTGTGTCATTTTTTTCTTTTAAAGTGACCATAATGGCCACTATTCAACCCCCCCCCCCCCACCATCAGGAATAGGGAGATAAACCCACAAAAAATACTCACCTGGTCCATTGTCACAGCAGTGTACTGCTATGCTTGCAAGTCCTTCAGAGGAAGTGAAGTGCTACTGGAAACATGTACAATACCATTGTTACCCTCCACAGGAGTGCTCAACTAAGGTCATGCCAAGAGCAAGGCATATAATTGTCTATATATATTTTTAAGGCACAGAGCAACGTAAAACACAATTTTCAGCGCATCAAATTAAATTCCAAAAGGTATCCCACGGTGCATGCACAACAATAATTAATTCGCTTCACACACGTGCCCACCACCTTATGGGTATCTGCTTACCAGCTATATTCAAAAATGGATGCCTTGTAACAATTTCCAATACAGAAATCCAGCCGCCTGATTCCCAAGCCAATAATCACTTATTAAAAATGGCTCCAATGGAAGGTATATAAATCCAATGCATTGGTTAGAGGGGAGAGAGCATAGAGCAAATCTAGTGCAACTCTGTCAGTTTACTCTCAAAACACTTTAATATAATAAAATGCACTTACAAACTCCAAGAGATATAAAAACGTGTAGACATTAACATCTTAGGTAATCCTTCCTTTTTCACCTTCACTATGGCCGTAAGTAGAGATGTCAGGTCAGATAATGATGATTAATGTGCACAAAGGGTCCTTCCTCGTGCTCCACGCCGTCCTCCTACCTAACGCGTTTCGTTGCTAGATTTGCAACTTTTTCAAAGGCCGGGGGCGCGAGTATGAACATTAAATTTATGTTATCTTATCCCCTTTAGGGGATTTGAAAGAATTTAAAGATAGATCTGATAGTTTAAAAGAAAAACTAAATAAGGAAGAAGTAACTATTAAAAACAGGAAGATAAAAAAGTTCTGTCGGACCAGGGGAATTATGCTCATAACTCTGTGTTTAGCTGGCAGAAGGAAAAAAACAATAGAAGGTTGGATGATAGTAATGGGATAAATCCACCAAATATCATGAACTGTTCCCAAAGATCGGAAAAAACAAATAATAGGAGAATGTCTTTCAACAAAGGGAGGAATTATCCCCACCCTTATGAATCATATCATCATACCAAACAAAATGGACATTATATGAGAGGGGGCCCTACTCAGCTAGAGTCAAGTAGATGGAAACAAACTAATGATCATAAACCTGATTTTAGTCCACGTCCTAATAAGAATCGGTGGAGTCAATTATTTGGGGATAGCCCTCTCCCTCCACCGACTCCTTTTCACTTGCAACGACTAATTGCATCTCGGCTCCGGGCGGCCACTCCCCCACGGGACAGGGGGAGGTCACTGGATCAAGCCCTGAGATCATCACTCAAACGAAAAGGTGGGGAAAAAGAGGGTGCAGAGGGGGAAATAAACACAATAAAAAGAAACACAAGACGCCAGTAGGGCAGGGAATTTGTAATTTAAGCTCAATGGCCCTTACTGACAATGAGTTGTCATTGTTAGATCAAGGTTTGAAATTTGCCCCCCAAAAAAATCTTGACCCCTTTGCCACTTATATACATTTGCAAAAAATATATAAGAAAACTGTCAATAAAAAAGTTCTTTTTGTTGAAGGAATTTACTAATGCAACTGAATCTGTATTGGAAGTTGAAAATACGTCCATACAACACACTAATCTACGTAACAAATCATTATTTAACCCTCCCAATTTGGCCAATCCTCAATTAGAAGCATTTAAAACCGCTATGACCAGAGACTTAAAACTTCTGTCCTTTAAAAATAAGAGATGGCCTAGTAACTTATATGAAGGCTTTAAATCACTAGAGAAAAAACATGATGTGGTTATTAAGCCAGCGGATGGGGGGGGGGGGTTAGTTGTTTTAAATAAAGTGGACTATTTAGAGGAACTGAATTGACTTTTAGCGGACAGGGATACATATAGCCTTTTAAAGAAAGATCAAACTGCAGAATATAAAGTTGCTTTAACCACTTTGTTACAAGAAGGTCGAGATAGAGGGTTTCTAACACAGAAGGAATTTGATTATCTCACACCAAGAACACCAAGAATTCCAACAATATATCAGTTGCCAAAAATTCATTGGTGTGGTTGGAAAAACCACCGGGACATCCTATCATCAGCGGGGTGGGGTCATTAACTTGCCGACTTGGCGAGTTCATTGACTCTTACCTGCAAGGTCTGGTCGGAGGACTATCATCTTACCTCAAGGACCTAACGCAAGTGATTAATATCTGCGAGGGGGGTGACTGGGCAGAAACTACTTTTCTTGCTACGGCTGATGTTTCATCGCTATATACAGTAATCCTCCATGACAAAGGGATTTTAGCAGTCCGACACTTCCTCATCACAGAGTCCACCTTACCTTCAGAACAAATAGAGTTTATCTTACAGTGCCTTACATTCGCACTAAAACACAACTACTTCTGGTTCGCAGATAATTTTTACTTACAACTTCCAGGAGTTGCCATGGGGGCGAAATTTGCCCCGAGCATGGCGAACCTGTATGTAGGATGGTGGGAAGCTCAGTTTATAGACCGAATAGACAGGCCCCACCTGACATTATGGAGACGTTACATTGATGACATCCTCTGTGTGTGGAGGGGTACAGAAACAGAGTTACAAGCTTTCTTTGCTGAAGTAAATGACAACTCTTTCAATTTAACTTTTACGATTGAGTGTAGTCAAACTTCAGTTAATCGGCAGTGCTAGCAAACAGATTCATAGAGAAGGGATATAAGTCACAGAGTATCTATGATCAACAAAGATTGGTGAGAGAAAGAGACAGAACTTCCCTATTAGCACAAAGTAGAGTAGACTGGCAGGATTCCACACAGGTCCTATCCTTTATTACTGATTTTAGTATGCAACATAAGGAAGTAAAAAAACTGCTTGACAAACATTGGCATATATTAAAAGATGACACAACACTTGGTCCTATATTACCTGACAACCCACGGGTAATTTATCGTAAAGCTCCAAGCTTGAAAGACCTTCTTACTTGCAGTTATGTGGATCCCCCCAAAAAAGTGTCTGTAAGACCCCTTTATTGGGTTTTTTTTAAGTGTGGAACCTATATGGGATGCAAAACCTGCCAGTCGGTGGAGAAACCGAAAAAATAGTTTTTTTATGGCAAATACAGGCAAAACGTATAAAATTAACAGCCTTATATCATGCCATACACAATACGTAGTTTATTTAATATGGTGCCCATGCCAACTATTTTATGTGGGATGAACTACCCGTGAGCTCCGGGTACGAATAAGGGAGCATGTATATAATATTAAAAGGGGCCTTGAGACCCACAGTTTGTCTGCACACTTTAAATCTGCCCATGGGTGTGATCCCAAACATATGTCGTTTATAGGGATCGACCATGTGGAAAGACATTGGCTCTCTAATCTCTAATCTTCTAATCTCACTCGGGAGATCTCCAAACGTGAGAGCAAATGGATTTTCACTTTGAACATTCTCAAACCCTTTGGATTGAACATAGATTTTGATTTGAATTGTTTTATCGATAATGCCTAACTGTCATTATTAGTATTATGAATTTATATATATCCCCGATTTTTTACCTTTTTAACTGTGAAGATTGTGTATGAAGTTTATTTATGATTTTGTATAACATTATTTTATTTGAAATAAAATACAATCAAATTACAATCATTTATTAACATGGATTGAAACATATCCAGTTTTAATGTAAAAATATTAATATTCTTTAGTTTTAATTTATACTTTGAAATTATATATTTTATTTTACAGAATATAAGATCATTGCTGCTAAATTTTCAAGGAATAATAATTTATTTATAAGAAACCAATTAATAGGTTGGGTATTTTATTCCTTTTGTTGAATTGGTTTATATTGGATAACCTAGCTTTGGATAACCAAGCTTTGATTGGCTAATCATTATTACCAATAGCTCTTTCCATAACATAAACTGAATCTTCATACTCGCGCCCCCGGCCTTTGAAAAATATGCAAATCTAGCAACGAAACGCGTTAGGTAGGAGGACGGCGTGGAGCACGAGGAAGGACCCTTTGTGCGCATTAATCATCATTATCTGACCTGGCATCTCTACTTACGGCCGTAGTGGAGGTGAAAAAGGAAGGATTATCTAAGATTTTAATGTCTACACGTTTTTATATCTCTTGGAGTTTGTGTGCATTTTATTATATTAAAGTGTTTTGAGAGTAAACTGACAGAGTTGCACTAGATTTTCTCTATGCTCTCTCCCCTCTAACCAATGCATTGGATTTATATGCCTTCCATTGGAGCCATTTTTAATTATTGGCTTGGGAATCAGGCGGCTGGATTTCTGTATTGGAAATTGTTACAAGGCATCCATTTTTGAATATAGCTGGTAAGCAGATACCCATAAGGTGGTGGGCACATGTGTGAATCGAATTAATTATTGTTGTGCATGCACCATGGGATACCTTTTGGAATTCAATTTGATGCGCTGAAAATTGTGTTTTTTACGTTGCTCTGTGCTGTAAAAATATATATTGACTACTTTTGGGACTTTATGTGGATGAAAAGTTCTGGCACGTGGAAGCAGTGATCTTAAAAAAGAACATTTTTGAGATTGTAGCGCTGTGTTTTTATTAATATTGTTTATATAATTGTCTATGAAGTCACAAAGGAACCCAGGGTAACATCTAAGCACCTAAGGGCCTTTCTCACATTAACTTATGTTAATGTTTATGAGTTTACCATTAAAATAATGCGGAACAACAATGGCGTGCATGGCAGGATTTCAAGGAGAAAGCCATTGCTCTCTAAAAGAAACATTGCTGCCTCCTAGCATTTTGCTTATGATTACCCAGAAGGGCCAGAAGGCTACTGAAACTATGCTTTGTGGCTGGATATGACCAAAATAGATTTATTAAAATGTGTTTTTAAACATTATGTTTGGAGAAAGAAAAACACTGCATTCCTGCACCTCATCTCATCTGTGAAACAAAGCTGGGTGAGTATCATGGTTGGAATTGTTCTGCTGCATCTGGGAACGGATGCTGTCTTTAATGGATTTTTGATGAATGATTTTTGGATGAAAGTATTGAATAAAAAATTAAAGGAAGATATCTGTGTGCTTAATCTCAAGACATGCAGCTAGATAATTACCCTAATCACATAAGTTGTTCTACCGAAGAGTAGTTAAAGAAAGATTTGGAATGGTGGGATTCTACGCTGTGTGTAACCCCCAGATCACTCATCCCGGTACAGTAGCCCATGAGCGGGTTCTCATCCAATCAGAGCCGTTTGCTGTGCCTATGTAATTCGGAAAACGTCTCTTATTGTTTACAATGGGGAGTGCAAGCAGCCGCATCCCGTGCATCCTCGGGCTGTGTGTGCACTCCCGACCCAGCCATTCAGATAGGCTGTGGCTGGAGCGCATATGCCGCCAGGGATGCAGCCACGTATGTTCCTCATTGAAGCAAATCAGAGCAGTTGCCGAATAACATAGTCACGGCAAATTGGACTAGAGCCCACACATGAGCCATTTGACCGGGAGGAGGTGAGTTTTTACTGAGCGATCTGGAGATTTTACACAGCAGGGCATAAAACATAACCTAGGATACAGGGGCGTAACTTGATGGGGTGCAGGGGGTGTGACCACACTGGGGCCCAGACATATCCTCTGGACCAAAGTTTTGAGGGTAGGTGTTGATTTGCTTTGATGTTGGATGGGAGAAAACTGGACCTTAAAATCACACTTTAGGCAAGGCAAAAGACACAGCTAAGCATAGTAAACTTACCAATCAATGAAGTCCGTTGGGTTTCGCTTTTCCGTTCTGCTCCAACGTCCTTTCTGGCAGCTTCTTCCCCTGCACTTCCGGTTTCACTTTCTGCTCGCCGTCCCTCAGCGTTGGTCCCTCATCTCAAATGACGTCTCTTCCCCTCAGTCTGCGTCTTGCCCGTTCTGCTCCTCCCCAGCAAGCTCCAGCCTTGGCCACCCTCCCTCCCTTCCCTGCCAGTGTTATCGCGGGCCCGGCGCGTCATCGGGCTGTGAGCGTGCACACAGCCATTACTGCACATGACAAGTAAGCTGTCAATGGGCTGTGGAGTCTGCCTGGTGTGGTGAGTGTTTAGACCGGACATGCTGTTGGAGGTCTGCACATGAGCCTTGGGACTCCTGGATTTAGGTTTGGTAAATAGATAATTAAATTAATGCTTAACTGACAGTCCACAGGCTCCATCCCACATAGTCCTGCAGGCTGAAGAGGTTTGATTGTGGTGCTGAAAACTCTGCAGTCCACAAGACTTTTTATTATATATTTTGTTGGAAATAAACTGTAATACAATATCTTTGTTTCCTTTATATCCTAATTCCATCTGGATTCACGCTATAAGATGCAGGGACAGGTAAGCTGGCATGCTACTCAAGGCACAAAGCAGTGTTCCACAAGCCATTTGTGGCTTCTGGACTAGGGGTTCCCTGATACACAACAAAATCTCTTGCATTAAAGCAGACTAAAACCTAGTATCAGTGGAATCTAAAAGAATCGAACCGGGATGCCCCGCTTTGAGAAACACCCCAGTTTGCCCATAAACACTCACCTTTTCCTGATCAAACGGCGAATGCAGGGACTCTCATTCAATTATAGCTGTCTGCTATTACTAGGTAATTTGGCAGGCAGCTCTCAATATTCTCTGCATCCGTGGTGTTGTGCCTGGGTCATGGCCAGGGATGAGGGGGATTCGGCAGTGCACACTCTCCTTCTCACTCTCCAACTCAATGGGAGCCGCCTGCCGAGGGATGTAGTCACAGCGGACGTCTGTCATTGGACGAGAAACTGTGCACGCGCCATTGGAGCTTGGAGAGGTGAGTTTTCCTGAGCGAACAGAGGGGTTTCACACAGTGGGGCATCTCATTTTGGGATGCCCCGGGGGCACGGAACAAAACCCGGAAAGGTCAAATTCCTGCTTTAAATCTCTTATTTAAGCATGTCAAGCTGTGTCCAGTTTCGTTGACCATGCCAGGAAAACAGTAACTGTAAGAGCTATAATGGGGCCCCATTTAATGTTTGCACCGGGTCCCTGTTACATCTCGTTATGCCTTTGCTGCTTGTAATCAGTCAACATTTTGCTCTCTTTATAATGATAAACTTTCACAAGGCTCACAAGGAAAATATCTTGTTATTTGACGTTTAATACTAAGCAGAAGGAAAAAGAAAAGCCAAAGTGATCTGATCTCAACAGTAAATAGTAAATATAATTTAGCTCAGTGAAAAGAATTCCAATTTTAAATCCCAGCTCTCTGCTTAGTGAATTATTATAAGGAAGCTATTATATATCTTACAGTTATCTTCTGTTGATTGGATACAGAGGCCAAAACGCGTCAGAATTTGTTGTTGGATCACAGCTGTCCATTCTGGAATTCGGAGGTTACATTAGGCTAATTTGTTTCCCATTTCCAGGCCCTGGTAATGCCTATTCTCTGGTGGCTGCAGGAGTTCTGCTTTCCAAGTCAGATTTCTGCACGACACAAACTGAGAAAATGGACATTGTCACTTACTGGCTGATGTTTTATTATAGTGCTGCTTCATATCACCCAGAATATTCATGTTTATGTCACTTTTTATAGTTGTAAATACATTTAAACAAGGCTAACTCAGGTCAACGAATTTATAAGTATGTGAACGAGGAACTTTTCTAAGGGGAGTATCAATGGGAATGTAGAGTTGACCTAATACAGGAATTCCCTAGTGAGTGTTTGTTGTTTACTTCATTTTTTGTAACATCCACAACTTGTATGACAAAAAACTTCCTGTGTCCAGTGAGGTCCACAAAAATCAGAAAAAAGTAGACTTCCAGGGCTGGCTCCACATCTATGTGGGGCATTGAGTGATAGTTTCAGCAGGCCTCAAAGGAAATCCAATTCAATTCTACAACATATTTTTCTGGGCCCAGTAAAACCCAAGTATTGACCTTATTTTGGCCTACCTCGGCAGAACAATGGCAAGGAATTTTCATCTTGTAACATTGTTTCTGGTGAACCCTTTGTTGAAATTGCATATTAGTATCTTATAATGCTCCTGCTAATGCACGCTCCTTATGAGACCCAAGCTAGTGCACACACTAAGTTACTGTTGAGGCAGTCAGGTCTCCCCCCCTTCCCGGGACGCAACGGGCACTGGCACTTGCTGAGGTTCGTGGGGTTCTGATGCTGACCATGAATCCAGTCAGTACTTCCCACTTCCTATGCATTTTGATTTTGGATGGCTGTCTATCTCACACCTATTAGGAAGTCTGAAGAATGTGATTTATACTTACTCAGTTTGTGGATCTCGTGTGACTACCATGGGATCATTGTGTAGGCATGCATGGCAGCACACAGGTTGCATGCACATCCTTCTTATAAACCTTATTGTTCAACATTGGTGTTGTGAGCATGTGGAAGCTTGGACCAATATAAATAGGACCTCCAAAATATCTATGGTACCTATGGCTGAGAAAAGTCTCCTGAGTTGTATCATAGTCAATATGATAGTTTTGAAGGACCTGATTAGACCGTCAATAATTTAGCTGTTAAATCCTTGATTTATTGTTGGTATTATTCACCAGGAAGGAAACCTTGCTTTTAAGTGTTAGGTTGGACTTCCTCCAACAGGGCAGCTTTCACCTAGAGGCCTACACTTGGGGCCATAGCAAGTCACAATATTTGGATACCTTTGATTTTTTGAAAATATTAGGCACATGTAGACAAATGTCAAGATTGCCCACAGTTACTAGGCAGACATTAGGGTCGATTCAAAGAAACATGTAACAGCTTTGATTTGGGTGCCGATCATCCTATTTTTGCCGTCCGCTCGTGCGTTCGTATGAACTTGCGAGTGATTCTATAAGCAAATACGTTTCTATCCTAAAATGTACGTCCGTTCGTATGGCAGTTCGGGAATCAGACCTATGTCAGTTTCCATCCTGAATTTTCCGTTTCATTTCTCAGGTTGCAACATTGGTTTTGCCCTTTTTCCTTTTTTGTCTGGACGTAAATCCTTCTGATCTTGCGGCTGCGCACTACAAACTTACCTCATTAAAGTGCATTCTAAATATTTGGTCTTTTATTTTTCTTTATTTCATTCATTTTGTAGTAACCAACCATTAATGAATGCATTTGCATAAGTAAATCTTACTTTGTTTAATTTTTAGTTAACTTGCATTTTTTACTTGTGGATTTAATTTTAATATTTAGGCTTCAAATGGTACAACTTAAAATTTTGTGTGTGGTTACCCACACCCTCTACATACAGATTGCTCTCAAATATAAAAAAACACCCAGCAACTTCTGCATGTTATGAGCCTAGAAACAGCCAAGATGGCGGCTCAGGTATTATCGGGCAGCCTGCAAACAGAAAGGGCCTTGTGACTGTGTTGCTCTGGATTCTTTGATTTCTGACCTTTCCGTGCCCCCAGCTCTGCTGTGTCTGTGCAAAATACAGCAGTAACCCACATCCTGCACTTTATCCCGCTCTCCTCTCCTCAGTAAGTGTGATGCATCTGACCAAAGATGTGCTTAAATAATTAAACAAAGCAAAGGTAAACAACTACACCAATAAATGCAATCTAAAAATATTATTCTAGTACATCAATTTAAAAATAAATACCAAAGGACATAAGTTTCTTTAATTAACGCAAATAGATTGCAAAATAAAGGTTTACATGCAAAGGACTAATTAAGGTCCACATTAAAATGCTTTTATAAGGCATACATGAGTCAGGTATGCATTGCTATACAATTTATGGCCTCGGCCATGCTGATACATGCAGTTCATTGGAGCTCAAGACGCGCAGACTCCTCCACATAGCCAAAAAACCTGTTCAAGAACAGCAATACGACTGCTAAAAGGTGTCGGCAGTGGCTTTCTTTTAAAACGTCTTTAGAGGTTTGAAAACTGTTCTCTGAATCACACCTAAACCCATTCGATTATCCTAAGTTTTACGTTTTGATCCTAAGTTTTAGGATTTGATCCTAAGTTTTACGTTTTGATCCTAAAATTTAGGAACGAACTTGCGATGATCGTAAGAGCATATACGCATTCGAACGTAGGCTCGTGCGAGTCGGAAATGGCCAAAAAACCAGGAAAAAACACCCACCCAAACTTACGATTCTCGATCCGAAATCAATTAACTTTTGCTCTTTGAATCGAGGGGATAGTTTACATGGTACTTAATTGGTCATTGAAAACACATCTGCCTGCAATCTTTGCATCGTGCAAGCCAACCAGCACAGACACCAGGCATAGGGGTAGACAATCCAGGGCTCAGGGCCGAATGGCTGCCCCCTGGCCCTGCCACCTTTCCAGCCCCTATGCTCCTTGGTACAGGTACAGTGCTCTTCCTAGGACATACCCCTGGACTTACACCAGTCTCATATGGATGGGCACTGGGCACTCCCACACCCCAGTGCCCTGGAGAGGGTACAGGTAATTGGGCAGGAGGTGTCAACATGCCACCCTCCACCTGAAGCAGCAGTGAGATCTGAACCTTACAGTGGGGCCACCCTGTATAGAGCCTAAGAGAGTGGGACCCAGCAGCAACCATGGAAGTTCTTGGATCAGCCATGGTCTTTCCAAAAATAAGGAAAGAAATAAAAAGGGATGTAGTCTTGTGTCCAAAACCTTTTAAAGGTGGCTCTATACACAAGCATAAACCTCTACAAAGTTAGAGAGAAAATACAATTGTCCATTATTTACAAGCAGTGGTGGACCGGGGCCAAAAGTCAATTTTAAAACGCCTGGTCAGCACATGGCAACTAGACAAGCTTGTCCCAATGTCTTCCCTGACAAGTAAGCTCCTAAGCTGAGGCTATAGCATTGCGGAGACAGGTCATGGGCAAAGGATTTATGATAAAATCAGTAATACTGAAGCTATAGTATTGCAGGCAGATAATGTGGCAGAGGTACGCCCCCACAGCCATAATGCTGAGGTTATAGTATTGGGGACAGATCATGAGCTGGGGTTTCTTGGCTTGAGGAGACAAGGTGGGGGGCTTTCAGGGCATTCTGCATTAAATAGGGAGAGATTGCCTGTGGAGTGAGGGACAGATAGGTTGTTGTTAAAAAACAAAACTGTAGTTTTCAGGACTTTTATTTAGGGACAGTGTCTGGAGTGAGTGATAGATAGGTTGTTGTTAAGAGCGCTATTGTCCTTTTCAGGACATTTATTTAGGAACAGTGGCTAGAGTGAGGAATAAATAGCTTAGTTGTTAAAAACAATATTGTGCTTTCAGGACATTTATTTAGGGATAGCGGCTGGTGTGAGGGATACATAGGTTGCTGTTAAAAAAATTGTCCCTTTCAGGACATTTATTTAGGGACAGCGGCTAGAGTGAGGGATATATAAGGTCATTGTAGTTGAAGCCATGTGTGGCTCATTTTTGTTTAATAACAAATTGTAATTGAGTGTCCACTTGTTCAAGCCACTTGGGCGTCACTGCTCTTTAATTACAAGTATTAGTGGAGTATAAACTTGTTTAGGCCACTGCTGTTGAATAACAAGTATTAGTGGAGTGTCCACTTGTTTAGGCTACCTAAGTACCACTGCTGTTTAAAAACAAGTATTAGTGGAGTATCCACTTGTTCAGGCCAATTGAGTGTCACTGCTGGTAAACATCAAGTATTAGTGGAGTATCCACTTGCTCAGACCACTTGGGGGTCACTGCTGTTTAACACCAATTATTAGTGGAGTATCCACTTGTTCAGGCCCCTTAAGGGTAATCTTCTTGTTACTTTTCTTTTAAATTGTCCATTGTAACTGCAGGTGTCTAAAAATGCAGAAAGCAGTAAACAAGGGACAAGGGAGTGCCTATGATGCTGCTGCCTTCCTTTGGTGCAGGCAGGCGCAGATTTTTGTAGGCCCCAATACTGCTGGCAGAGTGGTTAGGTCAGAACAAGTTGAGGCAGTCATAGATTACATGGAACGCAGTGCTCCCAGTTCCATGGGATTATCTTCCAGCCACTCTTCTTCTGCCGAGAGTGCTGAGCCCTCCACCTCACCCCTTCTAAAATCAGCAAGGTTGTCGTGGCCACAAGTCATGGAAGTACTAATGCTCTATGATGACACTCCTAGCTGGGATACCGTGGGCGATCCACCTGCCCCCTACCCCAGTTGCAGACCTAGAGGTCTCAGATGTCTCAAACAGCTTATGTTGGAGGATGAGGACGTGGCCAGCGGACCACCACAGGACACCCTCGATGATGATGAGGTCTTAGACCCAATGTGGACTGAGGACCATCAGCGTTCCGAGGAAGAGGCAGTGGTCACACAGCCCCAGGCAGCCAGCAGAAAAGGGTGAAAACCACCAGTGGTCAGCCTGTTTCTACTACTGCCCACCAAGCCCAGTGAGCATGCCAAAGCTGCCTCAAAGGATCTCACCTGTGTGGCTTTTTGCAAGCAGTGTACAGACAACCGTTGCTGAATCTCAGCAAACAAAACTCGAGCTGCAGTGGCAGAAAAACATGAAGAACCTGCAAACACCTGAGTCTTCCTCTGCTGTTTCATTTGTCTCAGCCTCTAGCACCACCTCCCTATCAACAAGGCCACCTGTCTCCCCCCCCCAAAGGGAGAATATGAGACCTCCACCATTACCCCCTCCAACACCAGCAGCAGCACCATCACCAAGCCTGTCCACATCATCCTAGGGAAGCATTCAGCTTTCCATCCCGCAAACCTTGGAGAGAAAACAGAAGTTGGGCACATTTCACCCATAAGCCCTGACCCTGAATGCGAGCATATCCAAATTGCTGGCCTTTGAAATGCTCCCATTTCACCTGGTGGAGAAAGACAGTTTGAAAAATCTGATGGGGGTGGCTGTCCCAAAATATGCCATTCCCAGTTGCTGCTACTTTTCTCGCCATGCCATCCCTGCCTTGTGCAAACAGGTTGAAGAGAAAATAAAATGTGCACTGTGAAATGCCATTAGCTACATTGTCCACATCAGCAGTGATACGTGAACAAGTAAGCATGGGCAGGGATGTTATATCTCTTTAACTGCCCACTGGGTAGTGGCGACTGGGACTGAGGCGCGAAGCACTGTGGCACACATGCTTCCACCACCTAGGATTACTGAAAAGCAGTCAGTGCATCCTGTTGCCTCTTCCTCCTACTTTGCTTCCTCCTCATGCAGTCAGCGCAGCCCCGCCACCACCAATCTGAACACAGCAATGGGGAAATGGTAGTATGCTATGCTAAAATTCATCTGTCTGGGCGAAAGACTCCACACCACCCAGGAGCTGTGGACCGGCATTCAGTGGCTGCTGCTGTTGCACATGAAGCCCGGCAAGGTGACATTGGGCTAACCTTGTAGCACCCTTGGGCCAAACTGGGTTGACGCACATCCCTTGCCTGGGGCATGTGCTCATCTTGCTGGTGCAGAGCTTCTTGGCCCATTTTCCAGAGATCCCGGAGTTGCTGCATAAACTGCATAGCATGTGCACAGACTTTTGGCCTTCCCATCCTGCTCATCTGACTGCACTACAGAGGAACTTCGGACTTCCCACCCACTGCTTCATATTTGACACACGCTGGTGGATGCACTACTGGCTGAGTTCCCTGCTGACTTTGAGGGCTCAGTAGCATCAAGAGGCCGAGGAGAAAGTCACCAATGTGGCAGGGGCACCAGCAGCATCTTACAGGAACACCTTATTTAATTGTTCGCTCATCCCCTCCATGGGATACGGGCCGTAGTACCAGGAGGCAGACTTACCTGGTGGATGACTATCTGTCGACACGTCTCCTGGTACTGAGCAATTATGGGTTACTAAATTGGGCACGTGACCAGGGCTGTCAAGACTCTCGTCATAGGGAGGGGTCCCACAACCATTCAAGGTCCTGAGGACTCGTGTTAGTAAAAACGTACAGCATGATTTCAGTGACAGCTTTGTCAATCGGGCACATGTGGTACGGGTTTCATCCTGTTTACAGGAGAGGTATGGGTGTCACCAGGAACGGAAATAGAGGAAAAGCTTTCCAGGGCAGCAAAATGTGTTCTCTCATTTAGTCCTTGTGACATACTGTACAGCTGTACTGTGTCCTCATCTGCAGTATATGCTGTAGTCCAAGGCTTTTACAGGGACAGGGAATTCGAACAAACATTCTTAACAGTGCCACACATAAAAAAATAATTATATCTCAAACTATAATAAATATTTTCTGTATCACCTTTTTACCTAACAGCTGGACACCTAATGAGAATGTGGAGACTTTAAATGAATATAAAGTTTTAGGTTTCTGACTTCCTGAAACAAAGCCAAAAAGAAGGTACACATTAGATGCACACCCTTTCCCAAAGGGCTAATTATGGGAAACATAAATCGATTACGTAAAAGGAAAAACAGATTGTATAAGGCTGAATTTATCTGTTTTTTCCATTAAAGAGACCTTTTGTAATCTTAACATAATAAAGTATAAAACAAATAGTCGTGTGTATTAAAGCGGACCTTCACTCTGAATAAGAGTCTATCTTATATGTTTCCCACACCCTGTACATACAGATTGTCCACATTAAAAATCATCCTACCTGCATCTACTGCATGTTATGAGCCTTTAAACATCCAAGATGGCGGCTTATGGAAGCCGCCATCTTATCAGGCAGCCTGCAAACAGGAAGTGCCTCCTGACTGTGCTGCTCTGCATTCTGGGACTGCTGACCTTTACCTGACCCCAGCTCTACTCTGTCTGAGCAAAGCACAGCTATAACCCGCCCCCCTGTACCTTATCCCACTCTCCTCTCCTCAGTAAGTGTGATGCTTCTGAGTCAAGATGGCGGCGCCCGTATCCTAAATTCCTAAACAGAGTTGCAGCCCAGTGGGGGAAAGAATAATAAGTTAGTGACTAAAAACGTAAAATACATTAATTTTAGATGCTGGGGGACCGTTTTTTAAGAGTTTGGGCTTTTCATAAAATCACGCTGAAGGTCCGGTTTAAAGCTCCTTTTTGACTGACAAGCTTTTCATAGATGTGCCACATCCACCAAGTATTGTTCCTTGACTATAATTCATATCTTGATTCACTAAAATAACTAAATAAAAAAAAACATTTAAAAATTACAAATCCAACTGGCACGGAACAGGGGTGTAATTACTGCGGTTGCAGTTACCCCATGACCCTGTGACAGGTGGCCATGTGTGGAGTCAGGTCCGGGGTTTGGGGACTCGGTGTGGTGGCAGTTAACGCATAGGAAGAGGATGGTGGCAGGCATGATTGAAGTCCTGACTGTGAGCAAGCACTGTCATGTAATTGGTGCTTGCTTGGCAAGGGGATTGGCCAGTGGGAGAGGCTCAGACTGGCCCACAGGGTTAAAAGGAAGAAACCCAGTGGGCCCCTGGTCCAAGTAGCCCATTTGGGAACCTTCATCACCAAACCTGAGATATCTATAGCTTATTTGTGCCATCCCAGTTGCGCACACACACATGTGGACAATACAGCGTGGCATAATGTTTCTGTGTATGAGCCCTGAAGTAAGATGGTAATACTTGCATCTAAATTTGCAGTGGGCCCCCAGAGTCAGTTCTACTGGTGGGCCCCAGTCATCCCAGTCCGACACTTCAGTGGGACATAGCATACGTCACCTGACAATCCTCGGTGGGCTTCCCAGAAGCACAAGGTGTGCTCTCCAACCTCTCCACTCTACTCACAACCACCACCTGGTTACAGGTTCTGCTCATTTTCATGGAGTCCGGGCTGTCATAAGCCCGGACTGCTCATCCATAAGCCTGCTGTGACATTAGGCTCGATTCAGAGAGACAAAAAAATACTTTCGTTTTAGTGCCGATCTGTTTTTTTTTTGGAAAATTTCCCGCTCTCGTATGAGTGTGCGAGCGATTCTATGCATGCATTGCAATCCTTCTGTAAAGTTTCCGTCCGTTCGTACTGCAGATTACGAATACGAGGATGTCATTTTCCAGCGTGACTTTTCCGTTTCATTTTCACATGTTACAACGTAGGCTTTCGTTTTTGCCCTTTTCCCATCGTATCCTCCCACGAATCCTTTACGTTTCCCGTTAGTTTCTGTTTCCCTTTTTCAACAAATAATCGTCCAGACGGAAATCCTTACGATCTTGCGCCTGCGCACTACAAACTTAACTCATTAAAGTGCTCGCCTACATATTTGCCACCCTCACTTCTACTACAATGTTTAGCTAAATCACTTAGCACTATCCTCCATCTTCCCTTTTGGACCCTTAAATCTCACCCAAACCACTTCGCGGTTAGGTTCTTCTTCCATTTTAGGTCCCTAAAACTTACCCAAATCACTTCTTGGTCAAGTGAATATTCATCTTTAAATATTTCTGGGCCCATTAGTTTTGTGTTAATGTATTTTGTAAATGAAATGACACTGAAACATTTTTTATTTTAATTCCATCATAAAATATAAAATCTTAAAAAAAAATTCAAATTTAAAATTTTTACAACTATAAAAAACAAAATACATAGCAATGGCAGGCCACAGAACATTATTCTTCATCTGTGGTCCCCAACAAGTCGCGCAGCTCCTGCATCTCGCCCACCAACTGAAAGACCCTGACACTCAGTTGTGTGGCACGTGGGGTTCCTGTTAAAAAACGTAAATTAAAATATTGGTATATCCTTGTTGGGGTCATACTGCAGTGCCCCCCCCCCTGTATGGTTCAAACACCTAAATCTGGACTTCAAAAGCCAGAGGGCCCTCGCCACCATGGCCCAGGTTTTGCATAGTGCACGATTAGAGAACCACTGGCCCGCATTCTGCAGGCAAAGAACGGGCATCAGGAGCAATGGCAGGAGTGGATATCCAGAATCCCCTGAAAGAATTTCAAAATACTAACATAAAATACACATTCTAAGCTACAATATTGTTTAACATATCATCAAGGGCTAAAAACAGCCATAGGTTAAGACATGAGTCATCAACTATATTCATTGGCATACAGTGAAAATTGATTGATGGAATGTGAGCAAACTTACCCAGGAGCCATCCACCAGATAATTCTCTTGACTCAAACTGACGAAATAAGCCGGAGCTCTGCAATATATAAGCATCATGGGACGACCCTGGATGCCCTGCAAGAACACTGAGGAATCGCATAGCTGGACCAAACACTGCTTGTATGTTGTGCGAGTGGCACATCTTGCGGTTCCTGCAACCAAATATAAAATAATTGCACAAAGCAAAGGTAACCGACTAAAACAATAACTCCTACAACAAATTAAGATTCAAGTTCAACAATCCAAATATAATTCACAAAGGACATAAGTCTAAAAAAATATAGCAGTTATATGGATGTGTGGGAAAATAAAGGTTTACATGCTAAGGACTAATTAAGGTCAGCATTAAAATGCTTCTATAAGGCACACATGAAATGTATTGATTCAGGTATTGCATTGCATTGCTATACAATTTATGGCCTCGGCCATGCTGATACATGCAATGCCTTGGTGCTAAAGCGCACAGACTCCTCCACATAGCCGCAAAACATGTTCAACAATAGCAATCCGAGCCGTAAGGACCCGTAAGTGGATCAGAAATGAAACGGATTTATAGGGTGGTGGTCTGTCGGAAATCAGATCTCTGAATCAGACGCAAGCCC
The DNA here is from genome assembly GCA_027917425.1 of Gastrophryne carolinensis. NCBI lineage: Eukaryota > Metazoa > Chordata > Amphibia > Anura > Microhylidae > Gastrophryne > Gastrophryne carolinensis. The sequence continues at coordinate 203,416,426 of CM051240.1, read as the reverse complement.
ATCCCAACATTGTAAGTTATCTGAACGAACGAAAAATATCAGATTTTGTTTGGAAAATGATCCGAACTAAGGCAAATGATCCGATTTGTTTTCGTTCATCGGAAGCACATATACGCATTTTCCCGAACGTTCGTATGAATGAAAAATGAACGAAAAAAAGCAAAAAGATGACAAACACCCACTAAAACTTTCACAGACAGCTATGGAACTCCAGACGAATGTGTCTCTGAATCGAGCCTATTGTGCGCTGTGCCTGCCAGGCTTTCAGAGAGTTTTCTTTTGGGCCCATAGTAATTTAGTTACGACACTGCTAGTAGTAAAAGTGTGCTGGACAGTGCTGGCTAGAGATGAGCGAATCGATTCGGACGAACCCGAATTCGTTCCGAATTTCAGGAAAAATTTGATTCTGAACGAATCCGAATTTCCCCACGATTCGATCGATCGAAGTTTTCTTTTAAACTCCATTTATTTCAGTTAGAGCCATTGTAAAATGGTGGATGCACATGTCTGGACATATCCCCTGGGGCAAGTTATCATGGGAAGGTCACATGCAGCCAGGAAGCCCGGTGATGTCACAGTGCTATATAAATGGCGGCCATCTTGCTTGTGCGCATTTCAGCCTTGCATTGCAGACAGAATGGAGGTTGCTGCAGACAGGGAGAGACTTACAGACAGGCAGGGAGAGTCAGGGAGACCCACAGAGACCAATACAGTGCCAGGGAGAGCCAGGGAAAGATAGGGAAAGATAGGGAAAAATCGGGAACGATCCAGGCAGGGACAGCAGAGAAAATGACAGGGAAACTTTTTTTTTTTTTATTTTCACTTCACTTCATTTGCCAGATCAGTTTTAAATTGCTTTTTTTTGTGCTGTAAATATTCCTGGCCACTGTGCATCCCATCTTGGCAGTGGCATATTTAACCCTATCTGTTACACACAAGCATTTCCTATAACTCGATTAGTTTTAATTTTTTTTGTATGCTGTAAAAACCCCAGCCGACATGGGCATACTATTTCAGCACATTTCACCCTATCTGTTATACTAAATCAGCTTCTAAAGGCTCTGTTTTATTAATATATTGCATTTTCAATTGGTTTTGTGCGTCCTGTAAAAACACCAGCCCACATGGGCATACTATTTCAGCACATTTCACCCTATCTGTTATGCTAAATCAGCTTCTAAAGGCTCTGTTTTATTAATATATTGCATTTTGAATTGGTTTTGTGCATCCTGTAAAAACACCAGGCCACATGGGCATCCCAAACCAGCACATTTCACCCTATCTGTTATACAAAATCAGCTTCTACAGGCTCTGTTTTATTAATATATTGCATTTGGAATTGGTTTTGTGCGTCCTGTAAAAACACCAGGCCGCAGGGTATCCCAAACAAGCACATTTCACCCTATCTGTTATACTAAAGCAGCTTCTACAGGCTCTGTTTTATTAATATATTGCATTTTGAATTGGTTTTGTGCTTCCTGTAAAAACACCAGGCCGCAGGGTATCCCAAACAAGCACATTTCACCCTATCTGTTATGCTAAAGCAGCTTCTAAAGGCTCTGTTTTATTAATATATTGCATTTTGAATTGGTTTTGTGCATCCTGTAAAACACCAGGCCACATGGGCATCCCAAACCAGCACATTTCACCCTATCTGTTATACTAAATCAGCTTCTAAAGGCTCTGTTTTATTAATATATTGCATTTTGAATTGGTTTTGTGCGTCCTGTAAAAACACCAGCCCACATGGGCATACTATTTCAGCACATTTCACCCTATCTGTTATACTAAATCAGCTTCTACAGGCTCTGTTTTATTAATATATTGCATTTTGAATTGGTTTTGTGCATCCTGTAAAAACACCAGGCCACATGGGCATCCCAAACCAGCACATTTCACCTTATCTGTTATACTAAATCAGCTTCTAAAGGCTCTGTTTAATTAATATATTACATTTTGAATTGGTTTTGTGCTTCCTGTAAAAACACCAGGCCACATGGGCATCCCAAACCAGCACATTTCACCCTGTTATACTAAATCAGCTTCTACAGGCTCTGTTTTATTAATATATTGCATTTGGAATTGCTTTTGTGCTTCCTGTAAAAACACCAGGCCGCAGGGTATCCCAAACTGGCACATTTCACCCTATCTGTTATACTAAAGCAGCTTCTAAAGGCTCTGTTTTATTAATATATTGCATTTTGAATTGGCTTTGTGCTTCTTGTAAAAACACCAGGCCGCAGGGTATCCCAAACCAGCACATTTCACCCTTTCTGTTATACTAAAGCAGCTTCTAAAGGCTCTGTTTTATTAATATATTGCATTTTGAATTGGCTTTGTGCTTCCTGTAAAAACACCAGGCCGCAGGGTATCCCAAACCATCACATTTCACCCTATCTATTATACTAAAGCAGCTTCTACAGGCTCTGTTTTATTAATATATTGCATTTTGAATTGGTTTTGTGCGTCCTGTAAAAACACCAGACCGCAGGGTATCCCAAACCGGCACATTTCACCCTATCTGTTATACTAAAGCAGCTTCTACAAGCTCTGTTTTATTAATATTTTGCATTTGGAATTGGTTTTGTGCGTCCTATAAAAACACCAGGCCACAGGGTATCCCAAACCAGCACATTTCACCCTATCTGTTATACTAAAGCAGCTTCTACAGGCTCTGTTTTATTAATATATTGCATTTTGAATTGGTTTTGTGCGTCTTGTAAAAACACCAGCCCGTAGGGTATCCCATATTGCCAATTTTCATAGTATCTGGTGCAGAGAAGCAGTATCTCACTTTATTTAGCTTCTGCTTTTTAAAGTAAACACATTTTTTAAGTGCCTATTGCGCATTTCAAATACATAAAAATGTCAGGCAGACAAGTGCCAGGATGTTCAAAGAGGAGTGGCAGAGGCCAAGATTCAGCAGGCAGAGGTCGCAGCAGACTAGGGGCGAGTGGCAGCAGGAGTCGCGGTGAGAGACCTGATCTGCCAGTATCTTCTAGCGGTCGTGTCTCCACCAGTAACGCATCTGCCGTGGTAGATTGGTTAACGCGGTCATCCACATCATCACAAGTTACATCTGACACCCCCAGTGTAGGGTCGGTAGGTTCCTCTGACACAACCCTGAGTTGGCATGGCCCGAGAGCAGTCCCTGTCCTCCCATTGCCTCTGTCCTACGCCGTTCCCTCCCCCAGCGATGTATGCTATGCTTTGGGTTCAGCTCCACTCTTTAGTGAGGAGGACGATCAGATAGAGGACAGTCAGCAGCTACTGCCCAGCCAAGAAATGGAGGTGGCTTCCTTCACTAGGCAGACAAATAGTGATGTGGAGAGTGGCGTGGGTGTTGTTGCGAGCGTTCCAGCTCCTGTGCCAGACACTGTTGAGGAAACCGAGAACATCAGTGACGTGCAGCCACAACTCGGTGATGATGATGATGATGAAGCCGATCGCACTTGGGAGCCGGGTGCAGAAGGGGCTTCATCCTCATCATCAGGAGAAGAGGGGCGCAGGTTGCCCCGGAGTCAGCAGCTGAGGCAGCAAGGTGTTAGCAGCATGGTTGGCAGTCAGCATGGGGGCAGAATTGTAAAGCCTGGAGCCAAACGGGGACGGGGTAGAGCACCTGCTGCGTGGCAGGCTACCTTATCGGGAGGTAGTGGAGCAGGGGTTCCTGGAGTTGGTGACAGTAGCAGTGAATCAGTGCGGGCTGTTGGTGTGAAAAGTAGCTTCTCAGCAGTGTGGCAGTTTTTTCTCAAGCATCCGCAGGAGGGTAACATGGCCACATGCAAGATATGTAGGCAGAAGGTGATGCGTGGTCAGGGCCCAAATGTTGGCACCACGGCCCCGCGTCAACATATGATGTGTCACCATAAAGTGGCCTGGGAGAACCGAGGCTCCGAAGAGGTGGTCCAGCCGGCTTCCTCACCAAGTGGCACGCCGCTCCCAATTTCTGCCAGCCAAGGCTCCAGCACCTCAGCCGCAGGCAGCTGTGCGTCATACCCATCCTCTGTCGCTCCTCCTGATGCTCCTGCTCCTCCTCCTCCAAGTCATGCATCCCGCCAGCAATCCATCAGCGAAGCCATGTCCAAGAGACATCAGTATGCGCCCACTCATCCTACGGCGCAGAAGCTGAATGTGCTCCTGTCCAAGTTGCTGGTGCTGCAGTCGCTCCCTTTTCAGGTGGTGGACTCTGCACCTTTCAGAGAACTGATGGCTTGTGCCGAGCCGAGGTGGAGAGTCCCAAGCCGTCATTTCTTTGCCAAGAAGGCAGTACCAGCGCTGCACACTTTTGTTGAACAGAAGGTGGGCCAGTCCTTGAGCCTGTCGGTGTGTAGCAAAGTGCATGGCAGCGCCGACGTCTGGAGCTGTCAGGGACAGTACATGTCATTTACGGCCCACTGGGTGAATGTGGTCCCTTTGCAGCAGCAGCAACTTGGACAGGTCACGCCGCTTCGGCCTCCACGCTCCCTGGCCGTTGTGCCTGTGACACCATGCGACTCGGCCTCCTCATCCTCCGCCATCTCCTAACCCTCCGCTGTAGGCTCAAGTCTCGGTGCCCCTCCAGCCTACCATGTGTGCAGGGCACGGAGGTGTCACGCTGTGCTTCACATGGCTTGTCTTGGCGAACGGAGTCACACAGGGGAGGAACTGCTTAAATGTATTCATCAAGAAATCCAAACATGGCTTAGTCCAAGAAAACTGAAAATGGGAATCATGGTTACCGACAATGGGAAGAACATTTTGTCTGCGCTGCGACAAGGAAGGCTGACCCTTGCGCCCTGCATGGCTCATGTCTTCAATCTGGTTGTGAAGCGGTTTCTGAAGTCTTCCCCCCATCTGCAAGACATCCTAACAACTTCAAGGAAACTTTGCATGCACTTCAGCCACTCATACACCGCCAAGCACACCCTTCTTGAGCTACAGCGTCAGAACGGTAGCCCCCAACATAGTCTGATTTGCGATGTTTCCACCCGTTGGAATTCCACCCTGCATATGTTGGACAGACTATACGAACAGATAAAAGCCATCACGGATTTCTTGATGATCCAAGCGGATAGGGGGACTCCCCTGTGTAACTTCAATGTCAACCAGTGGCAGCTCATACGTGACACCTGCCGTTTGCTCAGGCCCTTTGAGGAAGCCACTTTATTTGTGAGTCGCCAGGATTACGGGATGAACGACGTGATTCCACTGCTTCATGTACTACAGCACATGTTGGAAACCATGGCTGGTCAGGGCACTGGAGACATGGCGTCTACATCTTACGGCCACATGAACCCCATTGGAGCTGAACTGGAGGAGGAGGAGGAAGAGGAGGAGGAGTGGCACAGTGCACAGTTTAGGCTTGGCGAAATGGCTGGTGTATCTAGTCAGTGGACAGGAGAGGAGGAGCAGGAGCAGCCAGAGGAGCTAGAGGGTTGTGAGGAAGGCGAGACACACCATGGCAGTATGCAGTGGAGATGGAGACAGGTAGTCCCTCCGAGTCACTTGCGCAAATGGCAGGAAGCATGCTCATGTGCTTGCGTAGTGACCCCAGAATTGTTTCCATTTGTCAGCGGGATGACTTCTGGCTCTCCACCTTATTGGACCCTTGCTTCCGGCACAAAATGGGGGCATTTTTTAAACCCGCCGAGAGGGAGGACAAACTGACCTACTACAAAGACATTCTACGTAGTCAGTTGGCCGATGCCGATCTGCGCCATGGTCCATACTCTCGCAGGTCTGCGCTCACCTTCCACTGCCATGGCTGCTGGGAGGGTTGGCAGGAGTAGCAGCAGCAGCTCCATCAGCAGCAGCCTCAGTCTTCAGTCGCTAATGAGTAGCTTTCTACACCCGCATAGTGAACCAGCATACCTTGACATGACCATGCCAACACACCTTGAGGATCCGCTGGACTTTGGCTGGGCAGCCAAACTTGACTTGTGGCCGCAGCTAGCTGAGTTTGCCCTGGAAAAGCTGTCCTGCCCGGCAAGTAGCGTACCATCTGAGCGGGTGTTTAGTGCGGCGGGGGCCATAGTTACGGCGAGGAGAACTCGTCTGTCAACTAAAAATGTGGAGAGACTCACCTTTGTGAAAATGAATCAGGGATGGATCAGCCAGGATTTCCACCCACCAATGGCTGATGCATGCGACTAGATTCAGCATGGTGCCACGTTTTACACTTTCCAAATGGTGCAAAACATATTTATGTCTTTAGGCCAATTTTTGGGCTCCTGCTGCCAACTCCAGTGTCTCTTTCAAGCTATGTTTGGGCTGCTGCTGCCAACTCCAGTGTGTCTTTAGGCCAATTTTTGGGCTCCTGCTGCCAACTCCAGTATCTCTTTCAAGCAATTTTTGGGCTGCTGCTGCTGCCAACTCCAGGGTGTGTCTTTAGTTCAATTTTTGGGCTCCTGCTGCCAACTCCAGTGTCTCTTTCAAGCAATGTTTGGGCTCCTGCTGCTGCTGCCAACTCCAGGGTGTCTTTAGGCCAATTTTTGGGCTCCTGCTGCCAACTTCAGTGTCTCTTTCAGCCAATGTTTGGGCTCCTGCTGCTGCTGCTGGCAACTCCAGTGTGTCTTTAGGCCAATTTTTGGGTTCCTGCTGCTGCTGCTGCTGCCACCTCCAGGGTGTGTCTATCAGTCAATGTTTGGGGTCCTGCTGCCAACTCCAGTGTCTCTTTCAAGCTATGTTTGGGCTGCTTCTGCTGCTGCCAACTCCAGTGTCTTTCAAGCTATGTTTGGGCTGCTGCTGCTTGCAACTCCAGGGTGTCATTCAGCCAATTTTTGGGCTCCTGCTGCCAACTCCAGTGTGTTTTTGAAGCTATTTTTGGGCTGCTGCTGCTGCTGCTTGCAACTCCAAGGTGTCATTCAGCCAATTTTTGGGCTCCTGCTGCCAACTCCAGTGTCTCTTTCAAGCTATGTTTGGGCTCCTGCTGCTGCTTGCTTGCGACTCCAGGATGTCATTCAGCCAATTTTTGGGCTCCTGCTGCCAACTCCAGTGTGTCTTTCAAGCTATGTTTGGGATCCTGCTGCTGCTGCTTGCGACTCCAGGGTATCATTCAGCCAATTTATGGGCTCCTGCTGCCAACTCCAGTGTCTCTTTCAAGCTATGTTTGGGCTGCTGCTGCTGCTGCTTGCAACTCCAGGGTGTCATTCAGCCAATTGTTGGGCTCCTGCTGCCAACTCCAGTGTCTCTTTTAAGCTATGTTTGGGTTGCTGCTGCTTGCAACTCCAGGGTGTCATTCAGCCAATGTTTGGGCTCCTGCTGCCAACTCCTGTGTGTCTTTCAAGCTATGTTTGGGCTGCTGCTTGCAACTCCAGGGTGTCATTCAACCAATTTTTGGACTCCTGCTGCTTGCAACTCCAGTGTGTCTTTCACGCTATGTGTGGGCTCCTGCTGCTGCTGCTTGCGACTCCAGGGTGTCATTCAGCCAATTTTTGGGCTCCTGCTGCCAATTCCAGTGTCTCTTTCAAGCTATGTTTGGGCAGCTGCTGCTGCTGCCAACTCCAGTGTCTCTTTCAAGCTATGTTTGGGTTCCTGCTGCTGCTGCTTGTGACTCCAGGATGTCATTCAGCCAATTTTTAGGCTCCTGCTGCCAACTCCAGTGTGTCTTTCAAGCTAAGTATGGGCTGTTGCTGCTGCTGCTTGCGACTCCAGGGTGTCATTCAGCCAATTTTGGGCTCCTGCTGCCAACTCCAGTGTCCCTTTCAGCCAATGTTTGGGCTCCTGCTGCTGCTTGCAACTCCAGGGTGTCATTCAGCCAATTTTTGGGCTCCTGCTGCCAACTCCAGTGCCTCTTTCAAGCTATGTTTGGGTTGCTGCTGCTTGAGACTCCAGGGTGTCATTCAGCCAAATTTTGGGCTCCTGCTGCCAACTCCTGTGTGTCTGTCAAGCTATGTTTGGGCTGCTGCTGCTGCTTGTAACTCCAGGGTGTCATTCAGCCAATTTTTGGGCTCCTGCTGCCAACTCCAGTGTCTCTTTCAAGCTATGTTTGGGCTCCTGCTGCTGCTGCTTGCGACACCAGGGTGTCATTCAGCCAATTTTTGGGCTCCTGCTGCCAACTCCAGTGTCTCTTTCAAGCTAAGTTTGGGCTGCTGCTGCCAACTCCAGTGTCTTTCAAGCTATGTTTGGGCTGCTGCTGCTTGCAACTCCAGGGTATCATTCAGCCAATTTTTGGGCTCCTGCTGCCAACTCCAGTGTGTTTTTGAAGCTATGTATGGGCTGTTGCTGCTGCTGCTGCTTGCAACTCCAGGGTGTCATTCAGCCAATTTTTGGGCTCCTGCTGCCAACTCCAGTGTCTCTTTCAAGCTATGTTTGGGCTCCTACTGCTGCTGCTTGCGACACCAGGGTGTCATTCAGCCATTTTTTGGGCTCCTGCTGCCAACTCCAGTGTCTCTTTCAAGCTAAGTTTGGGCTGCTGCTGCCAACTCCAGTGTCTTTCAAGCTATGTTTGGGCTGCTGCTGCTTGCAACTCCAGGGTATCATTCAGCCAATTTTTGGGCTCCTGCTGCCAACTCCAGTGTGTTTTTGAAGCTATGTATGGGCTGTTGCTGCTGCTGCTGCTTGCAACTCCAGGGTGTCATTCAGCCAATTTTTGGGCTCCTGCTGCCAACTCCAGTGTCTCTTTCAAGCTATGTTTGGGCTCCTGCTGCTGCTGCTGCTGCTTGCGACTCCAGGATGTCATTCAGCCAATTTTTGGGCTCCTGCTGCCAACTCCAGTGTTTCTTTCAAGCTATGTTTGGGCTCCTGCTGCTGCTGCTTGCAACTGCAGGGTGTCATTCAGCCAATTTTGGGCTCCTGCTGCCAACTCCAGTGTCCCTTTCAGCCAATGTTTGGGCTCCTGCTGCTTGCAACTCCAGGGTGTTATTCAGCTAATTTTTGGGCTCCTGATGCCAACTCCAGTGCCTCTTTCAAGCTATGTTTGGGTTGCTGCTGCTTGAGACTCCAGGGTGTCATTCAGCCAATTTTTGGGCTCCTGTTGCCAACTCCTGTGTGTCTTTCAAGCTATGTTTGGGCTGCTGCTGCTGCTGCTTGTAACTCCAGGGTGTCATTCAGCCAATTTTTGGGCTCCTGCTGCCAACTCCAGTGTCTCTTTCAAGCTATGTTTGGGCTGCTGCTGCTTCTTGCAACTCCAGGGTGTCATTCAGCCAATTTTTGGGCTCCTGCTGCTCCTGCTGCCAACTCCAGGATGTCTTTCAGCCAATATTTGGGCCCCTGCTGCTGCCAGCTCCAGGGTGTGTTTTTCAGGCAATATAGGGGCCCCTCATAGTGATGCCACCTCAACTCTCTGCAATTGTGCCGCTCTGTGATTCTAATAGCGATGCCTCTGAACTGCATGTCATAATTATTTACAGTATTATTTCACTAACCCAGCACGCATCCTATGCATGTTACAGAAAGGCAGAATGGTTTACAACCCTATTGAGGCTCTAGGAAGCTCAGAAATAGCCGTTTTTAATAGCGATTCGTCGCGAATCAATTCGGACGGAAGCAAATTTTGTCGGAAAATTCGGCGAATCAGACGAATCGAATTTTTCAAAAGTTCGCTCATCTCTAGTGTTGGCAGTGGGGACAAGTCATCTCTGATAACTAATAGGAGTATTTTCCTGACTCCCTAATTCAAGGGCAGCCTGGGGTCCTGCCTGTAGTTGAGTGTGCTTCTTGGCTGAGGCTATGGCATTTCAGAGATAGATCGTGGGAAGGGTATTATCCCTGACAGTCCAGTGCTGAGGCTACAGCATTTCAGCGAAAGAACAGCGGGCATGGTGCAATAAACATATGGCAGGAATGCATATCGCCAGGCCCCGGGTGTGGCCGACTGTGTGCTGGACGCAACACCTGGTCCAGCTGACCCCAAATTAGTGCAGCCCTCCAGTAAATTCTCCCCTCCCTATGAAAATATAACCCTGCTGTTTATACACTCGGTGGAATGATACAGATGGCATGGTATGGCTGAGGTTTGTAGTTCCATACTATACTTTGTAATAGGGAAAACGCCTATGATTCATTTCACACTGGGGCTATTGCGATCCATAACAGCATTGCCCTTAGTAACCATTCACATTTGGCTATTGTGGGGCAAAAAGTTCTAAATGCCATGATTGTGGCAGTAGCACTTGCAATCACAATTGTTAGTGCACCATGATTGCACTGGTTGAAAGGAGCCTAAAACCGATCAGGAAATGTTGATATGCTATAAACATTGGCCATAATAACCTATGAGCCCTTTCACACAGATGTTTGTCAATTGTGGGGCGATCATGCAGCAATTTGGCGGTGATAGCGCTTGCGATCACAATAGCGAGGCAAGGTGAAAAGTCCACTGTCCGCACCAGAGGCTCGGCACCAAAACCGAAGGACAGTAGCCTGCAGGGCTCCATATGATCATTTCTGTGTGCTGGGAGGTAAGTGCCTTTTATTTTTTTTTTATGGGGACCAAGAACCTTCTTGGCCAGCCCTAGAATACAAAAACCACCTGTTTAGGGATTCCCTGCTGCAAAAAATGTCCCATAGCATACCCACTGCTAATGCGCATACCAATTCTATGTCTATCCTAAAGCGGAACAAAACCTGGGATTTTAACTATCCCGGATTTTTGCATTTTTGCTCCATGCCCTGGGGACATCCTGTTGTGGGATGCCCAACTGTGTGAATCCCCCCAGATCGCCCAGTACAGCTCACATGTCCCCGGTCTAATGACACATGCGCAGGCTCTCATCCTATCAGAACCATTTGCTGTGCCTATGTCATTTGGCAAACGGCTCTGATAGGTTTCAATGGAGAGCATTAGTGACCACATCCCCAGTGGCATGTGCGATCCCGCTCCAGCCTATCTGAATGGCTGGGACGTGTACAGCCCCAAGATGCAAGGGGTGTGTCCGCTTTCACTCCCCATTGTAAACAATCCAAATTACAACAAGCACGGCAAACGGCTCTAATTAGACGAGAGCCCACTCATGCCTGTTGGAGCGGAGGAAGGGGAGTAAATACCGGTGACTTGGGGGGTTCACACAGTGGGGCATCCTGCAGTTTAAGAATTTCTGTTTCCATAGGATGTTAGAAAATCAGTTACAAACTACTGTACCCACTGTAACTGGAAAAAAAAATCAGTTCGGAACAGATTTACTTCAGTCCTGCATTCAGAATCCCGAAAGTCCTTGAAGATCTGTCATGGCAGCCAGAAAGTGTTAAAAGTATTATTATTTTTTTTTTTATATCAAGAGGCTGAACACATCAACAAACAACACGCTGAGAAAATTAAAGGTTCCCTTCTAATGATGCATATTAGGCCTCTTTGGTGGTCTAAGCTGGAGGATTACATCCATTTTACAACTTCCATCTTCCTGTCACAGGAGCAGCCGGGTGATTGCTAGTTTTGTTGTTACAAATGTCACCTCCTTTTTTCCATTTTTTTTTCAAAAACCCCTTAAAGTAAATGGGGGGAGAGCGGCTTATACCTGTCATTTTGATCATGGTAAACAATGTTATATGGAAATACCGTTGTGAGCGGCACTGGGGACCCCCGCTGATTTTGTTTTTCAGAAAATGGCAAGTTTTTGTTGCTAATGGAGTGAAATTTAAATAAAGCCTGACCTTCGATATAAAAGCAGACATTATGACAAAATAAAATTATAGATTTTGTGGATGAATTGAAGTCTAATGTTGGCTTCCTTTGGTTAAATTCTTTTTATGTCGCAAAATGAGAAGAAAGCAGCGGGGTGAAGGAGGGGGGGGTTGAATTTCGCTTTTTTTTAATACATTTGATGGAATGTTCTCACTTTGAATGAGCTATAATGGGGGCTTGAATCCAGTGACACGCTGGAGTCATCTCTTCATTCCCAGATATTCATTTTCTTGGTTAAATTTATGCCAGGAAATAATGTCTCGTAGAATAATAGCAATAATAAAAGATTTAAGGTTATATAAAGGTAAGACATACCTATACATTTATGTTGCATTTGTTTTGGATGGAGTTAAGATTGGTTAATAAATTAAACCCACCAGTGATGCAAATCGATAGTCCTCTCTCAGGGAGTGGAAAAATAAATCACTATTATAAAATCTGCCCCCCAATCCAATCAGCACAGGGCTCAAATACCAACTGGCCGGCACCTGGCACTGCAGGTTCACCAACCCCTATATTGTTTGGTACAGGTCCGTTGCTCTTCTAGGGATGCACCCAGCACTGGCCCCATACTGGGGCCATATTGATGCACTTCCACATACCTGGTACCCAAGAGAGGGTGCTGGTAATAGGACGGTGGGACCAACATGCCACCCACTGACCCCAGCAGGTGGCATGCTGGCCTCCATACCCTGTGAACGTGTATAGGGGTCACCTGGTTGGGGAAGCCTTTATACTACATAGGCAAAGCTCATAAGGAGATTGATATCACACTGCTACATATGTCACCTGTGGCTTGGGACTGAGTGAAAAGGTCTGGCCTGAAGATCAACTCCTGCTGAGAGCCGCTCTCGACACACAAGCTTCAAAGGGTTCGTATGGCCAGTCTGTCACCAACAAACTACTGGGAATTCCTGGGCCACAGTTCACCCTAACCATCAGCCAAATACATAATCAGAACCTGGTGGTCCAGATGCACCATACGATTGGATTGTTCAACACTAGTGCTAGGGTTTTAGGAGCTTCCTACCAAAAGTTCTGATCTAAAATACTTTTAAGAGTCCAAACACCTACCCCATCCAGGGTCCAGGGCTATTCCCCTAGCATCTCAGGACCTGGGGGCAGCCATCTTGGAGGGAATGCACAGAGTGGCAGGTCTGTCACCCTATCCCGAGCAGCAGTGTGACTATACTGGTTATTCACTAAAGTTCAACTGTCACTTAGATCTACAGCTGCTATTCATAGTCCCGCCACCCACTGAAATTCGGGGAACATTGTGGTGATCAGGTGAGTTGTTTTATTATTTTAACACCCAAATTGGGCCTTTTTTATTCTAGCACCAATTAACCTAAGGCCAGCCCTAAAGGTAAATACAGGATTTTTGGTTTATGACAGCACATTAATTGGCCATTCCCCACTCTTATCTATCTACAATATCTATCTGTGAGGATCCAGGGATCGGCTGCTGCCCTGCTGATGGCTTGCGCTATTTACTATCTGGCACGCAGTTGGACAGCCACCAGCGGGTGTCAGCAGAGCCTCTGAAGTTTCTATCTGCCCCTCAGCTGCTGCACCTGATGTTAGCCCTATATAGGTGTAAAACACCCAGGTGCAGCTGGATTTTGTGCATTTTCTTGATCATAGCCAGTAGCAAGCAGGCCTCTTCGTGGCTTCATGCCTGGGATCCTCTATGCAGTGGGTCTCCTGTTGGTTCCTGGAGGCTGCTGGCTCCTGTCTTGTACCCTGGGGTGAGTCACCAGCTACTGGGGGTCCCTCTGTTTTGGTTTATGTTTTTTTTTAGCATATGCTTGTGTTTAGTTAGTTTTAGTTTTGTGTTTTTGTTGCCTGAATTCAAGGTCTTTCTGTTTCCATTCTGCCTGCATAATAGGTCATTCTTTGTTTTGTGGTTTATTGTTTGCCTTTGTTTTATAAACTCCCTTTTAATTAATTTATTCCTGTGTTGTGCCATTGCTCTGGCCTAAATAATCTGCTCCCCTTTTGGAGAATTCCATTCGGAGAGCCCCCCTGGCCTGACACTATCTATCTACAGTATCATCACTAGTGCAGTTGTAGCCACTTGCTTATTACTCGGTGAAAGACAACAACTCTTGTTGTGTATTTGGCTTTAATAAGGTAATTAATAATCTTCTGTATAATAACGAGGAGGATTTGGGAGAAGCTGGATCATAATGTAACATGATGTAACCACCTAGAAGTATAAATCACTTGTCACTTTCCATGTTATGAGCCTGTCAATAAAATTAATGGTGCTTGGGGAGTTTGATTTGAAAAGAGACAATGGCAGCTTGTTTAAAGTAGACCAAAACCCACAGAGATCGGCCCAGGAATCTTCTTCTGGGCCAATTGATTCCCTCCCCCCGAATCAGGATGCCCCGCTTTTTGAAACCCCCCAGGTCGCCCATAAACTCACCTTCTTTCCTGGTCCAACGGCACATGCGCGAGCAGCAGCTGCATCTCCGCTATACCCCTAACAGGGCGCGTGCCCGCAACAGGAATTTGGGAATAACCTTTTGCCTGAAATTTCCCTTTACGCACCAGCTGCAGCAAAATGGGAAGGGGGTCGGACTACAATAGTTATTTTGCTAAGATACCCTTTAAAGTCTTATGCATCGAGGATCAAATCTACTTACATTTGTGCTCCTGTTTCTGAAGGAATTATGCTGGAGTTGAGAAAATAATTTATATTCTAACAACACACACACACACACACACACACACACACACACACACACACACACACTATGGCCAGTCTATATTAATAGAGATAATTAAAATAAATACTTTATCAACAGTAAACCCCCTCCCATAAATCATAACATGAAAGCCAATTGCATAAGGCTTATAAATAGACCCATACCTTTTGAAGAGACATCTGTCCCTATGGGAGTACAAAGCACTTGTCTCACCATTCCCATGTCCTCCCGATTAGTAATATTTACCATAGTTGTATACCAGGACAGGTGCGCGGTGAGTTTGCTGGGGATAGTGGGAGTGCCATAACCTGTCCCCTTGGCGTGCTACATAGTTCCAGGCCGGTCGCTGGTCTGAAATTTTGTGAGATACCCCACAGGGTGCTGGTAATCACTTACTTCTGTTTGGTCCAACAGTGTACGCGTGAGCGCTCATCCAGTGAGAGCTGTTCAATGGGGAGGCCGCACTGTTACATCCCCCGGCTCCTGCCCCAGTTCAGATGGGCTGGGACAGGAGCATGCACACCACCGGATATGTGGCAGTAGAAGTCAGTGAGAGCCTTTTGCAAGAGCATGTACAAGCATCAAACAGCTCTGATTGGCTGCACGCGCCGTAGGAACGAGGCAGAGGTGTGTTTTGGGGGGTGTTGTGGGGCATCCTAAGTTATTATGCCCCTGGGTAACGGAACAGAACTCGGAAAAGTCACATTCCCCGGGTTTGTTCTGCTTTAAGATCACAGAGAGATATAATGCTATTGTAGCATAACTCCATTTATAATCCAGCTAAAGGAAATTGGTGCTGATTTAACATGAGGCTCTTGCTTAACTGATCATAGTTGAAAGCAAAATCATTAGTCTCACCTCAAACTAACCATTACTGTTTATTAGCAGCTGTTCTGATAGTAGGGAAGCAACACAAGTGTCACGGGGACCAGGACCACCACGCACTCACCTGTCCTCCGGTCCCACGCCGGCTGTACTCGGTCAGCCGGCGCGCGGGCTGGGCGGCGTCTCCGGCAGGCGGCGGCTCGTCGTCTGCTGTTCCCGGCCGCTGCTCGGCTATTTCCGCTGCGAGCAGCCGCTCGGCTGTTTCCGTCGCGAGCGGCTGCTCGGGTGGCTTCCTCTTCGGCGGTGTCTGGAGCGGCCGCGCCTCTGCCATCTCGGCGCGCTCCCGGCACGCAGCATGGGGCTCAGATCTTCTCCAAACTAGACCTCAGAGGGGCATATAACCTTATTCGCATACGCCAGGGAGATGAATGGAAGACAGCCTTCAATGTAAAAGATGGGCACTATGAATACTTGGTGATGCCCTTCGGCCTATGTAATGCCCCTGCAGTGTTCCAAGATTTCGTGAACGACATATTTCTCGATTTCTTGGGTCGCTTTTTAGTGGTCTATTTAGATGACATACTCATTTTCTCCCGTTCCCTATTGGAACATCGTCAGCATGTAAAAGCGGTGTTACAGAGGTTACGGGAGAATCGTCTATATGCAAAGATCTCCAAATGTGTATTTGAGGTGTCTGAAATTCCGTTTCTGGGATATTTAATCTCCAAGCGTGGGTTGGTTATGGATCCCTCCAAGGTTTCCGCGATAATGGAGTGGGAGCAACCTAGAACCCCTAAGGCGCCTCAGAGGTTTTTAGGATTTGCGAATTTTTACAGACAATTTATAAGGGGGTTCTCTTCTATTGTGAGTCCCTTAACTGATCTTACTCGGAAGGGCGCTTTTGTTGAGGAGTGGCCTCCCTCAGCAATAGGCGCCTTCCAACTACTGAAAGAAACCTTTACTTCAGCTCCAGTTTTGATACATCCCGACACTAATCACCCATTTCTGTTAGAGGTTGATGCCTCTGAACTAGGGGTAGGAGCAGTTCTTTCCCAGTATTTGGGCAATCCGGAGAGACTGCATCCTTGTGCGTTCTTCTCCCGTAAATTTTCTACTGCCGAACGTAATTATGATGTTGGGAATAGGGAACTATTGGGTATTAAACTGGCTTTTGAAGAATGGCGTCACTGGCTAGAAGGCTCCCTACACCCCATTACCGTATATACTGATCACAAAAATCTAGAATATTTAGAGTCCGCCAAAAGGCTCAACTCCCGTCAGGCTCGCTGGGCACTCTTCTTCTCTCGTTTCAATTTCATTATTACCTATAAACCAGGGAAGAAGAATACCAAAGCAGACGCCCTATCTCGAAACTTTGGGGATTGTAAGGATCAAGTCGGTCCTGCTGAACCGTTTCTGCCCTTAGGTTGTATTGTGGGTGCTCTTCTCCCTGACTTGTCTAGCTCTTTGACGCCATTCCAGATTGATTCTCCTCCGGGTAAACCCTCTGAATGCTTATTTGTTCCACCTCATTTACGTCTCGCCGTTTTACAGGAACTTCATGATGCCAAGTCCGCTGGTCACTTAGGTATTCGGAAGACCTTGACCATCGCCAAACGCCATGTCTGGTGGCCCACCATCAGACGTGACATAACCGCCTTTGTCGAAGCATGCCCTGTATGTGCCCGGAGTAAAACTATCCATGGGTCACCAGCGGGATTATTAGTTCCTCTAGAAATTCCTAGTGAGCCATGGTCTCACATATCCATGGATTTTATTGTAGATCTACCTCCGTCGCAGGGGAATACTGTAATCTGGGTAGTGGTGGACCGCTTCAGTAAAATGGCACACTTTATCCCTTTAGTAAAACTTCCGTCGGCGCCAGACTTAGTACAATTATTCATTAAGCATGTTTTTCGCCTCCATGGTTTACCACAGAATATTGTTTCAGATCGGGGGGTTCAGTTTGTATCCCGTTTCTGGAAAGCTTTCTGTAATGGCTTAGGTATTAAAGTTTCTCTTTCTACAGCTTATCACCCCCAGTCTAACGGACAGACCGAACGGGTGAATCTGAACTTAGTTATAAATATATAAACACAGAGCAGAAAGAATGCCTCTATTAGGTCTAATTAGGAGGTATTGGCTCCTTGGTTGGCTCCTATTCTTAGAGACACTACTCCTTTAACACTTCTAGTGTCAAAATTCAAATTAGGAATACAGAGCTCATTCTTAGAACGCTGCACCTTTAGCACCTCAGGTATCAAAGTTCAAATTGTAAATATAAAACTACAGAGAAATGCTGCTAGCAGTTTTCTTAACAGGTGACACTGGCTCTTTAAATAGTCCTTGTTTATATAGTGGTAGAGTTATAATTCTTCCTCTTCCATTCAAAGTGATATCTGGCTGTAGTTCTTTCTTATACAGTATTTTCAGTGCCCATAAACTTATAAAGTCACCACTGTGCCCGTCACCGTTGCTAGGTACTCTTACCGGCTGGTGAATGGATATAGAGCTGTATATATTAACTCCTCTTAGATCTTTCTCCTCTATGTAGATATCCAATTAGGGGCTATAGGTGCTGGTTGCACTAGATTTCAGCTCACCAGGGTAGTACAGGTGTAGGATAAAACAAAAGAGAGAAAATCTAGTGTATTCCCGCTTTTTAATATTAAAAATTATAAAATGCAACCTACAAGTGCGCACTCACATTTAAAAAGTGACAAATCGCTTGTTTTAAGGATAGGCGAGGCTCTCACCCGACTCCAGTCACCACGGCCGTTGGTGTTACTGTTTAGAAGGGCGGGATAGCTATCGCAAGTGGATCCTCTTTGGTTTCATATGCCTGTCGCCATCAACGCGTTTCACTGCCAGCGGCAGCTTTATCAAGACTGGCGAGGCGGCTGTAAGTCACTGCTGATATAGTTTTGGAGTGTGACATCACTCCTTTTCAGCCCTATTAGAGCAGCTAATTAAGTACCTGTATGCTGCAGCTGATCATCTAAGTCCGGCTGTGTGTTTTCCTGGGATTTCCCTCTCTCTGTCAGTTGGATTTCACTTTGTTTGTTATCCTTTATGTTTAGCAAAAAACTGGGGCTGCATTACCAGCGTCCCTCAGTTTGCTATCTGGTTTTATAATAGGGGAAGCCGAATAAAGCGCCTGTTGACAGGAGCAGGGTGAAAGTCTCTCCTTTACAAAGACATCATTTCTACATAAAATACATAGTCTTCCCGGACAGGTTCCTTATTATTAATTGATGGCTGATGACATAAGCCTCAACTGTACTTGCAATATCTAGCATCTGTTGTAGGACATAATTACTACTTATTTTGTGATATTAATTATACATGTGTCCTCTAAATGACTACTAACATACTCATTGTAATAAAAAATAAAAAATATATGTGAAGTGAATCATAGTGTTCAATAAGCACCCGTTAATCTTTAAGGGTGTGTGGAAGTGAATTAGGGCTTACCTAAAGCTGTGTGTATATTACAGTTACCATTGGGGGACCGTGATGGGTTCCAAGTGAGTTTGTGTGGATGGATTAAAGCTTACCTAAACCTATATTGCTCCTCAGTGATTGGGATGCTGTGAACTTATTAGGCGTTAACCATTAAACCATAAAAAAGGAATTATTATACTTATAGTGCATGAATCTAAGAAGTGTCAATGAAACAGTTGAGGTCAAATTCCACATTTAACCCCTTGGGTGCTAAAGTGTCCAACGTGTAAATCCAAAAGCTCTCCCTACGTGAGATGTCCCTAATTAAGTGAGATCCCCTCCAGTGTCGTTCTATTTTATCTATGCCCATAAATGATGCTAGGCTTGGGTTTTGAGAATGATGTGTTTTAAAGTGGGCTGACAAGTTGTGGGTTTCTAGCCCTTTTTTTATATTGTAAAGGTGCTCTCTAATGCGTATCTTAAGTGGCCGGCTGGTTCTGCCTATATATTGTAGCCCACATGGGCACAGGATCATATAAATCACCCCTACTGAGTTACAAGTGATGAATTTTTTGATTTTATATTCAATTGTTCCAGTTTTATCCTTGAAAGATCTTAATGATTTTTCAGTAGATGTACTTATTTTACACCCTGCACACTTCCCACATTTGAAAAAACCTTCCTGTGTATTAAATAACATAGCGGGTTTGTGTGGAGGGTCCAAGTAACTTTTAGTGAGGATATCTTTCAGGTTAGGGGCTCTACGGAATATAATTTTAGGTTTATCTGGCAGGGTTGGACCCAGCGTTGCATCGCTTTTTAGAATATGCCAGTGTACTTAGAACTTAGAACAATACTTACGCTGTTTCGTGTCTGACCGTCAAGAGCTGTGGGTGGAATTTATCGAATTTGCAGAATTCGCCTTTAACAACGCGCCTAGCGAGTCGACTAAGTTTTCGCCATTTTTCTGTAACTATGGCAGGAATCCTAAGGCGTCATCCTTCTCTGGTCCTTCCTCCAACTTGCCGGCCTTGGAGGAATGGCTACGGGAGAGGACTAAGGTGTGGTCTGAGATCCAGACGAACCTTAAGAAAGCCTCTGGAAAATATAAAGTGTTTGCGGACCAACATAGATCGCAAGAACCACCATTTCAGGTGGGAGACTGGGTCTGGGTGTCCACAAGGAATATTGCCCTTAGACAACCCTCGTCTAAGTTAGGCCCTAAGTACATCGGTCCTTTTCCCATCACTAACAAACTGAGTAATGTTACCTTTAAAGTCAAGTTACCTACGTCCATGAAGATTCCGTCAACCTTTCATGTTTCTTTACTAAAATCTGCCAAAAATATTCAGGTGTCATCTCCTCCTCCGGTCATAGTGGGAGATGAACCTGAATATGAAATTAATAGAATACTCGACGCTCGTGTAGTTCAAAATTCATTACAGTATTTAATTGATTGGAAGGGTTTTGGTCCTGAGGAGAGGTGTTGGGTACCGGCCAAGGATGTCCATGCCAGAACCTTAGTCAATAGATTCCATCGTGAGAATCCTGATAAACCTGGTAAGGGTCCGGAGGCCCCTCGTGAAGGGGGGGGGGTAGTGTCACGGGGACCAGGACCACCACGCACTCACCTGTCCTCCGGTCCCACGCCGGCTGTACTCGGTCGGCCTGGGCTGGGCGGCGTCTCCGGCAGGCGGCGGCTCGTCGTCTGCTGTTCCCGGCCGCTGCTCGGCTATTTCCGCCGCGAGCAGCCGCTCGGCTGTTTCCGTCGCGAGCGGCTGCTCGGGCGGCTTCCTCTTCGGCGGTGTCTGGAGCGGCCGCGCCTCTGCCATCTCGGCGCGCTCCCGGCACGCAGCATCGCGCGCGCGCGAGAGTCCTCTATACTTATGCCCTCCGGCGGCGCTATACACAGCGCCCGCCGGAGGTAATTAGTTCTGGGCCAATGAGCCCAAGGTCACTGGTTTGAATGGGGCAATCAGCCTCAGGGTTCCTGGTTGCACCAATCATGTCCCTCTCCCTGCCCCATCAATTCCTATAAAGGTGTTCCTATAGCAGTTGATCCTTGCCCGTGATAGCGTGCTGCTGGGTGTGATTTGGTGTCTGTTTTCCTTACGTATCCTGCCGTGTATGACCATCCCTGATTGCTGCCTGGACCGACCTTGCCTGTTTTTCGACCACGATTCCTGCCTGCTCCTCTGTACTGCGTATCTCTGATTCCCCGGTGTGACCCTTGGCTTGTCCTGACTATTCTTCTATCTCAACCCTCCTGTACCGTGTTTCCTTGGATTGATCTACCGTGTATGACCTTTGCCCGTTTGACCCTACCCAGTCTTGTTCCTGGTTCGTTTGCCTTCCCCTGCATAAGTCTGCATCCTTTGTGCTAACAAGTCCTGGGGGCAACCGTGTCCGGTGAGGCGTGTCCTGCGTCCCGGAAAACGGGGGCTTGTCTATAGGCGAAGAAAGCAGCGGAGATTGGGGGTTGCAGACTTATTGGAAGGTAGGCGTCCCACGGGACCTGACAACAAGCAGGGTATATCCTAGAGGGGGTCCGAATCTAGGGGGGGTTGCTATTGCAGTCACTTCTTTTTAGGTTGGTGCATTAGGGAGGAGGCCTACTTTAAAAAATATAGATAGATTGGTCCCCCTTTGTTGAAGAGCAATGTTCTGTGTGTTTCCACGTTCATACTATTCTTTGAGCTTTCTATTGCTGGATCT
The DNA here is from genome assembly GCA_027917425.1 of Gastrophryne carolinensis. Classification (NCBI taxonomy): domain Eukaryota; kingdom Metazoa; phylum Chordata; class Amphibia; order Anura; family Microhylidae; genus Gastrophryne; species Gastrophryne carolinensis. The sequence continues at coordinate 203,395,129 of CM051240.1, read as the reverse complement.
GCATCGTGTAGAAGGGTGCGCGGCTGGCATACTTTAGTTTTCTGATCACGCCATAGATGGGGAACTGTCCAGGGGAGGCCAAATCTCTCTTAATGAATTGTACTTTGTATAAAATGCTGACATAAACCCTGGGAGTGATTAATCACCGCCTGCTTAAACTGATTTTATCAATGTAAATTGATTTGGGAAGCACTTTGCAAACGGCGTTTTGCCATATGTAAATGGGGGAAGTTCATTAATTCACTTGCAGCAAACTGCATTGTTTTCTAAAAAAAAAAAAAAGTGCAGTGTCTTTGTAGAGTGGCCACCCATGTCCAGATCAGAATAAAAGACAATCTATTCCCAGTCTGCTACATCCCCTTCAAGTATTTCATATATTTCTATCAATATACTGTATCTTTATCTACCTCATTCTTTATATCAATAACCTATCTATTTCATATCTATCTATCTATCTATCTATCTATCTATCTATCTATCTATCACATATCCATGGGTGTACATATATACCTCCCAACTGTTGAAAACAGAGGGACATTTTTTGTCCTTAAACAACACCCCCAGCCACGCCCTTAAGGGGAAACACCACCTAATAATTAACTAAGAATAATAATAACAAATTACAGGCAAGCCCCCACCCCAAACACACACACAGCCGAGCTCTCCCCCCCACACACACCCAGTCGAGCTTGCCCCCCAACCACATCCAAGCTCTTCCCTCCCACATACACAGCCGAGCTCCTCCCTCCGACACACACAGCCGAGCTCCACCCTCCCACACACACAGCCGAGCTCTTCCCTTCCACACACACAGCCAAGCTCCCCCCCGACACACACACACTGCCAAGCCCCCCACACACAGCCAAGCCCCCACACATACACAGCAAAGCCTCCCTCCCACAAACACAGCCAAGCCCCCCCCCACATCTCTTTCTCTCAAGAGAAACGTGCCCCACACAATGCAGCACTCACCTCCGCAACGAGTGTTGCATGTCCGACGCGTCCCGGGCTCCCGCACACCGCCCTGCCGGTTCACAGGGGCCTTCAGCTCTGCCATCTGCACCTGTCCCCACACCGCCCCCTCCAACTTCCATTTGTGGGGCATTTGTGGGGTATGGTACATAGAGGCAGGGAAGGTAGCTGCTACCGGGTCTTTGCAAGCTACCTGTGGGCCACCCAGAGCAGTCCATTTCATGTCTGGCCATCACAGTATGCTAGCAGCTCGGGAACAAGGTGATGGCCCATTTCATACCATGAAACCTAGGGCGCTTACCACAGACACTCCATGCAGACAGCACATTAGTGATCAGCCTTCAGCAAGGTGTGTCCTGTCTCTGTCTCCATCTGGAGAGAGGACTCAACCATCACAGAACTATCTTATATATATATATATATCCTTCTATCTTTTTATCTCTTTATCTATCTACAGGATTTCTGGTGCTTTTATCTGTCCATCCATCTATCGGTGGGGGTCATGCTATTTGGGGAAGCAAGGTTATTTTAGTTTTGCTGAGTGAGCATTTTGTGCTGATTGAGCTGGCGCTCCCTATGCCGGTGCGCATTCCAAAACCACAGCTTTATGCCTTGCATTAGTCTTTTCAACTGGCCTTGGAATATTAGAGACTCTATGGCTGTCCCTATTCCTGGGATATCCTGATTTGGGATGTCCCGCTGTGTGAAATACCCTGGATAGCTCTGTATACTCACATTGCCGGCAATCACATGGTGCATGCGAGGGCCACGGCAAAGTCTCCGGCTTGCATCAGGCTGCACACACCTTGTCAGGCATTTCTGGGTCGCGGGCATGCCCAGCTGAAACGGAGCAGCTAGCCCTCCATTTAGCTTTACTATACCACTATGATGTCAGCTGAATGGAGCACAAGCTGCTAATTGGGAGAGAGCCTTCACAAGCACCCTGGGAATGGCTGGTAGATGCGATTAGGGGGATATCACAGAGCAGGACATACTGAATCAAGATGCCCCAGGGATGGGAACAAAATGCAAGTTTGTGAAAATCCACAGAAGTGTTCCTCTTCAAAGTGGTCTGACACCATTTTTTTAATAAAATGGGTGCTGGTTTGCAGAATTGGACCAAGAGTTTGCAAAGGCATCTGGACACTGGCGCTGGTTTTCAATCTTCCATCAGACCTGAAGCAGGTAAGGCAGGGTGAGAAAGGGTCAAGTTGGTTTTAATACTAAGAAGTAGTACTAAGAAGAAGATGTACCACAGGGATAGGACTTTCAGTCAATCTAACTTGAGCATTTTGGTTTACAGTTTACATTGCACATTCGCATAAAGCCGACCTACACCCATGTGGTGTTTAACCCAACTTCATGAGATGAGGTCCTGCAAGCAGCAGGAACTGGCACTTTCTCATGGTGACCTGGCCTAGACGTTATGAGTATAACTAGCTGGGGGGCCTGAGGTCAGGGACAGGCTGGCCATGGGGAGACCTGGGATAATTCTAAGTGACAGGCTGGCCATAGGGAGACCTGGGATAATTCTAAGTGGGCCACACTTAGGGCCGAGTTAAGTGTGGTGGAGGCCCATGATGCAGTTTTTTTTTTCAATTAAAGCAAATGTCTTCATAACCTCTCATTCTGGAAGCCGGGATACAGTGCTGTTCCTTAGCTGTCTCAGGCCATTGGCATGTGGATTGGGGCCGACCAGACCAAGTGGCGGCATCAGAAAGTCCTGGTACTTTTGCTCATGGGCGCTGGGGTGGTACACTTCTGAGTGCCGGATCTCCGGACCTAGGCCGGCTAACGACCCACTGTCATTGGAAAGAGGAGAACCTCAGCTATACACCTCTACAAGGGCATGTAAATCATGGCTGACCAGACCAAGTGGCAGAACCGCAAAGTCCCGGTACAGAAGGCACCGCCCCCTTAGGAAGGTGCCACATGACTGGCCTGAGCTCCTATCGGGAGCTGGACCAGTTTGACCAAGGGGGGCTGGGGAGGGGGACGAGGGGGGGGGCACTATATAAGGCTAGGGTGTTCCTCCCCCTCTCCCTCTTTGACCCCTCGGCCCCCGGCGCTGGACAGGAGCAGTCTACCAGACGCTCGTCCAGCGCCAGAATCCTCTCATCGGGCGGGCCATGGCGTCCGGGGGGTACGGGGTAAGTAGCCTATCACTGCCCCTCTCCCCTCCGGTTGCCGGCCGGCCCGCTCGATGTTTCCTTCTCCCTCGTTCTGGAGGGTGTTCCCCCGTCCCCTCATGCTGCTGGTTGGTTTCCGGCGCGGTGCAGGAGCGCCCCCACATCCTCCTCTCGTCCCTTACCTTCCATCCTGGGGCCGCTGGCGTGGTGCTCCTGCCAGCGGGTGTTTCCTCCCGCTGTGTGTGGAGGCTGTGCGGCTTCCCCGGCGGTCTTCGCGGCGGGAGGGGGGGGGCTTTCTCCCTCCTCCGATCCATCGGGCCTCTCTCGGGGCCGGCCCCTGGTTGAGTCCTCGGCGCGCATCTGGGGGTGGGGGATCTGGTCCCGCTGCGGTCGGCGCGGGTCTCGGGCGGGGCCGCGGGCATGGTGGCTCCTGTCGGCGGGCGCAGCGCTCGCCGCATGCGGAGGCTGCTCTGCTCCCCTCCCTCCGTTCATTGTGGCGGCTGCGGGCCGCGTGGGGGACTGCACTGCTTTCCCCGCCTCCTCGCTGGCGCCCCCCCCGAGCGGGGCCTGTGCTTCCCTTCCTTCCCTGTTTGCCGTTATCCAGTCCCACTGGGGGGGGGGGTCAGAGCCCCACCGGCTGCCTGTCGGTGGGGGGGGTATCCAGGCTGGGGGGCTCAAAGCACCTAGCCCTGGAGTTAGGGCCCAGGCGGGCCTTACTTGCGCCCCCGTCTTTTTTTGGGGGGGTGGGGGTTCCCAGCTCCCGGCTCACTCCCACACACGTAGGCCAGGCAGCACAGGCCCAGTCCCAGTGCTGACCCCCCCCCCCCCATTTGCACGGGCAGCAAGCGGCCGACAAGGGGCCTCACGAAGTTCAGGACCGCGGCCTATTCGGCCAGGGCAAGGAGCAGCAAGCGGAAGGTGGCGGTACCAGGCACAGCGGTATCGGGACATCCATCCAGCAGACGGGATCAAGATTGTCCAGGCGGCGGGCCGATACACCCCCGCACCTTCAAGGTACGCCCAGCATGTCGCCGTTACTGTTCGTTCGTCGTTCTGGATAGAATCATGTGTTAAAAAGGGGGGTTGGTAGCATGCTGGAGGTGGGGTGACTGGTGTTGGGCAGGAGGGGTTCCGGGATGCAACAATTGGGTACTGGCGCTTAGTGGGGTGAGCGGTTAGTCGGAGGAGTGGCAAGGGGGTTGGGACCGGGGTGACTTCCTGACAACTGTAACAGGGAGAGGACCCCCCCCCCCTTTGCATTGGGGGATACCCCCCCCCCTCTCCCAAAGGGATGCGGTAGGATCGAGGTTGGGTGATTTGGCGGTTGACGTGGGATTCTGGGGGGATAGCTACAGAAGGGGGGGGACTAATTTTGTGGCTAGGGTGTGCAATCAAGCGGCAGAACCAAGTATGCGTGCGGGTACGGGCAGGAGGAGGCTTGGAGGGGCGTGGCCGTCACCAGGCGGGTTAAAGGTCTGGGTCAGTTTGGATGTTTAGTTGGGGGGAGGTTGGGAGATTGGCCACTGTTCACCCAGTTCTGGGCATCTGGAAAAGGGTCCTGGGGGGCTGAATGAATGGGGAAGGACATGGCTAGTCAGGCTCAGGGTAATGGATTTACGGGAAAGGGAGCTGCGTTCCTCAGTTGGAATCAGAGGCTCTCGGTCCAAAGGGGCTGTGATCTGAAGTGGTGGAAGAATACTGAGCCAGCGAGGCGAATGGCGCTGGGGTTGACGGTGGGGTACAGCCTAGGGGCGGGTTTGTGATTTGTGGGCATGGAATGGTCAGGGGAACCGGAGTGTGGGATTAAGGGGCTGCTCGGGGGTGTCTTGGGGGGAAAGGCTGGAAGCAGTTGGTGCGCATAGTTGGAGAAGTGGGGCTGCTCACTATGCGATGAGGTTGTACGTTGAGGAGCATCGGGGGTTAGTATCCTCAATTTGACCCGGAGAGCAGCTCTGTGGGGGTGGCATGCATCAGCAAAGAGGTGGTGGCGAGCGTTTGACGGTACTGATGGCGGGGAGGGTTAAAAGAGACTGTGGGTATGGCCCATGGGAAAATAATATTCATGTTCGCAGTGGGTAGGATTCAGAATCTGGGTGGGGGTCAGTGAATTTGGGGGGCCCCGGAGAAAGCAGAGGGATGGGGAGCTTGTCGTGGGAAGTGGCCGATGGATATTCATCAGTGAAGAGCGGGGGCTACTGCAGATGGGCCAAGATCCCGCATGCGGATAAGACCTAGCGAAGTGTCAGGAATTAGCGGTGTATCGAATACTCATGGTTCATTTGGTGGATACGGGACACGGAAAAAGGGGCCAGAAGACAACTTCCCCCCCGCGCGGGGAGCGCGCGTGGAAAGGGGTTGGGAAGCCTCGGCACGATCGAGCTGTCGGGTTTGGCGGAGTATGGGGTAAGTATATTGGTGGAGGAAGTGGCCTGCTGGGAAGGGGACGAGAACCTTGTTTATATGAGATATGGGTGGGGGGGGGGCTTGTGGACACTTATATTGGGGATTATGGGGCCCGATGTCTGGAGCCCCTGAGGTTTAACATGGGTGGCTTGGTGTGTTGGCAGATTCTGTGGGACTCATACTGGTGGATGGGATGGCCCAGGGGGGAGGGGCGAGAGCCTATAATGTGATGAGGCGGCTTAGTTTTGGCCTTCAGATTGGGCGGACTGTGGGGCCCACGGGGTAGGGGCCGGGGGGGGGCTCAATAAAATAGACTAGGGAATTTGGCGGAATTTTGGAGGCCCGTTTTGGTGAATTACGGGACACATGGGAAAGGGGGGGGGGGGGCGAGAGGCCCCAGCATAATCGGCTTGCATGTTCGGTGAATTATCGGACACTCATAGGGGTGGAGAATATGGCCCACTATGGGGGGGGGGGCTGAGAACCCGTAATATGATGTCATCAACGTAGTTGTGGACTCTCATATTGTTGGGATTAGCGGCCCCCATTGGTTGGGTGCCGGGAACGCTTATCATAATAGACTCGGCGGTGTGGCGGATACTCATGTTGGAGGATTACGGGACCCACGAGGAAAGGAGCCCATGAGGAGTTAACATGATCAGCGTGGGGCCCGGCGATTTATCGGATACTCATATTAGAGGAGTACGGACACTCTTGGTTGGGGCCCGAGGGGCTTTGACATGACCGCCGTGGGGCTTGGCGATTTACTGGTTACTCATGCGGTTGGATTACGGGAGCCACAGGAGAAGGGACTCGAGAGGCTTTAACATGAGCGGCGTGGGGGCTCGACGAGTTATCGGATACTCATATTGGAGGATTACGGGACCCACTGGGGCAGGGGCCCGAGAGGTTTGAAACATGATCGCCGTGGGGGCTCGGCGAATTATTGGATACTCATTGGTTGGAGTGCAGGACCTACTGGGAAGGGGCCCGAGAGGTTTTCAAATGTTCGCTGTGGGGGCTTGGCGATTTACCGGATACTCATATGGTGGGATGGCGGGACCCCCTGGGAAGGGGCCTGAGAGGTTTTAATAAGATCGCTGTGGGGGCTCGGCGAATTACCAGATACTCCTTTGGCTGGATTGCGGGACCCGCTGGGAAGGGGCCCGAGAGGTCGTTAACATGATCGCCGTGGGGGCTCGGCGTATTACCGGATACTCATATGGTTGGATTGTGGGACCCACTGTGAAGGGGCCCGAGAGGTTGTAACGTGATCGCTGTGGGGGCTCGGCGTATTACCGGATACTCATATGGTTGGATTGCGGGACCCACTGTGAAGGGGCCCGAGAGGTTGTAACATGATCGCCGTGGGGGCTCGGCGTATTACCGGATACTCATAAGGTTGGATTGCGGGACCCACTGTGAAGGGGCCCGAGAGGTTGTAACATGATCGCCGTGGGGGCTCGGCGTATTACCGGATACTCATATGGTTGGATTGCGGGACCCACTGTGAAGGGGCCCGAGAGGTTGTAACATGATCGCCGTGGGGGCTAGGCGATTACCGGATACTCATATGGTTGGATTGCGGGACCCACTGTGAAGGGGCCCGAGAGGTTGTAACATGATCGCCGTGGGGGCTAGGCGATTACTGGATACTCATATGGTTGGATTGTGGGACCCACGGGGAAGGGGTCCGAGAGGTTGTAACATGATCGCCGTGGGGGCGCGGCGAATAACTGGATACTCACATGGTTGGATTGCGGGACCCATGGGGAAGGTGACCAAGAGGTTTTAACATGATCGCCGTGGGGGGGGGGGCTCGGCGTATTACCGGATACTCATATGGTTGAATTGAGGGACCCTCTGGGAAGGGGGCTTGAGAGGTTTAAAATGATCACCGGGGGGCTCGGTGAATTAGCAAGTACTCATATGGTGGGTTTGCGGGGCCCACTGGGAAGGGATCCAAGAGGCTTCAACATGATTGCCGTGGGGGCTCGGTGAATTACCGGCTACTCATATGGTGGATTACGGGACCCACTGGGACATGGGGGCCCGGAAGGCTTTACATGATCGTCGGGGGGTTCGACGAGTGATTGGATCCTTATATTAGGACATGGCCCACTATGGAGGGGCGGAGGCCCAAAATATGATGGACGTGCCCACTGGGAATGGAGTGCGCTGTGAGGCCATAACATGATCGACTTTGGCGTGTTCGGCGGTTTCTCCGATGTTCATATTGGTGGAGGACGGGCCCATTGGGAAGGGGTGATACCCCCCCCCCCCTTTAATATGATCACCGGTTTCGGCGGGTTGCAGAGACGATATGGGTGAATTTCGGGACCATTAAATGGGGTCTGTTCTGGTGGCTCTGCGTATTATGGGGTATGTGGCACATAGGAGTAGGAGGCTTGAGGTTCTTTGGAGCATGGAAGCGGTGGGTATTTGTTAATCGGGGGAGGATTACACTGCCCCCTCCTCTTAATTGATAGAAGCGGATAATTGTTGGACTGTCTTTTGGTAGAATACATGGGCTACAGGCTGGGAGGGGTATGGACTCGGCAGCCTTTGGTCGACGAGGCAGGCTGGACAGTGAGCTATATGGATGGAGCGGGCTGCTGGTTGGTGATCAGTGGGGAGGCATGTCATTAACCTGTTAGGTCCTTAGGTGGGTTGATAAAGGGGTTCAAGCAAGATGTCCGGCTTGGGTAGTATGGCCTGCGGGCAGGCTATCGTGCGGGGCAACCCCAAAGGGGGGGGGCGTCATTACTGGCTCGGATGACCGAGGGTATGTATTGGGGCATTGTGGGGTATGTCACGGTGGCTTCAGCTGAACGGTAGGTTGGGGGTTTGGCTCCAGGAGAGGTTCTCGGGTTGGTCAATAAGGGGTGAGAGGGGAGGGAGTTGGCGGGCTGTCCAGCATTAAGGAGTCAACGCTGGGCAGCTATGGCGGTCTCACCCCTGTTCGGGTCTGAGTGGGCAGGTTAGAGGAGTACTGAGGTGTAGAAACGCGGCTGTTTTTTCGAACCGAAAAATGAGCCAGGATGGCCAGCGTAGGGGCGAGGATGGCTACAATTTTGGGGTAGCCAGGCTGTTGCCATTTGCACCCTGGCGGTTAGCCCTGGTGAGCTTCGAGCCTAACAGAGATGACGGCTGAGCTTAAGAAATTTGGCTTCCGCTTATTTAGGTGCATATAGGTTTTTTCTCCTCGTCAATCACGCAGGCTTAGTTTAGATGATTACCACTCAGACTCGATTGAGGGGTTGGAGATTTGTGTTGTCTTGTATTTTTATTTGTTCAGCTGTGGCCGATTAATAAATGTATCATTCCAAAGATATATACATTGTGCAGTGTTTTTATTGAAGGGAATTGGAAAGAAAAGCGGGAGATAACATGGAGCTCTAGTACAGTCAAGAAGGCACCGCCCCCTTAGGAAGGTGCCACATGACTGGCCTGAGCTCCTATCGGGAGCTGGACCAGTTTGACCAAGGGGGGCTGGGGAGGGGGACGAGGGGGGGGGGCACTATATAAGGCTAGGGTGTTCCTCCCCCTCTCCCTCTTTGACCCCTCGGCCCCCGGCGCTGGACAGGAGCAGTCCCACCCGCCCACCCCTATTTTGTGTTAATTTTATGTTAATTTTGTGATTTTGTTTTTCGGTTTTAATGGCAGGGTGTGTGTATGGTACTGTGGGAGGTGTTTTTTATATATATATATTTAACAAATAAGAATAAAAAAAAAAAAAAAAAAAAAAAAGAAGAAGAATAAATGAATAAAATTATATTTATGTATATATCTTAATTTTGTTTTGAGGAACTATGTTTGTTAAAGTAGTTCTTGTGGTTATGCTGTTTTTATACAAAAATATATGTTTTATAATGTGGATACACAAATTTCATGTGACAATGATTGTATGTATTATATTAAATGTTTGGGGGGAGGGTTTTATGTTACTGTTTATGCATTAATATTTACTGTTCGGATTTGATTTTGTCACAGCCGATGGCGGTCTCACCCCTGTTCGGGTCTGAGTGGGCAGGTTAGAGGAGTACTGAGGTGTAGAAACGCGGCTGTTTTTTCGAACCGAAAAATGAGCCAGGATGGCCAGCGTAGGGGCGAGGATGGCTACAATTTTGGGGTAGCCAGGCTGTTGCCATTTGCACCCTGGCGGTTAGCCCTGGTGAGCTTCGAGCCTAACAGAGATGACGGCTGAGCTTAAGAAATTTGGCTTCCGCTTATTTAGGTGCATATAGGTTTTTTCTCCTCGTCAATCACGCAGGCTTAGTTTAGATGATTACCACTCAGACTCGATTGAGGGGTTGGAGATTTGTGTTGTCTTGTATTTTTATTTGTTCAGCTGTGGCCGATTAATAAATGTATCATTCCAAAGATATATACATTGTGCAGTGTTTTTATTGAAGGGAATTGGAAAGAAAAGCGGGAGATAACATGGAGCTCTAGTACAGTCAAGTAGCTGGCAGGTGCCAGAGAGTGGTACATTTCTGAGTGCCGGATCTCTGTACCTAGGGGGGCTAACGACCTGTTGAAGTCATTAACATGTGGAGATCCTCAAGGGTATGTGGATTGAGGCAAACTGGAACAAGTGGCAGTACCACAAAGTCCCTTACTGTTGCTCGCCGGTGCTGGCTCGACTGCTATTTCTAACACTGGCACCCAATCCCTGGCAAAACCTCAGTCTTAGCCTCAGCTCAGCAGGGCTGGTCATGGGCCGCCTAGTTGCCAGTAAAATTCCAGGCTGATTTTTGGCCCCAGTCCGCTACTGGCTGGGGTAATATATATATATATATATATTTATGTATGTTCCTATCAAAGACCTTACTTAGGAAAATAAAATATTAGCCTGTTTTACCCTATTCCTACTGTATATTTACCCCATAACATGTAAAGTAGCACATACTAGCTTCAGGTACACCAGTAGTTGTCCTGTTTCATTTTTTATTCCAGCTTTCTTGCTTGAACTCTGGGCATATTTTTATATCATTTATAAAATAGTATACAAATATTTTAAGTTGACTAGTGACAATAACCAATCTAATACATGGTATTTTCATCCCGTCTAAGGAGAGGCAGTCCATATCTGCCAGACTCCTTTCTAGGCGGCACCTGGCCCTCCTTCCTATCAGGTCACAAGAGGATTGTTAAGTGATACTAGTGTTTACAAGGAGGTTCCAGCGTGCATTTCGTTTTCGCATTAAGCGCTTTAAAAAATGTCTCCAAATTATATGATTGAACATTATATTTATCACCCCATATTATTTGTACTCAGTAACATCAAACAGCAGCGTCTCTGGGCTTTTCAGGACATCTTGAGTGAATGATCAGAATAAATTTGCTCTTGTCTTGTAGAAATAAAATGAATCGCCTTTTACCTTTGGAGGAGAATGCTGGCTGCATTCTCGGCTCGCTCTAAATTGAATCCATTTGTAGCCATTTGCATTGCACAGAAACCTACAGTTGAGTGCTTTGCTTGGAGGTGTAATGACGGGTTGTCAAAACAGACTGGAGGTGACTTGTAACAAAATGATCCCCTGTCAATCCCCACGCCCCGACAGCCTGTAATTCGGCACCCAGCGTGCGCACCCTGCCTGGGCTTTGTTAAATGCTGCTCTCTAAGAATGGGGACCGGTGAACTTGTGTTTAATAAGGTTTTTTTTTTATTCTTTGTTGTTTTGAATATTGAATATTTGATGAAGTTTGGGATGGCGCCGCACGAGGTTAACACTGACTTGCCACTCGCTTTAATTAAAGGACATATCTTTTAACGTTTCTCTGAGCCGAGGGAAGGCAGGGATGAGAATGAAAACATTTTAACAAGATGTCATACGGCAATAGTCATTTCATGTCGTGTTTAACTTAAACATCAGAGATAATGTGCATCAAGGTAAGACGAGCATGATGGCAGGCGGCACATTTATGCCTCTATCTGCGGTGGAGGGTTTCGTCTCAGTTTAGCCAAATTACATCTCCCATGAATTATTCGATTGACTATAGCTTATGTAGCACAAGCAGTGATGTGTTTGAATAAAAGAAACTCCAGGCAAACATTAAAAATGAATAAGTGATTGATAAGTGATTGACAGTGGGTGCAATAAGTATTGAACACATGACCAATCTTCTATGAAAATATTTCACTATGAAAAGGTTCTATTGACATGAAGTTCTCGCCAGATGTCAGTAACAACCCATCTAATCCACCATTGCAAAGAAATCAAACATTAGATGACCATAAATTAGGTTAAGTGTAATGATGAGAAATGACACAGCGAAAGAGTATGAAGCACATGAAGAAAGAGGTGAAAAAGGCCATGAAAAGTTGTTACACAATAGATAAATTAATATCACCTTGTTCAACTGATGGCCTATAAACAGGTTTTATGGGTAGATGGGTAGAATCAGTGCGCTCTCTCAAGAACTTTGCATTCTTATTGTTACACTTACACTTACTTATGGTGGAGAAAAAACAATGCTGTTCCACAGCACCTGGCAGCTATGTGGGGACAAAAGGAGAGTATAGGCATTTTTATTTTGTTACCCAATCGGGGACTTTAAAGAGATGTGAACATATTTTACAATAATATTAAAGGGGAAGAAAGTGAATCAGTGCTTAACATCGGATTACACCTAAAAAACTAAGTTAGGGGAAGGGGGTCAGCACTGAGTATGTCTGTGCTTAGAATAACTTTTCTGAGCCGGCTGGCAGACTGACATCTTGAAGCCGTAAAGTCACATTTGCAGTTTTCAACACACTTGTCCTAGGTTCATACTAGCCACTGGGGTATTTGGCCCATGGGTGTTCTTCCTCTCAGATGGGGCACCCCGATTTGACATGCCCTGCTATGTGTATCCACCGTGGTTTGCCTAGGAAACTCGCTACCTGGCGTTTCCATAGCAATGGTGCTGCCCAAAATCGACCACCCTGTTCAGTTCAGTTCAGTGGTCTGCTCAGCCAATCAGTGTGCTTGTTTTCACTTGGCTCCATTCGGCTCTGCTAGACAGATAGCGGCTGAGGAGCTGAATGAAACTGAGCGGAGCTTAGCATGCCTTCGGCTGGCCAATCAGAAAGGCCTGGTGTGGGTACCTGCCACAGCTAGAGGGAAGCAGGGATTGGACCGCGATGCTGCATGTCACAGGAAGTGGGACTCGAACAGCTATGGAGTCTTTCAAATTCCAGAACTTCTGATGTCTTCCCCCTGGGGCATCCCAAATCGGCATGTCACGCTTTATGAACCCCCCCTCGAGTCATCACAAAGCTCACCTTTGCCCTGGCTCCCACAGTGAGGTAAACAATGCCAGCCACACCCCTAGCATCTCTGGGATGTACCCAGATATTCAGACAGGCTGTGCCCCAGTCTAAAGGGAGATTGAGAATTCGTCTGCACCTGCTGATTGGACAGAAGTCTTTGCATGCACCATGGGACAGGGTAGAGGTAGGTTTTCACAGGCGATTTGCAGGGTTCCACATAGCGGGGCAACCCAAATCTGGATGCCGCTGGAGCCAGAAACAAAACCTAGGTTCGTGAAAATCATAGGTTTTGTTCTGCTTTAAGGTTGTTGATACTAATCATCCTAGCCCTGCTTTTGTCTGCGCCCCATAGCAGACTGCTACAAGGGCGCCTGTCTGGATAACGCCATTACCTCAGGCCAGTTTGTGCCTGGGGAAAAGTGTTGAACAGTGACTGCACATCTACCTTTATGGAAAAATGACAGTCCCCCACAAAAACCCATTAATAGCAATTAATTATGATTAGTTAAAGATTGCTCCATTGAAATGCATTGGACATCGCCAGGTAGCGAGAGGTCATACCTGTCGCTGTGATGGGATTAGCAGCGGCGCTGTTCGTTGCAGTCGGCTACATGATGAATCCCGCGCTAGCTGACGCTCTCGCCGGCGCTAGCCTCATTTAGCTTGATAAATGCGTCATTGTGGCCGCCGCCGGGCGTACTTGAGTCGGTAGCCGCCGTTAGCTGGCGGGACCTGGCGCTCGTCAGACACTACCTGGCGCTATCGCTTGATGAATAAGGGCAAAAGTATTTACAAGTTGTGTTGTTGTAATAGAGAAACAGATATGATAAGCATAGGGGTGGGCCTATAGCCCTCCCCTATGATAATGGAAGCACTATAGTCCTCAGTATTCAACCACGCCAACCTTACTGCATATTCTGAAATACAGCACATAGTAAAAGTTAGTTTTTTCAGCTTTGGGGCTTCATTTTTAAAATTTAGGAAAAACATTAGGAGCTTTAGGCAATCTAATTATTTAGCTCATTTACCTGTCTGGAATATTACTTTAATGCCTATACTAGTTCAAAGGGTATGTGGGCACTCAATGCCAGTGGGTGGCTTGCTGATACCCCCCCAATTACCTGCAACACCAGACATAGGGGTGAGGAAGAGCCGGGCATCCTTTGGCATGGGCATATTGTTCTTCCTGGGGTGTTGGGACCTGTGTTGGAGGGTGCTTGGTTATGGGTTTATAAAGAGCCTGAATAGCCATATACCTTCAGTTGAACAGCCTCCAAACTAAGTAGTGGGTTGTTTGCCTCACCACTACTCATGACTTTCCTGTCTGGTAACTGCATGCAGAATAGACTTCTACCAGGGCCACCCTCAGCAAATGGCAAACCTGGGCAGATGCAGTGGCCCACTTCACTTTTTATGTTTAGTGCTCAAGTCTAGCATCCTGGGGAAATGTTGGTGGTGAATGCTTGTTGGGTGCATGTTTGGTATAGATGTTACTGGCCTTACTCTTGCTTATGGTAAATTGGTGAAGATATCTCATCTGGCTATTGTGTTGAAATTTGATACCCTGGCAATTTGAGATAGGCTACAATTCAGAGTTGTCGACACTAGAAGGCGCATGAGAGCATTTCCTATTATAACTACAACAGACACAATGGACTTAAACCGGACCTTCACCCTGATTTAATGAAAAGCCCAAACTCTTAAAAAACAATTCCTCAGCATCTAAAATTAATATATTTTACATGTTTAGTCACTAATTTATTATACTTTCCCCCACTGGGCTGCAACTCTGTTCGGGAATTTAGGATACGGGCGCCGCCATCTTGACTCAGAAGCATCACACTTACTGAGGAGAGGAGAGTGGGATAAGGTACAGGGGGGCGGGTTATAGCTGTGCTTTGCTCAGACAGAGCAGAGCTGGGGTCAGGGAAAGGTCAGCAGTCCCAGAATGCAGAGCAGCACAGTCACTTCCTGTTTGCAGGCACTTCCTGTTTGCAGGCTGCCTGCAAAAATGGCAGCTTCCATAAGCCGCCATCTTGGATGTTTAAAGGCTTATAAAATGCAGTAGATGCAGGTAGGATGATTTTTAATGTGAGCAATCTGTATGTACAGGGTGTGGGAAACATATAAGATAGACTCTTATTTAGAGTGAAGGTCCGCTTTAATTCAGTAACAGTTGAGAAAAAAATCTCCTGGTATGAAAAAGTGCAGCTGAAAAAATCATGAGAATGTCACTGTTGCTGAATTACCAGCTTGGAAGACATTGCAAGTGAATGATTACTAATGATTTTACTGCAGTGTAAAAAGGTAAAAAAAAAGTTTAATAATATTTTTAGAAGTAGAAAGTGCCATTTACTTTCATTGTCTTCCTAGCTGTTGAATTAGCAACAGGAGACCCTCTTCACCTCAAGTTTCCCTCCATCTCATTGGAGAACACTCCCCCAAATCTCACTAACTCTCAGGCAGCGGCGTAACTAAATGTGATGGAGCCCTGGTGCGAACATTAAATCAGATAAAAACCCACCAGCGGTCGACCTAGTATCTAAAAGATTCGAGGGCTGGCCACTGGCATTCCCCTGGGGAATCCTGAATCTGGATGCCCTGCTGTGTCGAACCCCCGAGTCATCCTTAAGAACTAACCTTTCCTTCGTCCATTGGCGCACGTGCAGGCTCTCGTCCAATAAGAGCTGCCCTCCATGCATACCTAATTCAGCAGGTGGCTCTCATTGCTTTGAATGCAGATAGGCTGGGACGTGATCTAAGTCAGTGAGGAGCCATTTGCCAAAATATGGAAACACAGCAAATGGCTCTCATTAGCTGAGCGCCTGTGCATGCACCTATGGACCGAGGAAAGGTTATTTTTACTGGGTGAACTTGGGGGGTTCATACAGTGGGGTATCCCACATCAGGATGCCCCAGGGGAATGTCACATAACCTGGCAAAGTCAAAATCCTGGTTTTGTTCCTCTTAAAATGGGCTACTTTCATAGCTCATATAGTAACATTTTTTCTGTCTTCTAACTCAATTGGATACAACTAGACAACTAAAGACTTAAACAGGAGAGACACAAAGGGTTTCCTTTCTTTAACTCTTTAACTGCCAGCCTACCTAGAGATTTTTCCACCCCCTGATGCCAGACCATTCTTCACTAAACTGCGCTTTACATGTTCAACTGTGATTTTTGAAGGGGTTTTTAGGGATTTCACAGGAACAATATATATTGTATATATTGAGTTTGGGCTTTAACATAAAATGTTTGTCATTTTTTTGTGTATTCTCAATATTTTGGGGTGAAATATATGCAAAAAATTCATTTTTTAGAATTTGTAGTTTTTGTGTAACAAAAAAAATGTAAATTTTCCAATAAAATCATATTGTGTGTTAAAGCCCCATTACTCCCGGTTACAGTGATCCCACAAATGTATTGGTCGACACCCTTTCCTGAGAGATTTTCAGGTAAAATACAACTGCTATATATATATATATATATATATATATATATATATATATATATATATATATATATATATTTATATAATATATATACTATATATATAGAAAGCTTGAGGTGTGTAATTCCATAGAATATATAGTTATAATATATATAATATGTAATATATATATATATATATGTATAATATATATTATAACTATATATTCTTTGGAATTACACACCTCAAGCTTTCTAGGAGTACCAGACTTGTTGACATGGGTGCAATTTTATGGAAGTCATCCCTTGATGAATTCTTTGATTGCAAGGGATTTCCATAAAAAAGAATAAAAAAGCAGAATCAAAGCTACATTTTCCTAAAAAAAAACATATGCAAGCAAGAAAAAGCAAGTTAAATCTGAAAAAGTAATATCCCTCGAACAGAACAATACCCAACATGCATAGGTCCTGTCAAGGGAAGAGTTGCTAAACACCCCAGCAAAGCATGTGTGTACCGGTAATTTTACTTGAAAATTTCAGCTCTGCAGACAAATTGCGCACCTTGAGCTTTTTCAACCAAAACAACTCTTTAGATTTGGAATACCCCCCACAAACCATATATTCCCACACATTAAGCTTTCTAGGGGTACCCAGCTTGTAGTAACTTTCTGGAAGTAATCCTTTGGTTCCCCCCCCCCCAAAAAAAAAATTGTAAAAAAAAGCAGAATAAAAAACACATTTTCCTAAAATATGAATATGCAAGCAAGAAAAAAACAAAGGCCCTTATTCATGAATGGATAGCGTCAGGTAGTGCCTTGTAAATGAGAGGTAGCGACAGGTAGAGAGAGGTGAACGCCATTACACATTACACAATTACACATTTATCAAGCAGAATCTGTGGAGCGACTGGTATAACGCCATGTAGCGTCCAATTTATCATTATCCCAGCCTCAGCGAACAGCGCCGGCGTTCAGCCTTGCAGAGCGCCAGTTATGACCTCTTGCTGCCTGTCGCTCTCCCATACATTTCAATGAACGTTCTTTTATTTCTTTTCAAACAGAGTTTTTGTTATTTTTTTTTTTTTTGACTCTTCTGGCATAGAAAAAGCCATTTTTCAAAACATTTTTCATGTTTTATATATTTATGCAGAATTGACATTACAGGTCTGGCATTAATGTGTTCATGTTACAATGTAATAACAATGTAATTCCATATGTTTTCGCTCTGTTACTGGTGGATACATGCTAAAAAACAGACTTTAATCAAACAGCCTCCGGCGCTCTGGGCTTCAGAGAAGCATTTTTGAGTGCCGGAGTTGTGTGAGGCTGTTTTTTTGATGAATATGTTGTGAGTCGGTCGCACTGACCAGTCGCTAACATGCGCTCCCATACAGTGCTGTACTGGTCAAATAGCGACTCCTCACAGTGTATTCATCATTGCAGCACAGAGACTGAGTAGCTATGAACTAGCAACCCACGGCCGAGCACAGCGACTACTAGCGGGCGCTCTGAAATGCCTGCTACAGACGCTCATCTGTCGCTACCTGGCGTTAGTGATGAATCATCCTGCCCATCTAAAAGCGCAAGGTCCCCCAAGCAGAACAATACCCAACATGCATAGCTACTTTTTACCCTTCTAATTGCCAGCCTACGTGAGATTTTGTCAACCTCTGTAGAAGGCGGTGTGGATGCTACATGTGTTCAGCTGAGTTCTGCTCTAAATAGGTAAGTATGTACCTAATGCTGGGCTCACTGATGAAAAGAGGGGTTAGGGGAGGGTATTTGTAATCTGTTGCAATTGGCAACTGTGCACCAAGAAAGAGCTCTGTACGCAGAGAACACTGCGGCTGTGGCCACTGCTGCTGCTGAGATGAGGGGGCTCACTCACACCTACACATTGCCAGAAGCAGTGTTCTGTGTGTCACTTCTCTCTTTACCCTGGGGGGGGGGGGGTTATCAGGTAAAGCCCAGCAACAGACGACACAATAGGGTCAAATCTAATGTAATTACAGTAAATTAGAGGACAATTACAGTGACTTCCCCCCCAACTTCTTAAACTCCAAACTACCCAACTTAAAGGGAAAGTATATGGAATCTATTCCATCTGATTCCCTCTACCTGGGGCATTCTGATTTGGGATGCCCCACTATGTGAAACCTCCCAAATCCCCTGTAAAGCCTACCTGATCCCTGTTCCAACATGGAACACTAATACCTTTAGCAAGACGTGTGCCCGCATTAGACATTTGTGAATGGGTGGCAGGGGCACTTCCGACATTCTTCCGCCAGTGTGCTCAGCTTCGTTTGGCTCTATTTGGACCTTAACCAATTCTTAGTCGAAAGGGCCTAATGGAGCCGAGTGTGCTGATAGGCTGCATGCTCACGTGTGCACCATAGCACTGCATAAATGTGAGGGGAGCCACCGGAAGCAAAGTCTCATATTAATCTAACAGAAATGTCATGAGTGTCACTGAAAACAGAGGGGTGTCACCGGCAGAAAAGCCCCATATTAATCTAGCAGAAATGCCATGGGTGTCTCTGGAAGCAGAGGGGTGTCACTGGAAGCGAAGCCCCATATTAGAAATACCATGGGTGTCACCGGTAACAGAGGGGAGCCAACGGCAGCGAAGTCCAATATTAATCTAACAAAAAGGCCATGGTTGTCACTGGGAGCAGAGGGGAGTCACCTGCAGAGAAGCCCCATATTAATCTAACAGAAATGTCATGGGTGTGACTGAGAGCAGAGGGGTGTCACTGGCAGAGAAGTCCCTCATTAATCTAACAGAAATTCCATGCGTGTCACTGGAAGCAAAAGGCGGTCGCAGAGAAGTCCCTTATTAATATAATCTAATCCATGGGTGTGATCCGCAGCAGAGGGGAGTCACCAGCACAGGAGCCTCATATGAATTTAACAGAAAAGCCATGGGTGTCACTGGGAGCAGAGGGGGTCACTAGCACAAGAGCTCCATATTTATCAAACAGAAATGCCATGGGTGTCATCCACAGTGGAGGGGAGTCACCAGCACAGGAGCCTCATATCAGTTCAACAGAAATGCCATGGGTGACATCCGCAGAAGAGGGGACTAGCCAAAAGATGAGTGAGTCCCAGAGTCTCACGCAATGGGGCATTCCAATTTGGTATGCTCCATAAAGAGTGAAACCCCTGCCCATAGACTCTTATAGACTCTAGGGAGGTGGTTGCAATTATTAAAATGAATGATAGGGAGCTTCAGGCAGGATTTAGGTCTGCTTTAAAAGGAGACTTCCTTTTTAAGAAATAAAAATAATTGTCATTGATTGTATGAAATTGGGACAATGCAAAATATATCAGAAGTAGGAAAAGATAGAGTAAAGGAATTGTGTTTACTATATGCACTGTATGTGAATCTGAATGAAATCTTTGCAGTACACTGCTCCCCTTAGTGGTTGCTAGATAAAATGCAGGATTTTCTGTCACAAAACATCCTAACTAATTAAGTGATGGCACTCATCTCATGACCAAGGGCTCAGTTTAAACCGGACCTTCAGCATAATTTTAATCAAAAGCCCAAACCCTTAAAAAACCATTCCACAGCATCTAAAATTAATATACTTTACACGTTTAGTTGCTTACTTATTATTGTTTGCCACACTGGGCTTCAATTTTGTTCAGGACTCCAGGAAATGGACGCTGCCATCTTGCCTCAGAAGCATCACATACTGAAGAGAGGGGTGAAAAGCACGGGGGGGGGGGGGGGTTATGGCGCTGTGGGGCTGTGCAGAGCAAAGCTGGGGTTAGGAAAAGGACAGCAATCTCAGAATGCAGAGCGGTATAGTCAAAAGACACTTCCTGTCTGCAGACAGCTTGAGATTCCACAGGCCGCCATCTTGGATGTTAAAAGGCTCAAAAAATGCAGTAGATGCAGGTGGGATGATTTTTAATGTGAGCAATCTGTATTTACAGGGTGGGGTAAACATATAAGATAGACTCTTATTCAGGGTGAAGGTCTGGTTTAACCAATTTGGAGATAAGATGAGCCTGACTACCTCTGTATCTCATACATGAAGATTTACTGTCTTGGTAGATTTACTACTTAGGCCCTTATTCGTGAAGGGATAGCATCAGGTAGTGCCTTGTTAATGAGCGGTAGCGACAGGTAGCGACAGGTGAACGCAGGACACGGCACGCAATAACACATTTATCAAGCAGAATCTGTTGAGCGACTGGGATAACGCCATGTAGCTTCTGATTCATCATTATGCCAGCCTCAGTGAACAGCGCCGGCATTCAGCCTTGCACAGCGCCAGGTATTACCTCTCGCTAAATGTCGCTCCCCATACATTTCAATGGACGATCCTTTTCTTCTCTTTTAACTGAGTTTATTTATTTATTTATTTTTTTTAAATCTCAAATAATGTTATGACCTCTTCTGGTATTGAAAATGCAGTTTTTTCAAAAACATTTCATTTTATATATTTCTACAGAAATGACATTACAGGTAGAGATGAGCAAACTTTTGAAAAATTTGATTCGGCTAATTCGCCGAATTTTCAGGGAAAAATCATTTCGGTCCGAATTTATTCGCGATGAATCGCTATTAAAAATGGCTATTTCTGGGCATCCGAGAGCCTCCATAGGGTTGCAGAATATTTTGCTTGACTGTAACATGCATAGGATGCATGCTGGGTTAGTGAAATACTATTGTAAAGAAGTATGACATGCAGATCAGAGGCGTCGCTATTAGATTCCCTGAAGCAGAGCGGCACAATTTCAGAGCCTTGAGGTGGCATCAGCATGATGAGCCCATATATTGCCTGAAAGACACACCCAGGAGTTGGCAGAAGCATTAAAAACCCATATATTGCCTGAAAAACACACCCTGGAGTTGGCAGCAGCATTAGGAGCCCATGTATTGCCTGAAAGAGACAATGGAGTTGGCAGCAGCATTAGGAATCCATATATTGCCTGAAAAACACACCCAGGAGTTGGCAGCAGCATTAGGAGCCCATATATTGCCTGAAAAACACACCCAGGAGTTGGCAGCAGCATTAGGAGCCCATATATTGCCTGAAGGAGACACTGGAGTTGGCAGCAGCATAAGGAACCCATATATTGCCTGAAAAACACACCCTGGAGTTGGCAGCAGCATTAGGAGCCCAAATATTGCTTGAAAAACACACCCTAGAGTTGGCAGCAGCATAGGGGCCCATATACTGCCTGAAAAACACACCCTGGAGTTGGCAGCAGTATTAGGAGCTCATACATTGCCTGAAAGAGACTCTGGAGTTGGCAGCAGCATTAGGAACCCATATATTGCCTGAAGGACACACCCTGCATTTGGCAGCAGCATTATGAGCCCATATATTGCCTGAAAGACACACAGTGGAGTTGGCAGCAGCATAAGGAGCCCATATATTGCCTGAAAAACACACCCTGAATTTGGCAGCAGCATAGGGAGCCCAAATATTGCCTGAAAAACACATTGAAGATGGCAGCAGTATTAGGAGCCCACATATTGCCTGAAAAACACATTGGATTTGGCAGCAGTATTAGGAGCTCATATATTAGCTGAAAAATACGTTGGAGTTGGCAGCAGCATTAGGAGCCCATATATTGCCTAAAAAACACATTGGAGTTGGCAGCAGTATTAGGAGCTCACATGTTGCCTGAAAAACACATTGGAGTTGGCATCAGTATTAGGAGCTCATATATTGCCTGAAAAACACATTGGAGTTGGCAGCAGCATTAGGAGCCCATATATTGCCTAAAAAACACATTGGAGTTGGCAGCAGTATCAGGAGCTCATATTTTTCCTGAAAAACACACTGGAGTTGTCAGCAGCATTAGGAGCCCATATATTGCCTGAAAGACACACCCAGGAGTTTGCAGCAGCATAAGGAGCCCATATATTGCCTGAAAAACACACCATGAATTTGGCAGCAGCATAGGGAGCCCATATATTGCCTGAAAAACACATTGAAGTTGGCAGCAGTATTAGGAGCCCACATATTGCCTGAAAAACACATTGGATTTGGCAGCAGTATTAGGAGCTTATATATTAGCTGAAAAACACATTGGAGTTGGCAGCAGTATTAGGAGCCCACATATTGCCTGAAAAACACATTGGAGTTGGCAGCAGTATTAGGAGCCCACATATTGCCTGAAAAACACATTGGATTTGGCAGCAGTATTAGGAGCTTATATATTAGTTGAAAAACACATTGGAGTTGGCAGCAGTATTAGGAGCCCACATATTGCCTGAAAAACACATTGGAGTTGGCAGCAGTATTAGGAGCTCATATATTGCCTGAAAAACACATTGGAGTTGGCAGCAGCATTAGGAGCCCATATATTGCCTAAAAAAAAACACATTGGAGTTGGCAGCAGTATCAGGAGCTCATATTTTTCCTGAAAAACACATTGGAGTTGGCAGCAGCATTAGGAGCCCATATATTGCCTAAAAAAACACATTGGAGTTGGCAGCAGTATCAGGAGCTCATATTTTTCCTGAAAAACACATTGGAGTTGTCAGCAGCATTAGGAGCCCATATATTGCCTGAAAGACACACAGTGGAGTTGGCAGCAGCATAGGGAGCCCATATATTGCCTGAAAAAAACACCCTGGAGTTGGCAGCAGCATAGGGAGCCCATATATTGCCTGAACAACACACCCAGGAGTTGGCAGCAGCATTAGAAGCCCATATATTGCCTGAAAAACACACCCTGGAGTTGGCAGCAGCATTAGGAGCCCATGTATTGCCTGAAAGAGACAATGGAGTTGGCAGCAGCATAAGAAATCCATATATTGCCTGAAAAACACACTCAGGAGTTGGCAGCAGCATTAGGGGCCCATATATTGCCTGAAAAACACACCCAGGAGTTGGCAGCAGCATTAGGAGCCCATATATTGCCTGAAAGAGACACTGGAGTTGGCAGCAGCATAAAGAACCCATATATTGCCTGAAAAACACACCCTGGAGTTGGCAGCAGCATTAGGAGCCCAAATGTTGCCTGAAAAACACACCCTGGAGTTGGCAGCAGCATAGGGAGCCCATATACTGCCTGAAAAATACACCCTTGATTTGGCAGCAGCATTAGGAACCCATATATTGCCTGAAAGACACACCCTGCATTTGGCAGCAGCATTAGAAGCCCATATGTTGCCTGAAAGACACACCCTGCATTTGGCAGCAGCATAAGGAGCCCATATATTGCCTGAAAACACATTGGAGTTGGCAGCAGTATTAGGAGCCCACATATTGCCTGGAGAACACATTGGAGTTGGAAGCAGCATTAGGAGCCCATATATTGCCAAAAAAACACATTGGAGTTGTCAGCAGCATTAGGAGCCCATATATTGCCTGAAAGGCACACAGTGGAATTGGCAGCAGCATAGAGAGCCCATATATTGCCTGAAAGACACACAGTGGAGTTGGCAGCAGCATAAGGAGCCCATATATTGCCTGAAAAACACACCCTGAATTTGGCAGCAGCATAGGGAGCCCAAATATTGCCTGAAAAACACATTGAAGATGGCAGCAGTATTAGGAGCCCACATATTGCCTGAAAAACACATTGGATTTGGCAGCAGTATTAGGAGCTCATATATTAGCTGAAAAATACGTTGGAGTTGGCAGCAGCATTAGGAGCCCATATATTGCCTAAAAACACATTGGAGTTGGCAGCAGTATTAGGAGCTCACATGTTGCCTGAAAAACACATTGGAGTTGGCATCAGTATTAGGAGCTCATATATTGCCTGAAAAACACATTGGAGTTGGCAGCAGCATTAGGAGCCCATATATTGCCTAAAAAACACATTGGAGTTGGCAGCAGTATCAGGAGCTCATATTTTTCCTGAAAAACACACTGGAGTTGTCAGCAGCATTAGGAGCCCATATATTGCCTGAAAGACACACCCAGGAGTTTGCAGCAGCATAAGGAGCCCATATATTGCCTGAAAAACACACCATGAATTTGGCAGCAGCATAGGGAGCCCATATATTGCCTGAAAAACACATTGAAGTTGGCAGCAGTATTAGGAGCCCACATATTGCCTGAAAAACACATTGGATTTGGCAGCAGTATTAGGAGCTTATATATTAGCTGAAAAACACATTGGAGTTGGCAGCAGTATTAGGAGCCCACATATTGCCTGAAAAACACATTGGAGTTGGCAGCAGTATTAGGAGCCCACATATTGCCTGAAAAACACATTGGATTTGGCAGCAGTATTAGGAGCTTATATATTAGCTGAAAAACACATTGGAGTTGGCAGCAGTATTAGGAGCCCACATATTGCCTGAAAAACACATTGGAGTTGGCAGCAGTATTAGGAGCTCATATATTGCCTGAAAAACACATTGGAGTTGGCAGCAGCATTAGGAGCCCATATATTGCCTAAAAAAAAACACATTGGAGTTGGCAGCAGTATCAGGAGCTCATATTTTTCCTGAAAAACACATTGGAGTTGGCAGCAGCATTAGGAGCCCATATATTGCCTAAAAAAACACATTGGAGTTGGCAGCAGTATCAGGAGCTCATATTTTTCCTGAAAAACACATTGGAGTTGTCAGCAGCATTAGGAGCCCATATATTGCCTGAAAGACACACAGTGGAGTTGGCAGCAGCATAGGGAGCCCATATATTGCCTGAAAAAAACACCCTGGAGTTGGCAGCAGCATAGGGAGCCCATATATTGCCTGAACAACACACCCAGGAGTTGGCAGCAGCATTAGAAGCCCATATATTGCCTGAAAAACACACCCTGGAGTTGGCAGCAGCATTAGGAGCCCATGTATTGCCTGAAAGAGACAATGGAGTTGGCAGCAGCATAAGAAATCCATATATTGCCTGAAAAACACACTCAGGAGTTGGCAGCAGCATTAGGGGCCCATATATTGCCTGAAAAACACACCCAGGAGTTGGCAGCAGCATTAGGAGCCCATATATTGCCTGAAAGAGACACTGGAGTTGGCAGCAGCATAAAGAACCCATATATTGCCTGAAAAACACACCCTGGAGTTGGCAGCAGCATTAGGAGCCCAAATGTTGCCTGAAAAACACACCCTGGAGTTGGCAGCAGCATAGGGAGCCCATATACTGCCTGAAAAATACACCCTTGATTTGGCAGCAGCATTAGGAACCCATATATTGCCTGAAAGACACACCCTGCATTTGGCAGCAGCATTAGAAGCCCATATGTTGCCTGAAAGACACACCCTGCATTTGGCAGCAGCATAAGGAGCCCATATATTGCCTGAAAACACATTGGAGTTGGCAGCAGTATTAGGAGCCCACATATTGCCTGGAAAACACATTGGAGTTGGAAGCAGCATTAGGAGCCCATATATTGCCAAAAAAACACATTGGAGTTGTCAGCAGCATTAGGAGCCCATATATTGCCTGAAAGGCACACAGTGGAATTGGCAGCAGCATAGAGAGCCCATATATTGCCTGAAAAACACACCCTGGAGTTGGCAGCAGCATAGGGAGCCCATATATTGCCTGAAAAACTCACCCTGGAGTTGGCAGCAGCATAGGGAGCCCATATATTGTCAGAAAAAAACACCCTGGAGTTGGCAGCAGCATAGGGAGCCCATATATTGCCTGAACAACACACCCAGGAGTTGGCAGCAGCATTAGAAGCCCATATATTGCCTGAAAAACACACCCTGGAGTTGGCAGCAGCTTTAGGAGCCCATGTATTGCCTGAAAGAGACAATGGAGTTGGCAGCAGCATAAGAAATCCATAAATTGCCTGAAAAACACACTCAGGAGTTGGCAGCAGCATTAGGGGCCCATATATTGCCTGAAAAACACACCCAGGAGTTGGCAGCAGCATTAGGAGCCCATATATTGCCTGAAAGAGACACTGGAGTTGGCAGCAGCATAAAGAACCCATATATTGCCTGAAAAACAGACCCTGGAGTTGGCAGCAGCATTAGGAGCCCAAATATTGCCTGAAAAACACACCCTGGAGTTGGCAGCAGCATAGGGAGCCCATATACTGCCTGAAAAACACACCCTTGATTTGGCAGCAGCATTAGGAACCCATATATTGCCTGAAAGACACACCCTGCATTTGGCAGCAGCTTTAGAAGCCCATATATTGCCTGTAAGACACACCCTGCATTTGGCAGCAGCATAAGGAGCCCATATATTGCCTGAAAAACACACCCTGAATTTGGCAGCAGCATAGGGAGCCCATATATTGCCTGAAAACACATTGGAGTTGGCAGCAGTATTAGGAGCCCACATATTGCCTGAAAAACACATTGGAGTTGGCAGCAGCATTAGGAGCCCATATATTGCCAAAAAAACACATTGGAGTTGTCAGCAGCATTAGGAGCCCATATATTGCCTGAAAGACACACAGTGGAATTGGCAGCAGCATAGAGAGCCCATATATTGCCTGAAAAACACACCCTGGAGTTGGCAGCAGCATAGGGAGCCCATATATTGCAAGAAAAATACACCCTGAATTTGGCAGAAGGATAGGGAGCCCATATATTGCCTGAAAGACACACCCAGGAGTTGGCAGCAGCAGAAGGAGGTCATATATTGCCTGAAAGACACACCCTGGAGTTGGCAGCAGCAGCAGCAGTAGCAGCAGCATTAGGAGCCCATATATTGCCTGTAAGACACACCCTGGAGTTGGCAGCAGCAGAAGGAGCTACCATGCATCAGCTACTCACATGCATCAACTATTGGTGGGTGGAAATCCTGGCTGATCCATGCCTGATTCATCTTCACAAAGGTGAGTCTCTCCACATTTTTCATGGACAGACAAGTTCTCCTTGGCGTTACTATGGCCCGCGCAGCACTAAAGACCCGCTCAGATGGCACACTACTGGCCGGGCATGACAGCTTTCCCAGGGCAAACTCTACCAGTTGCGGCCACAAGTCAAGTTTGGCTGCCCAGAAGTCCAGCGGATCCCCAAGGTGCGTCGGCATGGTCATTTCAAGGTATGACACGACCTGCTGGTTTAGACCCTGCTCCAGGTCTTCCTGCTGCTCATGCGAAACCTCACTATGCGGGTGCAGAAAGTTACTCATTAGCGACTGAAGACTGAGGCTGCTGCTGATGGAGCTGCTGCTGCTCCTGCCACCCCCCCCAGCAGCCATGGCAGTGGAAGGTGAGCTCAGAGGTCCCTCCGAGTCAGACCTGCGAGAGTATGGACCATGGCGCAGATAGGCCAACTGACTACATAGAATGTCTTTGTAGTAGGTCAGTTTGTCCTACCTCTCAGTGGGTGTAAAAAATGCCCCCATTTTGTGCCGGTAGCGAGGGTCCAATAAGGTGGAGAGCCAGAAGTCATCCCGCTAAAAAAGAGACAATTCTGCTGTCACTACGCAAGCATGTGAGCATGCATCGTGCCATTTGTGCAAGTGACTCGGAGGGACTACCTGTCTCCATCTCCACTGCATACTGCCACGGTGTGTCTGGGTCCTCTGTCTCGCCTTCCTCACAACCCTCTAGCTCCTCTGGCTGCTCCAGCTCCTCCTGTCAGATTACTAGATAAACCACCCATTTCGCCAAAACTAAACTGTGCTTCACCGTGCTCCTCCTCCTCCTCAGCTCCCACGGGATTTATGTGGCCGTGAAATGTATGCTCCATGTCTCCAGTGGCCTGACCAGCCATGGTTTCCAACATGTGTTGTATTACATGAAGCAGCGGAATCACGTTGTTCATGTCGTAATCCTGGCGACTGACAAATAAAGTGGCTTCCTCAAAGGGCCTGAGCAAACTGCAGGTGTCACGTATGAGCTGCCACTGATTCACATTAAAGTTACACAGGGGAGTCCCCCTATCTGCTTGGATCATCAAGAAATCATTGATTGCTTTTCTCTGTTCGTATAGTCGATCTAACAAGTGGAAACATCGCAAATCAGACTATGTTGGGGAATACCGTTCTGACCCTGTAGCTCAAGAAGGGTGTGCTTGGCGATGTAGGAGTGGCTGAGGTGCATACAAAGTTTCCTTCCCGTTGTTAAGATGTCTTGCAGATCGGGGGAAGACTTCAGTGACACCGCCGTGCCCTGCACACATGGTAGGCTGGAGGGGCATTGAGAATTGACCGTACAGTGGAGGCTGAGGAGACGGCGGAGAATGAGGAGGCGGAGTCGCGCACTGTAACAGGCAAAACGGCCTGGGAGCGTGGAGGCCGAAGCGGTGTGACCAGTCCAAGTTGCTGTGCAGGAAACACATTCACCCAGTGGGCCATAAAAGACTTGTATTGTCCCTGACCGTTGTTACAGCTCCAGATGTCGGCGCTGCTGTGCACACCGACAGGCCAAAGGACTGGCCCACCTTCTGCTCAACAAAAGTGTGCAGGGCTGGTACTGCCTTCTTTGCAAAGAAATGACGGCTTGGGACTCTCCACCTCGGCTCGGCACTAGCCATCAGCTCTCTGAAAGGTGCAGAGTCCACCACCTGAAAAGGGAGGGACTGCAGCACCAGCAACTTGGACAGGAGCACATTTAGCTTCTGCGCCGTAGGATGAGTGGGCGCATACTTTTGTCTCTTAGACATGGCTTCGCTGATGGATTGCTGGCAGGATAAGTGACTTTTAGTAGGAGGAGCAGGAGCATCTGGAGTGGCAGAGGATGGATATGATGCACAGCTACCTGCGGCTGAGGTGCTGGAGCCTTGGCTGGGTAAAATTGGAAGCGGCGTGGCACTGGCTGACGCAAAAGGCTGGACCCCCACTTCAGAGCCTCGGTTCTCCCAGGCCGATTTATGGTGACGCTGGCTTATGGTGAAAAGTGCCCCACTGCCGAGTAGCAAATTTTCCCACCAACAGTCCACACTAATTCACTGCTATTGCTGCCAACTCCAGGAACCCCTGCTCCACTACCTCCCGGGAAGGCAGCCTGACGCGCAGCAGGTGGTCTACCCCGCCCCCGGCCACGTGTGTCTCCAGAAATCCCAATTCTGCCACCATGCTGACTGCCAACCCTACTACCACCGTGCTGCCTCAGCTGCTGACTCTGGGGCAACCTGGGACCCTCTTCTCCTGATGATAATTAAGCCCCTTCTGCACCGGGCTCCCAAGTGCGATCGGCTTCATCATCATCATCATCAAGTTGTTTCTGCATGTCACTGATGTCCTCCTCGGTTTCCACAACAGCGTGTGCTGCAGGAGACGGAACGCTCGCCACACCACCTCCCACGCCACTCTCCCCCTCCCCAGTGTTTGTCTGCCTAGCGAAAGAAGCGGCGGATGTCTCCTCAATTTCTCGGCTTGGCAGTAGCTGCTTACTGTCCTCTAACACATCGTCCTCACTGAATAGTGGAGCTGAACCCAAAGCATAAGATACGTCGGCTGGAGGGGGGGGGGCGTAGGACAGAGGCAATGGAAGGACAGGGGCTGCTCCCGGGCCATGCCAAGGTACCTACGGACTGTTGACTGGGGGTGTCAGATGTCACTTGTGATGAGGTCGATGACCACGTTAACCAATCGATGACGGCAGATGCGTTGCTGGTCGAGACACGACCGCTAGTCCCCCTAGTCTTCTGCAACCTCTGCCTGATGAATCTAGGCCTCTCCTCTGTGCACATCCTGGCACATCTCTGCCTGACATTTTTACTGCGTTTAGGAGGGGAAAACAATACACTACACTACACCTAGAACAGTATTTTTGTAACAGCAGGTGTGTAGAAAAATTAGATCAAAATAGGCAGACACAGTTGCTAAAAGCTAATGCAAATAGACACTGTCAGATGGTCTTACACAGGATGCCCCTGGTCAGGGTTAAATGCACCACAGGCAGTTTTAAAACGTGTTTTTTGTTCAAAATGTAAAAAAGGTAAAGATGCAGGTACTCTTAAAAGCTAAGTGCTAGTATTCGGGATGCCCCTCCCCCGGTGAAAGGCAATGGCTGCTTTAAACTTGAAAACCAGACTTTTTTTATACAAAAGGCAAAAGGTTAGTAGGCAGGCACTCTCAAAAGATAAGTCGTAGCACTGACAATGACTCCCAGTGAAAGGCAATGGGTGCTTTAACTCTTTTGTTGCCAAGCACGTGCTGGCATGTCCAAGCCTTAAGTGCCAAGCACGTAGGTGTTATGTGCTTGACTTTCCCCCCTGCTAGCTAAAAAAAAAAAATACTCACCTGACACCTCTATCGATCCGTTCGGGTCTCCTCTTTAATTTGGTGCCATCCGATCCTCCCTGGGGGCTCGGATGGCTCCAGAAGAACCCCCAGAATAGTGACCCCCCCCCTTCGGCAGCGGTTGCTGCTAAGTGTAAAAAAAAAAAATTTACTAACCTGAAGCTGCGCTGCCTCCTGCCGGGTCTTCTCTTCACTGGGGGGGCAACCAATCACATCCCCAGGCTGCTTAGTCTTCAGGAGAGGGCTCAAAATGCCCTCTCCCCCTGCCTTCCCATGGGCGCCGCCATCTTGGCAACTAGCCCCTTGGGTGGGGCTTATGACATCACTCCCAGGTGTCGTCCCGGCTCTACTTGGCTCAGCTGTCATATGCGCTGGTGATCGCTGGGCAGAGCAGTGGAGGGGCAGGGGATGCTCTGACAGCTGATCGACGCAGGAGCTGACAATCGGGTGAGGTGAATAAAGAAAAAAAACATTTTTTTTTATTTTTTATAATTGACATTTTTGTGTGGTGTGTTTTTTTTTTAATGTTAACCCTTTGTGAACTGGTAAGGGGTCCATGAGACCCCTATACCAGTTCACAAGGGTGGGGGCTGGCAAGCCACCTACGGCTAATGGGTGACTTGCCATTAACCCCCGCACCCCCAATTATCTGCCTCCCCAAAGCCCGGGGGGGGGGGGCAGAAGAGCCCGGGCCCCACAGGCTATGTGGGCTTGTAGGCTGCAGGGTGAGGGGCCACAAAAGCTGGCCCCTCCACTCTGTTTCTACAAGCCCCCATAGCTGGTCCCAGGCTGGTTATGACGGGTAGGGGGGACCCTACGTCATTTTTTGGGGGATTTTTAAGGGTTAGGGTTAGCCTATTCCCTGGGAGGGGGGAACCTATGTTGTTTCTTTTTTTTAATTAACCCCTTATGCTCTGTCGCCCAGCAGCTATAAAAGCAGAAGCCAGAGTGATCAAAGGGGGACACAGTGGCCCAGGGATGGATGAGAGGTAAGTATAAAAAAAAAAAAAGTTCACAAGGCTGGGGCTCGCAAGTCACCTGCGGCTAGTAGGTGACTTGCCATTAACCCCCAGTACCCCCAATTACCTGCCTCCCCAAAGCCCAGGGGGGGGCAGAAGAGCCCGGCCCATGGAATTTGTAGCCGGCAGGGTGGGGGGCCACCAAAACTGGCCCCTTTGCTCTGTTCCTACAAGGCCCCATAGCTGGTCCCGGGCTGGTTATGATGGGTAAGGGGGACCCCACGTCATTTTTTGGGGCGGATTTTTAAGGGTTTTTAACCCTTAAAATTCCAAAAAAAAAATGGGGTCCCCCCTTCATTTTTTAATTAACCCCTTATGTTTATAGTGTGGATAGTAGTATTTTATTTGTAAATGTTATAAGGTGCTCTTTTCAGTTTGGGGGGTCTCCTGGGCAAGAATGGGGGGCTACCAATACATATGTGGTACTGTTGTAATCGGGAGAAATGGGGCTATCACATGCAATATTGTTTTCAATATGGTTTTCATTAATAAAACAAATGTTTTATTTAACACAAAGGGGACAATTGTCTAAAAAATATTATCAATTTTTTTGTTTTTTTACGCAAAAATATTTAAAAAACAGTAGAAAAATTACAAACAAGACATTTCATGTTAAAGCCTAAACTCTGCTGCAAAATTCATATATATTTTCCTGGAAATTCCGGTTAAACATGGCGCAAAATGGGGAAAAATGACCTGTCAACAGAGGGTGACAAAACTTCAAGGAGGCTGGCAATTAAAAGAGTTAATAGTACCTACGCATGTTGGGTATTGTTCTGCTCAGGGGACCTTGCGCTTTCAGATTTAACTTGTTTTTTCTTGTTTGCATATCGATATTTTAGGAAAACATGTTTTTATTCTGCTTTTTTATAATTTTTTTTTTAGGGAAACCCTGTGCAACCTAAGAATTCTTCAAAGTGGACCAACACCCAGGATTTTCACTATCCTGGGTTTTGGTCCACTTCCGCGGGGCAAAGCTGGCCCCCTTGCACCCTGTTTTAACAGCCCCCATAGCTAGTCCGGGGCTGGTTATGATGGGTAAGGGGGACCCTATATCATTTTTTGGGGGAGTTTTAGGGGTTTTTAACCCTTAAAAGTCCCCCAAAAATGGGTTCCCCCCCCCCCAGGAAGGGGGACCCTATGTCATTTGTTTTTAAATTAACCCCTTATGTTTATAGTGTGGATAGTAGTAGTATTTTATTTGTAAATGTTATAAAGTGCTATTTTCAATTTAGGGGGTCTCCTGGGCAAGAATGGGGGGGCTACCAATACATATGTGGTACCGTTGTAATCGGGAGAAATTGGGCTTTCACATGTAATATGGTTTTCTCTAATAAGGTAAATGTTTTATTTAAAATAAAGGAGACAATTATCTAAAAAATATTTATTTATTTATTTTTTTGTTTTTTACACAAAAATATAAAAAAAAACAGTAGAAAAATTACAACCAAGACATTTCATGTTAAAGCCTAAACTCTGCTGCAAAATATGTATCTATAATTTTCCTGGAAATTCCGGCAAAAACCACGGTTAAACATGGAGCAGAGTTAATAGTACCTATGCATGTTTGGTATTGTTCTACTCGGAGGACCTTGCTCTTTCAGATTTAGCTTGTTTTTTCTAGTTTGCATATTTATATTTTAGGAAAACATGTTATTTATTCAGTTTTTGGATTCATTTTTTTAGGGAAACCCTGTGCAACCTAAGAATTCTTCAAGGGATTACTTCCATAAAGGTGAGCCTACTACAACAAGCTGGGTACTCTTAGAAAGCTTAAAATGTGTACTTTCAGGGAATATATGGTTTATCGGGGAAATTCTTTCTTTACAAAATGCAACCAGTTAGCAGACAGGTAATCTACAAATATTTATGCTAGTATTTGGGATGCCCCCTCTTCAAATACATAGGCTGGCTGCTTTTACAGTGGAAAAGTGACTTTCTTAACAAAATGCAACCAGTTAGCAGACAGGTACTCTTCAAATATTTATGCTAGTATTTGGGATGCCCCCTCTTCAAATACATAGGCTGGCTGCTTTTACAGTGGAAAAGTGACTTTCTTTACAAAATGCAACCAGTTAGTAGACAGGTACTCTTGAAATATTTATGTTAGTATTTGGGATGCCCCCTCTTCAAATACATAGGCTGGCTTCTTTTACAGTGAAAAGTGACTTTCTTTACTAAATGCAACCAGTTAGTAGACAGGTACTCTTCAAATATTTATGCTAGCACGCTTTTTAAAGAATGACACCAGGAAAAGGAAAAGCTAAATAGGCAGGTCTTTCTCTGTCACTGTCACAGCCTCTCTCCTTCTCTACCTGTCCCTCGCGTCTTCTGTTCTTTGTTCCATCATTTATCTATCTATCTATCTATCTATCTATCTATCTATCTATCCCTCGCTCTCTCCCTGCCTGATCTGCTCTGGCCGCAATACAGTGTATACAGAATGAGCTTCCGCAAAATGGCCACCGCTTATATAGGTCTGTGACATAATCGGTAAGCCTGTCTGCTGATAGGTAGCATGTGACGCCTACCCAGGATTCCTTACCCCATGGTACATGTACTGACATGTGGATCCACCATTTTAGATGGGCTGGATAGCAGTAAATGGAGTTTTAAGGAAGCAATTCGAGCGATTGAATTGCGGCGATAGTCGGAATCGTTAAAAATTGAATTTTTCATGGGTGATTGTAAAATTCTCTCCTGGAATGTCAGGGAGCTAAACGATAAAATCAAGCGGTCTACAGTCCTCCAGTTTGTAAAGAGATATAGACCCAATGTGGTGATCCTCCAGGAGACTCACCTGATGGGGAGGAGGGGACTCGCTCTGAGGAGACCCTGGATCCAGGACTCATTTTATGCTCTCTTCTCATCCTACTCTAGGGGGGTCTCGGTGCTGGTCTCCAAGGGAACCCCATTCGTGTTGTATTCTGTGCAGACGGACCGGGAGGGTTGCTATGTAATCCTCCACGCCAAGCTTATGGATACAGATGTAATTATAGTAGGCACTTATGTCCCCCCGCCTTTCAACATACAAGTGTTGCATCGGATCATGGAGAAAGTGGTCAACTACCCCCCGGCCCCGCTACTGTTGATGGGAGATTTTAATATGGTGCTGGACTCAGCGATGGATAGACTGGACAGGGAGCCGGGCCCTAGGACACAATTGGCGTCCTGGGCAGAGGCGATGGGCCTACAGGATCTATGGAGGTGGAAGCACCCAACTGACAAGGCATACTCCTGTCATTCGGTCACGCATAGGTCCCTGTCCAGGATAGACCTCGCGTTTTCATCTCCTGACTTGCTAGCGAGAGTGACGATCTGTAACTATCTCCCGAGGGGCATATCGGACCACTCGCCTCTACTGGTGGAGGTGGGGCTGTTGCGTACGCGGGCGAGCCGAGTGGGTTGGACCCTAAATCCCTTGTGGCTGGAGACTCCTGAAGTCAGGGGCGGCCTGGCCTCTGCTGCGGAGGTTTTCTGGGAGTGTAATGCGGATGAAACGACTGCTGGAGTGAGATGGGATGCCTTTAAAGCGGTCACCAGGGGATGCGCCATAAGCGCTATAGTGGCGGTCAGGGGGAAGAGGGGAAAAGAAAGGGCAGACCTCGAAAGTAAACTTGCGAGCGCGGAAGAGGAATTCATTGCCTCGGCTGCCGATTCTGATGTCTCTTACGCGGGAATATAATTTATTATTATCCGACTCGACTAGGAAACTATTGTTGCATAAGCAGGCGACGATATTTGACAAAGGGGACAAAAACGGTAAAACTCTGGCCTACCTAGCAAGGGCTGAAAACAAGTCCAATAGTATCGCGGAGATAGTGGTGGCAGGGGAGACAGTAACAGAGGGAGATAAAATTGCACAACAGTTTCTTAGATACTACTCGGCCTTGTACTCCTCTAGGGTCAATTACGGGATGGAAGAGCTGGAGAACTATCTAGATCAGATTAAGTTCCCTGAGTTGGCTCTGGCTGATAGGGAAACTCTTGACTCCCCCATCTCTATTGAGGAAGTTAAGAGTGCAATAAGAGCACTTCCCGGTAGGAAGGCACCAGGGCCCGATGGATTGCCGGCCGAGTGGTACAAGCGGGAGATGGAACAGATCGCCCCTAGACTCTGGGAGGTTCTGAAACAGGCGCTGGATAATGAGAGTCTCCCGGCCTCCTTTCATGAAGCGCATGTGGTTCTTATTCACAAGGAAGGGAAACCCGCGGATAGCTGTGCGTCCTATAGGCCCATTTCCCTATTAAATCAAGATGCCAAAATATTGGCTAAAATCCTGGCCATCAGGATGAACAGGGTCATATTACAACTGATTGGGCCTGACCAATCAGGCTTTATGCCGGGACGCACAACGGGGATAAACCTGCGCAGACTGATGTCCAACCTGCAGATAGTGCATGACAACCACGGTAGCAGGGCGATAGCTTCACTGGACAATGAGAAGGCCTTTGATTCGATCGAGTGGACCTATCTATGGGCGGTGCTGGGCAGATTTGGGCTCCCTGCGGGTTTCATATCATATATCAGGCTGTTATACGGCCGTCTGACGGCCAGAGTGCGGGTTAATGGCTGCTACTCTGACCCTTTTGTATTAAGTAGAGGGACCAGGCAGGGCTGCCCACTCTCGCCATTGCTCTTCGCGCTGGCCATTGAACCGTTGGCAATCCTTATCAGGAACTCTCCAGCCATCGCTGGATGGAGGCTGGGGGAGATAGAGGAGAAAATCTCACTTTATGCGGATGACACCTTATTATACCTAGCGGACAGCTACGAGTCCCTAGAGGCTGCTTTGGATACCATCGGGGAGTTTGGGAGATTCTCCGGCTTGAAGGTTAACTGGGATAAATCCAGCCTGATGCAAGTTGATGCGACCGACCCCCGGGATGTCTCCCCAAGGTCCCAGCTTAAGAGAGTCCAGCAATTTAAGTATTTGGGGATTATGATCAGTGGGCGGACTGCCGAGTTTGTCTCTCCTAAAATATCTCCGGTAGTGGCGAAACTGAAGCAAAGAGTCACCCAGTGGGCGAACCTTCCGCTGTCGATCATGGGCAGGGTCAATATATTTAAAATGATCTTTCTTCCAAAACTCCTGTACCTATACCAGGCCTCCCCAGTACTGCTTCCTGTCTCCCACTTTAAAGCACTGGAGTCGATCATTTTTAGCTTTATATGGGGACATTCCCCCCCAAGGCTAAATCGACAAATAATGAAGGCGCAAATAGATACTGGGGGACTGGCGGTGCCACACATGCAAATATACTTCTATGCAGCGCAACTCTTGTTTGTTCATTGGTGGCTCTGCCAGCCGACGGACAATCCGGTGGTGTGTTTAGAGGTGGCACTACTGGGCTCCCCTGAAAGGTTGGCCTCCCTGGCGTACAGGGGTACGAGAGGGATCCGAGAGGCGACCACGTGTATGAGGGCGGCTAGTAACATCTGGGAGAGGGCAGCTAAGCTAGGGGTGAGGTCGAGGGAGGCTCCGATGTGGTCCCCCTATACCCCCTTGTGGGACAACCCTAGGTTTCCAGAAATGGGTGCTATGCAAGACACGCTGTTCTGGACGAGGAAAGGCGTTCATCGGATTGGGCAATTATACAGGGGGGGGGGGTGCTGGTGTCCTTCGATCAGTTTAAGGAGGAGTCTCATATGTCCAATCGGGACTTTTTTCGATACCTGCAACTCAGACACGCACTGCACGCCCAGTTCCGTAGGGAGGGCCCGAGGATTACAGAGTCCAAGGCGGAAAGCGCAATTAGAGACGGGAGTCTTAAAAAGCCTGTCTCCACGCTGTATAAGTGCTTGATGGGAGAGCTGGAATCCCCTAGGAGCAAGATTGAGTCTAAATGGCAGGACTTGGACCCAAACCTAGACCGGGACGACTGGGAGGAGATACTGGGCAACCTACACGCATCGGTAGTTGAAGCCAGAGATAGATTTATCCAAACCAAGTGGATTCACCAGGCTTACATCACCCCGGTTCGTCTGCACAGAATGGGCTTAACTGATACTGATATATGTCCTAGATGTGGGAAAAGTAGTGGCTCATGGATACACATG
The DNA here is from genome assembly GCA_027917425.1 of Gastrophryne carolinensis. Lineage (NCBI taxonomy): Eukaryota > Metazoa > Chordata > Amphibia > Anura > Microhylidae > Gastrophryne > Gastrophryne carolinensis. Next base: position 203,357,762 of record CM051240.1, on the reverse strand, counting down.
ATCTGGTCATGCGAGGTCCTGACGGTCTTCTGGGAGGGTGTGATGGGTCTGATCAGCAGAATGGTGGGCTTTCGGATACAGGGATCTGTCTCACTATGTCTTCTTGGGGTGGTGGAGCCGCTCTCGGAACTGAGAGCTCTGAAGGCCTTGATCCGGTTGTTGCTCTTCTACGCCAGGAAGTGCATCCTGATAAATTGGAGACACCCCGCCAGGCCCTCAGTGCAAACCTGGAAAAGACTGGTTAACCAGAAACTCACCTTGTATAAACTGACATACGCCGCAAGGGGGGTGCCGGATAAGTTCGAAAAGGTTTGGGATCCATGGCTGCAGAGCCAAGAGTCAGCGTATGACGCTGAGTGAGCCTGGGAGGGGGGCCCGGCGGTGAGTTTTTGTTTTTTTTTTTTTGGGTCAAGTCTGATGTCTAAACTATACTTGGGGAGCTGGAGCCGGGTACTGGAACCTGACCAACGAACAATGGAAGGGATTTTTAGAGCACGTACGCCCCGTCTAATAGCTGATGTGCATCAACCTACCTGTCCTTTACCTGAACTGTGATAGTGGCAAGAATCACCTGGAGTCCAGTATGAAAGTTGTGTGAATGATTGTCAGTGTTGTTAGTTTATATGCCAGTTATGAAGTTGGGTGCCTGCGGCACCTTAATGCCTTACAAGATGACTTGTATTGTTTTGTCTTAACTGTCTGTTTATTGCAAAAAAAAAACTTTAAAAATTGAATTTTTCCTGAAATTCGTAACGAATTCGGGTTCGCCAGATTCGATTTGCTCATCTCTAATCTATATCTAGTCACATCTTGCTGTGTGTATGACTAAACTCCCCCTGCAATGTCTTACATATTTTCTTTTGTATGACCCTCTCCTGGGTGAACCTTTGGGAAGGATTATTTTAAGCCACACTGTAGCAGAGATCTGTTAAAGCGGAACAAAATCTGTTTTGGCTACTCATTTCCCTCTCCAAATGGCAATCCAATTAGGGATTTCCCACTTTGTGGGCTGGCTGAGAGCAAGTAAAATCCCAGGCTATTTTTGGACCCAGTCCACCACTGCCTTTGTAGACCCTCATGTATTATAATGAAGTCTATTGCAGACAACATTTCTTCCTAGCATGTTTAGCTTATATAAATGCATATTATTTGAATTCACCTTAAAATATTAATCTTCTTACATAATTTGCAAAAGGTCCCTCTCCTGGTTAAGCCATTGGGGAGATGACAGGCCACTGTAGCAGAGCTGTTAGGTTGAGGCCTAATCTCAACCACTAGGGTGAACACTAGCCTGAACCATCATAAAAAACAAAGCTAAGGAAACAAAATTTCAGTTTCTTATTAGCAGAGAATTAAATATTTCAAATGACTAATTAGAACAAAGATCTTGTAATTTTGCCCACAGTTGTCTCTTAAATAATTTTGGAAAAATGGAGGCCTGGGGATTATTTCCCTTTAAATAACTGTAATATTTATTTTCCAGTTGAGAAACTGCCTGATATATTTGATATATAAAATAAATAACAAAAATAAACACATAGAACAGGAGAAAAGGCAAAACAGACAATAAGATAAACTGAGCAATGTATCACACCCGGTGTAGATTGATTGGAATAGACACTGAGACAGCAGGCTCAGAAGGAACATTTCCAAGACAATTTGTCACTCATGCATAAATCTTGCTGACACCCCCAGTCACTCTAATAGCGGCCTGTTTTTATAAATCTCTATGAAGTTGCACGGTTGCAAGAAAAAAAAAAAGAAAAAAAGATTGCGTCTTGCTACCATCTCATTTACATACCTTAGCGAAAGCCAATGAGGCAAGAGCAGTTGCAATGGTGATCATAATAAGTATTTGGAGAAAGGCAGAGAGATCACTAATGGCTTGCCTTTAGGGATTTCTGAACTCCATAGGGGACGAAAATGAGAAATATTTTTCAAACAGCAGGGGTAAAGGTTGGAAAACTAGAAACACATGGAGTGATAAAGATGCTGGTGCCACGAGGCAAAGCGAGTGCCAGAGAGAAACATTTACCATGTAAAAACTGTAATTTCAGCATTAAGAAGTAATAATCGCCAATCGTGTTATTAAAGCATGATCCTTTAAGTCACATAAATTAGATATAAGTTTCTGGTGACGTTTATTCATCTTCAGGGGTAATAGAGGAAAAGTTTATTACACCAAATCAACTTCTCCCCTTAATTAAGTTTCTTTTACAGAAGAACTTGCTTGCACAAGCCAATACAGGGGAGGGTCTGCACTCAGATGAATGGCTGGCAACACGCAGATGGTCTGAACATCCATTACTGTATTTGGCATGCACATGATGTATCCCAGGGAAGGGGGGTCCCATGATGGGCTTGAAGAATTTCACACACTTATATGCTGTAAGAGATCTTAGAGCTTAGTCCAACCATAACCCCTCCCTCCCACCCCATAGGGATGTCCATCGACTAGGGAGGAATCCCTAATGGGAATGCCCATTTCTTCAGGAGGAATGCCTTATAGGAATGCTCTTCTACTTATGAGGAATCCCGAAAAGGAATGCTCATCATCTCATGAGGTATGCCTAACACAATGTCAGTTTGCTTGGGGAAATATATAATAGGAATTCTCGTCCACTCAGGAGAAATATCTAAATAACCCACCTGGGAGGATTGCCTACTATCTTAGGAGATGCTTAACCACTTGGGAGTAATTTCTAATATGAATGACCGTCTGTGCCATAAGGGTCGATTCATGGCACTGTGAGAATGGTTTACGCACATGAGCATCGCAGAAGTGGAGTGCATTTGAAAGTTTAAGATTCATGCACAAACTTGTGCATTAAATTCAGCTCTTTTTAAGTGGAAATGGCCAAGCTCTGTGCACATTGTATAGGCTAAGGCAGTCAGTGGTCCCCATGGTCCCTACGTTTCTCTCCGTCTTTACTGTTTAGTAGTGGCAAATTTGGTCCTTCCTGTTCAACCAAATCTCTGTTCCCTAATCTGTAGTGTATTCCCTGTGGTGCATGTGTTCTCTTTGTTTTTTATGTTTTTTATAGGTGGTGTTTTGGGGTGCGTTTAATTTGAATCCAGTAGACCTACAGTGTTGTGTTTCCCAGTGTTAAGTCCCAGACGTTCTCTATACCCCTCCCTTCCTGGATTGTTTCAGTGTCTAATAGTTGAGCTACTAATGTATTGTTTCTTAATGTTTCTTTTTTTATTAAATCATTTGTGGCCAATGTCATTCCATATGTTTTCACTCTGGTGCTGGTGGATACGTGTTGAGGAAACAGACCAGTTTCATAACGCAAACTCTGGTTTTGTGTTTGATTTTCTTAGGTGTGGGCGCTGAGTGCTGGGCACACTTACCTGGCACTACCTATCGTTCGCTGCAGCATTGTCCTGTTTATATATGCGGTGTTGCTCTGGGTGGCTTTCCCTCGGGGCGCTACATATGCATTGATTCAGAGAGAGCGTTTCTACAGCACCCCCCAGACATCACATTTATCAATGCTGGACAGGATACTACTGCGTCACTTGTCCGGCCGCTACGCTAGGTTATAGCACCAGACACCCACTTGCAGTGTCCACTAGCAGACGCCCTAAATGGAAATACGCGGCACTAGCCTCCAAATGTGGCACTGGAAGCTGCACAGTATTCCACCTGCCTTACTTTACATTAACCCCATGAATGATGCTGGCAGTGCCCAATACTGTGCCCCATGATACCAGCTAGCCTAAAAGTGTGATAGATCTTTGCAAGCGAAATTGTGCATATACATCTCTCCCCAGGGCAATGCACATATAAAATGAATTTACTTTTTTTGTAAATTTTGCTACGGCTAATTTTCTAACTTTAATGGCCTCCTATGGATTTGCAAGTTCCCTGCAAAGAGGAAGTGCTCCTGGGTTTCCTGCCGCTGTGCATTGTGGGCTATGTTGGTTAAATCCAGACAGCAGCATGGCTGGGAGGCTGGGAAAGGAAGCCTCCTGGGTACTCCCAGATGGCCGTGACCAGGAGAAAATTGGTAAGGTGGCTTTTCAGCTTACCAATTTTAAGTGGATGCAGGAGCAAGTGTAAGTGCTGAGAATGAATCCGTATCATGCATGCAGATGGGGCAAGTGTGTTTTGGGGAGAACTGTGCAAGGCTGTTGTTCCGGTTTAACTGGAGTATAAAAGCAGGAATAGGAATACTTAGTATTGTAGTTGTATACTTACTTACGTAGTTGCACAGATTAAATAGCTTTTGTTTAGTTTAACCCTCTATTAAAATAGAAAAAAAAACTTCCAAAAATATCACCTGTCCATTAGCAGGCAAAGCAGGCAAACCTTTTCTCAATGCCCAAGCACAGCACAGCTACTGTTAGGGCCTTACATTTATATACTTACCTTAAAGTGGACCAACCATACTCACTAATTAAAGGAGACCAACACCTATATTTAAAGTGGATGTCCGGTCTAAATCTACAAGAGCATACACCCCATGTAAACAGCTCTGCTGTTAGCATACCTTTGCTAGACCAGAAGGACTGGCAGGGGCATAGAAGATGACATGGGCCAGATCATCAGCACTGGACCAGGAGCACTAAGAAACAGGGGAAGGTAAGGGTAGTATACAGTGGTTCTACATTTTTGAAAATTAAGAAAATGCACTTATCCTTTTAATTACTTTTAAATCAAGTTTCAAAATGTTTTGTAAATAAACTTTATTCTATGCAAATTATATTTATATATTTCTGTTTTACTCAAAAGAAAATATATCCACATGGTAATTTATAAATGTTTTCTTGGGGTAAATATAATAAATTATCCTGTCTCTAGCGCAATGATTCTCCATGGGATTCTGATTATTGTTCTTTTTCTAATGTTCTCTCAAATGAGTTATAATTATTTTATGTCTTTTTTTTATTGTTACTGAATATAATAAACCTGGAAGGCTAATTATAATTTTTGCTTTTAAAATAACAAATGGTTATATAATTGATACACTGTTGGGTAAGGAAGGAGCATATGTACATGTCAGCTGATGCGAGTGCTAAATAGACATGCAGGATTTTAACCCTTTCAATACTTGATGTTTCAAGACCAAGTATGGTTTCTAATACCCAGGACCGTTTCGAGCAGGGTGATTGCCCTGGGCGCCAAGGCCATAGGGGGAGCTTTTATCCCAGCCATCCTGTTTTCTGTAGATGCGTTAGTACCACTAATAGTGGTACAGACCATAAGACAGGCCCCTCATCCCCCCATATTGGAAGGAGGGGGCTCCTGCTGCTATGGTAGACGTACTGCATGGCACATACCTGTATGGGACAGCAGCATCATAGTATGGGTGAGGAGCACTAATTACTATTTTGCCTAGAAACTGCCCTGCTAATGCCCCTTCTACCACCCACTTCCCCCAACCAGGTTGCATATAAGCCCAGTGTCTATAAGCATTTTTCTAGTACTTTTACAGTCTATGATGGCACTTTAGCAGAGTACCAAACCAATGGTGAACAGCAGTGGAGTAACTAAATGGTGCAAATATTAAATGGGTTCCTTTTAGGGCTCATAGAGGTCACCTTAATGAGGACAAGGTTCCCAGGTAAGGGACTATTAAATATCTTATACCATGAGTAGAATAAAAATATATTTTATTGAGAAATAATAAAAAAAAACACTTTAAAACATTACACATGTAACACTATAAAAGCAAATGGGGCCATAATGGTATACAATAAAATGGTACAATAGTATACAATAAAATGGTATACAATAAATAAATACATATAAATATTATTAGCTAATAATGTATATATATCCACACTGTGCTACAATACAAAATCCTAACAAGAAGTAGCTAAAAGTCTACAGAATAGTAAATTCATAAATATATACAATTGTATCACATACCAATATATGAAGGTGTCATAGAACCAGGACTGTTCCTATGATTTCCCATCAGAGGGCGCCAAGGTTCCCCGTGCGCTCGCATTTTCGCAATAGAAATAGTAGGGCCAGTAAGCTTGCGAATATGCGTGCACATTTGTGCACCATATGAGCCAATGGATTGTGCGCATGTGCGATAATGCGCGCGCATGCGCGTTGCCGACGCGCAAAAATGTGCTCGCTTTTGAAATACTGGCGAGCCCTGACCTTTATTGCCAGTTGGTCATTTCTCCTGCTTGTTCCTGAGTTCCAGTCTTCCATTCCTGTGCACCGACCCGGCTTGATCCTGACTACTCTCTTGTTCTCCTGACAACCTCGGCTTGTTTACGACTCCGATCTTGATCTGCCTGCCCATGACTTTGGCTTGTTTACGACTCCGATCCTGATCTGCCTGCCAACGACCTCGGCTTGTTCTACGTTCCAGTACAGCTCTGGTCTGTCTTCTACCCAGAACGTGGTGAAACCCACTCCTAGATTGCCTGACCTGGGGCCTTCCTGCAGTCCAGTCTATCCTCACCATTACAGGCTCTAGTGAAAACCAGGTTGGTCCTTAGATTCCAGGCTTCCCAGTCGAGAAGTGAGCTGGTTCTTAGTCTCCGCAATCAGGGTTCACACCCGGTAGCCTGACAGAAGGGCCACAAACCACCCAGACCAAGAAGAGAAATAATTTCCTCCTAGGGTCAACAAGAGAGGAATGACAGCACGAGAGCAAAGGATGAGGTTAGCTTGCTTTACTTTAAAAATCCTTTTTCTAGACAATCCCTTCAACCCTTTAAACGGCAGCCACGTAAAATTTACGTGGCTGCCTCTCCTTCAGTTAACTGCCAGCCACGTAAATTTTACGTGCCTGACTTTCCCCACTAATAGTAAAAAAAGTTTTAAAAAAAGTCACTTACCTGACCCCTCGTTTGATTCAGCCGAGTCTCTTCAAGATGGTGGTCTTTGATTGTTCATCGGATGTCCTCTGGCTGCAGGGGAGGGCCCGGAATAGGGTGCCCCCCCCCATTTCAGCTGCCTCCGGCTTTTCCTGTAAAAAAAAAAAAAAAAAATAAAAAATGACATTTACTTACCTGCGTGTGCGCTGGCTCCCGCCGACCCTCTTCTTCACCTGGGGGGCCTCCGATCCCCCCCAGGTCTTTCCGATCTTCAGGAGAGAGCCTGGAAGGCTCTCGACCCTCTGCTGTTCCGATGGCGGCCGGCATCTTGCCGCTAATGACGTCAGCCCGACCCGTCGTCCCCGCTAAGCCCCACCCCTTTTGGGAGCAGGGCTATGACGTCATCCCGGTCCCGATCACCGGCTTCAGCTCTCTCAGCTGTCAGATGCCGGTGATCGGTGCCCGGGGAAGGAGTTGGCAGGAGATCCTCTGATCTCCTGCCTCCCCCTTCTCTGGATGCCGATCACCGGCATCTGTCATCAGAGCGGCGAGGGATAAGAGCTTACAATCAAAGGTAAGTACAGTAAAAAAAAAATTTTTGTTTTTTTTTTCATAAAATCATTTTGTCATTTGTGTCTTTTTTCAGATAACCCTTTGTGAGCTGGTAAGGGGTCTATAAGACCCCTGTACCAGCTCACAAGGCTCTAGGTATGGCAAGTCACCTGCGGCGAGCGGGTGACTTGCCAAAACCCCCAGCCCCCCATTACCTGCCTCCCCAAAGGCCAGGGGGGGGGGGGCAGAAGGGCCCAGGCCACTATGGCTATGTGGGCTGGTAGCCTGCAGGGCCAGGGGCCACCAGCGCTGGCCCCTGCGCCCTGTTCTACAAGCCCCCATAGCTGGCCTGGGTCAGTAACGCTGGGTAGGGGGGACCCTACTTATTTTTTGGGGGGATTTTTAAGGGTTTTTAACCCTCCCCCTGGGAGGGGGGACCCTATGCAATTTTTTTTAAAAAAAAAAAGGGAGCATAAATTGCCGGCGCGGGCACGCACCCTACTAGCAGGATAGCGGGGATGCGGCCCGCGCATGCGCCGTAGGACCGGGATTCAAGTAAGTGGTAGCGGGTGTTCCGTGGGGTGTCACACCCAGGGGGAGGAAATAGAACGGTCTGGGAATCTTATAGATTCCCGGGCTGATCAGCCCTGGGTGTTGGTCCACTTTAACCCATTGTGAACTTGTAAGGAGTCCATGAAACCCCTATACCAGTTCACAAGGCTGGTGGGCTGTCAAGTCACCTGCGGCGAGCGGGTGATTTGCCATTAACCCCGGCCCCCCTATTACCTGCCTCCCCGAAGCCCAGGGGGGGCAGAAGGGCCCGGGCTGATTTAGGAGGTGCGGGCTTATACCTGGCAGGGTGGGGGGCCACCAAAGCTGGCCCCTGCGCCCCCGGTTCTACAAGTCCTGCATAGCTGATCCCCGGGCTGGTTATGCTGGGTAGGGGGGACCCAATGTCATTTTTTATGGGAATTTTAAGGGGTTTCTAACCCTTAAAATAAAAAAAAAATGGGGATTACCCCCCTCTTGGAAGGGGAACCCCACGCTAATTTTTTTTCTTGATTTAACCCTTTATAGAGTGGATTGTAGTTGTATTTTATTTTTACATGTTATAAAGTGTTTTTTCAGTTTGGGGGGTCTTCTGAACAGTAACGGGGGGCTACCGATACATATGTGGTACCGTTGTAATCGGGAGAAATGGGGCTTTCACATGCAATATGGTTTTCTTAAAAAAAAAAAAAGGTTTTATTTGAAATAAAGGAGACAATTTTCTAAAAAAATATTTTTTTTATTTTGTTTTGTTTACTCAAAAATATTTAAAAAAACAATAAAAAAATTACAAACAAGACATTTCATGTTAAAGCCTAAACTCTGCCGCAAAAATAAAATATATCATTTTCCTGGAAATTCCTGCAAAAATCACAGTTAAGCATAGCGCAAAATGGTGAAAAATGACCCGTCAAGAGAGGGTGACAAAACCTCAAGTAGGCTGGCAGTTAAAAGGGTTAATAGAACCTATGCATGTTGGGTATCGTTCTGCTCGGGGGACCTTGCGCTTTCAGACTTAGCTTGTTTTTTTTTTGTTTGCATATTGATATTTTAGGAAAACTCATTTTTATATTCTGCTTTAATATAAATTTTTTAAGGAAACCCTGTGCGACCAAAGAATTCTTTGAGGGATTACTTTCAGAAAGATGGGCCCACTAACACAGGCTGGGTACGCTTAGAAAGCTTATCATATGTACTTTCAGGAATGTATGGTTTGTGGGGGGTATTCCAAATGTAAAGGGTTTTTTTGGCAGAAAAAGCGCAAGGTGCGCACTTTGTCTGCAGAGTTGAAATTTTCAAGCAAAATTACCATTGTGCATATGCTTTACTTTTTGGTGTTTGGCAACTCTTCTTTTGACATTACCTATGCATGTTGGATATCGTTCTGTTCGGGGGATGTTGCTTTTTCATATTAACTTGTTTTTTCTTGTTTGCATATATTTTTTTTAGGAAAATGTGGCTTTGATCCTGTTTTTTTAATCCTTTTTTAGGGAAGCTCTGTGTAACCAAAGAATACATTGAGGGAGAACTTCCAGAAAACTGTGGCAACATCAACAAGCCTGGTACGCCTAGAAAGCTTGAAGTGTGTATTTCCAGAGAATATATCATTTGTGGGGGGTATTTCAAATGTAAAGGGTTGTTTTTATTAAAAAACTGCAAGGTGCACATAGCGCTTAGCATAGCTGTATTTGATCTAGAAATCTCTTAAAGTGCTGTTTCAGTTTGAGGGAGTCTCCTGGGCAGGAAAGGGTGTCTACCAATACATATGTGGTACCGTTGTAACTGGGAGAAATTGGGATTTCACACGCAATACGATTTTATTGACAAACTTACATTTTTTATTAAAAAAAAAAACTTCAAATTGTAAAAAATAGACTTCATGTTAAAGCTCAGACTCTGCTGAAAAAAACAATATATAATTTTCCTGGGAAATCCATGGAAATCCCTTCAAAAATCACAAATGAACAAGGGGAGCGCAAAATAGTGCAAAATGGTCTGGCAACAAAGGGTGACAAAAACTCCAGGTAGGCTGGCACTTAAAGGGTTAAGGAAGCCCCCCCCCCCCCCGACTGTCTCTCTATAAAGAGGATGTTTCTTGACTGCTAATAATACAATCACCATCACCATATGTCTATCAAACTCAACCAAGGGACATGGTAAAAGTTATGCCATGAGGGGCATACCAGGGCACTCCTTTGAGAACACCAAATCTGCGCTGAATGGCATAGGGGCTGGTATGCTGTGACAGTGTGAGACCATATTCGTACAGCCTTCAATCTATATACCTACAGCCAGAGGCGTAGCTAGGCTGGCACCTGGGGCATAGACTCAAAATGGTGCCCCCACCTGGGTGCCCCCATTGGCACCCCCATGACCTGCTGCACCTGGGGCATGTGCCCCCCCCCCCCCCCCGCCTACAGCCTAGCTACGCCCCTGCCTATAGCCTGATGTTCCAGGCTAATAGCCCTGGGGGATGGGACACACAAAAAACTATGAAAATAGGGGATAAAATCTGCCAAATTGTTCCCAGCCCCAAGGAGAACAGAGGGCAGGCAGGGCACAAACAGTAACAAACACAGATATGCAGACAACTAGACAACTGGAGGTCTGGAACACAACAGGACATAAACAGCACGGCTTTACTGAGGGCCGATCATGTCAGACCAATCTTATTGATTTCTTTGACAATGTCACTAAAGTGTTAGATGAAGGTGGTGCTGTGGATATCGCCAATCTGGATTTTAGCAAAGCCTTTGACACTGTACCACATAAAGAGCTCATAGATAAGTTATTGAAGGTAGGACTCAATCCCTGGATAGTTCAGTGGATTTCCAGTTGGCTGAAGGATCGGTATCAGAGTGTTGTTGTTAATGGCGTGCAATCTGAACAAAGGCGAGTTACAAGTGGTGTGCCGCAAGGCTCTGTCCTGGGCCCCATTGTTTTTAATATATTTGTAAGTGACATAGGAGAAGGCCTGGTAGGAAAAGTTTGCCTGTTTGCTGATGATACAAAGGTTAGTAATAGGGTGGATATTCCTGGAGGTGTCTGCAACATGGAAAATGATTTAGCTTTACTGGATAGATGGTCAAAACTGTGGAAACTAGAGTCTAATGTCTCTAAATGTAAAATCATGCACTTGGGTAGAATGAATCCCTGCTCTGAGTACCGTATGGGCAGCACTGTGTTAGCCAGGACCTCTGAGGAGAGAGATTTACGGGTACTGATTACTGCTGCAAGATGAATGGACAGTGTAGCCAGGCAGTGGGAAAAGCATGCAGGATGCTCGGCTGCATAGTTCGAGGCATCACCAGTAGGAAGAGGGAGGTTGTGATGCCGCCCTGGTGAGGCCACAGCTAGAATACTGTGTGCAGTTCTGGAGACCTTACCTGCAAAAAGACATTATTCAAATAGAACTTGTCCAAAGGCCGGCAACAAAAATGGTGGAAGGACTTAAACTTAAAACTCAGGAGAGACTTGAAGAACTTAATTTGTACAGTCTGGATCAAAGAAGGGAGAGAGGGGACATGATGGAGACCTTTTAAATATGTGAAAGGATTGAATAAGGTTCAGGGGGGAAGTGTTTTTAAGAAGAAACTTAATGATAGAACAAGGGGGCACAACCTGAAGCTAGTCGGGGGGAAGATCAGGAGCAATGTTAGAAAACATTATTTTACAGAAAGAGTAGTAGATGCTTGGAACAAACTTCCAGCAGAGGTAGTTGAAAAATCAACAGTCACTGAATTGAAACATGCCTGGGATAAGCACACATCTATCCTAAGATAAAGAGTACATACAGTATACACATAAGGGCAGACTAGATGGACTGTATGGTCTCCTTCTGCCGTCAACCTTCTATGTTTCTATATAGGTCCTAAGACCAACATGGATAGTAGAAGGCCTAGGGCCAAATACAGGTACTGTTAGGCCTAGGCCCTGCTGACAAGAAAAGAAGACCTTAAGCCCGATACTATGGGACTGACTGAGGCTGGATTTGCAGCTGCAGAGAATACATGAACACTACTGAGATAGTAGGAACACCAGTGGCAGCGCTCAGAGCTTCATCCAAGTCTGAAAGAAGTTGCTGGAAAAATAAGGGAAGCCAGCCCTTACAACAGAGATTTGGCCAGTTCTTAAACCAGACTTTTAGCACCATGTAATGAAAAGCCCAAACCCTTAAAAAACTATTCCCCAGCATCTAAAATTGGTAAATTTAAGTTTTTAGTCACTTACTTATTATTCATTCCCTGCTAGGCTTCAACTCTGTTCAGGACTCTAAGATATCGGCGCCGCCATCTTGCCTCTGAAGCATCACATACTGAGAAGAGGGGTGAAAAGCACAGGAGGGGTGGGGTTATAGCTGTGCTTTGTTCAGACAGAGCAGAGCTGGGGTCAGGAAAAGGACAGAAATGCAGAGCAGCACAGTCAGAAGACACTTCCTGTCTGCAAGCAGACTGAGGCTTCATGTGCCGCCCATCTTGGATGTTAAAAGGTTAAAAAAATGCACTAGGTGCAGGTAGGATGATTCTTAAAGTGGACCAACACCCAGGATTTTGACTATCCTGGGTCTTGGTCCACTTCGGTGGGGCACCCCCGATCGGGGTGCCCCGCTGTGTGAAACCCCCCAAACCCCCCGAAAAACTCACCTCTCCCCGCTCCCAGTGCCGACGGACAAGGAATCTGACAGTCCCGGACAAGCGGCTCCTCCGCCGCCGCCTCCCGCGCGTCCCTCTTGACGCGCGCGCGTCTGCGCCGGCCGTTCTCAGACGGCCGGCGCGGGCGCGCGCACGCCTAGAGAGGCGCGAGGGAGGCGGCGGATAAGGTAAGGGGGTTTGGGGTGTTTGGGGGGTTTCACCCCGCGGGACATCCCGATCTCGGATGTCCCGCGGGGAGGGAGGTGATCGGCCCGGGAATCTTATAGATTCCCGGGCCGATCACCCGTGGGTGTTGGTCCACTTTAATGTGAGCAATCTGTATGTACAGGGTGGGGGAAACATACAAGATAGACTCTTATTCAGGGTGAAGATCTGTTTTAAAGTGGACCAACACCCAGGATTTTGGTCCACTTCCTGGGGCACCCTGACCGGGGGTGCCCCTCTATGTGAAACCCCCCAGATCGCCCGATTCAACTCACCTCACCCCGCTCCTACGGTGAATGCGGGGCTGCTCGTCCAATCAGCGCGCTCTGAGCCGCTGAGGTATGCGCATCAAAGCAGCGTCAAACCTCAGCAGCTTTGAGCACACTGGTGGCCGCATCTTGCGCTTCCCTCTCCCATCTCGCTCAGCTAGAGAGAAGCGCGAGATGCGCCCGTGGCCCACGCATGCGCCGTTGGACCGGGATGCAGGTAAGTTTAGCGGGTGTCCTGGGGGGTTTCACACAGTGGGGCATCCCGATTTTGGATGCCCCGCAGGGAGGGATTGGATCGGCACGGGAATCTTATAGATTCCTGGGCCGATCCAGCTAGGAAGTTGGTCCACTTTACGCTTACAAAGTAGAAAATATTTTTTTAGATAACAGGGTTAAATGAAGGAGCTTAAATAACCTTTATATTTTCTTTAAGTTAAAAAGAGGGCACATGTTTAAAATGAAAATAACATTCTGTGTCATGTAATCGCATTGAAGGAAGGTCCTAAGTAACATGTGTCATTCAACTTGACAACACACCTCTTATCTAAGGGAACCTAAAAGGTTGTGGTGTTCCTATCGTGGCTGGGAATCGTATTCACTGGTTTCGGAGAGACTTTGGAGAATAGCAGTATGCTATGCGCTGACATTGAAGATTTGTTACACATTACACGCACTGTGGGAAACGTGATGTATGATTCATAAATTCAGAGGTTACAGCGGTGCACGGGAATTACAAGGTGGGAAGTCCAGACTACATCTGTCATCCACACAAACGCCAAATATTAACCTCACTCACGTTCAGCCAATTCCTGTCAAAGACAGAACCTTGAAAAAGTTCTGCATATTATTATTTGTTATCATTATGAGCAGTTATAGTTAGTTATATAGAAAAGGTGCTTACCTGACAGTTTTCTTTGAAGTCAAAGGCCTTTGTAGCAGCAGGATGAGGATGTGCTGTCACTGGACCCACTGTAAAAAGCAAAACTGAGAAATGCCCTCACCAGGTGGGGTCAGAGGGGAGGGGGGATGAAGCTTTACCCTCCTAAATTTAGCTAATAAAACCTACATTCTAAGTCAGAAACCTAAATCAGAAAGCTAGGTCACAAGCCTGTGGCAAATGATGGACATAAGACCTTAAGCAACAGCTGGAGACTCACTCACAAGGACTGCTACACCATTATACTGTAAGGACTTTCTTTTTATTTGCTGAACTGGTCTTGTTGTACTCTTTTATGTATTTTTGTACCTGTATGTCATTTGTTTCTGTATATTACATCTAGCATTGTGATACCTTTTTATCAGATTAAATGTTTAATTAATCAGCTCTGGCCTTTGATCTTTAAATATATGAGCTCACCTTTCTAAAGGAAGCTCTGGTGAAACACGTTTATCAAAGGGTTAATTTGGTGACTTGCTGGGACTAGTAGTGCATACCCAGGAGTCTGGTTGCTTTAACCCTTGCACCATCACACTCTCTCTAGCGTCTTGGCTGGGCTGATAGAGTGCGATCATGACACCTAGCAATGTGTGTTGGCTTGATATAGTATGTTTTTTCTACTGTCCTACATGCATACCCGAACTAGGCCTATCTGAATGGCTGTTGTGGGTACGCACAGCTAATGGGGACTGGCGCATGCACTGTGGTATAACTGGAGAGGTAAGTAAACACGCAGATCCTGGGGGTTTAACACATCCGAGCATCCCAAATCGGAATGCTCTGCTTGTAGGGAATTGCAGGCCCTAGAGTCTATAAAGTGGAAGTCGAGTCATGGGGTAAAAAGAAAAAACCCTCACCTCGCCTCTTAGGTGAAAGTGGCTTTCCCTGCCAAGTGAATGGGAGGGTGGGAGCGTGCACAGTCCAAGGCAGGGGCGGACTGGCCATAGGGAGACTTGGGTAGGCCACACTGTTTTAGGGCCAGTTGGGCTGCTGCGTTTTACACCCTCATTCAATCCCTCTTAGCCCCACTGTACCCACAAACCAAGGAAGCCCAGCCCCCAATGCTATAGCCTGGGTGCGCCTCAGCAGGGATGTCTCTGGCCAACCATGGGCTGGTAAAATCCAGGGCTGATCTTTGACCCCAGTCCACTACTGGTCCAGGGGGTACCGTTTTGCTTTTTTTCTGTGTGGCGGCCACACAGACTCAGGAGAATGGGGCTGGACTGTTGGTGAGGTGAGTGTTTTATTTTTTTTATTTTAACACCCCTGTCCTGTCTCAGCACCAAGGGAGAGTAGCAGGGCAGGGGAGTAAACCCATGACTGGCCAATATAAGACTCCAGGGTCAGTTTTGGTCCTCTTTAAAGATGAACAGAAAGGAACCCTTTTAGCTACAATGGGTTACCTAATGCCTTAAACTCGGTGAGGCCCTCTTCAGAAGTATTTCCCCCAGTTGCCACAAATCATGCAAATTCTCATTACAACGACCTTTTGATCAGCTTACATTTGGAAAAAAAGGTTAAGCTGCTTATTTTATAAAACCATTTTCTGTAGTGAAATGTGTGCAGGCACCTTTGGAGACAAACAGGTTGCCAAACTAAACTGAACTGCGATTAAACTGCTTGAAAAAAAAAAAAGTTGATCTATGTGCTCATAAAGAATCTTCTCTCCCGGGAATTATTAGCCAGACATCCTGGCATGGGGAATTAGTCATTTACCTTCCAGTCGGGGCGCCCATGTGTTCTCAGAGCCACTCAGCAATGCTATTTCATTCCCCATAATGAGATAATCACAAAACTAATACATTGCTTTGTTTCATGCCATTTCCTTAGTTTTTTGCTTTATGGCAGGTCAGGCTAAGTGGCATGATTACACGGCTGATAGATGATATCTGGTCCAGAGAGGAATGAGGCCTGATCAAAGCCATACCACAACAAGCAAAAAGCCAGCGGCTCTCACCCAGCAGCTCAGCAGGGCGTAGGTATAGGGTGCTGGAGGGAAAAGGGGGCGTTAGGGTCTCAGTTTATATGATGTAAAGAGGACCAAAACCCACCCTGGAGTCTATGGGTCTATGAGACTCCAGGGCAGGCATACTCGCTCCCTCTAGGGCACCCCGATCGGGGGTGCCCAGCTGTGTGAAACCCCCCAGGTGGCCCGAAAACTCACCTTCTTTCCTGGTCCAGAGGCGCATGCACGGGCAGTGGCTGCATCCCACTATCCCTTTAGCAGGGCGCATGCCAGCGTCAGGGATTTGCGGATGGCCAACGCAGGCACGCTCCCTGTTAGAGGGTAGCGGGGAATGCGGCCACCAGCGCGCTCTGATCCACTTGTATTAGACGAGCTCCTGGACGAAGGGGCTCGAGCGGATCCGAGAGCGCTGAACAGACGAGCGGCCGCACATGCATTGTAGGATTGGGAGGAGGGGAGTTTATTTGGGTGACCTGGGGGGGGGGGTTTCACACAACGGGGCAAGGGTTTGGGGCAAGGACCAAAACCCAGGATAATCCTGGGTTTTGGTCCACTTTGAGATGTTGTCATGTTATCCTGGGCTTTGGTCCTTTTCCCCAGGGCACCCTGATTTGGGGTGCCCCACCATGTGAAACCCCCAGATCGCTGATCCCAACTCACTTTTTTCAGTTCCTATGGCGCATGCGCGGCTGCTTATCCAAACAGCGTGCTCGGAGCCACTGACATCATGTCGTCTAAGCCTTCATCTTAGGCCAGCGGCACCGGCGGCCGCATCCCCCACTTTCCTCTAACAGGGGGCGTGCCCGCGCCAGCCATTCACAAATGCCAGGTGCGGGCATGCGGCCTGCTTGAGGGATAGCTGGTGCATGGGCCATTGGACCGGAAAATAAGGTAAGTTTATAGGGCAACCTGGGGGGTTTCACACAGCAGGGCCTCCTCAGTGAGTTTTGTTGCACTTTAAAGGACTATTATTAAACACACGAGTGCTTTTTTTCAAACTCTGGGGAAAAATCAGCATGTAAGATTTTGTTTTAGGCTATAGCTTATCATATAATACAGTAGCATTTAATATTCACAGGTGTTTTATGACAGTTATCCTTTGTGGAAGTTTGAACATTTTGTAACACTTCACCCACCCTTCCCTCTGCCTGTGCTAAGCTCAATTTGGGCAACATAACGTAAAAAAAAATCTGGGGGGGGGGGTCAATTTGCATTGGCATGCGCGTGGCCATAGGGAGACCCGGGACAATGCTCGGTGGGCCGCACTGCTTTGGGGCCAGTTAGGCTGCCTCTTTTAACACCCACATTCAATCCCTGCTTCCTCAGTCTCCCTCTCAGCCCGCTGTACCCAGCCCCCCTGTACCCACAAGCCAAGGAACCCCAGCCCCAATTCTATAATCCCGGCATCATGGTTGGGGACCTCAGCAAGGATGTCTCAGGCCGGCCATGGGCTGGTAAAATGGCTGATTTTTGTCCCCAGTCTGCCACTGCCAGAGGCACTTGAGTTCGAGGTCAGTCACATATTCCCATGCCCCCCGCCCCCCCCCCCCCCCACCAGCAACAGGGGAGGATTTTGGCGGCAATTAGGTGAGATGTATTATTCTGACCAATATCCGGCTTAGCACAGGGGGAGGAAGGGTGACTAGGGGAGCTGCAACAAGCTAGGACATCCTCTTTAAGATCAATAGCTATGTCTAATCATAGCCTGATCACATGACTTTAGATTATTAGAGTGGGCTAAATACTTCAGTATTTCTTTTACAGGAAATACCTTTGTTCTATTAAAGTGGACCAAGTCCTGGGATTTTCATTATAGTCATTGACCCGGGGGCATCCTTATTTGCCCTGCTGTGTGAACCCCCTCCCTTTGTAGTGATATTAATAAAATATAGCATAAATAGAAAGAACTACCGTATTTGTCGGCGTATAAGACGACTGGGCGTATAAGACGACTGGGCGTATAAGACGACTGGGCGTATAAGACGACCCCCCAACATTTCCACTAAAAATATAGAGTTTGTTATATACTCACCGTATAAGACTACTCCCACTTCCGCACACCAAATAAAACGTAAAAGAACATCAGATTTTATTTCAACATGTTAATTCCCTTCCCCGGAGTCCCTGGGTGGCTTCTTACAGTCATACTTTCTGGCTTCTTACAGTCATGGGGGCATCCCTCAATACAGTCATGGGGGCATCCCTCAATACAGGCATGGGGGCATCCCTCAATACAGGCATGGGGGCATCCCTCAGTACAGGCATGGGGGCATCCCTCAGTACAGGCATGGGGCATCCCTCAGTACAGGCATGGGGGCATCCCTCAGTACAGGCATGGGAGCATCCCTCAGTACAGGCATGGGGGCATCCCTCAGTACAGGCATGGGGCATCCCTCAGTACAGGCATGGGGCATCCCTCAGTACAGGCATGGGGGCATCCCTCAGTACAGGCATGGGGGCATCCCTCAGTACAGGCATGGGGGCATCCCTCAGTACAGGCATGGGGGCATCCCTCAGTACAGGCATGGGGGCATCCCTCAGTACAGGCATGGGGGCATCCCTCAGTACAGGCATGGGAGCATCCCTCAGTACAGGCATGGGAGCATCCCTCAGTACAGGCATGGGGGCATCCCTCAGTACAGGCATGGGAGCATCCCTCAGTACAGGCATGGGAGCATCCCTCAGTACAGGCATGGGAGCATCCCTCAGTACAGGCATGGGAGCATCCCTCAGTACAGGCATGGGAGCATCCCTCAGTACAGTCATGGGGGCATCCCTCAGTACAGGCATGGGGGCATCCCTCAGTACAGGCATGGGAGCATCCCTCAGTACAGGCATGGGGGCATCCCTCAGTACAGGCATGGGGGCATCCCTCAGTACAGGCATGGGGCATCCCTCAGTACAGGCATGGGGGCATCCCTCAGTACAGGCATGGGGGCATCCCTCAGTACAGGCATGGGGCATCCCTCAGTACAGGCATGGGGGCATCCCTCAGTACAGGCATGGGGCATCCCTCAGTACAGGCATGGGAGCATCCCTCAGTACAGGCATGGGGGCATCCCTCAGTACAGGCATGGGGGCATCCCTCAGTACAGGCATGGGGGCATCCCTCAGTACAGGCATGGGGGCATCCCTCAGTACAGGCATGGGGGCATCCCTCAGTACAGGCATGGGGCATCCCTCAATACAGGCATGGGGGCATCCCTCAGTACAGGCATGGGGGCATCCCTCAGTACAGGCATGGGAGCATCCCTCAGTACAGGCATGGGAGCATCCCTCAGTACAGGCATGGGAGCATCCCTCAGTACAGGCATGGGAGCATCCCTCAGTACAGGCATGGGGGCATCCCTCAGTACAGGCATGGGAGCATCCCTCAGTACAGGCATGGGGGCATCCCTCAGTACAGGCATGGGGGCATCCCTCAGTACAGGCATGGGGGCATCCCTCAGTACAGGCATGGGAGCATCCCTCAGTACAGGCATGGGGGCATCCCTCAGTACAGGCATGGGGGCATCCCTCAGTACAGGCATGGGGGCATCCCTCAGTACAGGCATGGGGCATCCCTCAATACAGGCATGGGGGCATCCCTCAGTACAGGCATGGGGGCATCCCTCAGTACAGGCATGGGAGCATCCCTCAGTACAGGCATGGGAGCATCCCTCAGTACAGGCATGGGAGCATCCCTCAGTACAGGCATGGGAGCATCCCTCAGTACAGGCATGGGGGCATCCCTCAGTACAGGCATGGGAGCATCCCTCAGTACAGGCATGGGGGCATCCCTCAGTACAGGCATGGGGGCATCCCTCAGTACAGGCATGGGGGCATCCCTCAGTACAGGCATGGGAGCATCCCTCAGTACAGGCATGGGGGCATCCCTCAGTACAGGCATGGGGGCATCCCTCAGTACAGGCATGGGGGCATCCCTCAGTACAGGCATGGGGCATCCCTCAATACAGGCATGGGGGCATCCCTCAGTACAGGCATGGGGGCATCCCTCAGTACAGGCATGGGGGCATCCCTCAGTACAGGCATGGGAGCATCCCTCAGTACAGGCATGGGGGCATCCATCAGTACAGGCATGGGAGCATCCCTCAGTACAGGCATGGGAGCATCCCTCAGTACAGGCATGGGAGCATCCCTCAGTACAGGCATGGGAGCATCCCTCAGTACAGGCATGGGAGCATCCCTCAGTACAGGCATGGGAGCATCCCTCAGTACAGGCATGGGAGCATCCCTCAGTACAGGCATGGGGGCATCCCTCAGTACAGGCATGGGGGCATCCCTCAGTACAGGCATGGGGGCATCCCTCAGTACAGGCATGGGAGCATCCCTCAGTACAGGCATGGGGCATCCCTCAGTACAGGCATGGGGGCATCCCTCAGTACAGGCATGGGGGCATCCCTCAGTACAGGCATGGGGCATCCCTCAGTACAGGCATGGGGCATCCCTCAGTACAGGCATGGGAGCATCCCTCAGTACAGGCATGGGGCATCCCTCAGTACAGGCATGGGGCATCCCTCAGTACAGGCATGGGGCATCCCTCAGTAAAGGCATGGGGCATCCCTCAGTAAAGGCATGGGGCATCCCTCAGTAAAGGCATGGGGCATCCCTCAGTACAGGCATGGGGCATCCCTCAGTACAGCCAGCGAGTGGCCCCACTCCCTCCTCCCCCTGCCGCTCACACACTTACCGATGGTCGGAGGGCCGGTCTGCCCGTCCCTGCTGTTCCTGTCGCCACCGCTACCGCCACCACCGCTACCGCCGCCGCCGACACCACCACCGCTACCGTCGCCGCTCTCATATACACAAACACGCACACACATTCATGCTTACAGGCACTTCCTGGCTGTTGCGTGCTGGTCGTCGGTGGGCGTGCCCCAGATGGCCGGCGTCCATTATTTTCATTGGACGGCGGCCATCTGGGACACGCCCACCGACGACCAGTGTGCAACAGCCAGGAAGTGAAGTAAGCATGAATGTGTGTGTGTGTGTGTTAGTGTGTATGAGAGCGGCGGCGACAGGAACAGCAGGGACGGGCAGGCCAGCCAGCATATAAGACGACCCCCCCACTGGGAGGCATGTTTTACAGGGGGAAAAAGTCGTCTTATACGCCGGCAAATACGGTATGTAATGTTTAGTTCACCTATAGAGGAAAGTTGTCACCATGTATCCCCAGCCCAGCGAGCTAAAACAGCCTGTGTTTTTTTTTTTTGTAAAGCATTTGCCCAATATTCATAACATCACAAACTGGATGCAGTCAGCCATATTGCACCCTGGTCAAGCAGCCCCACCCGCTGATGCTTCCCAGCGATAAGACATTCAGTTACAAGATACACAGCTCAGCAATATGAAGCACTTCAACCTAACTGCTATTACAGTTAAATTGTAACTGGCTGACATTCACAATAATGCTACTTCCTGTTAATCTTTTTATCAATATTGGGTAAAGGCTTTAGAAAAAAAAAACAGGTTGTTTTGGTGCGCTGGTCTGGGGAAGATATAAACTTCCTTTAACTAAACAAATCACTTTAACTAAACCGTGAAAGGTCATATCTAATTAAATGTATATCCTTACCTGCATAGTGATAAAATCCCCATAGCATCAGCATGGGAGAATGTGATAAGAGTTTCCCACGCGGTGGATTGGTGAAGTATAGAGAACACGTGCATACCTCCCAAGTGTCCCTGATTTGGAGGGACTGTCCCTCTTTTCAGTCAATGTCCCCCCTTGCCCTTCGTTGTTCTCATTTGTCCCTCGTTGAGGTGCAACATGCAGATCTGCATCAATAAATGATTCATTCTCCTATTCAAAGTGTTTATATTGTTTCAGCTGTTACACCCAATCTCCTATCAATCCCTCAATAAGGGGGCGTGGCCTAATTTAACAAATGTGCCTCTTTCCCACAATGAAAAGTTGGTAGGTATGCCTGTGTGCTGGATGTCACTGCTCAGAACACCCTTGTAGTGTGGGGTAGTCTGAATAACTAAAGAAAAAACACCACACCAGATAAATAAGAACCAATTTAGAATTTAACGGTTGAATATTAGGCAAAGTATTGAACACAATAGTTGGTGTATATAGCCACTGGATTAAGGCAATAAATGACTGTAGAAAAATCTAGTATAATTTCTACTTGAAGAATATAGGGGGGGGGGGGGATATCTCAAACAAAAGCTAAACTTGTGTCTAGGTCACTTTATCACATTTGGCTATTTGGATAACTTTAAAACACACTGTATGCTCTGTGTAATCCAAACAATCTATCAATACACACACAATCTGTTTAAAATGTAAGATTAACTCTATATAATAAACTTCAGGTAGATGATGCTCTAAATTTGTAACTATGCTGTAAATAGTGAGGAGAACTGAGAAAAGTTCACTTATCCTTAGACCAAACGATCTTGTTGGAAAATGTCTTGTTATTGCTGACTAAAATGAAAATTAAATTGGAAATTAAATTTCCAAAGGCGTCCTCCAACCGCGCCGAGTCCCTTTCTTTGAGCTCTGCGGGAGGCTTCACACAGTGAATAACACACAAAGAATAAGGCCCTTATTTATGAAGGAATAGCGACAGGTAGCGACTGGTGAGCGGCCGGTAATGACGGGCACCGCCACGAGAACGCCGGCTCCCCACCACAATCACACATTTATCAAGCCGATCCTGCTTAGCGACTGAGATAGCGCCATATAGCCACTCATTCATCATTATTCCAGCCTCAGCCCACAGCGCCAGCGTCCGACCTTGAACAGTGACAGGTATGACCTCTCACTACCTGGCGCTCTCCAATGCATTTCAATGGAACAATCTTTAAATATTCATAATTAATTGTTATTAATGTTTTTTTTTTTTTTAAATGTGCAAAATTCTGTGACCACTTCTGCCATGTTAGTTTTTTTAAGGTAAAAAAAAAAAAAAATTGTGCAGAATTGATATTACAGGTCTGATATTATTGTATTCATATTACTAAATTCTTTATAATTTTTTTTTTTTTTTTGGTTTCCAAAAATATGGTTGTTTGGGGGTTAAAAAACTACTTTTAACACATCGCCGCCAGCGCTCTGGGGTTTAAACATGCATTTCACAGCGCGAGAATTTTTTGAGCATGATTTTTTGATGAATGTGGTGGGAGCCGGTCGCTCTGACCAGTCGCTATCATGCGCTCCCATACATCGCGGAACCTGTCAAATAGCGACTCGTCACCCTGTATACAACATTACTGCACACCGACTCAGTCGCTATCAACAACCGAACAATGGCCAAGCACAGCGACTACTAGCGGGCGCTGTGAAAATACTGCTACAGTCGCTCAACTGTCGCTACCTGCCGCTATTAATGAATCGGCCTCTAAGTCTTTACACCCCTCACACAGGTCAGCAGTGAGGTAAATAAGGAGAGTGTTAATTTCAACCAAAAAACTTCACTGTGGCCCTATAATTTATGTGGGCTCAGAAACACATCCAAACACAGAAGTGCTTCCACTGACCCACCTCAGGGACTCTGCTCCCTCAGAGCTGTGCTGTGCCTTTTATAGGCTGCAGGAAGGACTGCACCAGCCTCTCTCTCATGTCTGGCCCCGCCCACCCACACACACACACACAGAAGAGTTTTCCTCAACCCTCCCAGCAGAGGTTTGTTATATGTCGGTTACACACTGCGATTGGCAGATTGAAAGGTTGTAGTGTGTGTGAACAGTGGGAGAACAGGCACCATCTTGCTGAGGTGAAAAAAGTAATAAACATACTACTGCAGCCATACATTCAATAACTGAATAGGTCTGCTATAATGCCGGCCACCATTTTGTTGAAGTACAACAGCCAGATGGCAGTTGGAAGAGAGGGGTACCCTGGTGGGGGGCCTGAAAGTGGATTTTAATCCACTTTAAATGTTTAGTTAAACCAGACGTTCAGCATCATCTAATGGAGTCCAAGCCCCTCAAAAACTATTCCCCAGCATCTAAAATTAATATAATTTATGTTTTTAGCCACTTACTTTTCATTCTTTCCCCTGCTGAGCTGCAACTCTGTTCAGGACTCTAGGATACGAGCGCCGCCATCTTGCCTCAGAAGCATCACATACTCAGGAGGAGAGGGGGGGGGTAAAAGTACAGGGGTGCTGGCTTATAGCTGTGCTTTGCACAGACAGTACAGAGCTGGGGGTCAGGAAAAGGACAGCATTCCCAGAATGCAAAGCAGCACAGTCAGAAGACACTTGCCGTTTGCAGGCAGCCTGAGACTCCATGAGCCACCATCTTGGATGTTTAAAGGCTCATAAAATGCAGTAGGAGGTAGGATGATTTTTAATGTGAACAATGTGTATGTACAGGGTGGGGGAAACATATAAGATATAAGGCTCTTATTCAGGGTGAAGGTCCGGTTTAATAATGCTCACATCTCACATGACAACATATAGAAATATTTAATCTAAACATTACTAGTCAATTCTATGCATGCTATATTTTATTATTATTACTGCCTTAGGCAGAACAGTGTATACTTGCCATTTGTTAAAAATGTTATCCCGTAAAAAATAAAAAATTTAATAGTCCCTGAAAAGCTTATTTATTTCTTTCAATATATTTTTATAGAAATGTTGCATTTTATACAGAACAGTAAGGCCCTTATTTAACAAGGGATAGCGCCAGGTAGCGAATGGTGAGCGAACGGTAATGACGGTCACCGCCACGAGAACGCCGGCTCCCCTCCGCAATCACACATTTATCAAGCCGATCCTGCTTAACGACTGACAGAGCGCCAGATAGCGAATCATTCATCATTATTCCAGCCTCACCCCACAGCGCCAGCGAGCGACCTTGAACAGCGACAGGTATGACCTCTCGCTACCTGGCGCTCTCCAATGCATTTCAATGGAGCAATCTTTAAATATTCTTAATTAATTGCTATTAATGTATTTTTTTATTTTTTTTTTTTTTTATGTCAAAAATTCTGTGACCACTTCTGCAATGTTAGATATTTTTTTTAAGGTAAAAAAAAAAAAAAAAATTGTGCAGAATTGATATTACAGGTCTGATATTAATGTATTCATATTACAAAATGTTTTGAAAAACTTGTTTTTTTTTCCCCAAAAATATGGTTGTTTGGTTGTTTGGGGGTTAAAAAACTACTTTTAACCCATCGCCGCCAGCGCTCTGGGGTTTAAACATGCATTTCACAGCGCGAAAATTTTTTGAGCGTGATTTGTTAATGAATATGGTGGGAGCCGTTCGCTATGGCCATTCGCTGTCATGCGCTCCCATACAGCGCGGAAACTGTCAAATAGCGACTCCTCACCCAATATTCAACATTACGGCAAACCGACTGAGTCGCTATCAACTACAGAACAACGGCCAAGCACAGCGACTACTAGCGGGCGCTGTGAAAATACCGCTACTGTCGCTCATCTGTCGCTACCTGGCGCTATTAATGAATCGGCCTCTAAGTAAACACAAGAGAAAGGAAAGGTCACAGTACAAAGGGCTGTACGACAGCACAGCAGATCGCTTTGCATCCTTATTTGGCCCACGGGGTTTATGACCTATCTCCACCTACGCCCGGGGCATGACTCGTCCCCTAACTTTGGGGACCTACTATCCGGCGTCCTAGATCGATCACTTGTATCACCCAGGATTGCCCTAACGGGGGGGGGGGGGGGGTTCCTCCATTTTCCTGTTACCACCGATCCTAATCAGCCCTTCCCAGACATATGCTGTCATGGCCGCCCCTCCCAGCGATCTGAAAAGAAAGAAGGGGTAATAGAGAGGAGAATAGAGAAGAGGAAAGAGAAGGAAAAAGACATAAAAGTTTATTTATTTTAGGAACTTACTACTTATCTGGCCTTAAACCACTACATCCTGTAAGAAAAATATTGTAACTACTTACATGTTTTTCACAAAAACTCACTTTTCCCTGGTCCCAGAGCCGCATGTGCGAGCTTTCGTCCAATCTGGAGCCCGCTACAGGGATGCTGGGGATATGGCCCCAGCTGGCGAGTGCAATGTGGGAGCTCCGGAAAGGTGAGTAAATGTGGGGCAATCTGGGGGGCTCACACAGCCGAGCGACTTGAATCCCAAATGGCCCTTAGAACTGTTTTACTCCCCACCCACTAATTATGTCAATTTGGGAGGCCATTCCCTAAACACCCTATAGGAAGACAATGTATGCACCCTTCTGTTGACCCGCAACTGTTTTTTTTAATGGTTTGTGAACTAGTAAGCAGACCAGTTTACAGGGTATTGGCATCTGGAGTTTATATTATATGGTATTTATATTATTGTAAAGTATTTATGGGAGTATTGAATACCAGAAACTAACAGGCTGATTCATTAATAGCGCCAGGTAGCGACAGATGAGCATCAGTAGCGCTATTTTCACAGCGCCCGCTAGTATTCGCTGTGCTTGGCCGTTGTTCGGCTGTTGACAGCGACTCAGTCGGTGTGCGGTAATGTTGAATACGGGGTCAGGAGTCGCTGTTTGACAGGTTCCGCGCTGTATGGGAGCGCATGACAGCGAACAGCCATAGCGAACGGCTCCCAGCATATTCATTAACAAATCACGCTCCAAAAATTCTCGCTCTGTGAAATGCTTGTGTAAACCCCAGAGCGCTGGCGGCGATGGGTTAAAAGTAGTTTTTTAACCCCCAAACAACCATATTTTTAGAAAAAAAAAAAAAAACATGTTTTTCAAAACATTTTGGAATATGAATACATTAATATCAGACCTGTAATATCAATTCTGCACAAATTTTTTTTTTTTTTTTTTTTTTTTTTTAAGCTTAAAGTGGACCAACACCCACGGGTGATCGGCCTGGGAATCTATAAGATTCCCGGGCCGATCACCTCCCTCCCCGCGGGACATCCGAGATCGGGATGTCCCGCGGGGTGAAACCCCCCCAAACACCCCAAACTCCTTACCTTATCTTCCGCCTCCCTCGCGCCCCTCTAGACATGCGCACGGCGGAGGAGCCGCTTGTCCGCGGCTTGTCCGTCGGCGCTGGGAGCGGGGAGAGGTGAGTTGTTCAGGGGGGTTTCACACAGGGGGGCACCCCGATCGGGGGTGCCCCACCGAAGTGGACCAAGACCCAGGATAGTCAAAATCCTGGGTGTTGGTCCACTTTAAAAAAAAATCTAACATTGCAGAAGTGGTCACAGAATTTTTGACATTAAAAAAAAAAATAATAGCAATTAATTATGAATATTTAAAGATTGCTCCATTGAAATGCATTGGAGAGCGCCAGGTAGCGAGAGGTCATACCTGTCGCTGTTCAAAGTCGCTCGCTGGCGCTGTGGGGTGAGGCTGGAATAATGATGAATGATTCGCTATCTGGCGCTCTGTCAGTCACTAAGCAGGATCGGCTTCATAAATGTGTGATTGCGGAGGGGAGCCGGCGTTCTCGTGGCGGTGACCGTCATTACCGTTCGCTCACCATTCGCTACCTGGCGCTATCCCTTGTTAAATAAGGGCCTATCTGACTGGGGGGGGGCTTACTAACATTTAGACCACGGTCTGGCTCATCACTATTCAGCAGATGGATGTGTAGGGAATTGCGAGCGGCTTGTGCATGCCCATCTGGCAAACCTCATTGGCCAACAGCATACATGAGCGAGGCAAGAAAGAGCCGGCCCCTTAAGAGAGGCGCCCACATGACTGGCTGAGCTCCTATCGGGAGCTGGACCGGTCAGCTGGGGAGGATGGTCGGGAGGGGGAGGGGAGGCACTATAAAGAGGCCAGGAAGTCCCTCCCTCTCCCTCTTTGACCCCATTGTGCTCCCGGCGCTGGACCGAGCTGTCCCACCCACCCTCCCCTGTATTGGTTTAATTTAGTGATTTTGTTTTGTAAGCGGGGTTTCTGTATGATTCTTTGTGGGTTGTAATAGTTGTGTATTAAGATAAATAAATGTAAAAAAGAAAGAAGCCTGAAGGTTTAGGCTTTGGCAACATAGATCTTTTAATCATTCTGTAAAATGAATAAATAATAAAGAAAAATGTATAAGGTTTATAAAAAAAAAAAAAAAAAAAAGTAAAGTAAAAAGATATGAGAAAATGTGATAATGTTTGTATGGTATTATGTTAAATGCCTGGGTGAGTTGTATTTGATTTTTGTATGTATTAGTTATTGTTTAGTATTAATTTTGTCACAGCCGGTGGCGGTCTCCTCACTTTCGGGTCTGAGTGGACAGGTTAGATGTGTGCTGAGGCGTAGAAATGCGGCTGTTTTCCACTGGGAAAAACGAGCCAGGATGGCCAGCATAGGGGCGAGGATGGCTACAGTTTGGGGTAGCCAGGCTGTTGTCATTTTGCACCCTGGCGGTTAGCCCGGTTGAGCTCTGAGCCTAACGGAGATTGCGGCTGAGCTTAAGAAAAATGGCTTCCGTTTATTCAGGTGCATCCAGGATTTCCTCCTCGTCAATCTCGCAGGCTTAGTTTGGTTGGTTGCCACTCAGACTCGATTAAGGGGTTCGGAGATTTTTGTGTTGTCTTGTATTTATTTGTTCAGCTGTGGCCGATTAAATCATTCCAAAGTCATATACGTTGTGCAGCGTTTTTATTGAGGGGAGCTGGAGGAACAGCGGGAGATGACATGGAGCTCTAGCCCAGTCATGAGCAGCGCTGCAGTGTGGCCATTTTTTTGCCTTTTTTCAGGCATCCTTTGGGGTTTTCAGGCTTCAATATGATCATTATTATATAAAGATGCTTTTAAATCTATCTAATAAAAGTTTGGACTTTTAAGGAGTGTGGACCTTCCACCCCTCTTTTCCTCATCTGTTGTGGGTGTCAAGCACCCTGCAGTTACTTACCTTTACCAGAGTGCATTAACCTTTTTCCTTTGTTTCCTTTGTGCAGAATCTCCCCAATCACCTCATAACAGGCAGTGTGGCAGAATCCCTATATTAGGCATTTGCATAATCCCCCCAATCCCTCTGTAACAGGCATTGTTATGAGTCATGAGCCCCTCCAATCCCCTAGACCAGGCACTGTGCTAAGTTCCCCCAATCACCCTATAACAAACAATATACAGAAATCCCCCAATCGCCCCATAACAGACAGCGTGGCAGCACCAGAAACAAAGAGGCTGCACCAGAATAAACCTTTATGGACTGAGCATCCCATACATATACTCAAAGACACATACAAACGCTCATACACACATAGATACATACATGCATGTATAAAAAACACATTGAAACGTTCATACCTTGCCACGCCGGCATTTTTTCATGGGCACCATGACAAAGCATCGAGGTGGCGCAGCCCAGGAGCACTTTAAGGTATGGACTTTTTAATGTGTTTGTATGTGTGTGTATAAGTGGGGAGTGCTAGGCATTGGAGTCCTCCATTGTACTCTCTCATCACACATGTGCGTTTGCACTATAAGATGCACCTATATTTCCCCTCCACTTCCTTTTTTTTGGGGGGGGGGGGGGTGCATCTTGTGACGCAAATAAATACGGTACATGGTACAAAGAGACCGAGAATAAAAATATTTACCTAGGATGCTTAGCATTAGCCGAGCAATGCAAAGCATCTCTTTTTGACTTTGTGATAACTCAAGCACTGAGCTTGCAATTCTTGATTTAATACCAAGAGTGAATAAGCTGTGCTCTCCTGCTGCAAAAAATACATTCACCATTACCGACTGTCACAAGAAAATGGACAGCACAATCATTACTTTATATAGTGCACTATCTGTGCAATATTACTTAAAGCAGGCCAACAGTCAAAAATGACCTAAAGTGGAACTTCAGTCTCCAAGTAACCCCCACCCTGCCATACTACCCTGGTGCTGAGGCAGGAGGGGGGGAGTTACAAAGAAGAAACCCCTTACTTTATCCTCGGGCTACACCGCTCCGCTCTGTGTAGCGGCTGCTGCGATTGATACAGGGGGATGCAGCTCTGTGTTGTCATTCAAGATGGAGGCGCCCAGGGTCCGTATTGCTGGAGGAACGGTGCGGGCCCCTGGATAAGGTACGTTTTTTCTTTCTTTGTAACCCCCCACCGGTCCTGCCTCAGCACCATGGTAGTGTGGCAGGGCGGGGGGGTGGTATTTGGTGACTAAAGTTCTGCAGACCAACACAACAAACAGTACTCATATGCATCCCTCCCCAGAGCAATTTAGATTGCTGCACATAAAAATGTATTTACCTTTTTCTGCTGCTGTGGTAAATTTTAGAATCGAATTGGCAGTTCATGGATGTGCAGGCTGCCTGCAAACAGGAAGTGCTTCTGGGCTTCCTGTTACTGTGCATTGTCAGCTATGTCAGTTGAATCCAGGCAACAGCATGGATGAAATGCTGGGAGAGGAAGCTCCAAAATGGCCGATCCCTGTACCAGGCTGGTGGTCTGGTTTAAAGTGGACCAACACCCAGGATTTTTACTATCCTGGGTTTTGGTCCACTTCGGTGGGGCACCCCGATCGGGGGTGCCCCGCTGTGTGAAACCCCCCAGAAAGCCCCAAAAACTCACCTCTCCCCGCTCCCACGTGACCGCTGCTGTCAATCCCCGCCGACGGGCAAGCGGGAGGCAGCGTCGGACAAGAGAGCGCGCCCGCCGCCACCTCACGCGCGTCACTCTTACAGGGCGCGCGCCCTGCTAGAGGGACGCGCGGGAGGCGGCGGCGGGCGCCGCTGGATCAAGGAGCAGGTAGGGATTTAGGGGTTTCTGGGGGGTTTCACACAGCGAATTGGGGTGCCCCGCAGTCAGGGGACTGATCGGTCCGGGAATCTTATAGATTCCCGGGCCGATCAGTGGAGGGTGTTGGTCCACTTTAAGCACCAGGGCTATATACATGGATGAAACTAAGAAATTGTTTACCGTGTTGTTCCCAGGTACTTAACAGGCTGCACCATGTTGGCCTCATATGAACCAGTAAACCCAGGGCAGGGGGCACAATTGAAGATTAAGCACCTGAGTACATGGGACAATCAGTGGATACCCCGATATTCCTATGTCACGAACAGTGATATAGCATTAACAGGGTTAAGGATCAATCATAAACAGTGATGCTGACAAGTGGGGCATAAAGTATTGTATACAACCTGGATTTTACACAAGGATAGAGCACAGTTTTTTTCTTTCCATAATTCTGCCAATCGTTTGGTTATGTAAAGCTGTCAATCCAGGGTCTATGGTTCAAGGGTAAGGATATGATATGGGGTAATTTCTGAGATGGAACAAGTTTTGCAGCTTTACAGGGAGGAGCATGGTTTATCTACTCAGTCTGTGAAATTAGGGGGTAGGTTACCTGTTTTACATGCAAAGCCCCGGGCATGCCGCCTCTGTCATAGTGAATGGAGGGGGCGTGGTAGCATCACTGTGACAGATGACATGGGGGTGGCCTGCTTATTACAGAGGCTGCCTGGAGATAATACAACTGATTTTTTTTTGTTACGCTACTTGGCTGGACTATTACTTTAAATAAATGTAAATCTTCTTAACCCAGGTGCTGAGACGGGGGCTACAAAAAAAGTCTTAAAGGAGCCACGGCACTCAACCCTGTTAGCTTGTAGACAAATCTACAATCTGTCTCCAAACTTGGTTAAAAACAGAGGCTTGGTCACACACATCTGCAGAAGTATGCTTAAACTGCACCACCAAGCGCCAAGGTGCCTCTGTGGGGTGCAGTCCTAACTCTAATCTCTGAGAGCCCCATTTGGGACATACAATGCAATAGATAAATTGGGAGCAGGCTTACCTGAGGTTGCCCTAAACAAAAAAATACTCACCTCTCCTGTAATTCAGCACTGTCGCCCGGGGATGCACAGAGTGGCATTCCCCCACCGTACACGCACCTGCCCACCCATGTAATGATGGTGTTATGATGACACTGGGCTTTAATGGAAACAAAATACTACATCGGGGCCTCCATCAGATTTTCTGCCCAGGGGCCTCCACCACACATAATCCTGCCCTGTTTACAGAGGCATTGTTTATATACACAATAAATAGTGGAGCTTCCTGTACATAAAGTCTTCATTTTCTCAGTTATATCCACATCTATGTATTTAACACAGGGAAGATATTCCCATTACCAGTGCTTAAATTTACATACCAGAGTGTGTGGGCTCTCTCTCTAGAGAGGAATAACACCCCAAAAATGTACTTTCTTAAGCCTCGTTTCTCACAGGCAGAGCATTCCGATTAGGGATGCCCAGTTGTGCCCATCCCCTAGGATCACCATATACTCACCTTTTCCCTGTTCCAGCAGTGCATACGCTCAGCGGAATTTGCTCCATTCATATTTTCTTTGCTGCACTGAGCTCAGCTCTGAATGGAGCTAATGGAGTGAGCACCGCCGGCCACATCCCCACTCCCCATTGTGGGTCTGCACCATTCAGAAAGGCCTGGAGCAGGTGTGAGCCAAGTTAGAGGTGTGTTGGGGGTGCTGACTTGTCGTGAGGATGTGGCTGCGGCATGAAGTTATGGAAGGGTTGATTGAATAGTGTGATCCAGGCACTTTCACACAGTGGGGCATCCCAATTCAGGATGCAACTAAAAGAGGTAGACCAGCCCCCCTAAGAGTCTTGTGGAATCGAGTAGGGTGTTGCTTCCCTGTAATCAACACATTGAAATGACAGGCTTTAAACTACGTTCCCCAAGAAGGATCCTGTCCTGCATCCTGTGCCATCACACTGGCTGGTGAGAATCGTGGCCAATCTCCTTCCTATTTACTAGAACCAAGCCTAATTTTCAAACCGTGACGTCACATTCATGACGCCAACATCTTTTGTTTGTTATTAAACTTTTTCAAGATTTGAGTATGAGAAGAGGCCCTCCCTCTTAACCTTCCTTCTGTTATTTGATTGGTCAGCCAAATTACTGTATTTTGCACCACCATCGGTGCCCCCACCCCACTCCAGCCGGGCGCTGCTGTTGGCTTGCTGGTGGCCCATTTTTTTTCCCTAGCCGAAGCAACGTCCTGCAGTACTTTTTGATCTGAATCCAGGTGCATGCTGTTCGGGCGCGTGCGCTTCTGTGTCCAGCCACTCAGAAAGACTGACATCTGGAGTCGGAACGGCCGAAAACAAGCCAGGGATGCGCCCCTCGGACCTGCCAGGATCAGGTAAGATCACCGGAGCCCCAGGGGTTTCACAAAGAGCGGTATCCAGTGTAGGATGCCCTGGGGGTAGGCTAGCGGCTGGGCCTGGAATCTTTTAGATTCCAGGGCCTGTCTGCAAAGGGTTTGACCCACATTAAATGCACCTTACAGAACTACAGTTATAAGCAGGGCAGGATTAAGTGTGGTGGAGGCCCCTGGGCACAAAATATGGTGGAGGCCCCAGATACAGTATTTTTTTTTCCTTTAAAATAATAGTCCAGCCAAGTAACTGATTGGTGGTTGTCTGGCACCTGCCCACTTACTGTAACGTGAGATCGAATCCCTTGTGCCACCCCTGTGCGGGTGCGTGCTGCTCGGGAACGCCTGCTTTGCCATTCTGTGCGGGGGGTAGTGTAGTCTCCCAGTAGCTGTGCTTTGTGCAGTGACAGCTCTGCACGCACCCATCACTGTAGCGTTGCTGATGGCGGCTTTGCTGCTTTAGATTCTCCGTCCTGCCCTGTCGTGGCTTTGGCTGCAGGTTTGCAAAAACAAAAAAAGAATTGCCCAGACGAGGGGGCCCCCCACTGCCGCCGATAGCTTTGTTGCTTGCCCTGCGGCCCGTTAGAACAAAGACTCAAAAGCGTCAGACCATAACCCAAAGGTTGGTGGAGGACCCCTTTGCAGGGCAAGTGGTGGAGTCCCCGGGACGCACGCCCTTTGTGCCCTCCTCATAATCCTGCCCTGGTAATAAGAATCAGACGTCATTTCTCAGTGTTGGTGAAATGTGATAACAGTAGCTGTTTGTAGAGCCGTCTCTTGTGTCTTTAGGTACCTTTAGGGTTTTTCAGTACTTTTTGATGCCACAAGAAAACTGTCTGTTTCATTTCATTATGTGTTTACCAAACAAGTTCAGGCTTATACTGTATACTATGCCACATGTTTAGTCTGAGTTCTAAACAAACAGTTGCATAACATTGAGCATTATGAGCATGCAGGAATGTTGATGGTAACAGATTTCTTGGCGGGGAACCAGAAATTCCCTTTTTTTTTTTGCTTTTTTTTACGCTTCATCATTACAGTGTTTTGTTGTTCTTTAGGAAGTGATTTATAAATGTTTAGCCTTCCCAATGTATTATTTGGGGAAGGAGTCGGGGAATGGAAAATATGAAGGATGAAGATTTATGAGCCGGTAGGCCTAGCGGTTCCAGTGCTTAATGATGTCAAGGGACGCTTCCACTAAAAGGAAATTCAAGGCATAGAAAAGGTGTATCAGGGATATACAGCACACAGAAGTAGACTTTTTATGACAAAGTGGAAGCTTTCTGTAAAGTCCTTTAAATTGGTAATTGCATAAGCAGCTTTAAAGAGACTCTGTAGGCTAAGTGCATCATTCAGCAGCTTACCTCAACATGGCTGTGCTCTCCCTTCCTGTAAGGACACAGCTGCTCCTGGAAGTAGAAACAAGGCAAAGAGTAGTGGCACAACCCCAAATTTCTTTGCCAATGACCACCAATCACAAGGCTAAGGTGGTGGTCTATAGCCCCGCATCATCAGACTGTGGACTACTTACATCAGACTACTTACATCTCATGCTAGTGGAAAGCTTAATCTTTTATTGGATTCCTTTTTATTGTTAAATCCCAGATCAGGAATCTGTTCTCCCAGTACAGGGGGTGGGGGGACTTGGAGGATCTAATGTCCTTATTGAGTTTAGGTCCTTTTGATGCCTGTACTGACCTAGGATGCCTTTACATCAAGGTGATACCTTGCAGCAGCCACATCAAATCTAAAATTCTGAAGTTGAGATTGCTGGAAAACAAGTCTTCCTACTGTTGCACACATGGTCTAGACAGCTGAAATTCAGCTTCCCATCCTGTGTTTAACACCTGAAATCATAATAATTTCCAATTTCCCGGTTTGCTGAAAGAAAGTGATGAACCTGAATCTATTTAATACCTAAAACAGATGTTTGTCTGATAATCCGATGTTATAAGTCAATTACACGTTGCCGTTGGTAGCATGGCGGTATGGTGCCACAGTATCCGTTCAAGTGAGAAGTGCTAATTTGATGCAATTTGCAGATTAGTTACAGTTCAAATTAGTAAAGAGGAAGCCCAATCATTACACAGAATGAGGGGAAACTCTGTGTGGCCTCCTCCATCCCGGCTCCATGCCCCGTTTCCAGTCATAGTTTGTATTTAGCTTTTGTTCTGTGGAATGCATTCATTGTAAGCGGCTGAGTTTTTGCGTGACAGCGATGGGTATCTGGAAAATAACAGATATGGACATTGAAAGTGTCACCTCCCCGACCCATAACAAAGACCTGAACAGTAAATCACAATCACCAGGATATATTGAGGGATTCAGGAAACATTGGAAAGGTCTACATAATACAAACTTATCTGCTCATTTCTATAAGTTTCTAATGTGAAATTAAAAGCTCAACTCCAGGAAATATGATTCATTTCACTAGCAGAACAGAGTTACTGTCATTTCAGTGCTGCTATTGCTATGTGCGATCCAGTTAAGGACATGCAAATGAACTCTGAACATTGTTTTTAGTCACTGTCGATAGACAACTGTAAACAAAATTAAAAGTTCCTCTGCGCCATTTCTCCATTATTAGTAATAAGCTTCAGATCTAGTCCGAAGCCCACCAGTGCTAGGCCCCCTACCAGTTCACAAACAGTTAAAAAAAATATACAGTTTTCACCTTCGCCACATCTGCCTTCATCTATCCCACGTGGGCATCCTCTCTGCAGATCTGCCGGGTCAGGGGCGTCCTCCTGGTCTGGCTGCTGCCATCTTCTTCATGTCAGGAAGCAGCTGTTGCAGCTGATACACTGGCATCTGTAGTGAGGTCCCCCCTTCTCCTTCCTTGAGGGCCTACCAAGCTAGGGCCAGGCCCACTGCAAAAGGAACCTTTTATACCACTGAGCTGGATTCTTCATAGAATCAGTCCCCATGTGACTAATGATGTCACTGGAGGGGGGGGGGGCATGGAAGGTATTTCCCAGAAATCCTTCCATGTGGCTAATGACATCAATGTAGGGGACTGGGGAGGGAGGTGGAGCTGATTACCCAGAAATCCCTCCCCATCGCTGGAGGGAAGGAAGATGGTGGGGATTTCCCAGTCTCCCTCCACTACAGATGCCAGTGGAGTGGCTACAAGAGC
Organism: Gastrophryne carolinensis; assembly: GCA_027917425.1. Lineage (NCBI taxonomy): Eukaryota > Metazoa > Chordata > Amphibia > Anura > Microhylidae > Gastrophryne > Gastrophryne carolinensis. Next base: position 203,321,637 of record CM051240.1, on the reverse strand, counting down.
CGCCTTTGGCATTAGGATGGTGACAGCCTCCGGGCCAGGAGGAAGCCCTCAACCTGGCAGAGCTGCAGATCGGAAATATAAAGGAAAATACAGAGAAAGTGAATTTGTTTTTGAACTGGTAAGAGGACAAGGGACTCCGATTCACACATAGTGGTGGGCAGAACTATTGTATCCGGCATTTAAAGTGGACTGAAACCGAGGCAAATCAGCCCGGGTATATGTAAAATTCCCGGGCTGATCCGTTCCCTCCCCCCCCAGGGCATCCAAAATTAGGATGCCCACTGTGTGAAACCCCCCAGGTCGCCTGCTACACTTACCTTACTTCCCAGTCTAACGACGCATGCACTGGCATGCTCCCTGTTAGACGAAAGCTTGTGATGCGGCCGCCAGCTCACTCGGAGCCGCTGTACTAAGACGTCAGTTAAGATGTCCCTAGCTCAGCGGCTCCGAGTGCGCTGATTGGACAAGCAGCCGCGCATGCGCCATAGGACCTTGGTGAGGTGAGTTGATGTGGGAGATCTGGGGCGGTTTCACATAGCGGGGCACCCCCGATCGGATAGTCAAAATCCTGGGTTTTGGTCCGCTTTAAGAGTACTGATTGCTGAATACTGGGGTCTATCAAGCAGTAGGGCTTACGAACCAGGCAGACCCCACTCTGGCTCTCCATTATACCTTAGGAATCAAATGTATTTTCCTTTTCTTTTCATGTAGCTATTTTAATTTGCTGTCCTGGCTAGTTCTTCCCCCTAGTGGCAAATTGTATAACAAAATGTAATCATAAACTAGGTTGGGTAGACCCATGTTTTTACACAGTATAAAGGGAATAAAGAAATTCAAAAGCCCCCTATTCAAAGGTACAAGGTAGAGAGTCTGTTATTAAACCAGGCCAACAGCCTTGCTCACCTCTAAACTCACTTGCCCTTCTGCATGCACAATACTGAGTAATTGTCAGCACTTACAGCACTTACATTTGCTCCTGCTGAAACGCCTCTCACACATTTTCTCCTGACCACGGCCATCTTACAGGCTTCCTTTCCTAGCATCCCTAGCATCCTAGCATTCCTAAACATAACCCACAATGCATAGCGGTAGGAAACCCAGCAGCACTTCCTTGTCACCCAGCTGGCACTAGACGTGTCCTCACTCATGGGAGCCAGCTGTCATATTTCTGTAGCCCTGGCTGGGGCCAAATTGAGAAGCAACTGCCACCCCGCCGCCGCTGAAAGGAAGAGGATCGTGGGTGAGCACACTTACTGCTGCATACTCTGATCACACCCGCCCGTCACAGCCACCCCCCCCCCCCAAAGTTTGGTTCTCCGTTGATTTCAATAGGGACCGGGTCCTGAATAGTGCTGAGGCTATTGCCACCCAGGGGCATCTGTTTTTAGGATGGGGGCCCTTAAATTTAGGGAACCATCGGACCCTGGTAACCCTTTGGGCTGGACCAAGCCTGGGATCCAAACCTGGCTATTATATTCCTTAGAGCAGTAGTTATGCTCACGCCCAGTGTTCCACTTTATTTACCATGTTCTCATACCAAGTCCAATATATTAAAATTAAAAAATAATGTCAAGCCATGTAACATTTTTTTTTCCGTTGCTTAAACTGGACATTTAGCATCATTTAATGAAAAGCCCAAACCCTTAAAAAAATATTCCCCAGCATCTAAAATTAATATATTTTACATTTTCAGTCGCTTACTTTTTATTCTTTCCCCCACTGGGCTGCAGCACTGTTCAAGACTCTAGGATACGGGTGCCGCCATCTTGCTTCAGAAGCATCACATATTGAGGAGAGGAGGGGGAGGTTAAAGGCGCAGGGGGGCAGGTTATAGCTCTGCACAAACAGAGCAGAGCTGGGGTCAGAAAAAGGACAGCAATCCCAGAATGCAGAGCGGCATGTTTAGAAGGCACTTCCTGTCTGCAGGCAGCCTGAGACTCCATGAGCCGCTCAGAAAATGCAGTAGATGCAGGTAGGATGATTTTTAATGCGGGCAATCTGTATGTATTGGGTGGGGGAAACATACAAGATAGGCTCATATTCAGGGCAAACGTTTGCTTTAAAAGCAATACAAGAACCTATTTGGCTCATTTTGTTATTTCATACCAGTCTGAAAATGAATAGGCGTCACAGCTCCCAGCATGTCACAACCTGGGTTACCTTTCTCCTCATTTATAATCATAACCCCTGTGGTTTAAGAAAAAAAAATAAGGTTGTTGTAAAATGTTTAAAAAAATAACATCTCAGTCTCTCCTGCTACAACAAAGCCAACATGTCTCTTGGCTGCAGCCTTGTTTATTCTTTGCTCTGGAATAAAAGAGAATGATACATTATTTCAAAGAAAGGAACACATGTACAGGATCAGCAGGTACCGAGCGCTTACAGCGGGCGCCTCTAAATAATGACAGCGAAACAAGTGTCGGGACTGTCAGTGGCTGCATGCCTGCATGTCTTCATTTCATCAATCCTGGCGGAAAGCAAAGGATCTATGTATTAATCTGTCTGTATCTATCTATCTATCTATCTATCTATCTATCTATCTATCTATCTATCTAGAGGCATAACTAATTGTCTCCAGGCCCTGGTGCAAACATTAAAGGGGCCCCGGAGTTGCTCATACATAAACCTTTATGCAACCCCCAGGATGACAGTGTGGAAGTACATTTAATTATTTACAATTAAACTAATAAATACTGATATATCAAATGTAAACTAACCAGTGGCATTGTGTCCCTCTGTCCCCCAAAAGCTCTGGGGACGCTTAAAGCGGACCAAAACCATGTGTGGCTGGTCTTGGAGTTAAAAAGACTTCCCCAGGGGCATGCCAAATCAAGATGCCCCACATTGTGACCCCCCTCCCAGGTCACTGCAAAACTCATTCTTTGCCCCTGGCTCCCACAACACTTTAGTTTGTCTAACCCTGACTATAAAAGCACAAGGACCTAAAGTGGACCAAATGCAGGCCCCCAGGGCTGTCTGAGGTCCTTCCCCCCGGTGCATGCAGATTCAGGATGCCCCACTGTACAAAACCTCAGAGGTCCCATGTAAAACGTACCTTTTGCCCTGATCCGGCAGCGCATGCAGAAGCTGCAGCTACTGTCAGCTATGGGGGTTATTTATGAAGGGATAGCGCCAGATACTGGCTTGTAGCGGCAGGCAGCGTCTGGTGAACACCGGGTGCTGTAGGCAAAACCACATTTTTGGTTTCTGGTGAGCGCCTCTTAACAGCGCCATGTAGCGTCCGATGTAGCGCCATGTAGCGTCCGGCTCAGTGTATAGCGCCGGCGCTCTAGCTGCCAGAGCGCCAGGTATTACCTTTCTCTCAGTGTAGCTCTCCCATACATTTCAATGGCCGTTCATTTGCTTGTGTTTAAACAGCGTGTTTGACATTTTTATTTATTTATTTATTTTTGCTCAGATCATTGTGTGACCTCTCCTGGCTGCAAACAAACACTTTTAGAAACTCTTTTGACTTTTTATATTTTTATGCAGAATTGTCATTACAGGTCTGGCACTAAAGTGTTAATGTCACAGTGTCATTCCATGTGTTTTCGCTTTGTTACTGGTGGATATGTGTTCAGAAACAGATTTTAATCACACAGCGTCTGGCACTCTGTGCTATAGAGACCAGATTTAGAGCACCGACGCTGTGTGTGTATATTTTTAAAAAGAGACGCTCTGTTACAGCGCCCGATACCTGCTTACAGGGTCTACTAGCGGTCACTCTAAGCGACGCTATACAGATGCTCATCTGCGGATACCTGGCGCTAGTAATGAATTAGGCTCCACATTGACGAGTGCAGCTGAGCTTGCTGACTGGACGAGAGACCGCGCATGCGACATAGGACAGGTGAATTTTACTGGGGTTTTACACAGCGGGGCAAGGACCAAAACCCGGGATAGTCAAAATCCTTGGTTTTGGTCCACCTTAGGAATAATCTATGAGGGGTAAAATAATAATGACAGCTAATGTAATGATAAACCACATACACCCCGGGTAACCCTGGGCAGCGAGTAATCCCCAGCAAACTAGCAAATGCTGTGGAAACAACAATATTAAATCAAGTAAAGCATAAAATACATGCTTATACAATACTATGATTGGAGGCTCCGGGACAGTTTTTCTCGCACCAATCAGAGGTGCTCCTTACTTTTCCAAATAATGAATATAGCCCCTGTGGCTAAATATCAGATTAATCAGCGACATCAAACCAGAGAAAGCTGTGCTTTAAAGAGTAACAAAACCCAAGAATTTCGCTTTCTTGGGGCTTGCTCCTCCCTGGCAGGGCATCCCCAAGCTAAAAATCCCCCATATAAATGAATGATGGAAGGTTCTGTAGATTCCCCCATAGAAATAAATGGCAGATTGGCAGCCAGTTTTAGACACAGAGCACAATGCCTGACCCGCAGCCGCTCTCCCCCACAAACTCGCAACCAAGCACCTCCCCCTTGCACACACCCACGGACAACCACCCTTCACAAGTAGGTGTACACCCTCCCACATGCGTGCATGATCAAACCAATGCACAGTGGGGTAGCCCGGGGTCACGCTGCCTCACTGCTGAATAGTAGAGAGGGACTATGGTCATCAATAGATTGTATGCTTCTCGCCTTTCTGTTCCATATAGTGTTTACTTTAAGTATTGTAGGCATAGTTGGGGTTACTATGGATATCTCAGTCAAGGAATTATAAAAAATTCAAAATGTATTCAATGCTTGTAAAATATAAAGTAATGCAATACACATACAACAACAATGAAAGCAGCACGGCACTAGGCCTCAACTCAAAAATATCTACCGCATCCGCCCCTTCCTCTCACCTGATACCACTAAAATGCCAGTGCATGTCGTTTTACGAAGGGAGCAATGGAACAGATGTAAGTGTTCAATACAGTGCTGGGGGACCTGCCTGGAACACCCACCGGATCCTGAAGAACGGTGCAGCGCAGCATGCTGTCCGCACCTCAACCTTACCCTTCAGTAGTCTGGCGAGAGCTGCAGTAGTAACACAGCAACGCAGTTTTGCTGTGGCATCCTAGGGGTAAAGCAGGTGGTGATCCTCGGGCACCTATGCCGTTACATTCCCAACCATAGAACTTCCTCAGGGTGAGCATATCACAGGGTTAGCATATCCCTAGGGCAAGCCATGTAGTCTGCATGTCCTTTACCATACTAATATTTGTACATTGGTTCTACCCACTGTTACTCACCTCATACTTCGGCCACCGTCTGTTTTGGTACTCTGTTTTACACTGCTATTTGTTTGCTTAGCATCTGCTTTATGTAGTTGCATAGAGAACCCACCACCACGCAGCATATAACTTTAAAAATATTGTTTTATTATACATTTTGGGGGTTAATAACTTTGGTACCAACATGGCACCTGCAAAGAGAAAAATATACATTACCACTTGTTTGTCCACATGTGTACCTGTATATGCACTTACATTTTTACATACTTACCCAAACTCGTTGACGCATACTTTTAGAGGATCACCTTCCTCCATGGTGCAATCCCTTCTTTAGGGTCTGTAGAGTGAAAGAACCCGAGTTAGTACTTATGGGCATCTGTTGTTTGTGTAATTCTTCAGTATTGTTCTGCTTCACTGGCTTGACACCCACCTGAGACTTGCACCGTTTCCGTCTCGGGTGGCCTCATCACTGTGTACTCACCTCCAAATTATTCTATAGGGACAGAGAAGCACAACACACCAGCACTTAGCAACCATGTCATTAGACTTTACATGCAGCACAACCTGTGTGTTTTTGGGTTATTGCCACCAAAGTGTGCAGGAGCTGTGGGCGACTCCAAGCCCAAAACACCCTTCTCTTCAGCGAGCTCCATGACTGGTGGTGGTGCTGCTTCAGAGGAGGAAGAGGACGTTGGCAAGGTTTGGGGCCGCCGCCTTACACCCACACCCTGTTTTCTTGTCTCAGCTGGACGGACCCCTCGCCTCTGGGTGGGCTTGTTCTGCAGCCAGAACTCCCCAGCTACCAAAGAAAATATAATTTTGTCAAACATGTTACTCATTACCGTGATAGCTCAACTTCTCTGTTGTACATCCACTTACCTCGAAAGTTCTGGCTGTAGAACCTCCGCACCCAGGGCCACTTTCGCTAATTGAGGTCCAACCAGTGTTGCATTATTTGGGTGAAGGTGTAAGGCGACGTCGCCACTCACATGGGCAGTTCTTCTGCCAACGTCCTCTTTTCATGTGTGTTGGACTTGAAGTCGTACCATTGCTCCATGTAAGTCTGCAAACAACAAACAGATTTGCATTGTTAACTTATGTCCTCTGTTTGGGTGTCCTTTCACTACACATGCATGCCCCTGCCCGTTTAAATACATTTCTGGAACACTGTGCTGCCTCTCCACTCTGCTACTACTGTTGAATAGGGCTCGTTGACCGCAGCCAGCAACATGGTAAAGCCAGCTCTCCCATCACAATACTAGCGGATTGCATAAAAATGTCAAGCGTAAATCACGTAGGCACCCCTGTGTCAGATACAGCAGCAACAGCAAAGTACTGTGGCCTTGTAATTTTGGAAGGACAGGCCATAACTATGGTGCCATGTGTCTTCGCTCGTATTTCATAGCCACTGTCACCCATTGGCACCTTGGCAGGTGTATAATGCGGCACACATGCATAGGGGAATGGCATGAAAGTGTGACTTACCATCATAATTTCCTCCTGCTGCTCATGGGTGAACACGGTGGGTGCCATCTATATGACGCATCCCTGGAGGACCGCGGAAGTGTGCTTGCATCCATACTCCCCTGTAGCCTATAGGTAGGTTGCTTGCACCTTTGAGGGGCTGTTGAATAAACCAAATAGTTTCCAATACAATTAGCCACTCAATTAGGTATAAAAGAACACAGCTGAGGGTCAGATTTTCTTGCCACTGCTGACTTAGGAGCTCACTATGCCACACCATAGGCACCACCACAGCCCCCAGAGCCACGAACACAGGCATGGCCGAGGAACTGGCACAACCTGGCCCAGGTACCATAGCCCAGGCACCCGCGTTCGTCCCACAGGTACTCCCTTGCTGTTACCCACACTAGCCACTCTGAGCTGGTCACCCGCAGAAGTTTAAGGCATCAGCAACGGGAGTCAGAAAACCAAGGCTCCTGGCACAGCCCACTACGGACCAACCAACAGTCAGGACACCGGAGCACTATGTGGACCCCAGGACAGACCCCAGTGCAGAGTCCATAGCGGAGCCCCATGCAGAGCCAACGGGGGAGCCAAAGTCTGAGCAGTGTTTCTTTCCCCGGTCAGTAGCCTGGAATCCATCCATTCTGGGCATGGGAATGGGCATAGCCAAGACACCACCCAGCAGACCACAGCATCGGCCACTCACCCTCACCCATTAATGATGCCTCGCTGGAGGTTCTGCTGGATGGTGTTACCAAAAATTATGATCGACTAACTGGGTCCCGGTCCTGCTCAACCCCCAAAGCATTGTGGGAGCAGTTATGGTTGGAGATTGCCCGCAACATGAAGGGGGTGGGGCCAGAACTCAAGGATGGTCCCCAGGCCAAGAAAAAGTGGGACGGCCTGAAGGTGGTGATTCGCCAGAAACTCAGCACCAGACGGGCTGAGGGGTAAGTGCTAAACATCGAGAGGGCTGCTTGTACAGGAAACACTGGACAACTCACTAAAGTCATCTTTTCCTTTGTTTGAATATGGCTTGCAAACTGGTCGGGGACTCCCCAATTTACCTATGCTGAGGAGCGGGTGTTGGGGATGCTCCATCCCAACACCTACCTGAGGGTGTCGGGCACAATGGACACCGATAGGCTGCATGTACCCACTAGTGGTAAGACTTGTTAGCAAATTGTAGCACAGGGGGGAATAGGCCAACCAAACACACCACCCACCAACCTTTGTTCCCACATACACAGCCTACTTTAAGGGCTTGCCTGCTTAACAAATGTTGTGTGACTACACACCAAGGGTATTAGGCAACCTTTATATGTAACCCCTAACATGGGTGTGAGCAGACCAAACTTTGGGGGCCCATGCTGATGTAAGACCCATTGTGTAGCCCTTGTAGGGATTTTGAAGGGGCACATATACTGTTTAGAGGAAACTACCAGTGCATTTACCTTGACTTTGCAGCAACACCCCAGCCAGAAACACCTCGCCCCCAAGACCCGCCACCTGCAGTAACAGCTGGCTCTCGCCTAAGGCAAAGTTATGCAGGATGAAGATGACACCTTGAGCAATATTTATATGGCGAACACTCGGTTTGGCATACTCATACCATAATCCCGCAAAAAGGACAACTCAGCCACAAAAACAAGGCTCAGAATCTCCTGACAGAGAAAATAGACTAAATACGGTCCTTTGACGTCATTCCCGCTGGCGGGAATGCACGCAAGAGAGGCTCTGAATTAGGCTGATCGTGTTCCAAATACAGGTGTTTGATGAGATTTTGTTTATAATACAAATCTATATCTAAGAAATATTTACATTTTACACACTTTGTTAGCCAAAAAAAAAAGACTGATTTAAAAATAAAAAATATCTACCCCAATGGCGAGTAAAAAACTGCAGCCATCACATGCTGTGCAGTAAAGAGAAACCTAAATCAGTCGTCAAAATAAACACGCTTTAAGTGCTCGGCGCCCACACTCTGTTCTGTGAGCAGAACAGTTACTTTCCTATTTATTTAATAATTGACCATAAATGGAGTCAAAGGACATCGGGGAAAAAATTGCAAAAAAAAAAAAAGAAGCTACTCGCTCGGTCCTTTTTGAAAGATTGATAAATAATGTGGAGTCTCAATTAGGCTTTAGAAGGAATGCAGATATTAAAAATTTGGTCAAGAATCTAATTAGCTGGAGGTAATTAAACAGTCTCACATGGGGTCATTAATCTTTTTCGCAGACCTTTGATGTTTTGCGCACTGTCTTCTAGCCATTAATAAAATTCATAACGCTCGTCTTTGTGGTGGTTTATCATCGTGTTTTCTCTGCGAGAGCGAGGTGCCCGTGTCATTGCAGCACAAGGGGTTTCACTGTAGTTCATTTCATTTTTTTTCCCTTTTTATTGGTTGGGTTTAACCCTTGATATCGCTGTCGCCATATGTGATCCTTAGTTTCAAATAGATGTAAGGTGGCCAGACATTGTGCACTTTTATACTGTACAATATTAACTGGATATTAATGTTTAGATCAGGGGTGCACAACCTTTACTAGTCTATGGGCCTCATTGCCTTACTGATCAATTTCAAGGGGTCACACAAAAAAACACAGTTTACTGCAGCAAAGCTGAAAACGGTATATTTCACCCTACAACACGCCCTCAGGATTTGGAGGAGAAAAATTAGAAAAAAAATATTCAATGGTGTGGTAAAATGCCCCTTCCCAATCAATCACCCTATTATAGACAATATGCAGCATTTCCCCAATCACACCATTACAGACGCCACATTACAGGCAGTGAGGGGCATCCCAAATTACAGGCAGTGAGAGGTATACCGCATTACAGGCAGTGAGGGGCATCCCAAATTACAGGCAGTGAGAGATATACCGCATTACAGGCAGTGAGGGGCATCCCAAATTACAGGCAGTGAGCGGTATCCCGCATTACAGGCAGTGAGCCGTACCCCACATTACAGGCAGTGTGCGGCCATCCCAATTGCAGTTAGCATACGGGCATCCCAATTGCAGGCAGTGAGCGGGCATCCCAACTGCAGGCAGTGTGTGGGCATTCCAACTGCAGGCAGTGTGCAGCATGCCCCCCTCCAAAAAAACATTCTCCAGCAGCCGTCTCTCTCACACACACACCTTCCTTAGCGACGTCCGCTGCCTCCGCAATCGCATCCGCTGCCACCTTCCGGTCCCCGTAGCCACCGCTACCTGCCGCCTCACACTCCCACCGGTTCCGACTTCCGGGTGGGCATGAGCTATCACAAGCCACACCCTTTTTTGCATTCGCCCGATAAGATGCGTTGACATTTTCCCCCACTTTTGGGGAAAAATAAGTGTGTCTTATAGGTGGAAAAATAAGGTATATATGTTTTTATGTGTATGCAGAGGTGAGCAGATGTTTACAAAGGAAAAGCAGGGATAGGTATGGTGGGCAGAGGTAGGTAGAGATGAGGTCAGCAAAAATGAGGTGAGATGGGAACATTTGTGACAGACAGAGGCAGGGGCATAGCTTGGTGGGCACATGACCGGGGTGCAGCAGGTCAGGGAGGGGGCGCCAAAAGGGCCTGAGCACATGTGGCAGAGATGACTGTGTGAACCCCACAATCTCCCACACTCACCTTTTCGGCACACTCACGCCATGTTCTCTGAGAGAGAATTTTATGCTGGGCATTAGTATGCATTGCATAAAGCTCTGAATGGACAAGGCTGCTTGATAAAGGGGTGTTCCCCTGAAACGAGATTTGGAGTTCGCGGAATGGGACGTCCGGTCCCTGCGTGAGATGCTTTAATCTATACATAGTAAAAGTTACGTTTTATTTTTTTCTGTGCTGAAAGTTTCTTTGGATGATCTGTGCTTGTGCTTTTGATTGGGCTCAGCAGCAGCCCTGTCCTTTTGTCATTAGGCTTATCTGAGCTGCACTTTCCTTTGGGACTATATGGTGTCTGAATGAACAAGGGACCACACATATGCAGTAGGGATGGTGGAAAGGTGAGTTGTGTGGGTGATTTGGGGGTTTCACACAGCAGGGCAACTCGGGATTCCCCAGAGAAACAAACCAATCACTTGATTTTAGCAGGGATATATGACAGTCATGGTCCTACATACCGTGTTATCCCAAAAATAAGACAGGTCTTATGTTCATTTTTGCTCTAATTTTCAGGGGATGTCTTATAGCTGGCTGGCAGCTGGTAAGATGGTGGTGGCAGTACAGCAGTACAGTACGTGCACAGAGCTGGCTGGCAACGGGGGGGATGCAGGGGACTCGGCCGTGTTCCCTGCATGGCGGCAGGCTGGGGTAGAGACAGCAAGATTAGAAAATTCACTCCCGACAACCAAGCTTACCTGTGTGACTTGACAGTCTCCTTTACAGCTATGATGCGTCCTCACCCTCCTTTACAGCTATGATGTGTCCTCACCCTCCTTTACAGCTATGATGTGTCCTCACCCTCCTTTACAGCTGTGATGTGCCCTTGCCCTCCTTTACATCTCTGATGTGTCCTCATTCTCCTTTACAGCTATGATGTGTCCTCACCCTCCTTTACAGCTCTGGTGTGTCCTCACCCTCCTTTACAGCTCTGGTGTGTCCTCACCCTCCTTTACAGCTGTGATGTGCCCTTGCCCTCCTTTACAGCTCTGATGTGTCCTCATTCTCCTTTACAGCTATGATGTGTCCTCACCCTCCTTTACAGCTCTGGTGTGTCCTCACCCTCCTTTACTTCTCCGATGTGTCCTCACCCTCCTTTACAGCTATGATGTGTCCTCACCCTCCTTTACAGCTGTGATGTGTCCTCACCCTCCTTTACTGCTCTGATGTGTCCTCACCCTCCTATACAGCTGTGATGTGTCCTCACCCTCCTTTACTGCTCTGATGTGTCCTCACCCTCCTATACAGCTGTGATGTGTCCTCACCCTCCTTTACAGCTCTGATGTGTCCTCACCCTCCTTTACAGCTGCTCCTGTCCCTCTGCTGAAGCCCGGCAGCTGGATTATGAATTGTAACTAGGGCTTATTTTTGGGGTAGGGCTTATATTTCATGCATTTGCAGAAAATGCTGAAAGATCTTGCTAGGGTTTATTTTCGCGGAAACATTTATAACTGTACTTACATACTGGTGATCCGACTTTTATTAGTCCAACTGTTACCAAGTATTGATCACTGCGGGATACTGGAATTAGGTGATTCAACCTGTGGGGTGTCCTTACAGTTTTACTATGTGGGGCATCCCTAATTGGGATGCCCCAGGATACATTTAACTGGAACAAAAGTCTATTTTGATTTTGGACAGCTTTAAAGAGGAACAAACACTGGGATTTTCTATCTGCTGTGTTTTCCTAGGGTCCAGGCAAAGCTTGATTTAGGATGCCCCCAAGAATTTTTAAAATATTGTTACCATTTCCAATCAGCATTCTATGCTGTGCATAATAACGCATGGCATATAATGCTGAATGAAGGGGGAGTGACAAGCATCCCAGGCATTTCACACATCAGAGCATCCCAAATTGGGATGTCCAGCTTAGAGGTAGACCATTGGCCCTGCAGTCTTATAGACTATAGGTTGTTCGCTGCTCCTTTTTAATGACTGGGGTTTTTCACCCCTTTTTTGTCTATGTTTATGTGCTACTATCCCCTAGTTCTCTAAATATGAATTTTTGGGTCCAGGGTGGAATTTGTTGCACCCTGCTCCACCTTTAAGGCCTGAGGGGATATGCTTATACTGTGTTTATTCATATTAAGTCTAAGGGAAGAGGAAGGCAGAAGGGTAGTAGTGAGTAATATATGACCCAGAAACAGCTGCATGTGTTTGGTGCCACAGTGTGCAGCCGTTTCTTGTTCCACATTAAATCGAGCAACACAAGGAAAGGGTAAGTGACGCTTCAGTTTTGGGCCTTACAGGCAAATGGGAGCACAAAACTGAGGGTAAAGATCTGCTTTGAAGCAAGCCTCCTGCAGGGTCCTGGTCCACAGGGATCCTATATAAACCTTACACACCTCCTCATGTCACCCAAGACATTGCAGATATTCTATCTTTTCTTCAAGTCACCCTGTTCAATAGGAAAACCCCAGATTAATTTAGGACTGAGGCTTGTTAGATTTTCTTGGTCCTGCTTAAAACATTACCTCCAGTCTTTCCTAACCAGCCTTTCCCACCCTGTTCGCTCCCCTGAGCTATTTTGAGAATTGGGGAAAAATACTTTACTGCCCTAATCCTGTTGTGCCCTGGTGCAGCTGCAGTTATATTTGGCTGAATGAGAGGCCATGACAGGTCCTTGATTCTCTTCTGTCATGCAACCGTTTCTGGCGGTCAATATGTTTCCCCCATCCAAAATAGGCACTGGGGGTCTGTTTTAAATCTTTGCCCTGGGTGTCAGAAAGCTCTGGACAGAGGTGTGTCGAGTCGAGCAGAGTTGTGATGGACAAAGGTGAGATGGGAAGAGCTTGGCAGAGTTAAGGTAGGAAGAGGTGGTGACAGATGAGTTGGCAAGATGTAGGGTGAGGTTAGGAGGAGCAGTTAGTAATAGAATATAGATAATTAAGCCCTTTCTGTAGTCCTGCCCAAACCAGAAGTGAGGCAAGATCTCATATGTCACTGGCAGCACTCCACTTTAAAGTGATCACCCAATTTACACAAAATTGTGGAGGGTTTGGTTACTAATGCACCCTCGTACTAATGCGCCCTCGCATAGATTCCTGGCCTGATCTCAGAGGGTTTTAGTCCACTTTAAAGTAATCAGAAACTGGATCAGTACTAAACAGCAGCAGAAAATAATTTTGATATGGGATGTATGCACAATGTCAGCACCAAATTTGGTAATAGCATTACCGAGTATGTTACATTTCCTTGAATTCTGGGATGTGTCAGGAATGGGAACTGGAATTGAATTCTGTTTTGAGATATGGCCGTAATTTGTAGTTATCAAGTTGTGCTGCTTGGTTCCCTGGCGTGAGATGAAGGCGCTGTTCATGTAGAAGATTTTACCACGGTCATTAGTCTCTAAACTTGGAAAGTTCTCAAATCGTATCTCTTCTACAGAAGTTTATCCTGGCTCATCTTTCCATTATCTAGTCTAAAGATGCTCACACAATCCAATGCTGACATATTTGAGCTACATGAAGAATATCTGGGGGCCCATACAATGGGTGTACCTGTGTTATTGCCAGAGATGTGATGTAGAGACCTGTGCTATGCAGAAATGAATACCCAACCCTAACAACCAGCTTTAGTGAGTAGCCTTACTGCTGCCTATAACAGAAACCTTTATCAACTTTTATACCCACAATCCTTCCCATAACTCATTATCCCCATTCTGTGTTAATGCATGCCCCCTAATGCCACCTACCATAGCTCTGATGCCTAATTTGGCCTTGACCTTCACTGCAACCAATCAAGACCTCTCCCCATCCCTAAGCCTAATAAATCATACTCACACAGTAGGAATGTGTCCATGGCACCAATGCTGTACAGCAGGGGTACTTAACCACTTCTTATAAAGGTCCATTTAAAGGCATCCGCTGACAGGTGAAGGTCCGGACTGCACGCAGGAAGCAGGGGGATTGGCAGATAGTTAGACATAAGCACACCAAGGGAGGGGCTATAGATTACCCAGGCAAAACTAAAAATGGCCCTCAGAACACTGCTTGAACTGTCTATACAGAATGCAAGGGGGGCGGTGCAGGCCGTGTACATGGGTGGATAGGGCCCAAAATGTTACTGGCAATAAGGTCTGGTAACAAGCAAAGATAGATAGGGCTCGGGGCGGAGAGAGATGGATAGACAGAACAGGATGGGCAGAGAGGGATGGCGAGCGAGATGGGAGAATAGATGAATGGGCAAACCTGGGGCCGGGGAGGCCTCGATGGCCAGTGCTGGAAAATAGAGTAATGGATTGGCAAAGCTGGGAGGCCAGTAATAGATGGGGCAGAGAGACTTGGCTGGATGGGGCAGAGCTGAGGGGAAAGGAATTGGATAGGCAAAGCTGGGGGGACAGGGATGGATGGGGCAGAGCTGGGGGGAAAAGAGACAGAGACACAGTTTGCTTGTACCTTGCAATTTCCTGCCCGTGCAGTACTTCATATTGCAATGCTAGGTGCCAGGGAGCCATGACACTGGCAGGGAGACTAAGCACTACATCGCCGATCAATTGAGCAGCGCTGAGCACGGCAACACAGAAGCAAAGCAGGGATGTCAGGGCAGGGGTCCGGAAATCTGGCGCTGAGGTCCACATTCGGACCCCAGTCCGCCAGTTGAGTATTGCTGCTGTACAGCAACAAATACATGCCTCCTAGGTAGTAATAAGAGGCCACACTGATATGTTTTCAGTTATTAAATTGGACCAAAACCCAGTGAAAGCCCTCACCAGGGGTATCTTGATTTAGGATGTCTAGCACCCCAGGAATTGTCAGATGCATATGCTCCCATGACCCTCTTCACTGTACCTTTCAGCATCATCACTCCCTGCAACTGTGTGCACTTGCTGACAGCTGTGCAAGACTCCTTGGCAAAGGGCATGCAGTGTGCAGGGGATGCAGAGGAGTGTTGCACATGCTCTATGGGAGCAGCGATTTTTTTAAGGGGTGCTGAGCACCAGTGACGTTGAGCTGGCAATGGGGAGTATAGAAAGCATCAGTAGTCAGATTGGCTGGTTGTAGTCCCAGCACACAGCCTAGCTCACTCAGAACTGCACTTATTCCTCTTCCAACACCCTTCTACTCCACACCTCCCAAGCGAGAAATCCGAAGGCCATGTGCTGCCCTTGCAATGCTAAAGCCTTAGCATCATGGTTGTGGGGGTGTGGAGGGGGGTATACCTAACCCCACCACAAAATCTACCTCTACAATACTAAAGTTTCACTACCATTGCTGCCCATGATCCTTGCCTGATATGCTATAGTCATAGCTGACAAAATCACTTGAAGTGGACCAAAACCCAGGATTTTCCCTAAGCCGGGTTTTGGTCTGTCCCCCTAAGTCACATCGGTTTGAGGTGCCCTGCTGTATGAAACCCTCCAGGTCACCAAGTCCACTTGCCTCTCCTCAGGCTCACGCTGGGGCTAGAGCAGCCAGCTTGAATCCTGGCTGGCATCACTCGGCTCCCTTGAGGTATGGGCAGCCCTGCACAGCCATTCAGTTGCAGCGGGCAGGGCTAGGCACAGTTGAGGAGGGAAGCAAGTGATGCCGGCTCTGGTCACGCATGTGACGTGGGCTCCTGGGAAAGGTTACTGCGTGCCAAGGGGAGTTTCACACAGTGGGGCATCCCAGGGAGGGGAGTAAGCCTGCCCTGGACTCTCATACCAGGAACAAAAAAAGCGAGTAGGGAGGCACTCTCAACTCATAAATTTATCAAAAAATACATTTTTATTAATTACATATTTATAATCACTACATACAATACACTCAACATATTAAATCCCTTTAAAAACACATAAATCGAACAATAACACACAGAACAAACCAACATAAAGGTGTGTAGGCGATGGGGAGAGTCTCACCACACTAATTTATATCAAATGCCTAGATATATGTGCTAAATCATTCAACAAAGTGTTCCAAAAGTGAAACTAAACATGCCTGCCTATGATCCGGATCACTACAAAATCTATATATTTATAAAGTGCAAGTACAACTAGTCAAACAATCAATTAAGAATTAATATTCCCAACCATAACAACTCATAAACATATCAATCTACTCTATTCACCAATGAAAATATGATCACCTGTATATATGATTAGGCATCCCAAAGGGGAACCACTGATTTATATCACAATACCAATCAAAAAATAATATCACAAATCTATCACAAAAAACATCACCAGAAATAAAGCCAAGGCTGCCTGATGAAGTGGGTGATGTACCCACGGAACGCGTGGCTCCTGGTGTGGTAGGCGGTGGGGAGACTTCACACATGTTATTTTCATGGTACCTTGGCTTTATTTCTGGTGATGTTTTTTTGTGATAGATTTGTGATATTATTTTTTGATGGTTGAGTAGATTGATATGTTTATGAGTTGTTATGGTTGGGAATATTAATTCTTAATTGATTGTTTGACTAGTAGCACTTGCACTTTATAAATATATAGATTTTATAGTGATCCGGATCATAGGCAGGATTTGCACATGATTAGTTGCACTGTTGGAACACTTTGTTGAATGATTTAGCACATATATCTAGGCATTTGATATAAATTAGTGTGGTGAGACTCTCTCCATCGCCTACACACCTTTATGTTGGTTTGTCCTGTGTGTTAGTTCGATTTATGTGTTTTTTAAGGGATTTTAATATGTTGAGTGTATTGTATGCAGTGATTATAAATATGTAATTAATAAAAATGTATTTTTTTGATCAATTTATGAGTTAAGAGTGCCTCCCTACATGATTTTTTTGTTCCTGGTTTGAGCTCTTTTGCAGATTCGGGAGTGGCACCTCTACAGATTTAAAAGGTTATAGTGCAACTCCCCATTTTTTCCTTCTTTCCTTTCCTGCCCTGGACTCTCATAGACTCCAGGGTGGGTTTTGGCCCACTTTAATGACCAAAGCTCGTTGGGGACCTGGCTAAGTAGCTTATGGGCTGGTCATGTCACCTTTTTTTTCTGGCACGCTGCAAACATCTCTTTCCCCCCTCAGTAGTCTGCTCTTCTGCATTTTTTCTTTCTTGTTTTTCTTCTTGGAAGCCAGTTTTTCTCTTCCTTTTGCAGTTTTTTTTCTGTAGTTTTTTCGTTCTCCATTAATTTTGCATTAAGTGCTAGTGATTAGTTTCAGCTTTGGCATATAGTTAATGTCCCTTTTCAGGCATATGCTAGCTTATTCCCCTGTGGGAATTGTAAAATGAGCTATTTAAAAGTGTAGCAACATTGCTGATTATATGACAATGCATATCTTATTCTAAGCAATGCCGCTTGCTATGCTTCCATCCTAGAGCTTGATGAGTCACAGGCACATGTTGTTGCTAGCCTTGCTCTCTTTTGCTGGGAGCTCCAAGGGATAGGAGCAACTCTACTACCACTTTGGACCATGGTCTTAGAGGAATGGAAAGGTGGGACACACTTTCAGCTCAGCTATAGCTTCTGCAGACTCTGCAGAAAATAGAAAAGAGGCACATGAGATATGCACCTGGCGAGCTGTTTGCTGCCTTATTATTCTCATTGTCTGAACTGTCCCTTTATAGCATATGGTCAATCTTTATGCTCTTGGGTTATTAGCCCAGCGCACATGACATAGGAGCTAGTATCCTCAAGGCTCAAGGGCCTTTTCCTTAGGTGCTCGAAGCGTCATCACAGAAATGCACTGAGATCCTAGGAGAATTAAGGGAAAGCCCAGCCCAAGAGGATAAAGGCCCTCCCTGTGGAGGTGCTTACTCACTCTATCAAGGGCTGCCAGAAGGAAGTGGGGCTACTGCTCCTGGGAGGATTGACAGGGACATCAGCAGAAAACCTCAGGGTCAAGGAAGAGCCCTGAAATTCACAAAGGACATTAGGGTTAGTATGCCACCAGAGCACTGCTGGATAGCTCCTAGCCCCTGGGATGCCTGGGACACCAGGCAGAGGGAAACGCTTGAAAGAAAAAAAAATGTTTACCCGATCCTCCCCTTGTAGACTTTAATGGTGTTCAGCTGCGAAGAAACCCAAAAAGTTTCATACCTTTCACTGAACAGATGATAATAGTGTTTAGTCCACCTCTACTAAGCTCCCTCTTTTGCTATAACATATAAGCAGCTATCAAATCAGCTGTAAATCACTGAACAAACTTTAATTTTGGGGTAACATTTAAACAACCGCTTCCAACGTATAAGTAAAGCATTTTGGGGTAGCATGTAGAGACTCTCTTGCAACATGTGAGTTCAGTAACCTGGTGTAACATGTAAGCATGTGGAGGAGCAACAGTAATGGGCCCCCATTATCTCCTGGGCCTCAGTGTGCCATGGGCAAAAGCAGGGTGTGGATGATTGAAAGAGTGACATAGCCATTGACCTCTAAACTGTTAAAGCTGTTCTTCTGACCCCTTACCAATTCAAAAGAGCCACTGTCGACATCATCTGCAGAGGTCTTCTGGAGGCCCCACCCCAGCTGGCTTGGGTCTTCCTTCTTTTCTGGCTGGTAAATAGTTGGTCAAGTCTGACCCCAAAATTGGTTTGGATCAAACCAAACCTAAATCAGCAAAATGTTGGGAATTATCCATGACCCGAAGAACGCTAATCTTTGGAGTGTTGGGAAACCATCATGAAATCTTGCACAGGGTGCCACTCAATCCAAGGCTGGCCCTAAAGACAGCATTAAATAATATTACATTGGTTATAGTCAGGGCCGGATTAAGTGTGGTAGAGGCCCCTGTGCACAAAATCTGGTGGAGGCCCCAGATGCAGTATTTTTTTCCTTTAAAATAATAGTCCAGCCAACTTACTGGAACGTAAGATCGAGTCCCTTGTGCCACACATGTGCTGGTGCGTGCTGCTCGGGAACTTCTGCTTTGCCATTCTGGGCGTTGGGTAGCTGGTCTAGCAGAAAACAGTTCCCTGCATTGAGCTGCCAGGGGCTGTGCTTGGGGCTTATGTACAGTGAGTGGCCGCCGATTGACAGCTCTGCACCCACCCATCACTGTAGTGTTGCTTATGGTGGCTTTGCTGCAGGTCTCCTTCCTGCCCTTTGATGGCTTTGGCTGCAGGTTTGAAAAAACCAAAGGCTTGCCTGGGCCCACACTGCCGCTAATAGCTTTGCTGCCGGCCCCACGGCCTGTCAGACCAAAGACTTAAAAGCCTCTTGGACCAGACCATAACCCAAAGGTTGGTGGAGGCCCCCTTTGCAGGGCAAGTGGTGGAGGCCCCGGGGCACGCGCCTCTGGCGCCCCCATCATAATCTGGCCCTGATTATAGTCGTTCTTTACGTTATCCATAGCTAAAAACAATGATTTGGCTAGAGTTAGGATTTAATCTTAATACTACAACTTTTTAATTACAACAGGAAGCAATATTTCTTTTTTTTTTCCCACCTGGGTCACCAAAGAATTCTAAAAGGCTAAAGCAAATAACGTTTCCCAGTATTTCTCATTGAGAAACTGACTACATGTTTTTGAAAGTAACACACCAACTGAGACTGCACAGCGCAGCTCACCACCAGTAATAACACGCCGCACATCCTCGCACATGTGTTTCTAATCTAACCCAGGTGTCCTCCAGCTATCCTCAAATATATTTTACCAGATCACTTAATCCCTGCTAACTCAATAGAAGATATTTGCTTTATTTTATTTTTTTTCTTTCGCCCCTGCCTGTACAGTGTACCACTGATAAAAAAAAAAGTGAAATCCTTTGAGGTTCGCTAATGCCACCCCACGCTTTGCCGGTTAATGCTCGGGTCAGCCCTCAAACAGCTGGGACACCAGGGAAATGTCCTATTCTAGAATGATTAGGTCATTTCCTGTTCTGTTTCCTTTCAACTCCTTCTGCCAGAAATAGCTATTAATGGGCCATTTCCACTGGGCTGTGGGAGTGCAAGCTTTTTTTTTTCATGTTTTTTTTTTTTTTTTGATGGTCTGCTAATTTATTTTGCAAATGCAGTTGTCGAAAGTGAACTAAAGATGGCAGGAGACGCTGCAAAAAGAAAAGCTAGATCTGTGGAGCAGGGAATCTCTGCGTGTTTGGGCCCAGGGTTCGCTGGGGTTTAATGTGACACTTTTACAGGCAACTCGTTTAATAGATTTTATTTATAAATAAATATTATCGCTATTGCTACTAAAAAATACATTTATAATTATTTAGTGCAATGTATCACATGTACAGAATGTTAGAACCATTTTTTATTTTATTTTTGTTAGAACCTTTCTTTTATTTGTGTGATTTTTTTTTGTGATGAAAAAATTAAAAGGCAGTGTGAATATAAAGAAATGTAATACAAAATAGAAAAACCTAAAAGATCTTGTATGCTAACTTTTTAGTTGATCCTAGTACAGGGGGCATCCTGATTAAACCAAAGAAATCTTACCTGTCTACTTGGGCTCCCGGGAAAATAGAGCCATGTGATCATGGCTCCCAATCACAGTGCTTAATTTCACCGGGGGACTTGGCAGTGCTTAATTTCCCACGGGGGACTTGGCAGTGCTCAATTTCACCGGGGGACTGGGCAGTGTTCAATTTCACCGGGGGGGGGGGGGGGGGGGGGGCTGAGCAGTGCTTAATTTCCCCAGGGGACTTGGCAGTGCTTAATTTGACCGGGGGACTTGGCAGTGCTCAATTTTCCCTGGGAATTGGGCAGTGCTTAATTTCACCGGGGGACTTGGCAGTGCTCAATTTCACCGGGGGACTGGGCAGTGCTTAATTTCCCACGGGGGACTTGGCAGTGCTCAATTTCACCGGGGGACTGGGCAGTGCTCAATTTCACCGGGGGGACTAAGCAGTGCTTAATTTCCCCGGGGGACTTGGCAGTGCTTAATTTCACTGGGGGACTTGGCAGTGCTCAATTTCCCAGGGGGACTGGGCAGTGCTCAATTTCCCAGGGGGACTGGGCAGTGCTCAATTTCACCGGGGCACTGGGCAGTGCTCATTTTCACCGGGGGACTGGGCAGTGCTCAATTTCACCGGGGGACTGGGCAGTGCTCATTTTCACCGGGGAACTTGGCAGTGCTCAATTTCACCGGGGGACTGGGCAGTGCTCAATTTCACCGGGGGACTGGGCAGTGCTCAATTTCACCGGGGGACTGGGCAGTGCTCAATTTCACTAGGGGACTTGGCAGTGCTCAATTTCACGGGGGACTGGGCAGAAAGGTGCAATGTCTCTGGTTTCAATTTTGTGAAACGTTGTTGTTCCTGTTCAGTATTGCTCTACCCTACCTTGATTTTAAGCACTGTTTCCCAACATGCAGTACGCATACCCCAGCTGGTATGTAGCAATGTTCAGGGGTGTGCCAAGAGCAGGGTTCCGACAGGTCTGGCATATGTTTTATTTTTTGTTTAATCTCTTTTTATTGAGTTTTCAAAATACAGAAGTGTACATAATACAATATGAAGATACAGAGACAGAAGGGAAGACACGTATACTGCCCACCAGTGCGAGCCCCACCACGGTCATCTCCACACGACACCCTAGTATTATTCCCCTCCACCAATGCCCCCCCCCCCACAAGGGAGTAGAGCAGCGGTGGAGGGGCATGAATGCAAAAAAGAGACCAGTGTCTGCATCTCATACCCCCGGCGACAGGCGCCCAGATAAGTGGGGCAAGGATGATAGCGCCAACGCCCCCACCCCCCGGGCGTGTGGGCCCAAGCCCCTGCCGAAGGATGTGCACAGAGAGAGCGGCGTCGGCGGCGACCGTGGACCCCCCGGACATCGGGCTGTGGCCGAGGGCTGCCTGGATACCCACTGCGTATACAGTTTCATTGCTGAGTCTTACATGACCGGATGATCCCTGGGGCCCCAATGTGGGGAAGCAACTGGCATATGTTTTTAAAATTCAAGTACTGCTTTCTTCTTGCTTCAAAAGGGCTGCAAGTGCCTGTGCCCTGTATTTATAACTGATATCCTGCTTAGGTGGTACTTCTTGTTGCTAGGGGGTAGTTGGCATAAATAGGTTAAACCGGACCTTCACCCTGATTTAATGAAAAGCCCAAACTCTTAAAAAACAATTCCTCAGCATCTAAAATTAATATATTTTACATGTTTAGTCACTAATTTATTATACTTTCCCCCACTGGGCTGCAACTCTGTTCGGGAATTTAGGATACGGGCGCCGCCATCTTGACTCAGAAGCATCACACTTACTGAGGAGAGGAGAGTGGGATAAGGTACAGGGGGGCGGGTTATAGCTGTGCTTTGCTCAGACAGAGCAGAGCTGGGGTCAGGGAAAGGTCAGCAGTCCCAGAATGCAGAGCAGCACAGTCACTTCCTGTTTGCAGGCACTTCCTGTTTGCAGGCTGCCTGCAAAAATGGCAGCTTCCATAAGCCGCCATCTTGGATGTTTAAAGGCTTATAAAATGCAGTAGATGCAGGTAGGATGATTTTTAATGTGAGCAATCTGTATGTACAGGGTGTGGGAAACATATAAGATAGACTCTTATTTAGAGTGAAGGTCCGCTTTAAGAACCTCTAAATTAAAGGGCAGCTGCAGGCAAAATTAGAGAAAGCCTCCCTTTTTGTCAGGGTTTTGGTGTTCTGCTTTCATGTTTTCTGCATTTGGAAGATAAAATAAAAGTTTCTTATATTCCCCTGGTTCTGTGTTGCTAAAGGGGGAGTGGCTTTCCGGGCCTTTAGTAAAGCTCTGGTATTATTTCTGACTTCAATTCCCAGAATCCTTTCACTGTAACAGGTGAACTTATCAACAGCAGTAATGACCTCACCAGGCAAAATGCTGCCAGTTATCCTTTAGCTACTGGAACACAAGACTGTGATCCTCTCAAATGAAAACGCTGAATTAGAGCAGAAGGGGTTAAGCTTGTGAGCTCAGGAATGTGGAGCGTCATCTCTGCCTTAGCCAATCAGATGATTAGCAAGCCAGAGTCAGAAAGTCTCTGCTGTGTTCACAAAACACATCACTTGCTAAGGTAAACACATTGTTGCTAGAGAAAACTGTTTTATTTTATAACACAGAGTTGCAAACAAATAGAAAAAAAGCAGATAAGCTCAGTGCCTTGTGGACATCATTTTTGCTCACAATAATGGAAAATGTTAAAAATGCCATCTAATTGGTATTACTCTAAGAATCCACACAGATTGACGGTATGAAGCGTTGTATAGTGAAAAAAATCAAAGTATTATATATTTTAAAGGCAAAATCATATTAAAAAAACACAGAAAATTACAGATATATGGGCAAAAAGTTTAAAGCGGAACAAAACCCAGAAATTTGACTTTCCCAGGTATTGTTCAATTCCCCTTGGGCATTCTGAATTGGGATGTCCTGTTGTGTGAAACCCCCAAGAAAGCAGCTTTTCACTCCCCTCTTCCTGGTTCCAGCGACACATGCGAAGGCTCTTGTCCAATGAGAACCACCTGCCGTGAATATGTCATTCGGCAAACAGCTCTCATTTATAGAATAGGGAGCATGCAATGCCTCATCCCTTGCATCCCTGGCGGCATGCATGCTCCCGATCTGAATGGCTGGGGTGGGAGAGCGCTCCCTCCATCAGGGATGCAGGGTTTGCAGCAGCACACGCTCCACATTCAGAACAATGAGAGCCATTTGCTGAATGACGTAGTCACGGCAGACAGCTCTCATTGGACCATAGGCCGTGCATGCACCATTGGATTCGGGATGCCCTGAGAGAAGCGCAGCGGCCGGCCTTGGAACCATTTAAGTTCCAGAACCGGACTGGGTGGGTTTTGGCCTTGCATTAAATGCAATAGACTTAAAAAGACTAAATCGTTTTTCGCAGTCATTATTCTCATTCTGAGATGCCTCACAGTGGAGACTGATGTTGACAAGCCGGGGGGCAAAGTGTATACTTACCTTTTTCTAAGTTACAGCAGTAAGAAACTAGGGAGTTACAACAAAGAAAACTCCTTATCTCACCCGGGATCCATTGCTGATCACCAGAGATTCCAGTGCTGGGTGCAGCCATCTGGGATCCAATGCATACAGATGCGTCAATCACTCCATGTCCCTCCCCTCCAGTGACATCATTAGTCGCCTGGGGGGGATAAAAGCCTCCCTGCCCAGGTGGCCCCGCATTAGCTTTGTGGGCTCCCAAAAAAGAAGGGCAAGAGCCGCTCCAGAAGGAGGGAGCCCTCCAACCCGGCAGACATAAAGAAAGGATGCCATGCAAAGGATTATTTTTTTTTTTAATGTACATTTTATTTTCTTTGTGTAAGGGGTCCAAGGTTTTCAACGGGGGCATCCCAAATCAGGATGCGAATCGGCCTGGCCGAGATGGATTTAGGTCCACTTTAATATCCAACAGGAGAGCGCTTTCAAACATTTAAACCTCTGGTAATGTTCTCACTTCTTTAAATCCCACCTTTTTTAATCTCAGCCTTACTCTGAAATAACACTTAAATATGGTTCATTTAGGGCATGATTACAAAAAAAGAGGGACACCCATTTCACCATTAACCTTATTTTACTATATACTTTAAGGTCTATTTCAGCCTGCATAAATATGGCACAGACTTTTCAGAAATATGTTTATTTGGTTTGGGGTGGTTGTTATGAAGAGACTAAACTTCTACTTTAAAAACTTTTGAAATTGCACATAAATAGTTTTCAGTAGCTTTTTGTGCAGTTTTGTATGTACAAGTAACTCAGACCTGGTTAAAGTATGGATGGCAGCAGATCAGGTTGGGGTTCAGGTCAGCCTGCCTTATTGGCCAGTACCACCTGATAGGAGCGTGTGTGCCACCAGTGCTAGCTCAGTGTTCAGCTTTTGAAAACATACTCATTTTGAAGATGGGGCTGTGTAATATGCAGACTCTTCTGGAGATTGTCGACCAATGGCTACAGTAAATGTCAGACTGGGATGTCTGGGGCCCACCAGTAGAACTGACTCCAGAGCCCACCCTACCCCATACTTAGATATAAGTTCCACCATCCCAGACTGTGTGTGCACAAAGGCAAAACAAATTGCTTTTAACCCTTTATGTGTCAGCTGCGTAGAATCTACATGGCTGGCATTTTCCCCAGATGGTGACTAAAAAAAAGATTATGGGTGTTCTCTGCCCCGCTGATTGGATCAGATGCTCCCTGGGGAAAGAGGATACCCCCGGCATGGGATCCTGGATGGAGGTGAGAGTTTTTTATTGTTTTTATTGGCCACAAACCGGGGGAAATGGCAAGCATGTGGAACAGGCAGCCAGGCATGGCACAATACATACCTGGCCAGTGAACCTACTGGCCACCAAAGTTGTATGTGGCTACTGCACAGTGAAGCTTAAGCATACTTCTGTAGATGTGTGTGATCGAGTCCTTTGTTTTTAACCAGATTTAGAGACAGATTTTAGGTTGGTCTGCAAGCTAACGGGGTTGAGTGCTGTGGCTTTTATGCAAGCACATGGGGTGTGGGGTCTAGTCTGTACTGCACGGTCTTCCACCCCATGGGCCGCACTCGAGGTTTTAGGGCAACCTCAGGTTAGGTCAGGTGAGTTAGGGCTGCACTCCACAGAGGCACCTTGGCGCTTGGTGGTGCAGCTTAGCATACTTCTGCAGATGTGTGTGACCAAGTCCTCTGTTTTTAACCAGATTTAGAGACAGATTTTAGGTTGGTTTGCAAGCTAACAGGGTTGAGGGCTATGGCTCCTTTAAGACATTTATATCCTAATTGCCCTGCTAACGTGCACCTCCCGGGTTAGTTATAAAATGGTCTGAGCGGCTGCCACCCCTCCTTTGTTTCTGCTGCACACATTGGGCCCAACAGGAATGTGGAAATGTGACTTTCCAGCCATTTTTAATCATTTCTGGGGGGAGGGGTTAAATGGAAGGAAATGCCAAATCCTGATGCCCAGGAAGGGGGCCCTCTGGGTTTTAGTCCACTGAGTGCAAGGTCATATGGATAAACACAAAGAGGTGAACACACATATGCACCTGCTGTGGCTGAAAGGGTGAGTATTTTGCCATATTTTTTAGAGAGACTCGAGCAGACAGGCATCCCAAACTGTCCATATTGCTCTACGTCAGTATAGTTTATATATTAATAATGTATCAAATCATAAACTGAATACAAGCAGGCAGATCTGAATATGTCAGGTATATAGTATACAGTATATGTACTGTACAATAAGATTGCCCCTGACAGCACAGAGGTAAAATCTGACTATGTGTGGCCAATTTTAGTTGGACCAATCCAAATATATCTACGTCTAGAAAGCAAATGTGTGTGCCTTTCAGCTGGAAACTCAACGCTCTGCTGATCATCTTGGCGCCTTGCCTGCCGCAGAGCCCGGCGTCTATTTCGATAATCATGGTGATTGAAAGGGTGAGCAGTGTTTACAAATACAGAGATGTATGACAACCAATTGCGCCTCGCACCTCTCGCGTAATCAGCATATTTATGTCACAACACGGAAAGTGCCGCAAGTGGGAACAGGTGCGCTGAAGTCACATCTGCCACATCTGCTTCCTGTGTGTGGAGCTGCTGTGCCAAAAACTGTTACACACCAAAGATCTGCACAGTGAGCTGAAATCAATCACCTACCTGAAGGTTGAGGAGTGGCGATAGATTTGAATCCAGAGCCACTATTAGAATTTCCAAGCACCCTTAAAAATATATTGTAATTATAATGATTATATGTTTAGATCGCCATTGTATGCTTGCACATACATAATAATTCATGCTCTGCATTTATTCCATCTGTGCATTGAGGAAATACACAAGCAAACCACAGCAGTAATTGCATACACTTGCCCAGAATGGTGGGGTGCCATAGCCATGGCACCAGGGGAGCGGTTGGGGGTTAGGTGCCTTATTCAAGAGCACGCCCAGCTGGTAATCAACCTACAGTCCTCCAGTCACAGACTCAGCTTGCTAAACTCTAAGCCAAAAGTACTCAACCACCTCTTGTAAAGGTCCATATACAGGCATCTGGTGAGAGGTGAAGGTCCGGGCGTGGGGCTGTTGTGGAAGATAGACAGTTAGAAATCCCTGCACTTGGGGGGGAGGGGGGCTATAGATTCCACAATCAAAACTAAAAAAGGCAGAAATGCATGGGGCAGAGCTGGGTGGGGGGCAGGAATGTATGGGGATGGAATTGATGGGGCAAAACTGGGGGGGGGCAGGAATGGATAGGGTAAAGCTGGGGGGACAGGAATGGATGGGGCTGAGTTGGGGGATCTGAGATGGATGGGGCAGAGATGGCGGGACAGGGATGGATGACAGGGATGGATGGGGCTGAGCTGGGGGGACGAGGTGGTGGGACAGGGATAGATGGGGCTGAGCTGGGGCAGCGGGACGGGATTGGATGGGGCAAAGATACAGAGAAACAAAGTTTGTGTGTACCTTGCAATTCCAGTTCCTGCCTGTGCAGTACTTCATATTGCAATGCTAGGTGCCAGGGAGCCATGACACTGGCAGGGAGAGTAAGCACTACATCACCGATCAAGTAAAGGGGGCAGCACTGAGTACAGCAACACAGAAGCAACTGAGGGCAGGGCTTTCAGGGAAGGGGTCCAGAAATTTGGCACTGAAGTCCGCATTCGAATCCCCGGTCCGCCAGTTGAGTACTGCTGCTCTAGGCTATGACTGCCCTAAAGTAAATGTTTTCCTTTCCCAGCATCCCAGCCGTGCTGTTGCCTGGACTTAACCAACATAACTCACAATGCAAAACGGCAGGAAACCCATCGGTATTTCCTCTTAGCAGTGAATTGAATTCCCCCGGGGAGGGATGCATATCAGCACAGTTTTTTGTAAGGGTGTTGGTCACATTTAAAGCAGACCTCAAGTCTAATTATGTTCGCCCTCAGGGCAGCTCTCTCTGCTTTATAGCAAACAAACTCATTTAGGGATGCCGGCTGGTGAAGGAAGCAGCTACACTAAAAATATTAACAATGGGTCAGGACAAGGTATAAAAATATGTGATACAATGT
Organism: Gastrophryne carolinensis; assembly: GCA_027917425.1. Taxonomy (NCBI): domain Eukaryota; kingdom Metazoa; phylum Chordata; class Amphibia; order Anura; family Microhylidae; genus Gastrophryne; species Gastrophryne carolinensis. The sequence continues at coordinate 203,293,479 of CM051240.1, read as the reverse complement.
GACCCCCCCAGATTAAAGATAAAGGTTCTAGGGCGCATTGGACCTACACAAGTAGGACACTCCCTCTGGGACATATCTTGTTCCCCTCCTCCTTCCGTCTCTCAGCTAAAACGAATATGTGTCATAACTTTTTGGTAGAAGGTCATAGAGGGATGATCCTGGTGCCAACAGACCCAGTTGGGCGCCGTGTCACTATGAAACCAACCACAGTGATTCTAAATGGCACTTAAGTCATGTTCTCCAGGACTCTGCCCCTGGGCATCAGGGGATTACAGGAAGCCGCGTGCATTAAGATTTTCAGATTCTATTAATGCGGTCAGTTTATTATTAATAGGCACAGTGTCTTCTTTATGAACCACAGGTTCCAGAAGCATGGACTCATGCTTTGAAGGAACATGACCAGAGCAGGCTCACAGCAGAGGGGGGTGTCCCGTCAGAGACCTCCTGTCTCCACCCCTCTTTTTTTCCACCGTCTATAATGGCACAAGCATAAGACTATAGTTTTCACAATCATTAGGCAAGCAGTGGTTGGTTGTCCCTTAATTGAGATAATAAAACCAAAACTCCTGTGGCATTTTTTTATTGCCCAATGTCAGGATGAAGTAAGGTTTTGGCTATGCAGAACTTGCATTTTAGGTCTTACATTGTACGCATTGCAGCCACAGCTTCCCCCAACAAACAATATGGGCTGGACTTGTTTGTGACATGGTATAGTGCAGCAATGGTTTGAAGAGGACCATAGAAAATGATGCGCTGACCTTTACTCTGTCTATCTCCATTTTTGCTTAGATGCCCTTCTTACCAATCTTATCTTTGAGGCTTAGGCCCCCTGTGGGGGCACTGGAAGATGAGGGTGTCAGGTCCCGTGTGACACCCGCCTTCTGAGTAAGTCCGCAACCCCCAATCTCCGCTGCTAGCTTCACCTATAGTCAAGCCCCCGTCTGCCAGGACACTTTATACGCCTCACCGGACACGGTTGCCCCCAGGACTTGGTAGCACAAAGGATGCGGACTTACGGGGAGGAAGGCGGATGAACCAGGAACGAGACTGGGAGAGGTCGGGCAAGCAGGGGTCATACACGGGTGATCAGTCCAACTAAGTGCGGCACCAAAGGATGAGATGGAAGAGTAGTCAAAGTCGAGCCAAGTGTCAAGCCGGGAGGTCACGGGTAAGCAGTACAAGGGAGCAGGCAAAATCGTAGTCGGAAACAGGCAATGGTCGGTCCAGGCGGCAATCACGGGATGGTCAATACACAGCAAGATCAATAACGGGAAAGTACAGATATAGATAATCACACCCAGCAGCACGCTATCATGGGCAATGAACAACTGCGGGGAACAAAACTTTATTGGGAAGGAGTTGACGGGATTGGACGGAAGAGAGTGGGATGATTGGTGCCACTATGAACTTTGGGCTGATTGCCCAGTTTGATTACAAAAGAGCGTTTCCACCCCAGTGAAGGTTGGACCTATGGGTCCACCTTAAATGTAAGGGCTCATTGGCCCACCTTAAACCAGCCTAGGACATAAGACAACCGCACGCGCGAGGACGAGCTGTCATTGAGGAGAGAGGAGGCAAGGGGGCGTGTCTGCTCGTCGGAAAGCAGACAGGCGCCGGAGCCCGCGGAGCCTGCAGACACAGCGGGACCGGCGGACAGGTGAGTTGTTCGTGACAGAGGGTTATGCATAATAACCCAATAAGGTTGGTTTGTCTCAGAGCAAGCCAGGAGAAATTGAATATTATATCTCTATTTCCTCACACCTCGATATGGAGATCTATACCTGATTTGGGCTTCCTATAGTTCTTTAACTGGAGGATTTTCCCAAATCAGGATACCCCAGAGGTAAATATTAAAAAGGACCTGAAGTTATTTTGTTACTAAAACTGCTTTAAACAAAGTTCTTACCTCTTTTGCCCTTCATTATGGATATTCGTCTTCACTACCCCAATGACAAACCTGGATTTACTGGTCTGCTGTCCAATTCTGTTTGGGATGTATCTGAGAATCACTTTGCCACCTTATGGCATGGTCCATGAAAGTATACTTTTCTTTTAAGTAATTTTTCCCTATTGCGTGTTTATTTATGGTACTGTCAGATGAGCACTGTAAACTTAAGGTATGATCTATGGTCTTAAGGGAAAGTCCACTTTGAGACAAACAATCATAGGCAGTAAGTGTCCAACAGACGTCTTATTTAGAGCTTGGCCCCAATAAGTGTTAAAGCTGGTCCATAGTCAAAGAAGCTCCAGAAAACTTGGGTGGTGTGTTCATTTCTAAACAAGTCTGCCCATCATAGAATTAATTTGTCTTTACCCCTTAAGACCAGCTGTACTCCATTTCAGCTTTGTCAAAGACAGAGATGACTGATGTGCAGTTTGCTAATGGCAGGTAGTCCATGGCAAAGAAGGGTCTGCAAAGTTCCTAGCATGAGGGAAACACACCCAAATACAGTAATAACCCTTAACACAAATAAAGCAAGTAGGTAGGTACGTGATTTGAGGATGGGACCAGATGTAGGGCCCTAGTCAAATTTTATTAACACAGCCTGAAAGCACCCTTTAACACAAGTAAAGCAGGTAGGTAGCAGGTAGATGGAAATGTGTTTTGAGTAATCTAATTAGATTAATTGAATTATATTTTAGCTTCATATCTAACTCACTAGATAGCTCACTAGATTACCATATTGCATATTGTGTGAAGACATCCTCTCCTTAGCGATAACTATGTAATCTATTTCTCTAGCTGGCTCTAGAGTGCAGCAGCTCATTATGTGAAACACAGCAGTTCTAACTGCAATCTAGGAAAAAGTCTGGGTGTGTATCTCCAGTTTGGAGATTGGCCTGTACTAATACAGGATTCTAATCAGAAGCTTTCCCAAATGGTAAAGATGGTGGAGTCTGATGATGTCCTAGCGTGGTCTGGCAGCTGATTATTTGCATCTGATGCTAATGGTCCTGGAGCAAAAGATTATAGGAACGCTCACTGTTTTCTGCCAGGTCTGGTAACCTGAACCGAATGGGCTGCATTCAGGTCGAAAGTAGCCCTGACTTTAACTTAAAGCCATTCCCTAATCCCCACCATCTCCACCATATACTTTTCCGCCTTTGTATAATCATGTCATGCTTATGTGAATGTAAAGCACATTTCCCTTATTCATGGTTAGATAGTTGCATCATCCAAATTCCTCCTGCCAGCGGGCTCATTGATTTTTGGTTAACTCTAAAACAAATTAATTTATCTAATAATCAGACTGTGTTCATTTCGTCCGGATTTTTGTGCAATCTCCATTCTCTGTCTAGGCTCAAACTTGCAGCTTTTTACACTTTGAAATGCCTCTTGACACTCCTACCCTGGGATTTGCTTAGACTTGACTCTTGTGTACGGATCACAATGCCAAATAAAGATGTATTGATTGGAAGGAATGAATCAGTGCGAGTCTTGTCCCTGCCAGAATGCTGGGTGAAAGGTTAATGGAAAACTGCCTTCATTTAGAAAAAATAAAATTAAAAGTCCAGGACTGCAGTCCTCATTGGGGGGCATAAAAATATCACAGATAGCTTCACATTCCCCACTGCTTAACAAATTCCCAGCACAAAGGAGCACACACGGGCCATGTCTATGTGGACATTGTTCTTCAATGATGACAGTTCTGGTGGAACAGTCGTAAGAGTTGGCGTCAGTATTGTTCTCAGAGAACTTTTAACTGACTCCTTCACCCCGGCCCGAGCATTACCAAATACATTTCTAAGTAGCACTATTGTTCCATCTCTGGGATCTCCTGTTAACTTTTATGGCAGACAAAATTTCGGTGTAGTGCCGAACTACCATAAATAGCTTTTTTGTTTTGGGCAAACTGCTTACTTCAGTTGAATAATATGCAGTTTAAAAAGCTTAAAATGAAATGAGTAAATCAGAAACCTCAGATACGTATAGCACTTACTAGAAAAGAAAAATAAAGGAGGGGACATAGATAGACTAAGATATCTATTTGTACAATTGTTTAATGGAAGGTCCTCATGTGCCCCAGGATCTTTATAGTTATGTATATAATTAAAGTGGAAGTCATTATTTATTTCAATAGTATGATAAATGTTATGATCCTCTGTCATGCTTATCATACTGTTAATAGTGTTTGTGTGAACTAAAGGACTTACCATTAATGAAATACTGTTGAAAAGACAGACACCTCAATAGATTTGCTTTTTCCACACCCAAATCTATGTGCATTATAAAGATTAGGAGCTTGATTCAGTAAACTTTTGGGCAAGTAAAAAAGATCCGCTGGTTGTTAATTGTATGATTTACTGAAGTTTTAGGTTGAAACGTTTTATTTTGTAAAGCAAATGAAAGAAGTTATCACATTGCTTTAATGGAAGTTTTAGTTGCAAGTCATGCTTTACCTTCCCTCGTTTTATGAATTGCACATTATAAGATCTTATGCCTTATTTTGAATTAAAGCAGGAAACAGTCCTAATTTATGAATTAGGTTTATGAATCGATGTCTTGTTACAAAATTGTTCATCAACATTCGCTACTTTTTTCTCAAATCAATGTAATAACTACATTAAGCCGTAACAGTAAATGCAAAAGCAAAACCTTAGAGAGGTAAATGAATCTTTTATGTACACAGATGTACACAGATATCTCATAAAACTCTTTGGATATTGGGCTTGATGCAATAGAAACCGTTAAATAATTTTCACATTTTGGGGGGTTTGCGTGACTATATTAAAGCTGTTGTCTTTATGTTGCATTTTGTTGTCCTTAAAAAGTGCACCTGAAAAATCTACACGTGTATAAACTACATGCAATGCCCCAAAGGTGGCTCTCATAGATTAGAGTAAGGATTGCACCTAAACAGAGGCCCCTTGGTGTCTGGTGGTGCAGCTTTAGCATACCTTTGCAGATGTGTACCAACCGAGACCTCTTTAGACCTTTAGAGACAGATCCTAGGATTGGTTGTGAGCCAACAGGGTTGAGTGCTGTGGCTTCTTGAAGATTTGTGTATTCTAATTGCCCCACTAATGTGCACCTCCCAGGTTAGATATAAATTGGCCTGAGCAACTGCCACCCCTCCCCTGTATCTTTTGATTTTGTGCAACCACATGGGGTGGGAGCTGTAGAACTGAAGGGGGGGAGTATTTCGAGCCTTAATCCCCATGTGCTGCACTCAAAGTTATAGGGCAAACTCAGGTAAGCTTCTTCCAATGTATCCATTGCATTGTAGGTCACAAAGGGGGCTCTCATAGAGTAGCGTTAGGACTGCACCTAAACTGAGGCATCTTGGCATCTGGTGGTGTAGGTCTAGCATACTTCTGCAGGTGTTTGCCAATCGAGACCTCTGCTTTTAACCAGATTTGCCGATTCACTCAAGTTCACCCCATCATGCAAGCTCTAGGTCAAATTATCTGGCATGCCACCTGCCAATGCTGGTAGGTGGCATGCCGATCATCACTACTCTCTAAACTGGTGCCCCTTAGACCCCTTACTAGTTCACAAAAAAAGTACCATTTTTAAACAAATAATAAATAAAATATTGACTTTATCTCTTCCCTGTCACTGGGACAGTGGCTCCTTCCGGGTCTAGAGGGCTTTGATCTTCTAGATGTCAGCCAGCAGCTATTAAAGCTATTCAGGAATACCTATCCACAACCCTCTCCTCTAGTGATATCATTTGTCACAAGGGGGGAATTCCCCAAGGGCTCCTTCTCTGTGGTATAAAAGCCTCCTGGCCTGGCAGGCTAGGATTAATTTGGCAGGGTGCCATGGAAGGAGGAGGTAGGACCTGAGTCTCCCTCACTACAGATGCTGACTCAATGGCAGCCCAATGGCCCATTAGAGAGACCCTCGATCCAGCTGACCTGCAGAGAGGACATCTCCTTCTGGGGAAACATGAGGGGCAGATGATGAGGTCAGTGACGGTGAGTTATTTTTGTTTTATTTTATTTTAAATCTATTTTCTATGTAATTGTTGATGAACTGGTAAGGAGGGTGTCCAATGAACCCATATACCAGTTCACACATTGTGGTGGCCTCTGGAATTGTACTTCCAAATGCCAGATACTGGGACTATCAGCCCAGAGGGCTTCCAAATCAGATTATCCCTCATCATTAATCTGGTGACAGATTAACTTTAATATGAGCGTATACCGCAATCTTTTCTTAAAAGGGGCCTGCTTTGTGACTGCCCCAACCTCCATCAAATACAACTGAAAAGCAAAATGTTTGGGCTTGCACAGCCTGTCCTGGCTACCAATGATTTACGGAAAAAATGGAGCAGCCTATATACTACTATGAACCTGCTTATTTGTGGCTGTAGGTAGAGTCAGGTATACATGTTCAGAGTGCCCAGCCTTAAAATGAAACCTTACTTACCAAGCAATAGATTACTTCTCTTTCCATGAGATGAGGTTGGACTTCTCCATTGGCACAAAGACAATTCACCTATACAGGGGTGTAGTTGGGGGGGGGGGGGGGGGTGGCACGTGCCCCGGGTGCAGCAGATCAGGGGGGCACCAAAGGGGGGCCTAAGTGCTTAGGGGTGCAAAGGTGGGGGGGGGGGGGGGCGCCAATTCGAATCTTTGCCCTGGGTGCCAGAAAGCCTAGCTACTCCTCTGCACCTATCATGTAGATCCTAGAAGTAAGATTAAAGCCAGAGCAAATGATTGTAATCAGCTCTATCACACCTTGTCAATATTGCCCATACAAATGATACATCAATTGTGAGCTCAGAAGACATTAATAATTCACCTAGCACACTTTCATGAGAGATAATCTGAATAAAAGGCTGTCCGGTGTCTCCAGGCATCTCTCAGACAAAGCGGGCACTTGACTGTAATCCAGTGCAAAAGAAAGCCTCCATTGATACTGACAGGCCAACATCTCTCTTAATATTACTTAGCTAATGAAGGGATAGATCTGCTGTGAAGCTCCTAGGAGGCTCGTTTTCCAGGATACAGTAGTAAAAGTTAGCTGATGAATGACCCAAACTGCTTAATATGTTTCCACTTATAACTTGTGAGCAGCTAGGCGTAACTGGAAGACTACGGGAAAAGATATCCTCCAGAGACTGGCGTGTCCTTGTAGGTTGTCAGAGTCAATGATCCAGGTTCCTTTTAAATGGCTCCTTAAATGAACATTTATTTTGTGCCAGTAACACGTTTTTGATTAACGGCTCCTTTTGACTAATTTGCTTCCCAAAACAGGCCAATAAAGGACTCGTTTAAAACATAATTAAAAGCATGTTATTGCTCGTAGTTAATACTGATTAAAACAGGCATTAAGACAATTATAGTTGGAAGGAATGTAAGCTCCCTGTAGTTAGGAAAAAATACACTTTGTAAGTAGTAGACATTGGGTAGAGGTTGATACTGCCGCAATAAATTCACACCTGCTTTTCTGCTTTTTAGGCTGTTTTTAAAATGTAATATCATACTTGTTTAGAACCAGTGGGCGGAAGTTGTCACCCTGATCATAGCTACAAATTAGAGGGCATGGCAGTGTAGGAAGATCCCCGAAAATAAACAGGTGTACGTTTTGTATACAAAATTGGCCCATATAGAGAGGCCTCACTAAAGCAAACAGCCACTATGATTCACGTGGCATCGCAGATATGCAATATATGCAATTATCACATTAATATCAAACATTAAATATTGTGTATGATGATGATATTGTAAACCAAAGGAGAAATGGTGGAGCGCCATTCATATTTGGATGGGGAAATATATAGGTCCAATTGAGTATAATAGGCTATGTGGAAGCTAGACCACCAATGTATATGTATAGCTGTAATTGGGCAGTTCTGGCTCAAGTAGTTACAATTCTATCAAAAAGGCATACACCATCTTATATGCAAATGGGAAAGCTCTTATATAAAATATTGTCCCCCATTGTAAGCATATTATACAGAAATGGCAGTTCGCCATTCAGACCTAATAGTTTTTCTTCATACATACTGCGGATCATCAGTAATTTGGATCCGCAGCAGATACGGAGGCGAGTCTCCAACAAAATGGCGGATTGCCAACAATATGGCGCCGCCATCGCAGACCTCTGAGCCAGACCAGCGACGCGTTGCGTCACATCCGGAAGCCGGAAGTCGAGGCATATGTGCACCAGGCATTGGAGCGCATAAGAAGCGTCGCTGGCATAGCGGCAGGTGAGTATCCAGTGCGCGAGACACAATTGCGGCTGAGAGATGCGGGAGAGCCCGGATGGGACAGCGCGTTTGGGGGCCGCGTATGGTGGCCACATTATAGACTGTCACCCGCCGCCGCGGCTGCCCGACACAGCACCGATATCATAGGTATGGCAATTTATTTAAGCACACAGATATTATATGCCACAGTGATACAGCAGGGAATAGTTAAGTAAGGGGCATTCACATATATTGGTCCTGTCTATTACAGATTACCATACAGGTTTCCCAAGATAACTCCAAAGAATCCCTAATTAGGGACCAGCTGAGCAACCCCTTAAAGGGGAAACGCCTCAAACAGGTACTTTAGAACAGCAATGTTGATATGCCCATAAAATGACAAATGAGGAAATGTGAAATAATAATTAATACTAAATATCAAATTAATAATCCCTGCAAAGTGAAAGGGCATTGGCGCACCACCAATTCTCCTTGAGGAATTTGCATGATGTATACGAAAGAAAGGCGATATGGTGAAATATCATAACAAGGTATTTAATCTTACCTCATTATCTGTAATATATAGTTGTAAATTAACACACTAACTCACTAACAAGAAATGTTTGTCTGTCATATGTATAGGGCATTGAGAAAGCCAAATTAGGCGAAACATGTTACATGTCTGCCCACAGAGGGAATACTGGAACATAGATGTATGAAAGGCTCCGCAAGGAGTACACACGTGACATGACAAGAATGTACTTAAGCATATGGATGTAAATGATGTCATTTCAATGTAATAAGCATTTTAAACATATTTAATAAAAGTATATGTTTTTATAAAATTAGAAGGCGTGGTCATAGTTCTAAGCCCCAAAATGTCCTAAGGGGACCTAGCCTTGGGTAAAGTATTGGTTTGAAAGAAGGGCTGTACTATGAGCCAGCCCACACATTCGAGAAAAATATAGGGGTTCTTTTGTGGTCGCCACTAGGACCAATTTCCATGGTCCACAAGAAAGATTTTTATATAAAACCTTAAAGTTATACTAAAGACAAGCCCGAATGTTATCCCATTGTCTTGAGCTACACATAGCACTGTCCTAAACTTCAATCCGTTTTCAAAAAGACCCTGTAGTTGCTTTATATGTGAAAAGTGAAAATATGAGAAGAAACAGTGGGCGTGGCAACAGTGTGTGCTTTACATATATCATAGTAAAAAATAAGTGCATTGCTGTGCCTCTAGTTATTACTGGCTGCACATAGTGTGATCAGAAAAAGGGGGAGAGACATGCTACAGGCTAAGAGCATCTCCAGCCTGCCAGCACATAGTGTGACCAAAGATGAGGGAGTAGGGCGGGGTTTCATAGCTGCAGTGAGAGGCAGCCAATCAGGATGTCTGGGCAGGGAGTGGGGGGTGTTTTTATGCTCGGTCAACTAAAGGTTGATTGATGGACCAGGTCAGCGAGGTGGAGACTGAAAGCTGAATAAGAAAGCGATTTCCTCACTAAGTTGACTGACATAGCAGGAAGGAGAGCGCTGGAGGGACTGTAAGGAAAGCTACTGATATTTATTTTTTGATTTGCCAATCACTTTAAATCACCAAATGTGCTATTTACCATGAGTTGTCTTATGTGCACTGTGTGCTGACCTGAACTTCAATATGCCTGAACTCGACTTTAGCTAGCAATCTCCCTGTGCTGACACATGTGGAGGCTGATTCATTACTAACTCCAGGTGTTGGGCACTGTAACACCAGTGCAGAGAGCGAAAGGTAGTGCCAGCTCAGTGCAACCAACTCTCAGCGACTCACACCATACTTATCAAAAATATACACACACAGCGTTGGCACTCTAAATCTGGTCATAGAGCACCAGGCACTGTGTGATTAAAGTCTGTTTTTGAACACATATCTACCAGTAACAAAGCTCTGGCGCTCTGGAAGCTAGAGCCCCGGCGCTATACGCTGAGCCACCTGTAATAATACATCGGACGCTACATGGCGCTGTTAGAGTCACTCACCAGATTCGCTTTCATAAATGTGGTTTTGCGTACAGCGCCCATCATTCACCAGACGCTGCCTGTAGCAACGAGACACTACCTGACGCTATCTCTTGATGAATACCCCCTTAGTAAAGTAGGCCCTATAAGTTCAGGCTCTACACAAGTTACGAAAGAAAACCTACCTCTGTGCAGGAAGATGCTGATCAGCTTCTATGACATCTCTTGTGGGTGCTCTCAGGAGGACTCTCAGAATAATTCCCTAAAGAACTCCATGAGGCCAAACTCATATCACATCAGTAGAGTACACAGCAGATCCACTGAAGAAATCAGTTTTTTATGGTTTCAAGATTAGTTGCACATTTGGGAAAGGTGGTAAGTGTAAGTATGTTGTTTTTTGCAAGTAGATCATCTTTAATTGTACAGAGCCTGGACTTTTACAATGCATTGTAATATTTTACAATGTAAAATGCAGTTCAGTGTAATTTCAGGCTTACTCACAGCAGAAAAAACTGAGCATCACCTAAACTGACAATCACCTTGGAGGCTGCTCCATTCCCCCCTTGGGAAATCAATCCCTCCCTTACAATCATATTTGGACCTACTGTACAATGCAGCATACCACTCTGAACGTCTAGAAAATACAGATAATTTAACTGGCAGATCTTGTAGAAAGTGGCCCCAAAATTCCTTCCATTTGGAACTATTAGTGTCCCATAAAAAGTGAGTTAATTAGAGCTGTAATTGTTTTGAGGGAATGGCCTTTGGAAAGGTTTGTTGACTGCTCTGTTTTAAATCAGATCTTACTGGCTGTCTGCAGATTGCGCCAAATTGATTATTCTCTTCCTAAGAGTGAGGTTTACTCTCACAACCTTATCATCATTTCTAATTATTAAAGTCTGGCCATTAAAATCCTCAGAGAGTGTAGGAGACTTGGGGTAATTTAAGTCTGATCAAGTCTGATTTCTGCAATTTGTCAGTTTCAAAAGTTCTCACAGGAGCCAACAATGGTTGTTTGACAACTTTAATGTATTGTTTTTTTACATTTTTGAAAACTATGTTTATAATTTGTATATATATATATATATATATATATATATATATATATACTGGCCAGGTCTGCTGGGCTGCTACTTTTAATAATCTTGTCTGATCTCCATAGGCCCTTATTTAAGAAGGGATAGCGTCAGGTAGCGCCTGGTTATTCCACATTTATCAAGCAGAATCTGTTTAGCGACTGGGATAGCGCCATGTAGCGTCTGATTCATCATTTTCACAGCCTCAGCGAACAGCGCCAGCGTTCAGCCTTGCACAGTGCCAGGTATGACCTCTCGCTACCTGTCGCTCTCCAATACATTTCAATGGACGAACCTTTTCTTCTCTTTAAACCGGGTTTTGTTTTTTTTTTTTTCGCCAAAAAATCACAAATAATTCTGTGACCTCTTCTGACATTGAAAACGCTGTTTTTTCACATTTTTTTGATTTTTTTTAAAATTTCTTCAGAAATGAAATTACAGGTCTGCCATTAAAGTGTTCATGTTACAATGTGGTTACAATGTAATTCCATATGTTTTCGCTTTGTTACTAGTGGATAGATGCTGGAAAACACACTTTTAACACACCGCCTCCAGCGCTGTGGGCTTCAAACAAGCATTTTTCAGCGCCAGAGATTAGTAAGGCTGTTTTTTTGCTGAATATGGTGTAAATCGGTCGCTATGAGCAGTCGCTAACATGCGCTCCCATACAGTGCTGTACTGGTCAAATAGCGACTCACAGTGTATTCAACATTACTGAACAGCGACTGAGTCGCTATGAAGTAGCGACCCACGGCTGAGCAAAGCGACTACTAGCGGGAGCTCTGAAAATGCCTGCTACAGACGCTCATCTGTCGCTACCTGCCGCTATTAATGATTCAGCCTCCCCGTCTCAACCCAGCCTCTCTGTGCCTTCCCAATGCTATAGCCTCAGCCTTGAAATGCACTCATTGACCTACCAGAACGCACCTGTGAAGAGTGCCTACACATTACACCTACTAAGTTTTTACGCTATCTCAATTTTAGTTCACCCAAGAGGCGGTGGAAGGATGTTAAGTTCAGGGTATTGCATCGGCCAATCTTTCTGGACTTGGATGCTGTTGCATCAGGGCCTAGGCCAACCACTTAAAAAAACAACCCATTGCAATATCCTGCTTATTTCACTTATCCGCTATTATCCACTTATTTTACAATTGGTGCAATGTATACTCCAAACACTCCAACACTGTTACAAGGTCCAGTGCTGGCAATATTCTTTACACTTCTCCATTTAACACTCGTGATTGGTGATAGAAAGTTTGCCTTCAGCTGTTGGGCCTTGGAATCCATACCATGAAGCTCCTGGCAAAGCACAAGGCACAGAAGGTCAGGGGGCCCCATCATTGTTGCTCCTCCACCTTATTTATCATATTAGTGCTTACTTGGCTGTTTCAGTCATTAGTTGGCTAGCTTCATCCAATTCGAGTTAAAAGACAGAAAAATATTTGCTGTATGAGCCATGAGAGGGCCCTTTTTAATGTTCGCACCAGAGCACCGTCCCTTTTAATTATGCCACTGAGGGACAGTGATGGAGAGAGGATACAAACACCTCTGTTGCTGACTTATAAGGTAGGAAAGATACTGAAGAATATTGTCCAATTTATAAAAAATCATTTTTTAAGCCTTGTGACCCTGGCTCAGCTCTAAATGTGCGTTGGCTTCAAATCAGCTATGATGTATTAACTTTATATAGCTTAGCATCAGGGTGAGTCTTAGGTTAGAAGGCACCCTGTGCAGGGCTGTAGGATGGAACCCCCCCTCCCCAATATGTGGGCAGTATAATTCCCCCACCCCAAAATAAATTGTAGGGTCCTGAGGTAGGGATGCAATGTGGCTGCATAATGGCAGTTTATTCTTAATCTACATCCCAAGGACCCTACAATGTATGTGCCCCGCGCCCCCTTAACCATTCGCTTAACTACGACCTTTTCAGCAACACAGTATGTTTGTCGAACGCTTGATTCCGCACCCTCAATGCACCAGGACCCAGCCTTCAGTGTATGCACTCCCCATTGTAGCCAAAAATCCCCTAAAAGCATTAAAAGAAAAAAATATGCATACTTTCCTAAAGCTCCTCAGGGGGGCGTCAGCAGAATTCAGCAGGGGGCAAGTACAGCCTCCGGGGGGATTAAAAAAAAAACAAAAAAAAAACAAATATATATATATATATATGCTGCAGTGCACCCCCCCCCCCCCCCCCATGACCAGGTGCCCACTATGGCCGTACACCTTGCACGCCCCAAAGGCCGGCCCTGGTTACCATGTACAGTGAGTAGCATCACATCTAAATATTGCAAATTTGAAAAGTCCTCCTGTGTCTGAGAATAAAATATATTTAAGTTTGATATACAGCTAAACACACATAATTATACAGAGTTTACATGTACATATCCCAGTGGTGTGGGTACAGTGGGGTCAGGTACAGGGGGCTGAGAGGGAGACTAAGGCCCTTATTTATGAAGGAATAGCGACAGGTAGCGACTGGTGAGCGACCGGTAATGACGGGCCCCGCCATGAGAACGCCGGCTCCCCACCACAATCACACATTTATTAAGCCGATCCTGCTTAGCGACTGAGATAGCGCCATATAGTGACTCATTCATCATTATTCCAGCCTCAGCCCACAGCGCCAGCGTCCGACCTTGAACAGCGACAGGTATGACCTCTCGCTACCTGGCGCTCTCCAATGCATTTCAACGGAACAATCTTTAAATATTAATAATTAATTGTTATTATTATTTTTTTTTTTTTTTTTTAATGTGAAAAATTCTGTGACCACTTCTGCCATTTTAGATTTTTTTAAGGGAAAAAAAATAAAAAAAAAAATTGTACAGAATTGATATTACAGGTCTGATATTATTGTATTCATATTTCTAAATTATTTAAAATATTTTTTTTTTTGGTTTCCAAAAATGTGGTTTGGGGGTTAAAAAACTACTTTTAACACATCGCCGCCAGCGCTCTGGGGTTTAAACATGCATTCCACAGCGCTTTAATTTTTTGAGCGTGATTTTTTGATGAATATGGTGGAAGCCGGTCGCTGTGACCAGTCGCTATAATGCGCACCCATACATCGCTGAACCTGTCAAATAGCGACTCGTAACCTTGTATTCAACATTACGCCACACCGACTGAGTCGCTGTCAACAACCGAACAACGGCCAAGCACAGCGACTACTAACGGGCGCTGTGAAAATACCGCTACAGTCACTCAACTGTCGCTACATGTCGCTATTAATAAATCAGCCTCTGTGGAAGGCAGGGATTTGATGTGGGTGTTAAAAGCAGCAGCCCACCTGGCCCCAAAGCACTGTGCCCACCGGGCATTGTCCTGGGTCTCCCTATAGCCAGTCCGCCCCCTGCATACTCCCTTTTAAACATGTAGCCGTGGGAAAAGGTAATTACTCATCTTTTAAAAACAAAAAGTCCCCAAAGCTCCGGCCAGCAGAGGTAACATTTCCATCTTCAGAATCATCTTGTAAAACCAAAATAGAACCTTTACATTTTGCAGATACTTTGTGCCAATAAAAACACACATCATTTTACATGCATGAGTTCATCCCAAACACACTTTAATAAAATAATTGTTTATATTAAAAAGAAATAGAATACTGGATGACCGTGAGAATTCTGCAGGCGATTTCCTTTCCTTATTTCGAATTTGTCCTTCATTTCATTTAACATTCACAAGGTTACTAGAGCTTTACATGATTATTGTTCCAATTTTATAACATTATATTTTTACATGAACATGATTATGGTAGATCACTCTTATGCCCTTTTTACTATTTATTTTTGTGCTTGGAAAAAGCACTATATGGAAACTCACTTATTATTCTTCTCCAGATTTCTGCAACTCCAGAATCGCTAAACTTTGAGGCTGATTCATTACTAACGCCAGGTATCGGCAGATGAGCACCTGTATAGCGACGTTTAGAGCGACCGCTAGTAGATGCTGTAAGCCGTTATCGGGCGCTGTAACAGAGCGCCTCAGTCGCTGTAGTTACTTGCCCAGCATTGATAAATGTGATGTATGTTGGGCGTTCTAACACCAGCACAGCGCTATAGCGAGCGAGGGGTAGCGCCCGCTCATTGCGACCGACTCTCGGCGCTCCACACCATACATACACACCATCCACAACATACAAAAAAAGGACACACACACAGTATCGGCGCTCTAAAACTGGTCGCTATAGCATAGAGCGCCAGACGCCGTGTGATTAAAGTTTGTTTTTGAACACATATCCACCAATAACAAAGCGAAAACACATGGAATGACATTGTTTTAACACTGTGACAATAACACTTTAGTACCAGACCTGTAATGACAATTCTTCATAAAAATATTAAAAGTCAAAAAAGTTTCTAAAAATGTTTGTTTGCAGCCAGGAGAGATCACACGCGGATTTCAGAGCACCCGCTAGTAGTCGCTGTGCTCGGCCATGGATCATTGTTTCACTGTCCAGCATTGATGAATGTGATATGTGAGTCGCTATACTACGCTGTATGTGAGAGAACACAATAATAATAAAGGAGGAATATGAGACCGCACTGGACTATACAATTTTTTAATGTGCAGTGTGCACAAAAGGGGTGACACAAGTTATACACAAAAAGGAAACCGGAAGTCCCACACCTTCCAAATCCATCCACTGTAATATATGGCACCACTGCTCAATTTATTATCACAAATAAATGTTTATTTACAAAAATATAAAAAATCTATACTCACTAAGGACTCTTTAAAAAACACATATAAAGTTGATAAGGAAGGAAGGAAAAAGGGGAGAAAAGGGGGGAGGGGGCTGGTAGATTGTACAGTATTAATTCATGGTCATAATGAGAATATACATTACAAATATACATTAATTATGCTACCTGGCTGATAAAAGTGAAAGTGCTACAGTGCATATAAACAAAATTATTTAAAAAGATAACATCAATATCTCAATACCTTATAAACTATAATGAAAGTGCAAGTGCTAACATAAAATACCCTCCTACACTATACAGGCTACCAAATGCATACTATTAAAACAGTGAGGACCAGCCGGGTAGAACAAAAGAAATACAATTACCAATATCAAAAAGATCTTACATAGAGAGCGACCACCAGCCCACCGCCCCAACGTCTACGCGTTGTGTGACGTCACAAGCGTCACTTCCTCAGGACATTTGGTATTGGTAATTGTATTTCTTTTGTTCTACCCGGCTGGTCCTCACTGTTTTAATAGTATGCATTTGGTAGCCTGTATGGAGTAGGAGGGTATCTTATGTTAGCACTTGCACTTTCATTATAGTTTATAAGGTATTGAGATATTGATGTTTTCTTTTTTAAATAATTTTGTTTATATGCACTGTAGCACTTTCACTTTTATCAGCCAGGTAGCATAATTAATGTATATTTGTAATGTATATTCTCATTATGACCTTGAATTGATACTGTACCATCTACCAGCCCCCTCCCCCCTTTTCTCCCCTTTTCCTTCCTTCCTTATCGACTTTATATGTGTCTTTTGAGTTTTTTAGTCTTTTGAGTCCTTAGTGAGTATAGGTGTTTTATATTTTTGTAAATAAACATTTATTTGTGATAATAAATTGAGCAGCGGTGCCATATGTTTGGAAGGTGTGGGACTTCCGGTTTCCTTTTTGTGTATGTGAGAGAACCGTAACGCCAGCTCAGAGCGACTGACTCACACTACATTCATCAAAAAAACAGCCACAAAGATCGCCGGCGCTCAAAATCATGTAATTGTAGCCCAAAGCGCCAGAGGCTGTGTGATTAAAGGCTTTTTTTGAACATGTATCCACTAGTAGCAAAGAGAAAAACATATGGAATTACATTGTTATAACATTGTAACATGAACACTTTAATACCAGACCTGTAAGGACAATTCTGCATAAAAAAATTATTAATACAAAAAGTTTTCAAAAATATCATTTTCTTGCCCAGAATACATGTCCGAAGGTTTGTGTTTTTTTAGGGAAGAAAATGGGATCAGGAAAGGGATTTAAGGAACTTCCATAGAAATGTATGGGAGAGCGCCAGGTAACGACAGGTTAGGCGTGGCGCTCTGCAAGGCTGAACGCCGGCGCTGTACGCTGAGGCTGGGATAATGATGAATCGGACGCTACAAGGCGTTGTTCTAGTAGCTTACCAGATTCGGCTTCATAAATGTGTAATTGCCTGACGCTCACCTGACGCTACCTGCCGCCACCTGGCGCTACCTGCCATTGTACAGGCACTACCTGTCGCTATCTCTTCATGAATAAGGCCCCAAATGAACGCCCATTGAAATGTATGGGAGAGCGACGCTGAGCAAAAGATAATACCTGGTGCTCTGGAAGCTAGAGCACCGGTGCTATACGCTGAGCCGCCTGTAATAATACATTGAACACTACACGGCGCTGTTAGAATCGCTCTCCAGATTCGCTTTCTTAAATGTGGTTTTGCCTATAGCGCCCAGCGTTCACCAGACTCTGCCTGCCGCTACGAAGCCTTACCTGGCGCTATCCCTTCATGAATAACCCCCCCGCTTGGTGTCCGGCGTATTTTTGGAGTCAAACTGATTTACCATTTTTAATAAACTTTGGTTTAAAAATGTAAATTTCTCAATAAAAGTGAAAGTTTCAGGAAAATCCGCCATAGAAATGATTGGCAGAATATCAGATTCGGTTTCCCAGACACCGCACACATGACTCGCACCCGTTCTCTCTCACACACCCACACCAGAGGATGTACTCACCTACTGAAGATGCACCCACAGCCCCCAGCCCCCAGCCCCATACACCCACACATTCACAACCCCCACAATTCACACCCACATATGCATGCATCCCAAAACATGGGCATGTGAACAACCCTAGAGAAGCACATGTTCACACCCCAATCTAGAAGGTGTGCCCCCCACCCCAATCCAAAAGCTCATCCCCACCCCCCCAGATGTGCATGCACCCCTACTCAGATGGGCATGCATGTATCCCAAACAGCCATTAATGCACACACCCCTAGAAATGCATGTGCCCACTTCCAGAACCACATGCACACACCCCCAGATTCACACACGCAATACCCCCAGACCAGCACATGCACACACCCCCAGATTCACACATGCAATACCCTCAGACCAGCACATGCACACACCCCCAGATTCACACACGCAATACCCCCAGACCAGCACATACACGCACCCCCAGATTCACACACGCAATACCCCCAGACCAGCACATGCACACACCCCCAGATTCACACATGCAATACCCTCAGACCAGCACATGCACACACCCCCAGATTCACACACGCAATACCCCCAGACCAGCACATACACGCACCCCCAGATTCACACACGCAATACCCCCAGACCAGCACATACACGCACCCCCAGATTCACACACGCAATACCCCCAGACCAGCACATGCACGCACCCCCAGATTCACATAAGCATGCCTAGACCCCCAAGCTCTTATGTGCATACCCCCAGGTGCTCAAATGCACCCCCTCTGGTGTGGATGCACACCTCCTCAGACAAGCATGTGTACACCCCCAGATACACATGAGCACGCTCCAAAATGTGTATGCACACCCACCCAGATACACATGTGCACACCATCTGACATGTATGCACACACCCCCAGATTGCAATGCAGTCATGCAATGTAACCTGATAAAAGCAATAATACACACACAAGCATTAATGGTATTGGATGTATATATATATATATATATATATATATATATATATATATATATATACAGGTGTCATAGGATGCAGCTTTTTCAAACAACCAATAAGTATTATTCTACTTTCAGCTGCTTACTGTGTTTACTTTGGTTGTGCATCACTGTTATATTATTATATTTTGCAGTACAATGTAACTCAGCAGGGAACTGCCCTTGCTACATTGTAGATAGCATCCATGCACCTGGCTCTTACAATGTAACACAGATGGGAGCTAGCCAGCTTCTTACAACCGAACAGCAGGCCTTTGCCATGCTTGTTACATTGTACAGTGCAAGAAGAGAGCAAGCAGCATGAGTTTTAATATTCCAGGTCTGAGTTTTATTACAATGGTCTTGATTCACTAAGAGTTGAAAAAAACTCTCATGGTAGTAAAAAATTGAATTCATGAGAAAAAATCATGAGAACCGTTAGTGAATCACCAGATAGGAAGACAATGAAGGTCAATGGCACTTTTTTACTCCTGAAAAAAAGTATTGAACTTTTTACCTGTAGTAAAAAGTGCCATTGACTTTCATTGTCTTCCTATTTGGTGATTCAGTAACACTGACATTCTCAGGCTTTTTTCTCATGAATTGAATTTTTTACTACCATAAGAGGCCAATGAGCGCTGGTTCCTCTGCACAATGCCTGGATTAAAAAAGAAAAAATGTCACTTTATACATATCCATATATACATATTGAAAATCAGGACTCTTTTTAAGTTTTATTTCAGAATAAGGTGTGAGTTACATCAAGGTGTAACTAAAAAAGTTAGAGACATGATTTACATATAAAACTTACACTGGACCAAAGTCACATTTTTTTATGAAATTGAGTTATAGGCCTTGATTCACTAAAAGCTGAAAAAGATTTTCATGGTAGTAAACAATTCAATTCATGAGAAAAAGGCCTGAGAATGTCACCTTTAGTGTATCACCAGATAGGAATACAATGAAAGTCAATGGCATTTTTTTACTCTTGAAAAAAGTATTAAACTTTTTACCCCTTTTTACCTGTAGTAAAAAGTGCCATTGACTTTCATTGTCTTCCTATCTGGTGATTCACTAACAGTGAAATTCTCAGGCTTTTTTCTCATGAATTGAATTTTTTACTACCAAGAAAGTTTTTTTCAACTCTTTGTGAATCGATTGCCATAGACCCATAGTCACTGTTCTTTTTCTATTCTGCTCCGATCAAAACTGAATATATTTGCTATTATCATTACAATTATTATGAACTATATCATTTATTTAAATAAATTACTAGAATTCATGTGCTTTTTCAAAATAAAAGTAAAGCTAGGAATTTCTGCTCAAAACCAGCTAGCGACACTAATCTTGTGTATGACTGGAAGCAGATCCTTTAACCAAAATTTAACGAAAACTCTTCAAGGTCTTCTATAACAAAGGTATGTGTGTGTGGGGAGGGGGGTGAGGTCTGTATTATTGGCTATGCTTTTAAAATTACATTATTAACATGCATGTATAGGAAAAATGTTCATAAACAGAGGCTGGTTCACTACTAACGCCAGGTATTGCCAGAGCGACCGCTAGTAGACACTGTAAGCTGGTATCGGGCGCTGTAACAGAGCATCTCAGTCACTCTAGTAACCTGGCCGGCATTGATGAATGTGATGTGTGTTGGGCGCTGTAACAAGAGTACAGCGCTGCAGCGAGCGAGAGGTAGCGCCAGCTCAGTGCGCCCGGCACTCAGAGCTCCACACCGTATTTAACAAAACACTGTACACACACAGCGTCGGCGCTCTAAAGCTGGTCCCTGTAGCACAGAGCACCAGACACTGTGATTAAAGTCTGTTTAAGAACACATATCCACCAGTAACAAAGCGAAAACACATGGAATTACATTAACACTGTGACATTAACACAATGTAAATGCAATTCTGCATAAAAATATTAAAAGTCAAAAAAGTTTCTAAAAGTGTTTGTTTGCAGCCAGGAGAGGTCACACAATGATTTGAGCAAAAACAAATAATTTAAATTGCCAAACACCCTATTTATACGCATATAATGAGACCTCAGCTAGAGCTTCAGTGCTATACACTGAGCCGCCTGTAATAATACATGTGACGCTAAATGGCGCTGTTAGGGGCGCTCACCAAATTCACTTTCTTAAATGTGGTTTACATACATCGCCCGGCGTTCACGCTGCCTGCTGCTATGAGGCACTACCTGGCGCTATCCCTTCTTAAATAACGCCCATTGTTTTGGCAATGAAGTATACTAAACATTTCAGGGGCATTCAAAAAGGTTCTGCACTTATAGTTAGCCCTATATATTAGGAATTTTGAAAGTAAATGACATCACTTTTGTATATAGTCACCTTCCTTTGCAATGAATTTACCCAGAACCAACTTTTTAATGCCATCAAGCAGTGTTTTTGATTGAGCCAAGACAATTTCTAGGGGTGGGCGAGCAGGGTGACAGGGCTTTTATAAATACTGGCAATGACTTTATCCCAGCCATTCTGTTTTTCACAGATGTGCCAGGTCTCTCATCCCCCACATTATACTGATGTGGAGGAGGCACTGCCTGTTGCTAAAGAGGAGGCACAAATTGGCAAGTACAGGTTTTGAGAGAATGGTTTCACCTTGGGTTGAGCACACAGCAATAGATCCAGCACTCATATTTCAGGTATTTTGCAACCTCTTCAACTTTTTTCTATCTGATTAGTTCCAGGGCTTTCTTCATTTCTCATAGACATTAATGTAGCTGGAGATCTTGAGCGATCTGCATCCTTCACAGCCATTTTCATACATTTCTATCCACTCATAGTGGACTCTGAGAGAGAGAACTTCATCCACATACTGATCACAAACTCAATGAATTTAAGCTCCTGGGGGCACCATATTGGCTGCGAAATTTGGCATTGCTATTTTTACATCCATCTTCACCAACAGTATGACAATTCACACACTGTTAGACGCAACAATTACTACTCCTCCCACCATCACTGTTTCAAAAGAAAATATAAAGGTGTTGAAAAGTTTTATGTACCGTGTATATATGAGTATAGTGAAGGCATACTAAAAACTTTAATAGCCCAATTTTAATCTACTCAACTAAGCTTCCACATGGCCAACTTCCAATACTTATACTGAATTAAATTAATTTAGCATTTCCATTCATGACGTCTTCCTCCAAAGTGTGAAAGACAGAGAGGAGGCCGTAATTGAGGTGGTCAGGGTAGCACCCACAGGGTGCAACTGAAGACGGCAGGAATATAATTGGGGAAGTTGAAGTTATGTTATCCTTCAATAAATCTTATTTATTCTATCTATCTATCTATCTATCTATCTATCTATCTATCTCTCTACTATATCTACTACTATTGCTAGATAAATAGATAGATAGATAGATAGATAGATAGATAGATAGATAGATAGATGTTCAAAATTGATGAAGTGCATAATATTCATTGGAGGGAGGGTAGCTTTCAATTTATTTTTGCCATGGTGTAGTGGCCTATTTATACTTGGCATTCTGCGCAATGAAGCCCCTGACTTGTTGCCTCCTTCTGTATAAACAATAATTAAGTCATGAAAGGACGCAACCCTCTATGTATTGAGACAATTAAACCGGCAGGCTACAGTAATAATGTTGAAGGATGGCAAGGAAGACCAGTCAAGTCTGAAGAGTTTACAGAGCAATTGTTGCTCAGATTTATTCTCAAGGTCTTTCGTAATGTCACACTGACTCCATAAATAATCCAGAAAACGGTGGAACATCACGGCTAGGGAGACACTTGGCTATCCTTGATACACAGAGCATTAGAGAAACATTTATTTAAAAATGCTGCCTATGTAATCTCTGCAGGTATAAAATTCTAATTAGAAAATCAAACTGACAATATATGCTGGCTGGTTAAAATTGCAGTCCCATTTAAAAATGTATACTTCATTTCAATAGTCCACAAATCTTTACAAGGATGTTAGTTATACAGCACATGGTCAGAAATACATTATATGGTTTCATGAGTAACAAACTTATACATGTTTAATAATAATTTTTCTTTCCAAACCAAGCCATCTCTACTTAATTTTGGAACTAGGTTTCTGGATTTTGCGATGACTACATTTATGGAACTCACACAAATGGAACATTTTACAGAGCGAAGTGAAGATACTTATTTTGGGACCTGGGATAGATAAATTGAAGGAATTGATTTGGCAATGCTAGTAAAGGAGGGTTGGTGTCAGTTTATTTGGTTATACCTCTAGCTTGCATGACTTTACTGAGCTGCTATGGCTGACCATGTTCCTGGCCTTGCTGCAGGTAGTTGGATGGGCTATGGGCAAGCCACCTGCCACATGCTATTTTTCTTTATTATACACTACTTGTGAACAAGTAAGAATTCCTAAGGACTCTTAGACCTGGGTAGGGGGTCAGCAAGCACAGCCAGCATCAGTTGTGCAGAAAAGCCCATTGCCCATCAGCTTGGACCTGCTGTTCTTTCTGGGGTATCCATTTTGAATGTACTGTAACAATAACCCCAATCTAAAGTTAATCACTACTCCTTAGTGACAACTGTATGCCTAGGTATAAAGGAAGGAATCCAAAGGAAATAGATTGCTGTCTGAGAACAAAAATTGTGATTCAGTTTTAGTACTGTGAAATCACTAATCACGACAATGCCATATCCCTGCTGTTGTAAGTGTCAAAGAGATATACCGTTCTCAAAATCAGCATCCTAGTAAGGATCAGCTCTTCTGATGAATGTTGCAAATGTGGTTTGGCAATGCTGCTTTATTTGGCATTACTGTAAGGGATAATAAATATTGGTATGGGGTGTCCTCTGTGATCTGAGTGTGAAGTAAGAGGATGAGGGATGTCCCTTTTATAGGGTTTAGAGGGTTTTTTTTCTGGTGCCCAGTATCAGAAGAGAGATAGTACTCATTCAGTTCCAGAGAATCCACTGACTGGGTCCCTGTAAACTGCGGGTTCACTTGAAGGTAAAACAAATTCAATTAAAGTCCAAAAACATTTCAATCAGGGTTCCTAGTCCCACCACAGATTATGGACCTCTGCCTGATCCACCCTTCCTGGAATTCATCTAAGTTGTTTTTTGCCACCAATGGCACCAAATCCTCTTCCCTTCACATCACTGACCTGCAAGGCATCTCCAGGCACCCTGTTGATATCACCAGTGAACAGTCTGAGCACGGGCCTCCAATCCGCACAGCCTCTCGGCAGTCTCCAGATCAGTTCTCCACTCTCTCAAACTTCCTGACCCTATTATATAGAATCAGGGAACAATCAGCTGCAGAAAAGAAGACGATACAGTCAGGGGAGATTGAGACTGGTTACTGTCTAACGTAAGGGAGGTAAAAGTAATTGATATTCAAAAATAATGCTTCCCATGTTTATCCATTTGGACTCATTCTATCTGAGCAATGTCTTGTGGTAGAGATGTGGTCCTAAAAGAACTCTATACAGGAGCATCACAACCTCCCTCTTACTACTGGTGATGCCTCGAGCTATGCACCAGATCATTCTGCTTGCTTAACTCATTACCTGGTTGCACTGCCCACTCCTCTTAAAACTGTCAAAAATCAGCACCATTTAATTCCGCTCCTCCAAAGTCCTGGCCAACACAGTAATGGCCATTCAATACCCAGAGAGGAGATTGCTTGCTAATTTAGATATCTACAAAACATGTCTTAGTAGGTAAATCATCATTAACTGCACAACCTGTGCCCTAATCAGCCTCTGCCCCTATGTATTAATATATACCTACACCCACCCCTCGTTAGTAGACTCAAAATCTAGGGACATGCAGAGTTTAAATGTATTCCCTCCACATACCAACATGACTCCAATTCCCCCATAGACCCCAAATGATTTGGCAAATAATTAAAGGCCCTGCGATAAAAAAGTACAAGTTTAGGTATAATACAAATAGAAATTTCAATTACTCATATTGGTTCTTTTTCCAACACCTACAATGTGAGCATATTGCCTCATCCCACACTTAAAAATGCAATCTCCCCTGCAAAATCTCAATTAAAAAGGGCTATAAAATGTACAGGACCCCCCCCCCCCTTCCACAAAAAAACCTCAAATGGAATATGCAGTGCATGCAGCATACCAACCCCACAGCCTCAGTCAGTCAGGGGTGTCAGACTAGTTTTCTCCAAGGGCTACATCAGCATTCTGCTTGTATTAAAAGGGACGGTTAATAACAAATGCAGAACAAAATCAAGCACAGCCAGTTATACATGTTCAACTTTATGGTCCAACTCAACCAGGTTTTTTTTTGCCCAGAATTATTCTGCGACACTAAATTATTTTGCCCCAGACAGATGCAGAATTATTTTGACCCAAACAGATGCATACACAGAATTATTTTGGCCAGTAAATATGCAGAATTTGCCCAGGGCAGATACAGACGCAGGATTATTATGCCCAGGGCAAATGCAGAATTATTTTGGCCAGGACTGCCCCACAATCTTTGCAGACACTACTCTCTTCTCCCCCAGAATATTACAAAGAAGTACAACAGGTACCGTGTCTGGGGGCAGGACTAATAGTGATAGTGTTCAATATCCCTCACACACATAGGAGCGATTATGTGTTGCCAATATCGGAAGCCTTGGATTGATCGGGTTGGCCAGAGGTGGTGCCGTCCTGAAGCCATCACCTGGCACCTGTTGGGGGACCACAGAAAAAGTTATGGAGGGCTGTATCTGGCCCCTGGGCCTTGAGTTTGACACACGTGATCATCCAGTTGTCAATGTATCTAATACAATACTTCTAACAAATAATTATTTTCTATGTTGGGTTTTTCTTTTAAGAAGAGAAGCATTATTAATATGTCACTACTGCAGATGTAGAAACAATAGATGCTCCACTGCAAGTCCCTGACTTCCTAACTAAGATAAATAATCTTCCATCATACTAATGTATTTGAAGTACAACCAGTGGAACACAATAATATCCCTCAAATATAGACTCATAACATCGTTTTGTAGACTCTGAAAAAAATCCTTAATATTGATTTTTAGAGCAGTTCTTGCCATCAATATAATGCTTTAATTTATGACATTATAAAGAAACGCATTGTAACTGGCTTTACTGTTCACAAATTCAAATCTAAAAGGAGATTTGTAGCATTTGTAACTTTCTTAAGAAAGAAAGAAATTAAAGAATAGAAAGTGGGTTACAGGCGAAGCTGAAACGCAATATTATTTGCAGATTTCACAGTCAACGAGCAGATCATTATCCACGAGCAATGTCTCAATAACGGCTCTCTATTCGACTCTGTCATCTGAGGTATGTGCCACGCCATGATGAAAATGTTAGCCTTTTGCAATCAGATGTGTCAGTCGCATTAGCTTGTTTGTAGAGTTGAAAGAATGTTCAAACATTTAATACAAGAACACTTTACACCAGGGGTTCTCAACATGTGGTACTAGTACCACTTATGGCACTCAAAAGCCTTTGAGGTGGTGCTTAGAGAGGTTGCATACTGACCTGAACTCAGAGAGGTTGCACACTGACCTGTACCCCAACCACATCTGTTGCCATCTATACTTTGCGCTTTAAGTACATAACTACTCCAAATGGCGATGCAAATTATGTATGGGGCTCATGCATTTCATGCCCTTTATATGGCTGTTTTGTGCCTTTAATGTGTTTTCAGGTGACTGACAACCCATATATACCACCCAGGTGGCACTTGACATGATAAGAAAATGTAAAGTGTTACCTGATGAAAATAGGTTGGGAACCCCTGCTCTACACAAATGGAAGCTGAACTAACTAAAACCATTTTGCTTTTGATATATTAGGGGAATAATCTTTTTTGCTCACTGTGACCCAAAGATGTTAATTACCTGCCTATCAATGGCAGAAAAATTAGAGAAAGTTTTTCTTTAAAGAGTCTGTCCGGGTACGGACAAAAAAAAATCTACACCTGCCCTTGGCCTTCTGTTTGGCTTTGGTGTCTTAAAACATGTGCCATCTCTATTCATTAAGGAACAGCCACCGGCTCCAAGATGGAAGTCTGCTCCTCCACCTACCCACTCTATTCATTGCAATAGAGAGGACGTGCAAAGACCAGTGTTGGGCGGCAGGGTGCTAGAACTCAGTGATTGGTACAGACCCTTTAAATTTGAGTCGAAATCCAACTACAGTACAAAGTCTAGTTTCCCCTCAGCTTACCAAATATCACTATAAAAAGCTAAGAGTTATATGGCCAGATGCCTATCTGGCATTAATAAGATAAAGAGGTTGCTAACTCACTAACCACTAAACCAACCGTATAACTAACTGTTACCGAAACTCACACCCCTCTGCTGCAGGCCAACTGAGATACAATATTCCCACAGGAGATATATAAGTGTGGATGTTTTATTTTTGGTCTCTCTCTTAAAGAGTTTAACAACCTAAATTCAAACTGTTTGAAGGAACTTTGAATCTTACCAAGTACAGACTTATTGTCACGGGCCGGGTGTGGCGGCACAGGTGTGGATCCGCTGTGACTATGTTACTGATAGCGAGTGCCGTGTCAGGGGAGCGGAGTCTAAGAGGCCACTGGTATTCACCAGAGCCCGCCGCAAGGCAGGTTGGTCTTGCAGCGGCGAGTGACCCCCAAGTTGCTACCCCCCAACAGCGGCTCAGCCACACAGAGTCAGCCGAGGTGATGCGTGAAACAAAGGAGGCAAGCAAAAGGCAATGTCAAAGTTCAAGCAGAGGTCAGGGCTGGCAGCACAATCTCGAGGTCGAAGGTAAGTAGCCAAGGTCGGGACGGGCAGCGAAGGTTCAGAGTCGGGGACAGGCAGAGGTCGGTACACGGGTGAGCAATCCTGAAAACAACAGACTTTCTGCATGCAAAGAAAGACTAAGATCCGGCACTGATGGAAAAGGAAGTGCCCCTTAAATAGGGGAAGTGGATGCAGGATTGGATGACCAGGCACCAATCAGTGCTGTACAGGCTCTTTAAATTTCAGGAATCCGGCGCGCGAGCCCTCTAGTGGACGGGAACGTGCGCGCACCTGACCATGTGAGGAAGCAGCACGAGGAGAAGGAAGCCGGCTGGGAGCAGCCATGGAGGTGAGGGAAGTGCTGCGAGATGGGCGCACAGCGCTCGCCCTAACACCATGCGAGGAAGCAGCACGAGGAGGAGGGAGCCGGCTGGGAGCAGCCATGGAAGTGAGGGAAGTGCTGCGAGATGGGTGCGCAGCACTCGCCCCTAACACTTATACAGTATAGGCAATTTTTTTGAGTCTCACGCCTATCATCTGCACCTGCACTTGCCTATCATTTGCACTACCACTATGAAAGCATTTAAGATTTGATTGAATTTTGTAATAGAAATGTGTTGATATAAAAAGCTAGTAATACATGATTAATATAGAGCTCTCATTCTGAGCTTTGTTGGACACCTACTGCCTATGATTGTTTATTATCCTGGATTGCTTCATACAGCAGGGAAATAAAAAACAAAGGGGTACTTAACATTTACCCTGCTCTGCTGGTCACGGCTGGTCCAGGACGTCAGAACTCACCGATTGCTTTATCTGGACCCCCATCACAGTTGCTGCCTCCTGCGCCATCTGGGGCCTGGAACTCTATTCTCTGGCATGTCTGTGCCAGACCACACACCAGCCACCAGTCACAGGGGGTGTGACAATGCCTCCTCCATTCACTACAATGGAGAGGGGCCTGTAAGGCCTCGCCCACTACCTCCATTGCAATGAATGGATAGGGCCACACCCTGGTAATTGATGGCGAGTCGCCATTCCGTCCCACTATCAATCCCATCCCCAGGGTCTGGCCCTGGAAAGCAGCTGGCAGCTGCTGCGGGGGCCCTGATAAAGCATTCAGGTTATGGAGTTATAGAGCGCCGGACCTGCAATGACAAAAGGTAAGTAATCTTGTTTTTTGTTTTTCCCTGCTTAATTACTTTGTCGTTTCTTTAACTTTGTGTATGCTTGTTTGATAATGTATGTCACGTATGCACAGTAATTTGAATGCATTTCGTTCTTGCGCTTTTATAAAGTCAAATTGTTTTCGCCAAGCCACACCTGTGTTATCAATAGCATCACAAAACAGTAAAGAACTTGCGTTAATAAATAACCACCTAAAGTTATTTGGTTTAACAGTTTCTTCTTCAGTACTGTCTTATAAGTGGACATTATTGCCCTTTTTTTGTATTTTCCTAAAGTTAACCTTTAATCCCTGCCTCCATTTCATTTGTCATAAAATTAATTAAACTACAATTTCCTGAGCATTCACAATTAAATATTTCTACTTCTTCTTCAGAGTGCAATTTCTCGAATTATTTATGAATCCAATATTTTTACTGCTCAATGTAAAGTGTAATTTGTACTTTCTTCCCCTCCAACCAGCTTCAGATTTTTCAGGTCACTGTGAAAGTACAACCTTGTTATGAATCCTACAACCTTGGGGTTAACTTGAATTTTTATCCCCCAGTCATTTATTTGGAACTTCAAGAACCGCAAAACTCTGTGCTTCATCTGTGACCTTCATCAAGTATGCTCTGAATTGTGTCCAAGTCGTTTAAATAATAGAAAATAAAGCACGGGGAAAAACGATGAGGATATTCTTGCAAGACATGGCGGAGACATCGTCAATTTCCTGCTGAATAGATGAGTGTAATGGATACCTTCAAGAAGCAATATTACATTAAATGGTTAGAAACACTCGAATAAACTTCAAGGAAGTAGTTACTTATAAAAGGAGGATGATATTTTGCTCCACTAAATGATATGATAATTGGTATTTCCTCTTTAGTAACAGTACATAACAGGCTTAATAACATGTAGCCTGAAGGAACATTGTCTGTGATATTATCTCCCAAAATAATAATTACAGTGTATTAAATCTGTCAAGGTTGAGTGAGCTGTACTGGGGAAAAATCAAATATACAAGTAGGTCAATTTGGATCAATGATCAGGGCAAAAGGCTCTATTATAATGGATTGTTTAACGGTTCACAGGAGATGTAGGCATGCCATGGGCTTGTGCTGATGGATCAGGGATTTATGATTAAAGGTCAGTTCACCTTTTAGTGCATATATATATATATATATATATATATATATATATATATATATATTTGTGATCAGATTGTAATTTTCTTCTTAAAGAAGAGGAGAGTGTAGGTTTTGGGGGGATTCCAGGCCAGCTACATTTTAATAGAGGTGCTGTTCAATGTTCAAGATATCAGCTCTTGAAAATATAAGCTTTATATATTTCCTCTGTTGCTAACATGATTTTTCGTGTTAATTTTAACTTGTATGTTTATTATTTTGTAAAGTACTGTAATAAAAGGGAAGATGTTACCTCTTTTGAACAGAGATGATCTCCTGTCCTCACAAGGGTTCTGTATTTTATAATCCCACCTGTAGCAAACTATCCCTGACAAATGGGGCTCTGAAGCTTTCTTTTAAAGTGAACCACTCTCCTGGGCAACTATTTGCCAGGGTGGGCCCTAATTTACAGGAACACTAGACTAAATTTAACCTACCCCCTTCACACCATCATTGAGCCCCCTGCATTAGAGAGATACTTTTTCCTAGCAGAGCTAGAAGAATAGAAGAAAGAGAGAGAAAGAAAGAAAGAAAGATGGAAACCAAGACGTTGCTCATCCATTCCTAAATATTAAAGCGAGTAGATCCTCCCAGTGTTCAAGAATCTACAGGCAGCAGGTGGAACCCACCCCACAAAGCCCAAAATACAGAAGCAGAGTCAGTATAACACATTTACACTCTGCACTACAACCCCCAATGGGCCTACATACCTTCCCAGATTTTCCTGATGCTGATGCTGACCATGACTATTATGGGGTTTATTCATCAAGGTCTAGTGCCAGGTAGTGCCTCGTAGCGGCTGGTGAATGCTGGGCGCTGTACGCAATAACGCATTTATGAAGGTGATTCTG
Organism: Gastrophryne carolinensis; assembly: GCA_027917425.1. Lineage (NCBI taxonomy): Eukaryota > Metazoa > Chordata > Amphibia > Anura > Microhylidae > Gastrophryne > Gastrophryne carolinensis. Next base: position 203,262,622 of record CM051240.1, on the reverse strand, counting down.
GTGAGCGACTCTAACAGCGCGATGTAGCGCCCGATGTATTATTACAGGCGGCTCAGCAGATAGCGCTGGCGCTCTAGCTTCCAGAATGCCAGGTATTACCTGTCGCTACCTGTCGCTCTCCCATACATTTCAATGGATGTTCCTTTTCTTCTGCTTAAACAGGGTTTTTTGTTTTTTTATTTTTTTTTTTCTCAAATAATTGTGTCACCTCTCCTGGCCTAAAAAAAAAGGCATTTTTTAAAACATTTTGGATTTTTTTTATATTTTTATGCAGAATTGTCATTACAGGTCTGGCATTAAAGTATTAATGTCACAATGTTACAACAATGTCATTTCAAGTGTTTTCGCTTTGTTACTGGGGGATATGTGTTCAAAAACATAAACAAATAGGCTATATACAATAATAAAGCATGACTCCGCGGGAATTTCCTGCGGAGTCATGCTGTATTATTGTATATAGCCTATTTGTTTATTACCAATCAGACTGACCTGACACCTGCGTTTTTGGACTTTAATTAATGGTTTAACATGCTGGTGGATTAATAGATACTTTTTGTAGCGCGGCTTTACAAGGTAGTGAAAGTTGTGGAGCCTCCAGCCTACCTTTCTATTCATTACTGTGATCATTTGTTCAAAAACATACTTTAATCACACAGCATCTGGCGCTCTATGCTATAGTGACCAGATTTAGAGTCCCCGACGCTGTGTGTGTTTGTTTTTTTGTTGAATATGGTGTGAGTCGCTGAGAGTCGGTCGCAATGAGCTGGTGGTACCTTTCGTTCCCTGCAACGCTGTACTGGTGTTAGAACGCCCAGCATACATCTCATTCATCAATGCCGGCCAGGTTACTACAGCGAATGAGACGCTCTGTTACAGCGCCTGGTAGCTGATCACAGCATCTACTAGTGGTCGCTCTTAGCACCTCTGTACAGACGCTCATCTGCAGATACCTGGCGCTAGTAATAAATCAGCCTGTATGTCTTGTTTAGGCACTTGGACAGGTTTATGGGTTAGTAATTCCCAAAGAAACTGTACACTAATTCAATATTTGAAAACCTGACATCCTCAGAAGGTCAGTAATGTGGGGGCTCAGGCACCCCAAATCAATACATCATGCATGCAAAGATGTGGCATTTTGTCCAAACTGCTCTGCAGGAGATGACCCCCAGCTAGTTACCATGTTAAAATGTAACTGGATGAGTTGGTGACCTGGTGAAGGACAACATGAAATCTTGGATCTTTGCCTGCTGTGAATGTGCCAAATGGGGGTGTTGGCCTCCTAGGTAAAGGGTTGCCAATCTTTCATTATTGATAGCTGTCCTATTCTGACATGATAAAACATCCAACATTTTGTTTAACAATGCCATCATTGTTTTTTTTAGCATTTGCTAAAATGATCTTTCTTTGTTCAGCCTTTCAAAGATGTAGCCCTAAGTGGTGCTGACACCCATTAAAACCATAGCGATTTAGAAAGCTGAAATGTTTTCAGTCTAATGGTCTTGCCTGTATACATCATGTATGTGTACTGTACACTAACACAATTTGGCATCATTAAGTGCATTAAAGTTTCACAGATCTATAGCCTCTCATGTCCACTATTTATATACCAACCACTCAATTCTTGAAAAGGAGATGTGATCTGCTGCCAAAAGGCATCAGGAATCAAATTCAGTTGTTAGTGTTTCAAAGATGTTCCTGTTTATTTCTGTAAATGTTGGAAATAAACAATGTCAGCTTAAAGTAAACTCCACAGTCTGCGTTCTCCTCCAAGATGGCTCTTCTGTACAGTTCTTAGGCCTGGTTGAAAAAATCAATTTCCAGGCCAAACCTTTGTGGGGATTGAAGGCATGTGTAATAAAATCAAACAATTGCCTTCCTTGCTAAGATCTGCAAAAATGTCACATTTACATAGGAAGACCCAAATTAGTTTTGAAGACCAGGAAACACTGGGACTAAAAATAAAAGAGTTTCCATGAGCACAGTCTGGTTGGCCATAAAAAGGTATCGGCTATATCGGTATCGGTTATGTTCTAGATAAAGAATTGTTGCCAAATGTGGCCTTAGAATAGATCAGACAGGGAAAGAAAAAGTTGACCAACACAACAAAAAGGGCCAGGCTGTCTTGGAAAGAAATGCTGACTAGTGTTGGGTAAATCCAAACTGCAAACTCCAAACCTGAACATGAACTTAAGCCAGAAGTCTGTGTTTGAGTTTGGCATTCAGTTCGAACATAGAAAAGCTGGTTGATGGTCTCATCAACCCAGCTTACCTATGTAGAGTGAGCAGCAAGAAGTTCTGCTGTAACTCAACTGAGCCCTCTTCCAGTCCCTAGTCCGCGTTCCTGGCAAATGGGCTGTGGCCAGGGCCACAGAAAGATGGCCACCAAACTTATGAGTGAGGACATGCCTAGTGCCAGCACTGCCAGCTGCCAGTGTCCTCACTCATGGGAGCAGGGCCAAATCATTACTTCATGCATGCATATACAGCCACTGTTGCCATGTTAAAATGTAATTGGATGAGTTGGTGCCCTGGTGAAGGACTGAAATAAGATCCTCGCACCAGAGTGGACAATGTGAAATCTTGCCTACCTTGAATGAACCAAATATCGGTGTTGGCCTCCCTATTGTGCCATGATAAAACATCCAACATTTTGTTTAATAATGCCATCATTGTTTTTTTTAGCTTTTGCAAAAATGATCTTTCTTTATTCAGCCTTTCAAAGATGTAGCCCTAAGTGGTGCTGTCACCCATTAAAACCATAGTGATTTAGAAAGCTGAAACATTTTCAGTCTAATGGTCTTGACTGTATACATCATGTATGTGTATTGTACAATAACACAAGGGGGAGGGGTTCCCAGAGGTGACATCTAACATTTGTGAGCAGTTTTTGACTACCTTTCCCTGGTTAGTATGTAAGGAGAGATTGTACAATGGGGCCCAAAGAATACTATGCACAGTCAGCTGGCAAAGCCCACATTTGCCCAGGTACCTGTCCCTGCAGGCCCCAACTTGTCCATGGTTCATATATTCAGTCCTTTATTACAAGTCTTTTAGAATAGTTTTCGGAAGGACAAGGGCCAGACACATTTGGTGATTGTGTTTCTCTTCACTGGAGTTCCATGTAATTAGAGACTGTGGTATCTTCAAACTCTCCTGTCTCCATGTATCGGACCACAGGGCCAGTATTAACAGCAATGTTTGAATTTCTTAGGCCTGAAGCAGCACATACTGACAAGAGCCTCTGCTCACCAGTCACAGAAACAGAGTTTCATCCACCACAACCAAACTATGCCAAGAAGCTCTACATCAAAGTTACAGCACCTGGAAAAACATTAGCCACTTGTACAAGTAGCTCACCAAATATTTAATAATCTATCTCTCTAACCCTTTAAAATGGCCTGCATGTGGACCAAGTGTTCAGCATGCAAAGTTTTCTACAGAGCTTTTATGGATGCTGGCTTCCTCAAGTCACTATGCAGACAACCCACTACTTAAAGTGGCTATTAAGCCACATGTTGCAGTGCGGGAGTCTAAAAGACTCCAGAGTTAGCGGCTAGCCTTCCTCTGTGCAACAGAGATCAGGATGCCCTGCTGTGTGAAACTCCTGGGACGCCGGTAAACTCACCATTCTTGGTGGCTCCCATGGTGCCCAAAGGCACATCCCTAGCTTTGGTTTAGCTGAGGTGTGTTCCCGTGCCCAGCCATTCAGATATGCTGAGTGTTTCCCAGACTATAGGAAAGCCGGGTAAGCAGCCAGCGGGCTGGTCACATCAGTCTGCATTCTTGAGATCAGCCAGTCAGAGATCTCAAAAATGCCTGGGGGGCTGTGGCCATGGGGGAGGAAGATTTCATTTTTTTTCGTTTCAATCCGGGCCCTAGCCACCACCTCAACATTGCTCAAGCTACTCGGGCGGGGAGGACATTAGAGGGTTTTGTGCTGTTTTAACTACTTTAGGAGGGTTTCCCATATAGAACCATTTGTGCATTATGAGCAGGTCATCACCTTTTCCCTGTCTCATCATACAGAGCTCCACGCTGGCCTGTGCTCCTGCAGCAGCCAGTCTCCTGCCAAAATAGACTTAGACAAACACACACACTTCTTACCAGCCGATGCCCACCGCGCTTCCGCTGCTACCGCTTACCCCCGAGCCCCCACTGCTGATCACGGTGGCGCCACTACCTGCTGTCTGTATTTGGGTAGCCTCACTCTGCCTGTAATAAGGATGCCATACACGCTGCCTGTATTTGGGATGCCACACATGCTGCCTGTATTTGGGATACCACACACACTGTCTGCAATAGAGATGCCCACACACTGCCTGTATTTGGGATGCCACACACTGTCTGTATTTGGCATGCCACACATGCTGCCTGTATTTGGGATGCCACACACTGTCTGTATTTGGAATGCCACACACTGTCTGTATTTGGCGTGCCACATACACTGCCTGCAATAGGGATGCCCACACACAGCCTGTATTTGGGATGCATCACACTGCCTGTATTTGGGATGCCACACATGCTGCCTGCATTTGGGATACCACACAAACTGTCTGCAATAGGAATGCCACACACACTGCCTGTATTTGGGATGCCACACACATTGCCTGTATTGGGGATGCCACACACTCTGCCTGTATTTGGGATGCCACACACGCTGCCTGTATTGGGGATGCCACACACATTGCCTGTATTTGGGATGTCACACACACTGCCTGTATTTGGGATGTCACACACACTGCCTGTATTTGGGATGCCATACACTGTCTGTATTTGGCATGCCACACATGCTGCCTGTATTTGGGATGCCACACACTGTCTGTATTTGGAATGCCACACACTGTCTGTATTTGGCGTGCCACATACACTGCCTGCAATAGGGTTGCCCACACACAGCCTGTATTTGGGATGTCACACACACTGCCTGTATTTGGGATGCATCACACTGCCTGTATTTGGGATGCCACACATGCTGCCTGTATTTGGGATACCACACAAACTGTCTGCAATAGGAATGCCACACACACTGCCTGTATTTGGGATGCCACACACATTGCCTGTATTGGGGATGCCACACACTCTGCCTGTATTTGGGATGCCACACACGCTGCCTGTATTGGGGATGCCACACACATTGCCTGTATTTGGGATGCCACACACACTGTCTGCAATAGGGATGCCCACACACTGCCTGTATTTGGAATGTCACACACATTGCCTGTATTGGGGATGCCACACACTCTGCCTGTATTTGGGATGCCACACACTGCCTGTATTTGGGATGTCACACACATTGCCTGTATTGGGGATACCACACACTCTGCCTGTATTTGGGATGCCACACACACTGTCTGCAATAGGGATGCCCACACACTTCCTGCATTTGGAATGTCACACACATTTCCTGTATTGGGGATGCCACACACTCTGCCTGTATTTGGGATGCCACACACACTGTCTGCAATAGGGATGCCCACACACTGCCTGTATTTGGGATGTCACACACATTGCCTGTATTTGGGATGCCACACACTGTGCCTGTATTTGGGATGCCACACACTGCCTGTATTTGGGATGTCCCACACATTGCCTGTATTGGGGATGCCACATACTCTGCCTGTATTTGGGATGCCACACACATTGCCTGTATTGGGGATGCCACACACTCCGCCTGTATTTGGGATGCATCACACTGCCTGTATTTGGGATGCCACACATGCTGCCTGTGTTTGGGATACCACACAAACTGTCTGCAATAGGAATGCCACACACACTGCCTGTATTTGGGATGCCACACACGCTGCCTGTATTGGGGATGCCACACACATTGCCTGTATTGGGGATACCACACACTCTGCCTGAATTTGGGATGCCACACACACTGTCTGCAATAGGGATGCCCACACACTGCATGTATTTGGAATGTCACACACATTGCCTGTATTGGGGATGCCACACACTCTGCCTGTATTTGGGATGCCACACACACTGTCTGCAATAGGGATGCCCACACACTGCCTGTATTTGGGATGTCACACACATTGCCTGTATTGGGGATGCCACACACTCTGCCTGTATTTGGGATGCCACACACTGCCTGTATTTGGGATGTCACACACATTTCCTGTATTGGGGATGCCACACACTCTGCCTGTATTTGGGATGCCCCACACGCTGCATGTATTTGGGATGCCAAACACACTGTCTGCAATAGGGATTCCCACACACTGCCTGTATTTGGGATGTCACACACATTGCCTGTATTGGGGATGCCACACACATTGCCTGTATTGGGGATGCCACACACTCTGCCTGTATTTGGGATGCCACACACATTGCCTGCATTGGGGATGCAACACACTCAGCCTGTATTAGGGATGCCACACACGCTGCCTGTATTTGGGATACCATACACACTGTCTGCAATAGGGATGCCCACACACTGCCTGTATTTGAGATGCCCACACACTGCCTGTATTGCGGATGCCACACACTCTGCCTGTATTGGGGATGCCACACACTCTGCCTTTATTGGGGATGCCACACACACTGCCTGTATTTGGGATGCCACACACGCTGCCTGTATTTGAGATGCCCACTCACTATTTGTAATGTGGGATACCACTCACTATCCGTAATGTGGGACTCCACTCACTATCAGTAATGTGGGACACCACTCACTATCTGTAATGTGGGATACCACTCACTATCTGTAATATGGGATACCACTCACTATCTGTAATGTGGGATACCATTCACTATCTGAAATGTGGGACACCACTCACTATCTGTAATGTGGGACACCACTCACTATCTGTAATGTGGGACACCACTCACTATCTGTAATGTGGGATACCATTCACTATCTGTAATGTGGGACACCACTCACTATCTGTAATGTGGGATACCATTCACTATCTGTAATGTGGGATACCATTCACTATCTGTAATGTGGGACACCACTCACTATCTGTAATGTGGGACACCACTCACTATCTGTAATGTGGGACACCACTCACTATCTGTAATGTGGGACACCACTCACTATCTGTAATGTGGGATACCATTCACTATCTGTAATGTGGGATACCACTCACTATCTGTAATGTGGGATACCATTCACTATCTGTAATGTGGGATACCACTCACTGGTTGAGAATTGACAAAGGTTAATATGCCTTAAAATGTGCACAGATAATGAAACACAAATAGTAACAGATCTATCTTATAATTCAACCTGAAATAAAATCTACTGTAGCTAATCATATCGATTAATATAAAACTAAATTTAAATAATTTTCTAAAGGCTGCTTCATTCTAGATATCCAACCTTTCTGTGGAGAAAGTATTGTGTTACCGAGAGGCTTTCAGTAAATAAGATAAGAGTGAGTCTGCATTGTTGCTTTGTCAGATGTTATTTTCTATATATTTTTTTCTGCGGCTTGATGCTATCACAGGGACACATCAGAATAAAACAACGTGACCTTGCTGACCGGAGGCTTACAGATGTCTCGCCAAGACAGAAAAATGGTGATTCGAGAAAGGTGGCTTTGTTGAGCATTCCCTCAGGCCGCTTTATTGACAAGAATGACAGTGGTCTCAAGATGAACCATTATCTGTGTCCGGCTTACAGACTTCAAATAGCCGAGCTCAGTCGCTGTCAGAATAAGAAAATGTTTAGCCAAACATATAAGGCTTGTTACATTTAGTTCAACCGGAGCGTTTTAAAAAGCTGGGGTCAGTCTGTGTATTCCTAGCCCTGAGGGGAGATGCTCCAAAGAGAGATGCACATCAAGCTTAAAAATATCTGCGAAAAAAAAAGCCTGTATTAATGGTCAAAGTAGGTTGAAAACTTGCCAACACACGGCAAAAATAAATCCCAAGCACAATTTGTTAAATGTCTTGTTACATTTTGTTTCATTTTTGGAAACTCCCTTCAAATTGGTTTACATATTTAGTGTTCTTTTGTTGTTCTTATATTTAGATGGATTATAGGCTACCGGGGCATGTGCAGAGCAAAGCAAGTAAATATTTAGATGATTATTAGAGAAGTGAACGATTACTTTTTGAGAATAATGGAGTTTGTTTTGGATGTCGAGGCTACAGTTTGGAAGTACATGCTTTGCATTTTAAATGGAAGGATTTTACCTAGTTCTCTAATAATAGAAGGTTCTCTGTTGATTGTACGTTTCAAGGATTAGTTAAAATCTAAAAGATTCCAGAGCCAGATGCTGGCCTTCCCTTGGGGCATCTGAAATTGGGATACCCTGCTGTGTGAACCCCCCATTGCTGGTATCAGCTTATCTTTCCCTGTTCCAACAGCACATGCGCGAACTCTCATCCAGTATATTTGTTGTGCCTATGTAATATGGCAAACGTTTACAATCTGGAGCGAGAGTGGGCCCCTCCCCTGTATCCTCATGCTGTGGGTGCGCTCCCACCCCAGCCTAACGGAGGCACGCACAAGCTGCTGAATTGCTGCTGCTTGTGCTCCCTATTAAAGTCTATCAGAGCCATTTGCCAAATGACATGGCCACGGCTCTAATTGGATGAGAGCCCCTGCATGCTCTATTGCACTGAAAAGAGGTGAGTTTTTCTGGGGGGTTTTTACACAGCAGGGCATGAAACAAAATCCAGTATTGTCAAAATCCCAGGTTTTGTTGTGCTTTAAAGCTGACCTCCAATAAAAAAGTCATATTATCCCACCCAGAAGTGGCAGAGATCTTGTGTGACCATTGCCTTCCTGGACCTCAGGTGCCCTGGCAGGTGTAACTTTGCAGCGCTTAAGAGTTCTGATCCGGCAATGTTCCCACAAGACCTTTGCCACAAGTGGACCTTCAGGAGTGCTCCCTCTGCCTCTCTTCTTCTGGGTATTTTTATTTAAACTCATGCTTGTGAAGATTAAAGGGTTACTAAATAAACAAAAACAAACAGGTACCCAGCCTCACTCCCGTGCAGAAGCGGCAACCCTGTCCCCCTCCTGGAAAGGCTCCCTGTATGTTGGTCAGAGTAGACCTATAGTAGAGGCAGCTGGAGTTAGTAGTATTTTCTTGAAGACGTTTGCTAGTTGTCTCGGGTTAGACTGACTTGCACAGAAATGTCTGCATTCATTCTAAATAAAGAAGTTCTACATTTTTTTGGTTCTGTGATAAGACACCCTAGTGACTGCTAAGTGGACATGAATAATATTGTGATCACTGTATTTAAGGTGTTCCCCGACCTGTACTTTTGTTACTTTGTCTGGTACATTGATTAGTATTAAGTCCAGTATAACCCTCCCTTGTTGAAGCTTGAACTTGTTGGGAAAGGTAGCCATATTTTGTCTTAGACAAAAAACAGTTATCTTCATGAGAGCCACAGGTTTCAGTGTCCAAATCTATATCTGCATAGTTAAAGTCCCCCATAATAACTACCTCATTTAAATTAACGAATATCTATTTGCTTTAGCATCAAGTTTTTTGTGGATTCTGATATATCTGGAGGTTTGTAGCAAACCACCATCAGTATTTTATTTATGTTTATCACTTCATGTATTTTTATCCATACAAACTCCACATGGTCATTTCCCTCACATATATCTTCCCACAGAATGGGGTGTAGAGAGGATTTTACAAACAAGCAGATTCCACCCTCTTTTCCTTTCTTATGGTCTCTCCTACATACACAGTATCGTCCAGTCAGAGCTTTCATCCAGCTTTCATTCATGCAATGTCTTGATTACTCCCACATTCTTCTGTTTTTATCGGTTCTAGTTCATCCATTCCAAACTCCTTTTTACTGCAATTTTTGAGCCACCTGTTTACCCCCCGCTGACTCTGTGGTGTGGCTCTTGGTACTGGTAGTATTTCTGAGAATACTACAGTTGAGATCCTTGACTTAAGCTTACGGTCTAAATCCCTGAAATCATCCACCTACTTCTTCCTTTTACATTGGTGCCAATATAAACCATGACCACTTTGTTTTCACCAGCCCCTCCCAATAATCTATTAGCCCAATTTGCGATATGCTGAACTCTTGCCCCAGGAAGGCAACACACTGTCCATCGATCCCATTACTTGTGACCAATTGCCCTGTTTGTTCCCCTAATAACCCACTACCAGCACCTGCCTTCCCTGGCCCTCCTTACTGGAGCAGACAGTGGTGTTGTCTTGCTGCAGCAGTGCCACCTCTGAGCTAACATCCTTCTTGTTGGGGGGTACCAGCTCTGGGCTAGCCTCTGAGTAACTTTTACCCCTACCCGCCTTCTAACTTTTATCCAGCTAGCTGCCTCATTATTCTGTTTTTCTTCTTTCCAGCATATCAGTGGTTCTGTGTTGCCAGTTGCGCTTTTAGATCGACAATGTCATCTTCCAAATGTGCAATGCACACACATCCCGAACAGCCGTATGCACCCCGACCGGTTGATCAAGCAGTGCATATATAGCACAAGATGTACACTGAACAGCACATTTAGGCATAGAGCACATTATAACAATTTGTTGGAACACAAATCCCTTTATAAACAGAAGAATTTACAAACAATCAAATAAACACTCCATGAATTCAAACATTCAAAGGTACATACTTAAAGCTGCAGCAATTCTGCTTGTAACTTCTGCTTTAATTCCTGCTTTACTCATAATTACCTATTATGCTGCTTTACAACTAACCCCCCCCCCCCCCCCCCCCCCCGCTTAGCAAGGATCCTAGACAGGAAAAACGTATACTTTTTTGGCTTAAATTTGTGTCATAGCTTACAACATGAGTTTCTGCTTTAACCCACACTTACCCAGCAGCACTTGCAGAGCAGGACTTGCAGAGCCATATACACATACTATCCATGTGCAAATTAACATAATATGCAAATAACAACCAGATTGCAACCAGTATATGTTTACTTGATGAGCGGTATTGTACTTCAGATTCACTAGGCATTAGGAGCGTCCTCGTGGGAGTGGAGGCCTTCTTTCTGTGGCCCAGGTCAATGACCATTCGAAAGGAACGCTGCCTTCACTGTGACCGAAATTGCAGGGTAAGTTGTACAACAGCTTCCTGCTTCTGCATCCTTTAGGTGAAGCTGGCTCAGCAGCCCATCAACCAGCTTTTCTGTGTTTGGGCCGAATGCTGAACTTGAACACAGACTTTTGACTGAAGTCCATGTTCAGGTTTGGGACCCCGAACTCGCAAAGTTCAGTACTAACCCGAACTTTGCAGTTCGGGTTCACTCAATATTATAGAGCGTTATTAATGTACTTTTATTTTTTTTGGTATCCTAAAAACTATCCAAGAATCATCTTATCTCATTGCATTATATAGAAAGAGATCCAGGACCACTAATCCAATTCACCAAACATATGTTTAATTACATTTTGTTTTATTAACCATAACTGTGCAGAAATTAATTGCATTGATAGCCACATCCGTTTTAACGATTGCACCGTATTACGCAGACATATGAATGGCTCTTGTGTCATTTTGCTCAATAATAATTTGAAAATTTATGGTGGACAGCAGTACAACTAATCAATGTGAAACACTGATTAATGTATTAATGTAATTACTTAGCGCAGGACTCACTTGCACAAGAAAACATGTCTCATTTGCTTTCATTAACATGAGGAATGTCATAAAAATATCACATTTGTGGTTTGGGATGAACGTAAATTGCTTTCTCCTTAGTAGATGCATGTGCTATGTTATGGTTCCTCTAGCGCGGGGAAGTTACAGTGGTTTGATTATGAGTATTGATGTGGGGGAAAGACAATGAAGAGGCCACAGTTAGAACTACAATGGTCAGGGGCACTTGTAAAAGTCTGAGCAATTAAAAACATAAACTATGTAAAATAACATATAAAATACATTTTTTGAGGAATGTTCAGATAATTCTTCATGGGGCAGAAGCTTACAAAATAGTCATGTGTCCAACCAAGGGCACTCCAAGGGAGATTTGGAGAGATTGCAAAAGGCACAGCATAGATTTAAGTCTGTGAAGGTTTTCATTCCTCTAGGACATTGTATATCTGTAGGAATAAATCAAGACAACAGGGCTTGCAAAGAAAAATAAAACAGACAGTTAAGTTGCCAAGACTTATTCCTACAGATGTAATATGGTTTTAGGTAAAGTATAGGGTGAAAAAATGTGAGTATTATCTAGCACTGCTTTAGGTTGAACATAACCCTGCATTCAGACCAACTTAACCAGAGCCTGAGCCAGATTTTGGTAATTCTTCTTCCTACAACCACTTTTACTCATTGCCTCCCATTTATTTATATAGCTCAATCTTCTTCTGTAGTGCTTTATAATACTAAAGCTTTAATACCATCTCTTTAAGAGCGGCCACATCCACTATGACCTGTCGACATGTGCAATGCTTTAGCCTCAACTGCTGAACACATTTGTTGACTGGCTGAGGAGTACATTGGGCATGGGACTTAGCAGCTTGTGCAATGGTCAAATATGACTTCGGCCTGCGGAAAAGTCATCACCCCTGTTCCCCACTCTCCAGAGCAGCCTGACAGATTAACAAGACTTAGAAAATTTGCACATGTATTTAATTTTTTACCTGGTCCACGTTCCAGCACCGCCTTCACAGACGATGGGACTGCAAGAGGCCAATCGGGCTGGTTGAGGCTTTATTGTAGTTTGCCCTGAACATCTGTCACCAAGGTAGCCAGGCTTACCTTATTATTCAGGTCATAAAAGACTTGGGGCCCAGCCATCACATTATAGGTTATGGGAGTACCCAGATACAATATAGGCAATATTGTGTCTCGGACCCCTTTACGCTGCTTTGGGTGAAGTGGTATGAAGGGACCCTTTTAGAATGCTGTGGAGTGGGAGTATAATGAAAAAACTAAAGATTCCGACACAGTTTGCAAGTTGAACTAAGGATCAATGTTTATTAAAACTAACAATGGTGAGGTCCAGAGGAAGAGTGAGGGTTTTGGTGGAGGAATGGAAGTAGGGACAGTGTCAGGAGTTTCAGTGACGTGTGGTTGGATACCTGGAGAAGGCCCTGTAAAGACATGCAGGTATTAGAGCAATAGAAGTGTAAAGTGTTAGACAGTATATACATGTATCTATAGATAGACTTAGTCTAATTTCCCGAAATATGGTGGGGCCATGGACCCTGGGTGTGTCCATGGTTGAGGCAGAGATGTTGAAGGAGCTGCTGGAGGAATGCCGTCCTGAGGGAAGGCTGGCCTGGTCCTGAGGGAAGGCTGGCCTGGTCCTGAGCAGGCTCTGTGCAATTGAGGCAATCCTCAACACTGTCTAAATAATAAGAAAGCCCCTCTGGACAAATACCAAGTGTTCCCACTAGGTACATTGCCCAACTTTCCCTGGAAGTTTCCTCCTCTGGTCCCAGTGTTGGTGGGGTCTTTGGTTGGAGGGTCCTTGCACATAGTGCACTGGAATTAGGGCCTCAATAATACCCCTAAAGGGAGGGCTCTCTTGAGGCCATAACAGCTAGAAACCCCAGGGGCATAGTACTACTTAATCTATGGGGATGGGCTCCAAAGCTGGCATCAAGCCAGGCTCATCTGGACCTGGGTAGTGGCTCAGGCTTGGGGCTAAGGATGGAAGAGTGGTTAGCATCACGAGGGTGTGTCTCCATGGCTCCATTGTGCAGCTAGATCTGGGACAACAGAGGATGTGAAGGAGGAACCAGTCAGAAGGAGGAGAAAGGGTTCAGTATGGGGTTTTTTTCTTGGTGTAGGTGAGTGTCTCACAGGTGGGGCCCTATCCTAGCGATATGCCCCCTCACAATGACCATTTTACATCATCAAATTCCGGGTCGATATTGACTTTGAGGTTTGGCATCCGGGGTCAAGATTAGGTCAGATTCTGGTCCCGAACCAAACATTTTTCTAATGTTCGGCAAAACCCGTTGGCCCCGAACATCCATGGGTTCCCCCATCTTTAGTAGACTCTAGAAAGTCTTTAGTATATTGCACTGCTTTAATGGTATAAATCATACCCTACTGGTAAAATAGTTCTGTATTTTTACTATATGTTAATGGCTGACCCTTAACTGTTGTACCCCATTCCCCTGTGTTTAGCCCCATGCCTGATGCCGAGAGTCCTAGATCTCCCCTGGAATTTGGGGACCCTACAGCCTCTCTGCTCATTTTATTTTTATGTATATCTTGCAATGATAAGAAGAAAACACTCTTGACAATCACTCCTATTTTAATTGCAGTAGGGTTAATTAGAAAGTAAGCTCCTAGTTCTAGTGATTATTAGGTTTTGTGAACCAGCTCGCACTCCCGGTATTTGGCAATGACATTTCTAATTGGCTGGCTGATTCCGGAATTAATTGGTCTCCTCTTTCATCTAGCTGTGATACAATTTAATTAGTTGCTTACCCTTGTCATTAATGCTGAAAGGGTTAGTCACTTGGGGGGCTCAGCTCTTCTTAATGGCGGAAAAGTGCTTTAAGGGTTAATTTATACCCTTTTGGCTCACTGGGCAATTTGTTTGCTGTCGTCTAAAGAAGAGCCCCACCACTCATTATTTGTATCTAAATGGATAGATAAAAGCATTGCAAATGGATTAATTGATGCAAAGGGGAACTCCGCTGTTTTGAGTAAATTAGTTAGTAGGATAGAATGGAATAGTGCCATTTGCACTTAACCACCATTAGCAATTCATTGGGATAAAGGCAAGCATCTGCAAATCAGTGTTTAAAGAGGGAGAGATATGGGTTTATGGATTCCAGTAAGCAACATTCTGGCAACAACAACTCTTCCAGCACTTGATTTCATTTACATTTATCCCCTACATGGCCTTGTCTTTCATAACTCTTGGTTGGGAACGTCTTCTACCACCCCAAAATAAACATAGTTATTCACAAAAAAATATCATATGGCAATGATAAGGCTCGCTGTCCTTATGTCAGATGGATGGCCGGGATTTAAGAAGGAGGAGCTGTGCCTAACTAAATGCTTACTGAGCTAAACCCTAAGACACCAAGCGGGGGTCACCACTACTACTTGGCAGAATACAAGAGTGAGGTGACTTCCCATTTGAAGTGTGGTACTTCAGGTAGATGAGCAGAAACAGAATATCCAAGCTGAGATCAAGGCTCACCAGTTTAGGTTCATTATGGGTTGAAAACCAGGGAGCAAACCAGGGGTCAAACCAGGAGATCAGTCCAAGATCATGCCATGAAATTCATTCACACAGAAAATCTAAAAAAGCAGTCTCTGCAATTCTCTGCATGCCAATCATGCATTTTAGCTTAATGTGCACTTAACCTTTTTGGGCTGCTCATCTACTCCATCTGGAAATCAGTGTGCAGAGGTAGAGATAGGGGGTTATGGATTCCATTATGCAGTTTCCTGGCAACAACAACTCTTGCAGTTGTGGTGTCACCACGATGACCCAATGGCAGGATGTAGGAATGAGGTGGATTCTGTGTGGAAGTTCAGGTAGATGAGTAGAAACTGAATGCCCAAGCTGAGGTCCTGGGTAACAAGCAAAGGTTCAGTATGAGCAGAGCCAAAGATCTGTTTGGATGGCTACGGCTCAGAATCTAGCCAGGGATCAAGCCAGGAGATCAGTCCAGTACTGAGAATTGCCAAAACAGTCCAAGGTCCTACCAGAAATCCCTCTACAAGGAGAATCTAGAGAATACAGTTCACCACAGGACTCAGAAGAACCACGCCTTGGTCCTCGGGATAAGGCTTGAGGATTAAGCAGGATTATGCAGGTCATTCATGCTTTTTTAACATTACTGTGTTCTTAAATTTTCATACGTACACATGCCCCAAGAAACAGACATCCATGCATGCACCAAAGGTCAGATAATTTTATTCTCACATTGGCAGACTGGCCATAGGGAGCACAGGGAGACTGCTTTAGGGCTGGCTGGGCGCAACCATCAAGTGAATGTGGCCACCCATGATTTGTTCCAGCAATGCTAAACTCTCACCCGATAAATGCTTTTGATGACTGGCTAGAGTCACACTACAGTTGGTGCTCAGCAGCCTATAGGCTGGCTATGAACAGTGAAATCTTGGGATTATTCTTGGCCCCAGTTCGTCCATAAATGCTGATGTGACGTACATTAAGGAACCGCCATCCTGGATGTAGAAGGCAATTGTGTCCATACTTCCACATGCAAAAGAGTAAGAAATGCCAAGTGTTTTCATATTTTTGTGGAAAATGCACATCCCAGTTAGACAGTGCTTGACAAATGCTTTTTCTTTCAACAAATTATTAGAGATATTTTTACATATTAACAAAAGTAAGGTATACAGATGCTACATGGAGTATTTATAACTAGAAATTAGGGAAGTCCATGTAAATCTAAGGAAGACCAGGTGAAGCGCGCTTTACCTGCATTGAAGTTCTGTCTCCCTGCATTGAAGTTCTTCAAATTCTGTGAAAAAAACGGACCAACACTCTTCCAAGAAACAGTGCTCATATGCATCTCTCCCTAAGGCAATTACAATTGCTGCACATAAAAATGTATTTACCTTCTTGTAACTCCTGCTGTGGTTGATTTGCTCCCCTCAATACTGTCCTATGGATCTGCCAATGGAGTGAATGAATGGGGGTTTCCTGACACTTTACATGGGGGTTAAGTCAATCCAGGCAGCAGCATAGCTGGGATGCTGGGAAAGGAAGAAACCTCCCGGTGCTCCAAAAAGGCCGCAACCATGAGAAAAGTGGTGAGGCAGCGTTTCAGCTTTGAGTGGATGCAGGAGCAAATGTATGTTCTGACAATTATTTGGTATCATACTTTCAGATAGGGCATGTCATTTTTGGGGAGTTTTTTTCAACTGTGCATGGCTGTTAGTCCAGTGCAGCAAAATATAGGTCAGATTTCAATTCAAAGGTAATTCCACTTTCAATGACATTTTTTAACATTTCCATTATTGTGTGCCAAAATTATGTGTCCAATGCGAGGCTGGCTTGTTATTTTTTTCTTTTCTAGTTGTTTGTTACTCTGTGTTATAAAAGAAAACAGTTTTTCCTAGCAACAATGTGTTTACCTTAGCAATCCAATGGGTGCATTTGATGTACAGATAAGAGACTGTCTAACTTTGGCTTTCTAATTATCTGATTGGTCAAAGCAAAGACAAAAGGTTTAACCACCTTTGCTGTAATTCAGCTTCTGCAGATAGCAGGGAACACAATCTTGTATTCCAGTAGCTAAAGAGTCACTGCTTAGACTTAGCCAAAGCTGCTGATTAGCTCATCTGTTACACTGGAAGAATTCTGTGACTTGTAGTCGGTAGTTTTGACTCAAAGCAATTAAACCACTCCCACTGTAGCAAAATGGAGCCACAGGAATATGAAAAAATTGTAAATCACGGGTATGGTGGCACAATTCTAACACAAATGATTTGTTTGCATTCCAAAAGAGGAAAACAATAAGGCAGAACTCCAAACACCTGACAAAAAAGTTTTTCTTCAAACGGACCTTCACCCTGAATAAGAGCCAATCTTATATGTTTCCCCCACCCTGTGCATACAGATCACAACCTTAATTAAAAATCATCCTACCTGCATCTACTGCATGTTATGAGCCTTTAAACATCCAAGATGGTGGCTCATGGAGCATCAGGCAGCCTGCAAACAGGAAGTGCCTTCTGACTATGACGCTCTGCATACTGGGATCGCTGTCCTTTCCCTGACCCCAGCTCTGCTCTGTCTGTGCAAAGCACAGCTATAACCCCGTCCCCTGTACTTTATCCTGCCCTACTGTCCTCAGTATGTGTGATGCTTCTGAGTCAAGATGGCGGCACCTGTATCCTAGAGTCCTGAACAGAGTTGCAGCCCGGTGGAGGAAAGAATAATAAGTAAGTGACAAAAAACTTAAAATATATTCATTTTAGATGCTGGGGAATAATTTTTAAGGGTTTGGGCTTTTCATTAAAGTGGACCAACACCCAGGGGTGATCGGCCCGGGAATCTATAAGATTCCCGTGCCGATCACCTCCCTCACCGCTGGTCATCCGAGATCGGGATGTCCCACGGGGAGAAACCCCCCCCAAAAGCCCCAAAAAACCTTACCTTATCGGCGACGGATCAGCCGCCGCCACCTCCCGCGCGCCCCTCTAGCAGTGCGCGCGCCCACGCCGGCCGTTTGTGAATGGCCGGCGCGGGCGCGCGCCCTGTAAGAGGGACTCGCGGGAGGGTCGCTTGTCCATCGCCGAAAAGGTACGTTTTTTGGGGCTTTTGGGGGGTTTCACACAGCGGGGCATCCTGATCTCGGATGCCCCGCTGAAATGGACCAACACCCAGGATAGTGAAAATCCTGGGTGTTGGTCCACTTTAAATCATGCTGAAAGTTCGGTTAAAGAGTATGTCCAAGCACCTCAAATTTGAACTAGCAGCCACACCCCTGATCCCCTCCCTGGAGAAACTATTGATTTGGAGCAATAGAAAAAGGAAAGACTCACCCTGTGATCCTACTCTCAGTGCACACGGTGGCTTGGCTCTCTTGTATGGCAGGAGATGGCTACCATAGCTTGGAGATCCTCTTAAAGTGGACCAACACCCAGGATTTTGACTATCCTGGGTGTTGGTCCACTTAGGTGGGGCACCCCGATCGGGGGTGCCCCGCTGTGTGAAACCCCCCTGATCGCCGCAAAAACTCACCTCTCCCCGCTCCCACGTGACCTTGTCCGGCCAATGACAGCGCTCAGAGCCGCTCTGGTATGCGCGTCCAAAGCCGCTTGGACGCGCATACCAGAGCGGCTCTGAGCGCTGTCATTGGCTGCATCTCTTGCTTCCCTCTAACAGGGAGCGCGCCTGCGCCGGCCATTCACAAAACGGCCGGCGCGGGAACGCGCCTTGCTAGAGGGAAGCGAGAGACGCGCCCGCGTCTCGCGCATGCGCCGTTGGATCTCCGGTAAGGTAAGGTTTGTGGGCCTCCTGGGGGGTTCCTCCCCGCAGGACATCCCGATTTCGGATGCCCCGCGGGGAGGGATCTGATCGGTCTGGGAATCTTATAGATTCCCGGGCCGATCCCCCCTGGGTGTTGGTCCACTTTAAACCCCAATCCAAGTAGCTACATTTTTAATTGAATAATATATGGCCTGTTTCAGTTTTTTTCTTACCATTACATTACAATATTTAGATAATGTGGATCAGAGTTTTTCCTTCAAACCTAAAATGATAGAAGAATAACGATGCAGGTTTTATTAGTCTCTGTAAAGTTGCACAGTTTTATGACTGTGTAGCTAAAGCTCTGCACAGGACCGTGAACTCAACATAATTTGCCTTATGAATAAACAATGTGACACAATACAAGCGTGCTGGAGAAGAGGGTCCATATGAGCATGAATTACAAGACATTTGTAATCTGCATTTCTACAAGTGGTGAATTATACATTGTACATTCCATTTGTCTGAAAAATGCATGATTTCTCCTTTGTGCTTTGATGAAAGAGTCGCAGAGAGTTGTGTCTCCCAGGTCACCTTCTGCTTTGTTGTCCTATTTTGAACTAAGCTGAGGAACCTGGCTGGGCGACTGCAAAGGTAACAGAAATACATTTACACCATTACATGAATTCTTTTATGAGCCGGGGGAAAAGGTGGGCTTCTGTTGTGTCGCATCACTGCTGCCATTTCATTGAATTAAGCTGTGTTTTGCAAAGATATAGATGGGAGTAAGTATAAGTAGTTGGAATAGAAGCAGAAATGTATTTTCAGTATTCTTATTTTTATAATATTATATGTGATTAGAAATAGAATGAGTAATGAGAAATAAATGAGTCATTCACCCCTGGACCTAAAGAAAGAGAACATAGGAGGTAGGTAAGTATCATTATTTTATTATTATTAGTTGTAGTAACTAATGTTGCTGTTTGAAGCCTCCAATTGCCATCCTTAAACCGGACCTTCAGCGTGATTTAATGAAAAGCCCAAACTCTTAAAAAATGGTTCCCCAGCATCTAAAATTAATATATTTTACGTTTTTAGTCACTAACTTATTATTCTTTCCCCCACTGGGCTGCAACTCTGTTCAGGAATATAGGATATGGACGCTGCCATCTTGACTCAGAAGCATCACACTTACTGAGGAGAGGAGAGTGGGATAAGGTACAGGGGGGCGGGTTATAGCTGTGCTTTGCTCAGACAGAGCAGAGCTGGGGTCAGGTAAAGGTCAGCAGTCCCAGAATGCAGAGCAACACAGTCAGGAGGCACTTCCTGTTTGTAGGCTGCCTGATAAGATGGCGGCTTCCATAAGCCGCCATCTTGGATGTTTAAAGGCTCATAACATGCAGTAGATGCAGGTAGGATGATTTTTAATGTGAGCAATCTGTATGTACAGGGTGTGGGAAACATATAAGATAGACTCTTATTCAGAGTGAAGGTCCGCTTTAATCTTCCTGGTGACAGATTCACTTTAACACATTTAAACCGGACTAACAGCCTGGCACAGTTGGAAAAGAAAGGTAGCGCCCATTTTGGAGCTTCCTCTTCCAACTGACATAACTGAAATACACAGTAACAGAAAGGCCAACACGACTTCCTGTTTGCAGGTGGCCTGCAAGCCCATGAGCACCCATCTTGTTTTTAAAATTTATTCTAGTAGGCACTTGAAAAAGGTACATTTTTTGTGCAGCAATCTAAGTTGCCCTGGAGAGGGATGCATATGAGCACCATTTGTTGTGTTGGTCTGATTTAAGTGGTTCTATACCCAGAAAGGAAGCTTAAGTCGTCATCTTCTATCCCCAGTCCAGTGCCCTAAGACAGCATGTGTGTTTACTTTTACTAAATCCTTTGCTCAATAGTCATAAAAACACTAACAGGAAGCAGAATGATGTTTGAATGGCATGGAATAGGGGGTGGCACCTTGTGAATCATATCTGTAGACTTTTGAAGACGAGAAGGGGGAGGGGAGAAAATAAATGAGCATAACATTTTTTGCAATTAAGCCACACCCCCTGGTCATGACCATGTCACACCCATAACTAGTGGTGTAACTAAATGTGTGGTACGAACATTGAATGGGACCATTTCAATACAATAACTTTTTTTTGTCTTTTTCTGACATTTAATTTTTTAATTGTATGCAGCTAGACAACTAAAGACTGAAACAAATGGTGCCTCCTTTCTCTAAATGATGCCAAATGAGCACAAATATAAGAAATAAGGTGGAGAAGCAAAAATGATGGGCCCCCCTGACCTTCTGGGCTCCGGTGTGGTTGCACCCTCTACACCCCCTTAAGTTACACTCCTGCCCCTTACCCATAACTCTAGACAGATCATGAAAGGAAAAGGTAAGTGTCCACCCCCAAGTATATGTATGCCACTGTATCTTCGGGGATCTTGATTAGGGATGCCCCACAGTCCAAAACCCTATGAACCTCCCACAGTCAGAATCATATAGTCAATATAGTGAAGGGATGGGGATGCTGCCACATTTGATCAGCACTGAATGATGCAATTAGATGAGTATGTGGCCATGCTGGGCCGTTATCATCGATTATTAGCCCATTTTTTTTACCCCTGATGGGGGTCAGATGGGGCCATTGTAAATAAATGTTCATAATCCTTTCTTTTTTCGGTATTATTTTTGTGTGCTGCGCTGCGCTTGTGCCTTTACACCACAATAGTGGTGGAACACACAGTGTGAAAGGATCCGGAGAGGCTGATTCATTAATAGCGACAGATAGCGACTGTTGAGCGACTGTAGCGGTATTTTGACAGCGACCGCTAGTAGTCGCTGTGCTTGGCCATTGTTCGGTGGATGATAGCGACTCAGTCGGTGTGCCGTAATGTTGAATACAAGATGCTGAGTCACTATTTGACAGGTTCGCTGTTGTATGGGAGCGCATGATAGCGACTGGACATAGCGACCGGCACCCACCATATTCATTAAAAAATCAGCCTTAAAAATTCCTAGCGCTGTGAAATGCATGTTTAAATCCCAGATTGCAGTAGGCGATGTGTTAAAAGTAGTTTTTTAACCCCCTAACCACCCAAAAAAAATTGAATGATTTTGAAATAATATTCAAACCTGAATAGTTTAAAATCAGACCTGTAATATCAATTCTGCAAAAAAAAAAATTTTTTTTTAAATCCCCAAAAAATACATTTTCAAAGGAAGAAGTGTTCACAGATTTTTTTTTTGAAATGTAAAAAAAAAAATATATATATATATAAAAAAATAATTATTAATTAAAATACATTCTGCCATTGAAATGCATTGGAGAGCGCCACGTAGCAAGAGGTCATACCTGTCGCTGTTCAAGGTTGTTCGCTGGCGCTGTGGGATGAGGCTGGGATAATGATGAATGAGTTGCTAGGTGGCGCCATCTCAGTCGCTAAGCAGTATCGGCTTGATAAATGTGTGATTGTGGAGGGGAGCCGGCGTTCTAGTTGCGGTACCTGGCTTTACTGGCCGGCTCCCCAGTCGCTATCTGTCGCTATCTTTCGCTATTCCTTGATAAATAAGGCCCTAAGTCTCCTTTTATGTATTTACAGTGCAGATCTTAGATCAGGGGTGCCCTCAGGCACGAGAGACACCCTACTTACCTTCCACCCACCCCAGCACCACACATATCTCACCTGCAGCACCAGTATAGTACATAAGAAGCCAGTGCAGTTGGGGGTATGGCATTAGTAAGGCGAACTTTCATTGAAATCAATGGACGCCTCCATACACAAGTAACACATTTTTTTTGCACTTGCACAAAAAATGGTATTTTGTTATAATTTATTTATTAGAGGTAGACTAGACTGGGTTATGGGTGAGGTTAGCTGCATCTTGGGGTCTACACCCAACCTAGCCAGCCAGCCCCAAACAAGTGCAGCCAAGTGGGATACTCACAGGTCTCTGTGAAAATTCAGAAATTCTTAATATGACAGATTGGTCTGGTGACAGTTAGTTAGGCAGTAGTTGGTCAGTTAGTAGTTAGGTAGAAGTTAGAACCCTCTTTGGTCAGGTAGATCTGATAGGAGTGATAGAATATATGTAGCTAGCTGCAGTAAGTCACTACAACACTAGTTAGACCCTAGTGCATAAATAGGAATAACAAATTAGATATATAGGGTTAAATGAGCAGTTAGGAGTTAGGTCATGTAGTAAAACTAGAAGTAGCTCAGAAAGTTTGGAACTGGTTTAGGTAGGTCTGTAGGGAAGGCTGTGCAGTCTGGGTGTTTTCATAAATCCAAAGTTGAACACATCAAAGTCTATAGGGAAAAATGGGCCTTTCTCTTTGACCCTTTTTTATTATTTAAAAAAATGTCCTCCCACCAGCCCGGGGGAATCAGATATAGTAGGCACAGTGGAAGTTCCACCTGGCAGTGGGGTGTCCAGTCCTGCAGTGCGTTTTTGGGGGGCATTGGCAAAACACCCACCCACATTTTGCTGTCCCTCCACTTCTCTTTGAACGCACCCTGGCATCCCACGCCAGTCAGGTATAGTGACCTTCATCAAGAAGGGATTCTAAACTTCAAATGTCCACTCCATTTATTGCAATGGTGAAGGAGTGTTGTGGTGTGGGGCATACTGGTCCTGGCATTTTCCTGTCTTGGCTACACCCATGTGAACTACCCAATGTCTCCTATAATTTTGCTGACCCTTGACTGATATATACAGGACTGGATTAAGTGCAGTGGAGGCCCCTGGGCACAAAATCTGGTGGAGGCCCCCCCGATTTTTTTTTCTCTAAAATAATTGAACAGCCAAGTAACTGATTGGTGGTTGTGTGGCACCCGGCCACTTACTGGAACATCAGATTGAGTCCCTTGCTGCTCGGGAACTCCTGCCTTGCCATTCTGGAGGGGGGTGTAGTTGCCCAGCTGGTCCAGCAGAAGACAGCTCCCCGCATTGAGCTGCCAGCGGCTGTGCTTGGTGGCTTATGTGCAGTGAGCGGTCGCCAATTAACAGCTCTGCACCCACCCATCCCTGTAGCGTTGCTGACTGAGGCTTGCCCAGATATCTTAGTTACTGGCCCCGCGTACCATCAGACCAAATACTGAAAAACCTCCTGGACCAGAGCATAAACTAAAGGATGGTGGAGGCCCCCTTTGCAGGGCAAGTAGTGGAGGTTCCGGGGTGCTCGCCCCTTGCGCCCCCCCCCTCATAATCCGGTCCTGAATATATAGTATCCCATTCAGAGTTCAGAGTGATTATTACAAAAAGTTAATAGTTAATATATGGATGCAATTCAATACCAAATATGGATATATATAAAGAAGAAGAAGACATTCTGATACTGGGACCGCTTATTGTAGTTTGGTATCAGTATGCGTTGCTGGTGGAGTGAGCACTTTCCCATCAATATGCTTTATTCATGGAGGGATTCTGATAACTATAAGCAGCAGAACCACTTTGATTTAGGGCTGAGAACAATGGCTCAGAGCCACTCACCAAATCAGCAAGTCCCCACTGTGATAGATGATCTGATGCCCATGGGACATGACAGCGGGGTATTCATGAAATGTTCTTCTAAGACAATTAAGAAACATATGCCAGAACCATGGGGATTAGTGTTCAGATACAAGATTGTAACTCAATCTGCAGAAAAAGTCATATTTTATACATCTGACATAGGATGAAATATTTTTATTTAGATTCATTTTCTTAGGAAAAAGTCTCATTTTTCATCCATCTGAATGTTTTGCTGGTGAAAAGAACAGAACCGATATGTTTAAAGGGCAGTTCAAGCCAAACAAATAAATTAATAATTGCTTCACTCACTATAGCATGTAGGGAAGGCACGTGCTAAACCTCTGTGGCTAGCAGCAGAGGAAGCAACTTTTTTACACCTTTATTTTGCAAAAGCTTACAGTAGCATCATAAACTGGGCCAATTTCAGCCTGCTGGATACCTAGGCACTGATTTCCAGAGATACCTTAAATCAGGGGTTCTCAACCTTTTGACAAGCCGGGGGCAACTTAAATGATTTGGAACCTGTTTGCAGGCCTCAATGAATAAATTCAGAATGTTATCATTTGAATTAGCATATTGAAGATTTTTTACAACAATTAGGATACCCACAAACTCCCCTCGTATGTCCACCACACCCATACATTCATATGTAACAGTCCCCACATTGCGGCAATGCACATGCTGATTGGCTAACCTCTCTGAATATGTGGGTCCCTTATTTACAGCCCCCTCCCCCAGTCCCACATCCTAACGATGGTCCCAATACTCAACACATCTAAGCTCCCACCAATGCTAAGTTATTATAGAAAAACGATTTTACCGAATTCTTGTGAATTAGGATTTCACCCAAGGTTGGTGTTGCACAATGTCACTGCATTCCTCCAAGCCACCATTGGCATTTCTGTTTTCCAATGCACCCCTCCGATATCTCCCTCTGTACAAACGCGCATACTTACTGTACCCCTATTTAACTACTAGTGATGAGCGAGTAGTATTCGACCGAGCCGGTATTCGATCGAATACTACGCTGTTCGTCATACTCGATTTCGATCGAGTACAGCGGCGATGGCGCACTCACAATTCGTTTCCCCTCCCACCTTCCCTGGCGCGTTTTTTACACCAATCACCATGCAGGGGGGGTGGGACAGGTCCTGGGAGGACGCTGGCATCGCGAAAACGGTGTCTACACGCATTGGCTGGAAAAACCATGTGACCTCGAATATACAAAACTCAGCACTTCCTCTTCGTCAGCATTAGCAGCTTGAACTTAGTGAGGGACAGACGCTCACAGCAGGGAAAGACAGGCTGTCGCTGGCAGGGCCCCAGAAGCTCGGGATATCGCTTTTACCACCATCTATACCAGCTACCAGAAGACAAGAGAGTCATTAAGAGCCCTTATTAGGGCTACTACGCTGAACGGTATATGGCTCATATGTAGGCAGGCAGGGCCCCAGAAGCTCAGAATATAGCTTTTACCACCATATATACCAGCTACCAGAAGACAAGAGAGTCATTAAGAGCCCTTATTAGGGCTACTACGCTGAACAGTATATAGCTCATTTTCTATGTAGTCAGGCAGGGCCCCAGAAGCTCAGAATATACCTTTTACCACCATATATACCAGCTACCAGAAGACAAGAGAGTCCTTAAGAGCCCTTATTAGGGCTACTACGCTGAACAGTATATAGCTCATATCCTATGTAGTCAGGCAGGGCCCCAGAAGCTCAGAATATACCTTTTACCACCATATATACCAGCTACCAGAAGACAAGAGAGTCCTTAAGAGCCCTTATTAGGGCTACTATGCTGAACAGTATATAGCTCATTTTCTATGTAGTCAGGCAGGGCCCCAGAAGCTCAGAATATACCTTTTACCACCATATATACCAGCTACCAGAAGACAAGAGAGTCCTTAATCCCTTATTAGTGCTGCTATGTTGAACAGTATATAGCTCATTTTCTATGTAGTCAGGCAGGGCCCCAGAAGCTCAGAATATACCTTTTACCACCATATATACCAGCTACCAGAAGACAAGAGAGTCCTTAAGAGCCCTTATTAGGGCTACTATGCTGAACAGTATATAGCTCATTTTCTATGTAGTCAGGCAGGGCCCCAGAAGCTCAGAATATACCTTTTACCACCATATATACCAGCTACCAGAAGACAAGAGAGTCCTTAAGAGCCCTTATTAGGGCTACTATGCTGAACAGTATATAGCTCATTTTCTATGTAGTCAGGCAGGGCCCCAGAAGCTCAGAATATACCTTTTACCACCATATATACCAGCTACCAGAAGACAAGAGAGTCCTTAATCCCTTATTAGTGCTGCTATGTTGAACAGTATATAGCTCATTTTCTATGTAGTCAGGCAGGGCCCCAGAAGCTCAGAATATACCTTTTACCACCATATATACCAGCTACCAGAAGACAAGAGAGTCCTTAAGAGCCCTTATTAGGGCTACTATGCTGAACAGTATATAGCTCATTTTCTATGTAGTCAGGCAGGGCCCCAGAAGCTCAGAATATACCTTTTACCACCATATATACCAGCTACCAGAAGACAAGAGAGTCCTTAAGAGCCCTTATTAGGGCTACTATGCTGAACAGTATATAGCTCATTTTCTATGTAGTCAGGCAGGGCCCCAGAAGCTCAGAATATACCTTTTACCACCATATATACCAGCTACCAGAAGACAAGAGAGTCCTTAAGAGCCCTTATTAGGGCTACTATGCTGAACAGTATATAGCTCATTTTCTATGTAGTCAGGCAGGGCCCCAGAAGCTCAGAATATACCTTTTACCACCATATATACCAGCTACCAGAAGACAAGAGAGTCCTTAATCCCTTATTAGTGCTGCTATGTTGAACAGTATATAGCTCATATCCTATGTAGTCAGGCAGGGCCCCAGAAGCTCAGAATATACCTTTTACCACCATATATACCAGCTACCAGAAGACAAGAGAGTCCTTAAGAGCCCTTATTAGGGCTACTATGCTGAACAGTATATAGCTCATTTTCTATGTAGTCAGGCAGGGCCCCAGAAGCTCAGAATATACCTTTTACCACCATATATACCAGCTACCAGAAGACAAGAGAGTCCTTAATCCCTTATTAGTGCTGCTATGTTGAACAGTATATAGCTCATATCCTATGTAGTCAGGCAGGGCCCCAGAAGCTCAGAATATACCTTTTACCACCATATATACCAGCTACCAGAAGACAAGAGAGTCCTTAATCCCTTATTAGTGCTGCTATGTTGAACAGTATATAGCTCATTTTCTATGTAGTCAGGCAGGGCCCCAGAAGCTCAGAATATACCTTTTACCACCATATATACCAGCTACCAGAAGACAAGAGAGTCCTTAAGAGCCCTTATTAGGGCTACTATGCTGAACAGTATATAGCTCATTTTCTATGTAGTCAGGCAGGGCCCCAGAAGCTCAGAATATACCTTTTACCACCATATATACCAGCTACCAGAAGACAAGAGAGTCCTTAATCCCTTATTAGTGCTGCTATGTTGAACAGTATATAGCTCATATCCTATGTAGTCAGGCAGGGCCCCAGAAGCTCAGAATATACCTTTTACCACCATATATACCAGCTACCAGAAGACAAGAGAGTCCTTAAGAGCCCTTATTAGGGCTACTATGCTGAACAGTATATAGCTCATTTTCTATGTAGTCAGGCAGGGCCCCAGAAGCTCAGAATATACCTTTTACCACCATATATACCAGCTACCAGAAGACAAGAGAGTCCTTAAGAGCCCTTATTAGGGCTACTATGCTGAACAGTATATAGCTCATTTTCTATGTAGTCAGGCAGGGCCCCAGAAGCTCAGAATATACCTTTTACCACCATATATACCAGCTACCAGAAGACAAGAGAGTCCTTAATCCCTTATTAGTGCTGCTATGTTGAACAGTATATAGCTCATATCCTATGTAGTCAGGCAGGGCCCCAGAAGCTCAGAATATACCTTTTACCACCATATATACCAGCTACCAGAAGACAAGAGAGTCCTTAATCCCTTATTAGTGCTGCTATGTTGAACAGTATATAGCTCATTTTCTATGTAGTCAGGCAGGGCCCCAGAAGCTCAGAATATACCTTTTACCACCATATATACCAGCTACCAGAAGACAAGAGAGTCCTTAAGAGCCCTTATTAGGGCTACTATGCTGAACAGTATATAGCTCATTTTCTATGTAGTCAGGCAGGGCCCCAGAAGCTCAGAATATACCTTTTACCACCATATATACCAGCTACCAGAAGACAAGAGAGTCCTTAAGAGCCCTTATTAGGGCTACTATGCTGAACAGTATATAGCTCATTTTCTATGTAGTCAGGCAGGGCCCCAGAAGCTCAGAATATACCTTTTACCACCATATATACCAGCTACCAGAAGACAAGAGAGTCCTTAAGAGCCCTTATTAGGGCTACTATGCTGAACAGTATATAGCTCATTTTCTATGTAGTCAGGCAGGGCCCCAGAAGCTCAGAATATACCTTTTACCACCATATATACCAGCTACCAGAAGACAAGAGAGTCCTTAATCCCTTATTAGTGCTGCTATGTTGAACAGTATATAGCTCATATCCTATGTAGTCAGGCAGGGCCCCAGAAGCTCAGAATATACCTTTTACCACCATATATACCAGCTACCAGAAGACAAGAGAGTCCTTAAGAGCCCTTATTAGGGCTACTATGCTGAACAGTATATAGCTCATTTTCTATGTAGTCAGGCAGGGCCCCAGAAGCTCAGAATATACCTTTTACCACCATATATACCAGCTACCAGAAGACAAGAGAGTCCTTAAGAGCCCTTATTAGGGCTACTATGCTGAACAATATATAGCTCATTTTCTATGTAGTCAGGCAGGGCCCCAGAAGCTCAGAATATACCTTTTACCACCATATATACCAGCTACCAGAAGACAAGAGAGTCCTTAATCCCTTATTAGTGCTGCTATGTTGAACAGTATATAGCTCATATCCTATGTAGTCAGGCAGGGCCCCAGAAGCTCAGAATATACCTTTTACCACCATATATACCAGCTACCAGAAGACAAGAGAGTCCTTAATCCCTTATTAGTGCTGCTATGTTGAACAGTATATAGCTCATTTTCTATGTAGTCAGGCAGGGCCCCAGAAGCTCAGAATATACCTTTTACCACCATATATACCAGCTACCAGAAGACAAGAGAGTCCTTAAGAGCCCTTATTAGGGCTACTATGCTGAACAGTATATAGCTCATTTTCTATGTAGTCAGGCAGGGCCCCAGAAGCTCAGAATATACCTTTTACCACCATATATACCAGCTACCAGAAGACAAGAGAGTCCTTAAGAGCCCTTATTAGGGCTACTATGCTGAACAGTATATAGCTCATTTTCTATGTAGTCAGGCAGGGCCCCAGAAGCTCAGAATATACCTTTTACCACCATATATACCAGCTACCAGAAGACAAGAGAGTCCTTAAGAGCCCTTATTAGGGCTACTATGCTGAACAGTATATAGCTCATTTTCTATGTAGTCAGGCAGGGCCCCAGAAGCTCAGAATATACCTTTTACCACCATATATACCAGCTACCAGAAGACAAGAGAGTCCTTAATCCCTTATTAGTGCTGCTATGTTGAACAGTATATAGCTCATATCCTATGTAGTCAGGCAGGGCCCCAGAAGCTCAGAATATACCTTTTACCACCATATATACCAGCTACCAGAAGACAAGAGAGTCCTTAATCCCTTATTAGTGCTGCTATGTTGAACAGTATATAGCTCATTTTCTATGTAGTCAGGCAGGGCCCCAGAAGCTCAGAATATACCTTTTACCACCATATATACCAGCTACCAGAAGACAAGAGAGTCCTTAAGAGCCCTTATTAGGGCTACTATGCTGAACAGTATATAGCTCATTTTCTATGTAGTCAGGCAGGGCCCCAGAAGCTCAGAATATACCTTTTACCACCATATATACCAGCTACCAGAAGACAAGAGAGTCCTTAAGAGCCCTTATTAGGGCTACTATGCTGAACAGTATATAGCTCATTTTCTATGTAGTCAGGCAGGGCCCCAGAAGCTCAGAATATACCTTTTATCACCATATATACCAGCTACCAGAAGACAAGAGAGTCCTTAATCCCTTATTAGTGCTGCTATGTTGAACAGTATATAGCTCATATCCTATGTAGTCAGGCAGGGCCCCAGAAGCTCAGAATATACCTTTTACCACCATATATACCAGCTACCAGAAGACAAGAGAGTCCTTAATCCCTTATTAGTGCTGCTATGTTGAACAGTATATAGCTCATTTTCTATGTAGTCAGGCAGGGCCCCAGAAGCTCAGAATATACCTTTTACCACCATATATACCAGCTACCAGAAGACAAGAGAGTCATTAAGAGCCCTTATTAGGGCTACTATGCTGAACAGTATATAGCTCTTATGTAGGCAGGCAGGGCCCCAGAAGCTCAGAATATCGCATTTACCACCATATATACCAGCTACCAGAAGACAAGAGAGTCATTGAGAGCCCTTATTAGGGCTGCTATGTTTTAAAAATTGTGTGGAGGCCCAAGAGCTGAGACCTTTTAAAAATTGTGTGGAGGCCCAAGAGCTGAGACCTTTTAAAAATTGTGTGGAGGCCCAAGAGCTGAGACCTTTTAAAAATTGTGTGGAGGCCCAAGAGCTGAGACCTTTTAAAAATTGTGTGGAGGCCCAAGAGCTGAGACCTCTCAAACATTGTGTGGAGGCCCAAGAGCTGAGACCTCTTAAAAATTGTGTGGAGGCCCAAGAGCTGAGACCTTTTAAAAATTGTGTGGAGGCCCAAGAGTTGAGACCTCTTAAAAATTGATTGTATTAAGCCTAAGAGGTGAGCCATAATTTTTTTCATTAATACAGCAATTCTACGGCGGTTAAGGAGGAGGAGGAGGAGGAGGAGGAGGAGGAGGAAATGGCACTTCATACAGATGGCACTTCACTCTTGGCTGCTTTCCACTGTTGTACAAGCAAAGTCCGGGTCAATCCACTTGCTGTTCATTTTGATTAGCGTCAGCCTGTCGGCACTGTCGGTTGACAGGCGGCTGCGCTTATCGGTTATAATGCCCCCGGCTGCGCTGAACACACCCTTTCTGATAGCACGCTGGCGGCAGGGCAGGCAAGCACCTCCAAGGCGTACAGGGACAGTTCCAGCCACGTGTCCAACTTGGAGACCCAGTAAGTGTAGGTCGCCGAGGGATCGGGGAGGACAGGGGTGTGGTCTGCCAGGTAGTCCCGCAACATCCGCCGATACTTGTCCCTCCTGCTGATAGCGGGCCCCGCAGTGATGGAAGTTGCACGAGGGGGTGACGTGAACGTGTCCCACACCTTGCAGAGTGTTCCCCTGGTGGCTGTGGGCCTGATCGATGTTGTCAGACTCTGGGAGACACTCTCCTCTCTGCCGCCAGCGATGCTGGGTGGGAAAATCTGCATCATGTTCTGCAAGAGTTCCCTCTGGTATTCCAGTAATCGATTCGTCCTCTCCTCTACCGGAATAAAAGAGGAGAAGTTATCTTTATACCGGGGGTCCAGGAGTGCGAAGACCCAGTATAGTTTGTTCTCCAATATCCGGACAACACGTATGTCCCGGGAAAAGCAGCCCAGCATGAAGTCAGCCATGTGTGCCAGACTCTGAGTAGGCATGACCTCACTGCCCCCACCAGAAGGATCATTTTCCATTTCCTCCTCTTCCTCCTCCTCTCCGCCCCATCCGCGCTGAACCAATGGGACGCACACAGCCTGACTGCTACCCTCGCCGCCAGCATCCTCTTCCACAGCCACCTCCACGTTGTCCTCCTCCTCCTCATCCTCCTCCTGCAACTGCCACCGAGCAGCAGACAAAAGTGTGGTCTGACTGTCTACCTGCGTTGCGTCTCCTCCTACCCCCATCTCCTCTGTGTGCAATGCGTTCTCCCTTATTGCGATGAGCGATTCTTTAAGGACGCCTAGGAGCGGGATGGTTACGCTCACTATAGCGTCCTCGCTGCTGACCTTCTTAGTGGACTCCTCAAAGATACGCAATACATCGCATATGTCTGCCATCCATGGCCACTCGTGGTTGGCAAACTGAGGGAGCTGAGTTGGAGGCACGCGTGGATGCATCATCTGGTACTCCATCAATGCTTTCTGCTGCTCACACACCCTGGCCAACATGCAATAGGTGGAATTCCAGCGAGTGGGCAGGTCGCACAACAGCCGATGTTGAGGCAAATGGAGGCGTTGCTGGATTTTTTTTTAAGCTAGCAGCAGCTACAGTTGACTTCCGAAAGTGAGCGCACAAGCGCCGCACTTTGACCAGTAGCTCTGCCAGGTTGGGGTAAGTCTTTAGAAACTTTTGTACTACCAAATTAAAAACGTGGGCCAGGCATGGTACGTGATTGAGTTCTGCAAGCTCCAGAGCCGCCACCAGGTTACGGCCGTTATCGCACACGACCATGCCTGGTCCTAGCTGCAGCGGCGACAGCCACATCTCTGTCTGCTGCAATATGGCGTGCCTCACCTCTGCGGCGCTGTGCTTCCTGTCGCCCAAGCTGATGAGCTTAAGCACCGCCTGCTGACGTCTCCCCGTGCCAGTGCTGCAACGCTTCCAGCTAGGGGCTGAGGGCGATGTTAAGGCAGAGGAGGAGGAGGAGGAGGAGGAGGAAGAGGAGGGGGGTCTATCAGAACCTGTGCTGGCAATCTTGGGCGGGGGTGGTATGTAGGCCGTCCCTGTTTGCGACCCCGTCCCCGCTTCCACAACATTCACCCAGTGTGCCGTCAAAGAGATGTAGCGTCCTTGGCCGCAAGCGCTTGTCCACGAGTCGGTGGTCAAGTGGACCTTTGCGCTGACTGCGTACCTCAGGGTCCGCCTGATGTTACGCGACACGTGCTGGTGCAGGGCGGGGACGCCACACCGGGAAAAATAGTGGCGGCTAGGGACGGAATAGCGAGGTGCGGCAGCCGCCATCAGGTCGCGGAAGGCCTGCGTCTCCACAAGCCAAAACGGCAACATCTCCAGGGCCAGCAGTTTGGAGATGAGGCAGGTTAAGGCTTGGGCTTGGGGGTGACTGGAGGCGTACTTCCGCCTGCGGTTGAACGCCTGCGAGATGGACAGTTGATGGGACGAGGAGATGGAAGGTGCAGACGAAGATGCGGGGGAAGGGGGGGCTGAAGGAGAAGGCCCCAAAGTAGCCGAGGCAGAGGCAGATGTGGAGGTGTCCTGGCTGGAGGTCTGGACCGCAGTGGCAGCACACAACAAAGGGGAAGAGGCAGTGGCAGCAAGACGGGGCGCAGGTTGTATTGCGTTTGCTCTCTCCCACTCAGCCCAGTGCTTGAATTCCAAGTGACGGCGCATGCCTGAGGTGGTCAGATTGCTCTTCTCAGAGCCCCTACTCAGTTTTGAGTGGCAGATTGCGCAAACCGCGCTCAGTTTGTCATCCGCGCAAACATTAAAAAATCTCCACACCACAGAAGTACGAGGCCTCGATGGGGGAGCTTCGCGCGACTGCCTGCTGCCGGGAAGAGCTTCGGCCCTGCTGGCTGTGGCCTGCCTTCTCTGTCTGGACTGTCCTCTGCCTCTGGACTGTCCTCTGCCTCTTGCTGCCTTATTCGGTGATGCGCAGACCGCATCTCCACTGCTTTCCCCGCTGGATATCACCCCTGTCCAAGTGGGGTCGGTCATTTCGTCGTCCACCACCTCCTCTTCCACTTCCTCTCTCTGCTCCTCCTCCTGCCCACTGGACATTCCAACAGCCTCCCTTGATGGCAACTGCGTCTCATCATCATCATCGCTCATGATAGCAGATGCTGGTTCCGGGTCCACATCACTAGCAGATGGCGGATGCTCAAGTGTTTGGGCATCACTACAAACAAATTCCTCTGCTAGCTCCTGGGATTCTTGCAGCACATCTGGAAAAGGACCCCGAAAAGAGGTCCTGGGAGGGGTCAAGGGTGGGCTGACTCTGTTGGCCAGGTTGGGAGGAAGGAGGGTCAGAGTGAGACTGTGTGGATGACTGGGTGGTGGACAAGTGACTGGAAGCGTTATCGGCCATCCATTGCACCACCTGTTCACGCTGCTCAGGCTTTAACAGAGGTGTACCCCGCCCCCCGCATAACTGTCCCATAAAGGCAGGGAAGCTGGATGAGCGTAATGCTGGCTGCCCCTCATCAGCACGCATTGTATCCCCACTGGCTTCAACGCGGTTTGTGCCCCCACCAGCATTTCCGCGCCCCCGTCCTCGTCCACGTCCCTTTGCGCTAGCCCTCCGCATTTCAGACGTTTTACTTTTTTGGCCACGCGTTATGCCAAATATAAAAATATTTTTAAGAAGAACACCTGGCTATACAGCCGTATACTGCCAGAAGGTGAAATGGTGCCTATACGCACCGGGTATATAACAAGGTTTTGTTGGTAAAGAGGACACAAAACAGTAGTGCCAAATATAAAAAATATTTTTAAGAAAAACACCTGGCTATACAGCCGTATACTGCCAGAAGGTGAAATGGTGCCTATACGCACCGTGTATAAAACAGTGTTTTGTTGGCACAGAGGACACAAAACAGTAGTGCAAAATATAGTTTTGTATATAGGTGCTAATACACCACTGAAGTCTTACTGTCCCTATTCCAGCATCAGCAGCTACCCCTCACTAAAGCAGCCGTTTTGAGCAGAGTGTATATAGTTTTGTATATAGGTGGTAATACACCACTGAAGTCTTTCTGTCCCTATTCCAGCAGCAGCAGCTACCCCTCACTAAAGCAGCCGTAGCTGCAGCACTAATAAGTGCTCAGCTCTAGGGCCTCCACACAATTTTTAAAAGGTCTCAGCTCTTGGGCCTCCACACAATTTTTAAAAGGTCTCAGCTCTTGGGCCTCCACACAATTTTTAAAAGGTCTCAGCTCTTGGGCCTCCACACAATTTTTAAAAGGTCTCAGCTCTTGGGCCTCCACACAATTTTTAAAAGGTCTCAGCTCTTGGGCCTCCACACAATTTTTAAAAGGTCTCAGCTCTTGGGCCTCCACACAATTTTTAAAAGGTCTCAGCTCTTGGGCCTCCACACAATTTTTAAAAGGTCTCAGCTCTTGGGCCTCCACACAATTTTTAAAAGGTCTCAGCTCTTGGGCCTCCACACAATGTTTGAGAGGTCTCAGCTCTTGGGCCTCCACACAATTTTTAAAAGGTCTCAGCTCTTGGGCCTCCACACAATTTTTAAGAGGTCTCAGCTCTTGGGCCTCCACACAATTTTTAAAAGGTCTCAGCTCTTGGGCCTCCACACAATTTTTAAAAGATCTCAGCTCTTGGGCCTCCACACAATTTTTAAAAGGTCTCAGCTCTTGGGACTCCACACAATGTTTGAGAGGTCTCAGCTCTTGGGCCTCCACACAATTTTTAAAAGGTCTCAGCTCTTGGGCCTCCACACAATTTTTAAAAGGTCTCAGCTCTTGGGCCTCCACACAATTTTTAAAAGGTCTCAGCTCTTGGGACTCCACACAATGTTTGAGAGGTCTCAGCTCTTGGGCCTCCACACAATTTTTAAGAGGTCTCAGATCTTGGGCCTCCACACAATTTTTAAAAGGTCTCAGCTCTTGGAACTCCACACAATGTTTGAGAGGTCTCAGCTCTTGGGCCTCCACACAATTTTTAAAAGGTCTCAGCTCGTGGGACTCCACACAATGTTTGAGAGGTCTCAGCTCTTGGGCCTCCACACAATTTTTAAGAGGTCTCAGATCTTGGGCCTC
This sequence comes from Gastrophryne carolinensis, assembly GCA_027917425.1. Classification (NCBI taxonomy): domain Eukaryota; kingdom Metazoa; phylum Chordata; class Amphibia; order Anura; family Microhylidae; genus Gastrophryne; species Gastrophryne carolinensis. The sequence goes on along the minus strand of CM051240.1, from coordinate 203,226,520 downwards.
CACACAATTTTTAAGAGGTCTCAGCTCTAAGCTTCCCTTACTGCTGGGGTGACACACTGTAACAAACCTCCTCCTGTAAGCTTCCCTGACTGCTGGGGTGACACACTGTAACAAACCTCCTCCTGTAAGCTTCCCTTACTGCTGGGGTGACACACTGTAACAAACCTCCTCCTTTAAGCTTCCCTTACTGCTGGGGTGACACAATGACACAAGAGGACATGTCTGACCACATCTCACACACACACACACACACACACACACAATGACAATTAGGGGTGGGGTCTATTTATTTTCCCCCTTGCCTATGCCATCTGTGGTTGTCATTAGGCAACGTGATTTTAAGGGGTGCAGAATTTTGTTCTTCTTTTTTGTACAGTTTGGCTTGGGGTCCATGGCAATGTAGAAGGTTTCCTTGTCTTGTCTCACTTTACGTAGAAGTAATATTGTGTTTGGAGTGTATTGTTGAGAGGCTGTGATAGTGGCGTAATAGTGCGACTTGGGCGCGTTATATGCACCCAGACATGCTTCCCCTGCTGTCCCAGTTGCATTCCAGCAGTGTTGGCATCATTTTCTGATGTTTCAGGGTGGACTTGGTGACCTCCAAGTGGTTGAATTGAGATTTCCAAGTGTCGAGCATTTTTTTCCCATAGACTATAATGGGATTCGATATTCGGTCGAGTAGTCGAGTAACGCGGTCTATTCGAATCGAAATTCGAAATTTCGAATATTTCACTACTCGCTCATCTCTATTAACTACCTTTACATGCCAGTTCTATTTACCCATACCACCTTCGCCACAGTAGGTCAGGGGCCACATCAAATGGCTCTGAGGAACACATGTGACCCCCAGGCCGAAGGTTGAGCAAATGTGCCTTACATAGTCCTTGATATGGCAGTTATTTTCTTTATTTCTACTTGGGTAAAATATACTGTATAACTTTACCAAGATGACCAACACCAGATGCTGTATTGACAGGTCATAATTTTCCCTTATAGAGGAAGTCCAGGCAAAAATTACCTTAATATGCAGCATCAGTACAGCTAAACTAGGGAACGAGGCCGCCAGGATAGTCACTTCTCTATAGAAGAAATGAGTATCCTGGCCAATGGTGGCTTGGAGGAATGCAGTGACATTGAGTGGCCGCCAGCAGCCTGTGCACATTGCTTAGCAACCGCTTTCTGTGCGAGCCTGCTAGGCTGCTCCACAGCTGCTGTGGGAAGGATCCCAGCAAAGGTGAGTATCTGAACGAGCCCGTTCTCTAGTTTAGCAGCGCTGATGCACATTAAAGAGGTAGTCGATGCCCTGAACAAGCATTGTTAGAGATTCTGATATGATAGTATTACTAACAATTAAACTAACAACACCTCTACTAAAGTAATTTAGCAGTCAAACAGAAAACCCTGCCATGGATTGGTGCTAGTCCAGCGCCCAGCAACTCACCTGATCACTGATCTGAGCATGTGCCCCAGCCTGCACTTCCCGCATTGCCTTGGGCTTGAACTCCATTCATCGGTGCTTCTGTGCTAGCTCTCGCCCCCGCCATTAGCCACAGGGGTAAGTCATGCCCTCTCCATTCACTACAATGGAGTAATGTCTCAGCACACCCCCTCCATTACAAATAATAGAGAGGGCGAGGCAGGGCTCATGTCACTTAATCCCCTTGTTCAGCCTTGGGAAATGCAGGAAATGCAGGCTCAGATCCAGTGATCTAGTGAGTTGTTAAACACCGGACTAGCACCAATCAGATGAACAGAAAATGAAAATAAAAAGCTGCAAAACACCGCGCTTGAACACACACAATTAATAAAAATACAATTAAATAAGCTCAACGTGTACAAAAGATTCCCAATCTTACAAAAACAAAAAATATTAAGAAAAAACACAGAGCTTGACAATATTATTCCAGACCAGTATGAATAATGTCCAATAATTAGGATAGCCCCAAAGAATGGGGGGGTCCCACACACCCACCCAACCCTGACACAGAAGCACCACTAAACAATAATAGCTATGAAAAATTGACCAAATTTATTATTACATATAACTACATTGTATACTCAATGCTATATGACAATGTTAAAAACATATTAAAAAACATATAAACAACTAACACCGAGCAGGGGGCACAGCCGAAGGGGGAGGGGGGGAGGGCCAATATGACCCAATGACAACGCTGCTGTAACTACTTATCTAATGACAAAGCATAAACCTAAACTAATGAAACAATGTGCATGATATACAAAAATTCATAGAACTGTGCCATAAGTGTTTTACGTTAATTAATTATATTGAATAATATCCTAATATACATATATAACCCTATCAATAACTTAGAGACAACAAGAACACTGTAAACGCACTACCTCACTAAAACTGATATGAGGACTCACCAGGTGGACATGTGCCAAATACAGAAAGAATATAGAGCAACACAATGAATAAACATGAACAAGCCCCCCTCCTTACCTGCCCTCACTCCTCACCACCAACGCGTTTCGTGACGTCACAGCGTCACTTTTTCAAGGTGTGTCAAAGGAAAATACAAAACAGACCTTTCATTGAGTGGCTTTTCAGTCTCCACCCCACTGGACCCGGGTGGAGACTGAAAACTGAATGAGAAAGTGATTTCCTCACTAAAGAGACTGACTGAGGAGAGATCACAGTGCTCCAGCCACTCAATGAAAGGTCTGTTTTGTATTTTCCTCCTTTACATGTATGGCTCTGCTGCTCATTGCCTTACTGATGGTTTGAGAGAATATTTGAACCTGCCTGTTATCCTGTGGAAATTGATGAATTATCGGTTTAAAGTGGATGAGTGTGATGAAATATCGGCTTGCTATTAATGAATTGATCAAGACATAAGTCTGGTAAGGGTTTGCACAAATAGGTGATGTGAGCACAGATTAAAAAGACGGCACATGCACTTTGGGACGTGGTTAAAATATAATATTGTGGACTGTGGTATTTATGATTCACCTGTTCATGCGGTGAGGGCTATCCTAATTATTGGACATTATTCATACTGGTCTGGAATTATATTGTCAAGCTCTGTGTTTTTTCTTAATATTTTTTAGAAAATGAAAATACCCTATTGTTTGGCTGCTGAATGACTTTAGTGACAATGTTCTTGAAAACAATGTGGATTGAGCTCATGATGTTGTGTACACCTTTTGAGCAATTTTGGATATAGAATGACAAAGTCTTCCTATGTCCCCCATCTCTTACTGCTTTTGGGGTCCCAATCGCCTGCAAGTGCCGATTTGCAGATCCAGGTTTGATTATGGGCTCCTTGTGTTGGCAAACAATGCCTTCTCTTGTTGTAGCACCCTCCTTGTTGCTACTTGAGGGGACAGCAGCAACCACAGCTGGTGGTGGTCGAGACTCTGAGATTGTCCAAAAACAGCCAGATACGTGACAACTGGCCATTGTGTCAGTAAGTTGCCTGGTTTAAAATACACAACACAAGTTATACTGATGGTATAGTTCAGGGGTACTCAAATGGCGGACCGCGGTCCGAATCCGGACCGCAGACGCCATTTGTCCGGACCGCTGCCCAGTGTTCCCTGTAAGGTGCGCACCCGCGCACCCGCGACAGCCCCTCCGCTCAGCCTCGCCTGCCGCCCGCGCACGGTCGCTGACGGCAGGGCCGGCACTGGCACTCGGCGGCGAGGTCATCACATGCTCTGGGGCGGACCTCGGGTTTACTGGCAGACAGCACAGCCAATGAATCACTGATTCATTCAGGCTGTCTGCGCTGCAAAGACGCTGATTGGATGTGGGCGGGACCATCTCTCCCTCCCGCGCCGACTCGCTCCCACCAGCATGCTGACAGTGCTCTGATGTGCGGAGAGCAAAGCACTGATACAGCAATGACAGAGGAACACATGCTGGCTGACCCTGAACCGCTGTCTGGAGAAGAGGTGCTCGGTGTCTCTCTCCTCATCAGCTTCGCTTCAGGACAGGTAATTGTTCAATGTGAACTTTGTTAAGGGTGCTAGGGACAGGGGCTGGGTGTGGATGCATTCCATCCCTGGAATCTTAGAGATTCTATGGCTGCCCGCTGACTCTTCCCCTGGCCATTCCAAGTTGGGATGCCCCACAGTATGAAACTCCCAGAAAACTGCTATTCACTCACCTCTTCTTCTTTCCAATGGCGCATGTGACATAGTTGCGGCAGATGAGAACCCGCACATGGGCCGTTGGAACGAGGAAGAGGTTAGTAAATGGCGGCGTTCTGGGGGCATTCATGCAGTGGGGCATCCCGATTCACGATGCCCTGGGGGAATGGAACAAAACCCAGGAAAGTTGAAACCCAGCCATTCTTCCACAGATCTTAGCTGTCTGAGCCCACGGCACATGTGCGGCCAGCAGCGGCATCACTTCGCGCATTTTCTTTCGGCTGTGCGTGGCCGCACACAGCTGAAGGATGCAAGTGATGCCACCTGCTGCGGATGTGTGTGGCTGGGATTCCATTTAAGTGGATCAAAACCCACGGAGATCGTCTCAGGAATCTATAAGATTCCAGGGCTGCTTGATTCCCTCCTCCCGGGGCATCCAGAATCAGGATGCCCCTCTGTGTGAAACCCCCCAGGTCACCCAAAAACTCACCTTCTTTCCCGGTCCAACAGTGCATGCACGAGCAGCGGCCGCATCCCCCGCTATCCCTTTAGCAGGGCACGTACCCATGCCAGGCATTTGTGAATGGCCGGCGCGGGCGCGCTCCTTGTTAGAGGGTGGCAGGGGATGCCACCGCCAGCACGCTCAGGCATTGCCCAGCACCCTCGCCCCCCCGGACCTTCATCCCACGGCAGACCCTGGTAAGTGGACCTCCACTGAAAGTAATTGAGTACCCCTGGTATAGTTCATCTAATTTGAACTACCAGTAGTGGTAAGTATAAGCAATAATCTGGAGAGGCCACAAAATGTTCTTAAAAACAATAAAAACAAAACAAAAAAGCCTGTTCACTTCCCTAAATAGAAAGTACTTTATCTTGTAAATCAAGCCCTGCATTTTCAAAATCTAGTTTCCTTGTCCGACAAATAAACCATCTAGATATAAGAATAGTCTAGAAATAATTCAGGATGCAATGTCTGTGGAAGGACAAGGTGTGTAGATTATCATACATGAAAAGAATGTGAGCAGACTGTCTGAATCTGCATTAATAGGACCCTTGGAGGGCGACTCTTCTGGCAATTAATGCAACCTGCTGACCTGCTAATAGCCTCAGTGTATAGGCGTCCGTTGTGGCTCAATTTCCTATTATCAGAACATTTTTGAAGCAAATATCTTTTTGCTGATACATCTGTTGTTTTACTCCAGGCACCTTGAAGACATCAGCTGTCATCTGATAACAACCAAGAAAAATAAGGGCAGTATTTTCATTGTATGGTAAAGAATGCATAAAGCCCTGTTCAAAAAGCAAAGGGACCCTAGGAAACTGGGAAAATTGCCTGTTCAACAAAAAAGACCCCATAACAGGAGCCCTGTTCAAAAAGCAAAGGGACCCTGAGGCAACAGGAAAATTGTCCTGGGGGAGGTATATATATATATATATATATATATAAGGTAATGAAAACCAGCAGTGAGTCTAAGGAGAAGATACACAGAAGTTCTGGGTATCCTGAGCCAGAACTGGGCCTAGTAGCCATCACCAGGAACTGCAAAGGAAGCAGAATTACAAGCTTGAGATCCCCCAATCTCAAGCAGACATTTTCCCCTGTTCTAGAGGTGCCCTCTTTGTACCACACCCCTTTTCTGTCCCCCCCGGGGTGCCACTGAATACATTGATGCTAACTTTATTCTTTTAAAGTCACCTTATGTTCCTTTTAACACTTTCCCCAGGATGCAAAAATCAGGCATCAAGCCCTTAATAATGTGTGTTGGGGGGGGGGGGGGGGGGGCAGCAAGTAGCTGCGCACTTCAGTGATGCTATTGGATGAGCTGCGGATTCCACACATTAGTAGCTGTTAAACCGGACAAACAGCTTGGCACAGTTGAAAAGGAAAGGCAGCGGCCATTTTGGAGCTTCCACTCCCAACTGACATAACTGACAATGCACAGTAACAGGAAGCCTGGCAGCACTTCCTGTTTGCAGGTGGCCTGCAAATGCATGAACAGCCATCTTGGTTTTAAAATTTAAGGTAAATTAATTTTTATGTGCTGCAGTCTAAATTGCCCTGGGGAGGGATGCGTATGGGCACTGTTTAGTGTGTTGCTCCGGTTTGAGTCATTTTTGAATGTTGGTCCACTTTAACTGTCCTCCAACGGACACATCTTTGCTAGGTAAAAGTCAGTCTCTTTAATGGTGTCAGAAGGTAGGTTAGGTTAGTTTGTTGCCCCTGTGAACCAAGTCCCACCCTGAAAGTTGCAAGTGTTGCCACTGATTTATAAATTACGGTGGACCTTATTGTCATGCTGCTGAAATATTTACTAAGTTGTAGACCTGGACTCGATTAGATGATGTTGGACACTTAGGGCCTGATTTACCAAATGTATTATTTTTTTTTTTAACGGTGAATCCTGCCGCCATGTAAAGCACACAACTACAAAATCAGCAATGCACACTAGCTGCTTGAGTTTGCAGGAGAAGTTCTAACTGCTCCTTTAGGATATAATGGGAAGTTAACACATAAACTGACCATTTATTTGGGAGTTCAAGTGGGACACTAATTAAACTGACCAAGGTAATGGGTGTGTCTGTGGTTTGGAGGCAGGGCCGGTGCCAGCACAGGGCAAACCTGGGCAACTGCCAGGGGCCCACTCAGGCTCACACTTGGCCATGGTATTATTTTACAGTGGACCCGAACCACCGAATGCTGGGTGCTGTGTGCAGAGCTGCTCATAGCTGGCTGGCAACAATGAAGAATGCGGCATAGAATGGACAGCAATTGATGGAAGCTCAGAAGGTGGCGAGAACCAGGTGACAACTGACAAGGTCTAGAGGGCGATCAACAGCAGGAGACGACCCATTTGTGGCAGCGGAGGAGCTTAGTTCTGCTTTAAGTTTGGAACCATATGGACTATGCAGAAACAAATTGTGAAATATTTAGCATAGCCCATAGGGTGTTGTTATTTCTTTTAAACTTTAAAAATGTTTCCTTATATCACTGGAAAATTAATGTACCCAAACTGTAAAATGTGGCACTGCCTACTGCTAGGGAAGAGGCACGACGAGGCTCCTACTGGTATGGGACAGCCACATCATCGAAAGGGTGAGGAGGGGGCAGTTTTTTCCCTTCCACACTTAGCGCTATTTCATCTACAAAATGCCTGGCTTCCAACGTTCCCTTTAATTAGCTAATTTATATAATCTTTATTAAGGGTGCACATAGCATGCACTCATATATACTGTAAATGGTGCTTTGAATACCTGTCTATGACATCCAATAGTAAAATACAGAAAAGCAAGCATAAGAAGATTTTGATATTACATCCAAAATATTTGTGACAGGTTGTTAAGGGTTAACCAACTACAAATATGAAGGATTAGAATCATCTCCCTAAGTTACAATAGAGATTCAATAAATGTTGTGGTAATAGAAACTAGACATTAGATGGCTGTTTTGTGATCACCCTCATAGGAAATAACTGTAGACCTCCAGAGAGTATAAGAGAGGAAGTGAGTAAGCCCAGCGGTGTCCCAGCGGAAGGCCTCAAAGGTAGGGTCTTGCTGAAGTTGGTGTTGAAGTTGCATAGCAACCTGGTACTGAAGAAGGGATAAAGATAACTCTTAATTTACTTCAATTGAGTCATTTCTGTTACCAGTTAAAGAGTAAGTGCACCTCACCCACACCACTTCTTAGGTCCAATGAATACCCCTCGCTTCTCACAGCCTCTGCCACTGTCGTGGCGGAGGGACCCTAGCACGTGTAATGAGTTATATGGAAGATACTGTACTTACTCACCAACAGAACATTACAGTTTCCCTTTAAAGCTAGGTGAGTTGTTCATTGGAATCAAAACCCTTTCCTTATTCCTTTTTTAACATCAAGTCGAGAAAGCTAATAGCTGTCAGAAAATCTCCATTAAAGACTAGCATATAATTTGTCGAAGTCAAGTTCTACATTTTCCAGGTATAATGGATGCTTTGCGGAGCAATTACTTTTAACAGACAACTTCATCTTTGCTGACTTGTGCCAAGAGAGCAATTTGAATGGTGGCAAATGCATAATTCAGCGTACGGGAGATGTCACATCAGAAGATTCCGCTTTAAATAATAATAATAAAAAAGGAACATCACTTGTTTTGTATAATTATAATGAAAATGTGATTCCCTGTCATTCTGTTGCAGACAGGTCTCATGGGAAACAATTCTGCTAGTAACAATATTGTGACAGGTAGTTTATGGAACAAGCTCATATAATGTACACCTGCCTGTTTTACATACTGGATAGGTGGAGGAGGCCAACGTTGAAAGTAAATTGGAAAGCAAAGGAAATTGTCAGTTGTTCAGCAGGTGCTTCTATTGATTGTATTACTATAAACCAATGAATGGTGAAATATTAAGGTTGATTCACAGCCCTCTAGCTTATATTTTGTTTTAGTGCATAATCCCATTCGTCACACGTAATTGTAATGGCGTTTGCATGATTCAGAGCCTCCATTGGGGCCACTTTGTAACTTCTTATTTGTTGCACAAGCATGCAAAAGCGTTGGGCGTACATCTCTCGCAGTGTACGCAATGGACGACAGTGTCGTTTACATGGCGCGATCGTGCCGGCCTCCATTTTTTACACGTTTTTCAATGTACCTTGCTGTGAAATGTGTCACTGTCCAGCGAGGTCCTACTAGTTAACTTCGGAAATGAGCTGTTTTGTCATTCATTCTTGCTGGCTTGTACACATATGCGAGCCTCTCATTTTGTGTTCTGCCACTGGCCATGGCATTCTAATACTTACTGATTGCTGTGCCAAGTGTCTTCTGCTCCTACGTGCTCACCTCTACCCATCCTTCTCTCCAGCATTGCTCCTTCTATTTGCTTGGTTTGAAATACCCCATGTATATTCATTACACATTACTTTTGCACTAATTCACAGTAAAAGGAAGACATCAAAATGTTTTAGATGTAGTCATTATAAAATGTCTCCTCCTCTGCAGGTTGGTCCAGGTCATCTTGGGGCTCACCTGCAGAGGAGGGTGAGGACACCAGGTGCTTGCAGCATTGGCCGGACTCATTACCTGGGCCTGATTATCCACTTGAACTCTGACACTAAAAGAGAAGTGCATTATTTTTACACACAGCCCTGCCTAATGTGGTTGTAGCAAATAAATGTCACTTACTTGGGAAGGGCAAGCGGAAAAATCTCCTCACCCGGGGCTTCTTTTTCCTTCAGATCGGACCAATGCTGCATCACCTGGGTGAATGTGTAGGTGGTTTCGGTATCATCCTCCAGCTTGTCCACCACTTGGATTGCCAACATCTCATAGATGATGTGTCATCATCATCTAAAGTGTGGAGAAAAGCCATAGAAATGTCAAGCTATGCCTGTTGTCATTGCCCCCCCCCCCAAACCACTTTAGCTCAGCATGAATGTATCTGTGTGGCCTTGTTTTGAGATTTTTGGGCCTGTGTTAGTCCCACCTGACCTGCCCCCTGGTATCTGGCTGCCACACCCAGCTAGGCCCCAATTGAGCCACCTTTGACAAAACTATTCCGGCCTGCTACCCGTGTGTGCACATAGAATGTCTTCACTAGCTTTTGCATGTGTGAGCCTGCGAATGGTGGCTTCACCCTACCTTTCTATGCACTTGCGCCCTGACTTCCTATCAACTTGCGCCCCTGAATTGCTATCCACTTGTGCCCTGACTAACTAGCCACTAGCGCCCCTGAATTCCTATTGGCATGCAAGTGCAGGCATGTGTACTCACCAGCATGATTGTGTCCATCTGGTCGGGGGGGAACAGCGAGGGGGACATTTTGGATACTGGTATTTGACATACATCTGAACTTCACGCTGGAGCAAACGCCTGCACAAGCATACAAAATGGGGGAAGAATAAATTCAACCCCACTCACACTGACATCTGGAGAATGCAACACTCCACCATTTTTTGTTTCCAGTGATAGGTCAGGATGGGCGGCAAAAACACACACATACACCGGCTGGACAGCTGAACCAAGCCATACCTTGGTGGATGTTCAGGCCGGACCACGTCACCACAGCCCCCCTTTGAGTGTATGACACACCCATGCTGTCAAGTCCAACTTGTTGAACGCCATTACCAGGCAGGTTAATAGTGCTGGTCCAGAGCTAAGGGATGTGGAAAGTCCAAAAGAGGTTTGCAGACCTGAAATATGCAATGAGGGAAAAACATCAACAAAGGAACACAAGGGTAAGGGACTGTGTGCTTGGTGCTGTTGATGTGGGCCCTGACCTTTTCATGGCTACATCCTTTGTGTTTGTTGTTCAGCTTGTAACCCAGAGGCGGATCTGGCAATTTCAGCTGCAGAAGAAATTATGTATGGCCTGTTGAAACCAGCAATACTCCAGGGCTTGCAGGGGACCATCAACTCTGACATGCATGCTGTTGCTGGAAGTGGTAAGTTGTGTCCTTGTTTGGGTTTTTGTGTCAAGTCTGATGTCAGCCTCATTTTAATGTCCAAGTTCAGGATGCCAACTCGGCCTAAATGTTCTGCATAGGCCATGACACACAGGTTGGGCAACCAGGCAAATCTTGGAATAGTGCCACATGCAACCTCAAAGCCAAGTACTGACCTTTAAATGAATGTGTATGTGCCACACCTTGCTTACTTGTACAGCGTGGACCCAGATGGGGTATCCATTGCTTAGCCACACAAGGTCTGGCGCTTTACTAAACTTATGCCCTGTTCACACACAGCAAACAAACATGGCCACTCAACCACAGGAGCACAGTACTGCGGCTACGTCAGCAAGGACTGCATCATCATGGACTGCACCAATGGAAGACTTGGATCTCTTTGATGGTCATCAATTTGGTCATGCCCACATTTGCATGCCCCTTGCTTGTGGCGGGGGTCCAACTATAGCTGCAACTCAAAATACAATATCTCAAGGGAAATATGGTAAGGTTGGATCAGCTCGAATAGCTCAACCTCATACATCAACATTCACGCATGGTTGATGCAATTGAAGCTCTGTCGGGCACATGCACAGCAGGCCACAATGCTGCAGACGCACATACTCTGCCAGGACTTCATCAGAGGGCTTCATCACCAAACTTTCCAGTGCGGCATGCCACTGCATTCCCGCAAATCAAGGCTAATCAGGACTGTGAATCATGCACAAGCCCATGCTAATCACGTATCATACACCCAAATGTGTAAACAACACATGGAAAAGACACAGTAAATTCGTACACAAAAAGGCTAAAACGCACTTACGCAAACTCAAACAAAAAAGTTCAGGCATAGTGAGACACATAAGACAGCTCATAGAAACGAGAACATAACACTCATCTCACTAAACGACTGAATTTGTAGTTTTGAATATTTTTGTAACAGTGCTTGAACTGCACATTTTTTTTTAATTCTTTATTTAGAAATTTTACTTCTTCAATACAAATAAAATTAGATACTATTTCAGTATTTCAGTATATAGACTTCTGAACATTTTTGTGGGTGGAGTGCGGACCATCTGGGGGCCTGTGGGGGGATCTTCAGAGCCCCCCCCCCCAAATTGTGTGAGGAACCCTCTAATAACACACTTGTGCGTTTCCCAGAGGACCCCTGGGCTAGTGTCTGGGGAGGAGTTGGTCTCAAAGAATTTTTGATTTCCTCTTTGAGTTCAGTTAGGGTTGGCTGATCTTCCAGAAAGGAGAAATTTAGGTGCCATGACCATCCCCTGGGAATCGGATGAGATGAGAGAAAAAGCCAGCACTACTGGGGCATGATCTGAAATAGTAATAATACCAATGGATGCGTCAGCTACCCGGAAGAGCCAACCATGAGGAACAAGGAATAGGTCAATTCTTGAGTAGGACCCATGGGGCTTAGAAAAGAAGGTGTAATCTCTATCCGAGGGGTGTAGGATGTGCCAGGAATCCACTAGTTGGTGTAGGTTTAGTACTTTTCTAAGTCTCCTAAGTCTTACGTAAGATACGAGGGGGGGATCCTGTCGAGGTGTCGATTAGCGGGTCTAACGTTAAATTAAAGTCCCCTCCAACTATCAATTCCCCTTCCCTGAACACTTCCAGAAGGTCCAACACTCCTTCCAGGAATGCAATCTGACCCACATTCGGCATATAGACGTTGGCAAATGTAAATAAGTGGGAAGCTGTTTTCCCCTTCAAGAAGATCCATCTTCCCTCCTGGTCTGTCTTATAGTCTATGAATTCCCATGGGAGAGCAGCATTTATCATAATGCCAACTCCCCTGGATCTCGAGTCAGGAGAAAAGCTATGGTAGCCCCTGGGAAAACATTTATTGCCGAATGAGAGTGGATTGCTAACTTTGAAGTGGGTTTCCTGCAAGAATGCCACCTCAGGCCCCTGAGGTTCCTTAAGATCATTGATCTTTTTTCCCGGCTTTTCCGACCCTGTACATTTAATGAAACAATGTTTACCTCAGAGATGGGTTTCGCCTACAAGCAGTTATTAACTAAGCCTTGAAAAGCCTCACTGGGGGAAAAGGGAGAGAAGGATTAGCTGAGGGTACACAAACCAACAAATATATAAGATAAACCAAGTTCAGTTAAACACGGTTAGCTATTTAGATCTATTCCAATTAAGGAAACAACGGATTTTGTAGGTGTGAGACACCTATAAACTCAACCTATGTGGGGAACTGTGTCTGAGAGGCGGGCAGGGGGAAGAAAACGAAACTCACCAGAGGCCGCGGTCACCCAACCCCCTCTATGACTTGTGTTTGACCATCTGCGGCGGGAGGGGATGCAACCAAGGGTTTGCCGCCCAAGGCCCCAGCCTTGCCCCCCCCCCCCCCCCAGACCTCAAAACCGAAAACAGAGACAGCGGGTGTTGGCCCTTTAAGGCCCCAATCTCGGACAGCCAGGGAGAATAAGGGAACTGTATGAGAACATCAACTCACTTTTCTAGCAAGAAATATACTGATGCAACAAAACTTACTGTCCAAACGCTTCGTCTGACTCTAAACTTATTGGGGACTGAAAGGCAGGATTGAACTTGACTTACGCAGTGGTCTCAGAGATCTCCGCATCTGGAGGGTGCGCGTTGAAAGGTCCTGGAGAATCTTGACTGACACCCCCTTGTATGTGATTGAGCCCTTGTTCCACGACTTTCGCAATATTTCCTCCTTGAGGGAGAACAGGTGGATTCTGTAAATAATGTCTCTAGGGAACGCAGGATCCGGATTCTTGGGGCCTAGCGCCCTGTCTAATTCAATGTTGGCGTTAAGGTCTCTGTCTAGGACCATGTTAGGGATTTCAATCGCAATTGCCTTTACTTCTTCCCCAGATGTCACTTCCGGGATGCCCCTGATCCTCAGGTTATTCCTCCTGCTCCTGTTCTCCAGATCGTCTAAGTGGAGGTAGCAGGCTTGTAGCTGTGCTTCCTGCTTGTCGCATCTGGACTCTAGGGTTAGGATACGGCCATCTGTCTTCCCCTCCACCGCTTCCAATGAATCTACTCTCTCTTCTACTGCGAATATTTGTTGTTTGACCATCGCTAGTTTGTGCCTGTGCGCGGCCTCGTATCTGGATATCAGACTTCTATATCAGCTCTTGTCGGGAGACTGCTCAGGAGAGAGTTTCATTATGGATTTCTTTCGTCAGGCCTGTGTCATTTACTAGGGTTGCTGAGTCATATAAGGGTTCTAGGGCTTCTGGCTGGAGAGGATGTGTTAGTATGCTGTCCGCAGGGGACATCCAGGTGGGGCTGTCTCCCGCCCAAGCAGTTTCTCTATCGGGGGTCGGGTGTAGCGTATACGGTGGGGAGCTGAGGGTCCCGGAATTTACTCCAGACGCCTGCTCTAGTACGCGCGGAGTGCCTTTCTTGGGTACGCGCTGCGGGAGAGCCTCGGGTGGTCCTCCGCTAATTCCTCCCCTGGGCATGTTGCACATTCTCAAGCACCAGTGGCAATACTAGGACGGGCTCCCCAGAAGATCAAAGGGTCCTCCGGGGGCCAGACAGAGGAGCACTGTTGCCATCAGGGTTGGCGATGACAGGGCACTGGAAACTGCACACACTATGTCCCCTTCTAGTTACTGCAAAGGAGTCAGGTGTCTATGGCAGATGACAGAGGCCCTCCTCATTATGCATAAGTAAAGAAGCAGGACCACACTTTTTCTAAAACCAATGGTTTTGGGAGGTTATTTCACTTAGAGTGGATTCCTTGGCCCCCAGGCATCCTGATTTGGATCTGTGTGAAACCCCCCAGATCGCCTAGTACAACTCTCCTCTTCCCTGTGCTACAGAACATGCACATGATCTTGTCTAATCAAACCTGTTTGCTGTGCATATTAAATGTTTGGCAAATGGCTGTCAGGTCCCGTGGGACGTCTTCCTTCCAATAAGTCAGCAACCCCCAATCTCCGCTGCTTTCTTCGCCTATAGCCAAGCCCCCGTTTGCCGGGACGCAGGATACGCCTCACCGGACACGGTTGCCCCCAGGACTTGTTAGCACAAAGGATGCTGACTTATGCAGGGGAAGGTGGACGAACCAGGAACAAGACTGGTAAGACAAACGGGCAGAGGTCATACACGGGTGATCAGTCCAAGGAAGCACGGTACAAAAGGATTGAGACGGAAGAATGGTCAGGGCTAGCCAAAGGTCACACCAGGAGATCAGAGATACGCGGTACAGAGGAGCAGGCAGGAATCGTGGTCAAAAACAGGCAAGGTCGGTCCAGGCGGCAATCAGGAATGGTCATACACGGCAGAATCGTAAGGAAAACAGCAATCACAATCACACCCAGCAGCACGCTATCACGGGCAAGGAACAAGTGCAGAGTGAGCAGCAAAAAGGGGATTTGATTGGTGCAACATAGGAACCTGAGGCTGATTGCCCCATTCAAACTGCCAAGTACTGAGCTCATTGGCCCAATCCAATTACCTCCGGCGGGCGCCCTGTGTGCAGCGCCGGCGGAGGGCATAAACACCAGTGAGTGACGCGCGCGTGTATGGAACTGCACGCCGGGAGCGCGCCGAGACGGCCGTGGCGCGGCCGCTCCCGAGGCCGTCGGAGAGGAGACCGCCCGAGCAGCCGCTCGCGACGGAAAGAGCCGAGCAGCCGCTCGGGGCGGAAACAGCCGAGCGGCGGCCAGGGAGAGGAGACGCCGAGCCGCCGCCTGGCAGAGACGCCGCCCAGCCCGCACGCTGGCCGAGCGGGAGCCGCCGACGTGGGACCGAAGGACAGGTGAGTGTCTCTGGGTTTGTACAGGGCTCGTGACACTACCCCCCCCCCCCTTCATGAGGGGCCTCAGGACCCTTACCCGGTTTATCTGGATTCTCACGATGGAATCTATTAACCAAGGCTCTGGCATGGACGTCTCTAGCGGGTACCCAACACCTTTCCTCAGGGCCAAATCCCTTCCAATCGATTAAATACTGTAACGAATGTTGTACTACCCGGGCATCGAGTATTCTATTAATTTCATACTCAGGCTCATCTCCCACTATGACTGGAGGAGGAGACGAAACCTGAATATTTTTGGCCGACTTTAGTAAAGAAACATGGAAGGTCGACGGAATTTTCATGGATAAAGGTAGCTTAACCTTAAAAGTAACATTGCTCAGTTTGTTAGTAATGGGAAAAGGACCGATGTACTTAGGGCCTAACTTAGCCGAAGGTTGTCTAAGAGCAATATTTCTAGTAGATACCCAAACCCAGTCACCCACCTGAAAAGGTGGTTCTTGCGACCTATGTCGATCTGCAAAATTCTTATAACTTCTGGAGGCCTTCTTAAGGTTTGTCTGTATGTCAGACCATACTTTACTTCTTTCACGTAGCCATTCCTCCAAGGCCGGCAAGTTGGAGGAAGGACCAGAGAAGGATGTTGCCTTAGGATTCTTACCATAATTACAAAAGAACGGCGAAAATTTAGTCGAATCACTGGGCGCATTGTTAAAGGCGAATTCTGCGAAGTCGATAAATTACGCCCATTGCTCTTGGCGATCGGACACAAAGCAGCGCAAGTATTGCTCTAGACTCTGATTCACCCGTTCAGTCTGACCGTTAGACTGGGGGTGGTATGCTGTAGAAAGCGAAACTTTAATACCTAAGCGATTACAAAAAGCCTTCCAGAAACGAGATACAAATTGGACCCCCCTGTCAGAAATGATATTTTGTGGTAAACCGTGGAGGCGGAAAATATGGTTAACAAATAGTTGTACTAAATCTGGTGCCGACGGAAGTTTCGTTAGAGGGATAAAGTGAGCCATTTTGCTGAAGCGATCCACCACAACCCAGATTACCGTATTTCCCTGCGATGGGGGTAGGTCAACAATAAAATCCATGGATATGTGTGACCAGGGCTCTTTGGGAATTTCTAGAGGAACCAGTAATCCCGCTGGCGAGCCATGTGTGGTCTTACTTCGGGCGCATATAGGACATGCTTCGACAAAGGCGGTGATATCGCGTCTGAGAGTAGGCCACCAGACATGGTGTTTGGCGATAGCCAAGGTCTTTCGAATACCACAGTGACCGGCGGTTTTGGCATCATGTAATTCCTGTAAGACGGCAAGACGTAGATGAGGTGGAACAAACAAACACTCAAGTGGTTTACCAGGAGGGGAATCAACCTGAAATGGCGTTAACGAGTGAGACAAGTCAGGAAGAAGAGCACCTACTACACACCCAAAGGGCAAAATAGGTTCAGCAGTACCTATTTGATCCTTACAATCCCCAAAGTTCCGAGACAGGGCATCTGCTTTGGCATTCTTCTTCCCAGGTTTATAGGTAATAATGAAATTGAAGCGAGAGAAGAAGAGAGCCCAGCGCGCCTGACGGGAATTGAGTCTCTTGGCGGACTCTAAATATTCAAGATTCTTATGATCAGTGTATACCGTAATGGGGTGTAGAGACCCTTCTAACCAATGACGCCATTCTTCAAAAGCCAGTTTAATACCCAATAATTCCCTATTCCCAACATCATAGTTGCGTTCGGCAGGAGAAAATTTACGAGAAAAGAACGCACAGGGATGCAACTTCTCTGGATTGCCTGAATATTGGGAGAGGACTGCCCCTACCCCTAGTTCAGATGCATCAACTTCTAATACAAAGGGGAGCTTAGTATTGGGGTGTACCAAAACTGGAGCTGAAGTAAAAGTTTCCTTCAGTAATTGGAAGGCGTTTATTGCTGAGGGAGGCCACTCCTCAACAAAAGCGCCCTTCCGGGTAAGATCAGTTAAGGGACTCACAATAGCGGAGAATCCTCTTATAAATTGCCTATAGAAATTCGCAAACCCCAGAAATCTCTGGAGCGCTTTAAGGGTTCTAGGTTGCTCCCACTCCATTATAGCGGACACTTTGGAGGGATCCATAACCAACCCATGCTTAGAGATTATATAACCCAGGAATGGAATTTCAGATACCTCAAACACACATTTGGAGATCTTGGCATACAGATGGTTCTCCCGTAACCTCTGCAACACCGCTTTGACATGCTGACGGTGTTCCGACAGGAAACGGGAAAAGATGAGTATGTCATCTAAGTAAACCACTAAAAATTTACCCAGGAAATCACGGAATATATCATTTACAAAATCCTGAAACACTGCAGGGGCATTGCACAAGCCAAAAGGCATCACCAAATATTCATAATGCCCATCCTTTACGTTGAAGGCAGTCTTCCATTCGTCCCCCTGACGAATGCGGATTAAGTTGTAGGCCCCTCTAAGGTCCAATTTGGAGAAGATCTGCGCGCCCGAAACCTGATTAAATAAATCGTTGATCAAAGGTAGAGGATACCTATTCTTAACAGTAACCTTGTTTAACCCCCGATAATCTATACAAGGACGTAGTCCACCGTCCTTCTTTTCCACAAAAAAGAAACCTGCACCGGCGGGTGAGGTGGAGGGACGGATAAACCCTTTCTTGAGGTTTTCTGAAATATAATCCCTCATGGCCTGTTCTTCGGATCGAGTAAGGTTATAAATTTTCCCTCTAGGGGGCATTGTCCCAGGGAGTAGATCGATAGGGCAATCGTAGGTCCTATGTGGGGGAAGAACATCGGCAGATTTCTCTGAGAACACATCTGCCCAACCAACGTAAGCTGGAGGCAACCCGTCCAGGGTGACCAGTGAGGTCCCAAGGGTTATAGGGAAACAGTGGTCATAACAAAAAGGGCTCCATTTTACAAGGTCCCCAGTTTTCCAATCTATCACAGGATTATGGGTCTTTAACCAAGGAAACCCTAAAACAATAGGGGACATGGGACTCTCGATTATGAAAAATTCCAATTCTTCAAAATGAGCCGAACACACCATTAACTTAACCAGGGGAGTCTTTAAAGAGACCAACCCACCCTCAATAGGCTTGTTATTGATCGCCAGGACCCGAAGGGAATTCTTTAATGGAATTAATGGTATATCAAGGGTGGCGGCTAATGCCTTATCCAAAAAATTGCCAGCCGCTCCACTATCTATAAAAGCGGAGGAAAATGTCTTGGACGATCCCCAAGAAAGCATAACGGGTAGGAGTAACCGATTAACTAGAGGGAATGATACCTGACCGCCTAGACGAAGTCCCTCAGCAGGATCTAGGCGCCGTAGTTTTCCGCCACTGGAGACTTATTTGGGCAATTCTTGGCGAAGTGGCCCGAATCTCCACAGTAAAGGCAGAGGCCTTGAGTTCTGCGCCGAACTTTCTCAGCCCGAGATAAACGGGTTACTCCCAGTTGCATAGGTTCTTCAGGTGCCGGAGAAGGAGGAGCAGTTGCACCCCTAGAACTAGATTCTTGGCGTGAGTGTACCCATGGTTGATCCTTGCTTTTCTCCTGACGCCTCTCTCTGAGACGTCTGTTTACTTTAATGGCTAATTGCATGTAGTCATCCAGATTCTTGGCTTGAGGGTAATTAACCAGAGCATCTTTTATGCTCTCAGAAAGTCCAATCCTAAATTGGCTGCACAAGGCAGGATCATTCCATTTGGAATCAATAGCCCATCGCCGAAATTCTGCGCTGTACTCCTCCGCAGAACGTTTAGCCTGCCTAAGATTCCGTAATTTGGAATCAGCAGTAGAAGCCCGATCAGGATCGGCGTATAAGAGTCCCATGGCGGAGAAAAAGAGGAGACCGATTGCAGGGCCTCATCAGAGGGTGATAAACCAAAAGCCCAGGTCTGAGGGTCACCCTGAAGAAGTGAGATGACCAGGCCCACCCGTTGAGACTCAGTTCCAGAGGAGTGGGGCCGCAGACGAAAATAAAGTTCACACAAGTTCCTGAAGTTGAAAAATCTTTTTCGGTCCCCATTAAATTTTTCAGGAAGGGGAACCTTCGGCTCGACAGGAGGCAAGGATGAAGGTGGTGCAGCCGGCTGGCGATCTTGATTAGCCACACGTTGGGACAAGTAGTTAATGGCAGCACCCATGCCATGCACTTGTTGTTCAAGTCGCTTCAAATCAAAACTCTCCTGAGTGGCCACTCTTTGAGCAAGCTGATTGATCACTGTGGCCATAGCTTGCACCTGCTGCATTAATTCTTCCATTTAGGAGATAATGTTTTTTGGGCCCGTGATAATGTCAGGTCCCGTGGGACGTCTTCCTTCCAATAAGTCAGCAACCCCCAATCTCCGCTGCTTTCTTCGCCTATAGCCAAGCCCCCGTTTGCCGGGACGCAGGATACGCCTCACCGGACACGGTTGCCCCCAGGACTTGTTAGCACAAAGGATGCTGACTGTTACAGGACGCTGCCCCTAATTCATACATACATTCATACATTCAAATAGTGGTCCCACTTCCTTACAATAAACACCTATTCACACCTAGCTGCCAACAAGCAAAGTAGGGTGTGGTAGTCCTACCATGTCTATGGTAAACAGAACAATAGATACCTATCACACCTAGCTGTACTTGAAAGGGTTTCCTTGAATTTCTAATGAGGACTTCAGACGGCCAATATACATTGGACACTGGGAATTGGCTGTTATTTCTGGGAAGCCTTGTAACTCCTATAATATGTCACTCATAACTATGTCAATGAGAGATTCTCATTCAGAACTATTAGACCTTTCATTTGATATCAAACATGGCATACATATATTGTCCAGGGCTTGACAATCTACACAGTATTGGACCCTGGATGATATACATTTGGTGTTTGGGCTCATTTAACTAAGACATTTATGGGGAACATGAATTTCTTGGTTACAAGTTGATAGCATGCATATTGTGAGAGTTATGGCCTTTATGAAATATACATCTAATTCGTAAGTCCTGATGGGGGGGGCGAGCTTGGCAGACACTCCCACGAGGCGGGGAATGCTGGCCACTCCCTCTATTCATACATTAGTAAGCTTTGTGCTGGGGGCCCGGCAGTCGTTGGATGGCGGGGGAATGAAAGGATGGACCTGAATGCCCATGAAACTTAAGTATCTTTGTGTATCTCTATCTGTCTATATGCTCTATCTGTCTATATCACTCTATATCCATTATAGCATATATTGTACCGTTAACTACTGTTACTTTATCATTCTTTAATGTAACAACTGCCTATATTTAAGGATATCTGGGAACTTTAGGAACTTATTGGGTTAGTAAGGTTAATTACTGTGCTACTAATTAAACCCGTTTTATAAATACATCTTACTGTGTGTGTAGTGGATAATTCCCACACAATAGTTTGTAGGTGCAAAGTATTTATCAAGGCATTATATATTTCTTTCTTAGGACAGGTCACTGGTTGTGTTGGGAGAGCCTTAGCGGCCATTGTTTGTATCAGATTGGTGGCCGCTGGGCTGATATGATTGTTAGTATCTGCGACATTTATAGCATTGATCTCTAATAGAGATATTGGAGGTTAGTGGGAAAGCAAATATTAATATTAATTATTAAATCATTAAAATCTCCCTTTTCCTTATGCAGGGGAAGGTGGACGAACCAGGAACAAGACTGGTAAGACAAACGGGCAGAGGTCATACACGGGTGATCAGTCCAAGAAAGCACGGTACAAAAGGATTGAGACGGAAGAATGGTCAGGGCTAGCCAAAGGTCACACCAGGAGGTCAGAGATACGCGGTACAGAGGAGCAGGCAGGAATCGTGGTCAAAAACAGGCAAGGTTGGTCCAGGCGGCAATCAGGAATGGTCATACACGGCAGAATCGTAAGGAAAACAGCAATCACAATCACACCCAGCAGCACGCTATCACGGGCAAGGAACAAGTGCAGAGTGAGCAGCTTTATAGGAGTGATGGGACAGGAAAGGGGATTTGATTGGTGCAACATAGGAACCTGAGGCTGATTGCCCCATTCAAACTGCCAAGTACTGAGCTCATTGGCCCAATCCAATTACCTCCGGCGGGCGCCCTGTGTGCAGCGCCGGCGGAGGGCATAAACACCAGTGAGTGACGCGCGCGTGTATGGAACTGCGCGCCGGGAGTGCGCCGAGACGGCCGTGGCGCGGCCGCTCCCGAGGCCGTCGGAGAGGAGACCGCCCGAGCAGCCGCTCGCGACGGAAAGAGCCGAGCGGCCGCTCGGGGCGGAAACAGCCGAGCGGCGGCCGGGGAGAGGAGACGCCGAGACGCCGCCTGGCAGAGACGCCGCCCAGCCCGCACGCTGGCCGAGCGGGAGCCGCCGACGTGGGACCGAAGGACAGGTGAGTGTCTCTGGGTTTGTACAGGGCTCGTGACAACGGCTCTGACAATCTGAAAGATTCTGGCTGCACTGTATTTTGTTCCACACAGAGCTGGCCCGAAGGGGTGGGGCACTATCACTTTTGCTATGGGGCCCTGTGAAACTCCCATGAGGTTTTGAAAATGTTAAAAATATTGAATGTTTTTATAATTTCTTTGTGCGGTGGCACAAAATATAAATAATATGATGAATATAATGCTTTGAATGCATCCATGTAGCTGAAATCGAGCACAAAGCCTGACCTTTCCGATCCCATCAATCACACTCATGGTCTGGTCTCATGGTGGAAGAGCTTTAAAGGGTGGTGGGTTTCACAGACTTTACAGCTGCAGCAACAGTCCTCTTAATCGGGAAGCCCTGTTTTGGTTTAGAGGCAGAAATCCAGGTGAATGCAGACACAAGGTATTACATTTCCTTGACACACCGCCCCTGATCCCATATTTTTGCACGTTTCCTGATGTAGGAACATGCACCCTAAATCCTGTCACTTTGACCCCCAGTTTTATTTTCAAATGCTTTAGATGCAGCCATGTCTGCTATGCCTGGCTAATGTTTTTTTTTTCACAACCTGCAGAATTGCCTGAGGTACTAAGGTGGAGGCGGTAGGGGGGCATGGAGAGGCTTTTTAAGGGTTTTGGCCCCACTTTAATACAGAAATGCATATTAATGACTACTACTAATAAACTTGAACTTTTTGTCTCAAGGAGTGAAACTTTTGAAGTCTGCACATCTATACTTATCACATCCTTTAATCTTCCTTTTTATTACACAATACTTGAATAAATAATACTAGCCCATCTAATCTGATTGCGAAGACCACATGCCAGCTAGCCTCAGATCATCTAGAGTGAATATCAGCCTATCTGGTATGTATTTATGACAAGTACATCTCTCTGTAATTTAATTCTGGTTAAAGTATTATGAAAATCTTAAACAAATATGTTCTCGTCTAACAAAATTCACATTAGAATGACGGGCTGATTGCATGCTGTTCTGCAGCAACACAACTGATGATGAGTTTTAAGAGTGTATGTGCGGTAAGCTCTATATACTCTCATCAATGGGTTGTTATATCTCAAAAATTGTGGCAATAACATTTCTCCTAATAACTGACTCGTTAGGCATTTTAAGTGTTTTGGGCTTTATTTTTTTAATAATAAAATCACTTTAATACATTTTGTTTAGCTATACGACTAACAGTAAAATCTTCTTACAGATTCATTTGCTAATATTTAAGCAGAAGTTGTTTTGTAATTTTTATGAAGTTAAAGGAACACTATCGCAAAAAAATGGCCCAATGATACAAATCCATGCAAATATACTGGATAGCCGGAGGAGGGGTCACTTATACACCTGGCGTCAAGAAACAGCCAGCCAGGCTTGTTTCTTTCTTTTCATGGAATAAAGAGGAAATAACGGGTGACAGGCTCTGTCACCCCTCATAGTCTAAACCTGTCGCCCCTGAATTTTATTTCTACCAGGAGAAGAAAATTACAAGCATGGCAGAGGTTTCATTCACTTTGGATGTATAAGTGACCCCTCCTCTCATTAGCCGATGTGTTCATATGGATTTGTGCTCCTGGATAGTGCTCCTTTAAGTAAAACTATACAATGCATCCTGTTATGAGCAGGGCTCGAAGGTAAAGCCCACTTTTGTGGACATTCCCATCAAAACAAACGCACTGCTTTGGGGCCAGTTGGGATGCTGCTTTTTACACCCACATTCATTCCCTGCCCCCTTAGTCTCCTTCTCATGCCCCTGTACCCAGTCTCACTGTACCCACAAGCTAAGGAGCCCCAGCTCCTAATGCTATAAGCCCAGTGTCATGGTTGGGGGCCTCAAATGGGATGTCTCGGGCTGGCCAGGGGCTGGTAAAATCCAGGGCTGATTTTTAGCCCCAGTCCGCCACTGATGGCTAGGTATGTATATCGTCTGACAAGCGGGCTTTCACATACTAGGATGCCCTAGCGGAGCAAATTCTGGGTTTTGGTCCACTTCATAAAGAATTTTATTGCTGAATGGGCTATAATTTGGCCTTAAAAATATAAATATTTAATATATATAAAAACATAAAAAAACTCAGCAGGACTTTGATTTAATGTTGCTACAGGTTGGTGTTGTTGTTCCAATGGGTCCAGTCACATCTGATAAAAGCTTTAGCTTTATTAGTCTGGGTTACTCCCCTTTAGAGATAATTATTCTAGGTGAATGAAATTGCGCTGAATTCCATAATGGAACGCTTCTATCCTGGGTCTGAGGGTGTGCAATGTCTGTCACAGATGAGAGATGGTTACGGTATTGACGCCCGTCCCATTCTCATCCTCGACGCTGGTGCATGTATGCGCTCCATGTTGGAACGATTACCAATACCTTGGCCAGCATAGAGCACTATCTGTCTTCCCTGCCAACATCATATACTGCCCTAAATCTGTGCGTTTCAGCCAAATATAGGTTTGTCCCATTTCCATATAGCACCTGCATCACCAGTACAGGAAAAATATTATCTGCTTTGATTTAAATTGATATTTATTAGAGATGAGCGAGTAGTATTCGACCGAGCCGGTATTCGATCGAATACTACGCTGTTCGTCATACTCGATTTCGATCGAGTACAGCGGCGATGGCGCACTCACAATTCGTTTCCCCTCCCACCTTCCCTGGCGCGTGTTTTACACCAATCACCATGCAGGGGGGGTGGGACAGGTCCTGGGAGGACGCTGGCATCGCGAAAACGGCGTCTACACGCATTGGCTGGAAAAACCATGTGACCTCGAATATACAAAACTCAGCACTTCCTCTTCGTCAGCATTAGCAGCTTGAACTTAGTGAGGGACAGACGCTCACAGCAGGGAAAGACAGGCTGTCGCTGGCAGGGCCCCAGAAGCTCGGAATATCGCATTTACCACCATCTATACCAGCTACCAGAAGACAAGAGAGTCATTAAGAGCCCTTATTAGGGCTACTACGCTGAACGGTATATGGCTCATATGTAGGCATGCAGGGCCACAGAAGCTCAGAATATCGCTTTTACCACCATATATACCAGCTACCAGAAGACAAGAGAGTCATTAAGAGCCCTTATTAGGGCTACTACGCTAAACAGTATATAGCTCATATCCTATGTAGTCAGGCAGGGCCCCAGAAGCTCAGAATATCGCTTTTACCACCATATATACCAGCTACCAGAAGACAAGAGAGTCCTTAATCCCTTATTAGTGCTGCTATGCTGAACAGTATATAGCTCATATCCTATGTAGTCAGGCAGGGCCCCAGAAGCTCAGAATATCGCTTTTACCACCATATATACCAGCTACCAGAAGACAAGAGAGTCCTTAATCCCTTATTAGTGCTGCTATGCTGAACAGTATATAGCTCATATTCTATGTAGTCAGGCAGGGCCCCAGAAGCTCAGAATATCGCTTTTACCACCATATATACCAGCTACCAGAAGACAAGAGAGTCATTAAGAGCCCTTATTAGGGCTACTACGCTGAACAGTATATAGCCCATATGTAGGCAGGCAGGGCCCCAGAAGCTCAGAATATCGCTTTTACCACCATCTATACCAGCTACCAGAAGACAAGAGAGTCATTAAGAGCCCTTATTAGGGCTACTATGCTGAACAGTATATAGCTCATATGTAGTCAGGCAGGGCCACAGAAGCTCAGAATATCGCTTTTACCACCATATATACCAGCTACCAGAAGACAAGAGAGTCATTAAGAGCCCTTATTAGGGCTACTACGCTAAACAGTATATAGCTCATATCCTATGTAGTCAGGCAGGGCCCCAGAAGCTCAGAATATCGCTTTTACCACCATATATACCAGCTACCAGAAGACAAGAGAGTCCTTAATCCCTTATTAGTGCTGCTATGCTGAACAGTATATAGCTCATATTCTATGTAGTCAGGCAGGGCCCCAGAAGCTCAGAATATCGCTTTTACCACCATATATACCAGCTACCAGAAGACAAGAGAGTCCTTAATCCCTTATTAGTGCTGCTATGCTGAACAGTATATAGCTCATATTCTATGTAGTCAGGCAGGGCCCCAGAAGCTCAGAATATCGCTTTTACCACCATATATACCAGCTACCAGAAGACAAGAGAGTCATTAAGAGCCCTTATTAGGGCTACTACGCTAAACAGTATATAGCTCATATCCTATGTAGTCAGGCAGGGCCCCAGAAGCTCAGAATATCGCTTTTACCACCATCTATACCAGCTACCAGAAGACAAGAGAGTCCTTAATCCCTTATTAGTGCTGCTATGCTGAACAGTATATAGCTCATATCCTATGTAGTCAGGCAGGGCCCCAGAAGCTCAGAATATCGCTTTTACCACCATATATACCAGCTACCAGAAGACAAGAGAGTCATTAAGAGCCCTTATTAGGGCTACTACGCTGAACAGTATATAGCTCATATCCTATGTAGGCAGGCAGGGCCCCAGAAGCTCAGAATATCGCTTTTACCACCATCTATACCAGCTACCAGAAGACAAGAGAGTCATTAAGAGCCCTTATTAGGGCTACTATGCTGAACAGTATATAGCTCATATGTAGTCAGGCAGGGCCACAGAAGCTCAGAATATCGCTTTTACCACCATATATACCAGCTACCAGAAGACAAGAGAGTCATTAAGAGCCCTTATTAGGGCTACTACGCTAAACAGAATATAGCTCATATCCTATGTAGTCAGGCAGGGCCCCAGAAGCTCAGAATATCGCTTTTACCACCATATATACCAGCTACCAGAAGACAAGAGAGTCCTTAATCCCTTATTAGTGCTGCTATGCTGAACAGTATATAGCTCATATTCTATGTAGTCAGGCAGGGCCCCAGAAGCTCAGAATATCGCTTTTACCACCATATATACCAGCTACCAGAAGACAAGAGAGTCCTTAATCCCTTATTAGTGCTGCTATGCTGAACAGTATATAGCTCATATCCTATGAAGTCAGGCAGGGCCCCAGAAGCTCAGAATATCGCTTTTACCACCATATATACCAGCTACCAGAAGACAAGAGAGTCATTAAGAGCCCTTATTAGGGCTACTACGCTAAACAGTATATAGCTCATATCCTATGTAGTCAGGCAGGGCCCCAGAAGCTCAGAATATCGCTTTTACCACCATATATACCAGCTACCAGAAGACAAGAGAGTCCTTAATCCCTTATTAGTGCTGCTATGCTGAACAGTATATAGCTCATATCCTATGTAGTCAGGCAGGGCCCCAGAAGCTCAGAATATCGCTTTTACCACCATATATACCAGCTACCAGAAGACAAGAGAGTCATTAAGAGCCCTTATTAGGGCTACTACGCTGAACAGTATATAGCTCATATCCTATGTAGTCAGGCAGGGCCCCAGAAGCTCAGAATATCGCTTTTACCACCATATATACCAGCTACCAGAAGACAAGAGAGTCCTTAATCCCTTATTAGTGCTGCTATGCTGAACAGTATATAGCTCATATCCTATGTAGTCAGGCAGGGCCCCAGAAGCTCAGAATATCGCTTTTACCACCATATATACCAGCTACCAGAAGACAAGAGAGTCATTAAGAGCCCTTATTAGGGCTACTACGCTGAACAGTATATAGCTCATATCCTATGTAGGCAGGCAGGGCCCCAGAAGCTCAGAATATCGCTTTTACCACCATCTATACCAGCTACCAGAAGACAAGAGAGTCCTTAATCCCTTATTAGTGCTGCTATGCTGAACAGTATATAGCTCATATTCTATGTAGTCAGGCAGGGCCCCAGAAGCTCAGAATATCGCTTTTACCACCATATATACCAGCTACCAGAAGACAAGAGAGTCCTTAATCCCTTATTAGTGCTGCTATGCTGAACAGTATATAGCTCATATTCTATGTAGTCAGGCAGGGCCCCAGAAGCTCAGAATATCGCTTTTACCACCATATATACCAGCTACCAGAAGACAAGAGAGTCATTAAGAGCCCTTATTAGGGCTACTACGCTGAACAGTATATAGCTCATATCCTATGTAGGCAGGCAGGGCCCCAGAAGCTCAGAATATCGCTTTTACCACCATCTATACCAGCTACCAGAAGACAAGAGAGTCCTTAATCCCTTATTAGTGCTGCTATGCTGAACAGTATATAGCTCATATCCTATGAAGTCAGGCAGGGCCCCAGAAGCTCAGAATATCGCTTTTACCACCATATATACCAGCTACCAGAAGACAAGAGAGTCATTAAGAGCCCTTATTAGGGCTACTACGCTAAACAGTATATAGCTCATATCCTATGTAGTCAGGCAGGGCCCCAGAAGCTCAGAATATCGCTTTTACCACCATATATACCAGCTACCAGAAGACAAGAGAGTCCTTAATCCCTTATTAGTGCTGCTATGCTGAACAGTATATAGCTCATATCCTATGTAGTCAGGCAGGGCCCCAGAAGCTCAGAATATCGCTTTTACCACCATATATACCAGCTACCAGAAGACAAGAGAGTCATTAAGAGCCCTTATTAGGGCTACTACGCTGAACAGTATATAGCTCATATCCTATGTAGTCAGGCAGGGCCCCAGAAGCTCAGAATATCGCTTTTACCACCATATATACCAGCTACCAGAAGACAAGAGAGTCCTTAATCCCTTATTAGTGCTGCTATGCTGAACAGTATATAGCTCATATCCTATGTAGTCAGGCAGGGCCCCAGAAGCTCAGAATATCGCTTTTACCACCATATATACCAGCTACCAGAAGACAAGAGAGTCATTAAGAGCCCTTATTAGGGCTACTACGCTGAACAGTATATAGCTCATATCCTATGTAGGCAGGCAGGGCCCCAGAAGCTCAGAATATCGCTTTTACCACCATCTATACCAGCTACCAGAAGACAAGAGAGTCCTTAATCCCTTATTAGTGCTGCTATGCTGAACAGTATATAGCTCATATTCTATGTAGTCAGGCAGGGCCCCAGAAGCTCAGAATATCGCTTTTACCACCATATATACCAGCTACCAGAAGACAAGAGAGTCCTTAATCCCTTATTAGTGCTGCTATGCTGAACAGTATATAGCTCATATTCTATGTAGTCAGGCAGGGCCCCAGAAGCTCAGAATATCGCTTTTACCACCATATATACCAGCTACCAGAAGACAAGAGAGTCATTAAGAGCCCTTATTAGGGCTACTACGCTGAACAGTATATAGCTCATATCCTATGTAGGCAGGCAGGGCCCCAGAAGCTCAGAATATCGCTTTTACCACCATCTATACCAGCTACCAGAAGACAAGAGAGTCCTTAATCCCTTATTAGTGCTGCTATGCTGAACAGTATATAGCTCATATTCTATGTAGTCAGGCAGGGCCCCAGAAGCTCAGAATATCGCTTTTACCACCATATATACCAGCTACCAGAAGACAAGAGAGTCCTTAATCCCTTATTAGTGCTGCTATGCTGAACAGTATATAGCTCATATTCTATGTAGTCAGGCAGGGCCCCAGAAGCTCAGAATATCGCTTTTACCACCATATATACCAGCTACCAGAAGACAAGAGAGTCATTAAGAGCCCTTATTAGGGCTACTACGCTGAACAGTATATAGCTCATATCCTATGTAGGCAGGCAGGGCCCCAGAAGCTCAGAATATCGCTATTACCACCATCTATACCAGCTAACAGAAGACAAGAGAGTCCTTAATCCCTTATTAGTGCTGCTATGCTGAACAGTATATAGCTCATATTCTATGTAGTCAGGCAGGGC
Organism: Gastrophryne carolinensis; assembly: GCA_027917425.1. Taxonomy (NCBI): domain Eukaryota; kingdom Metazoa; phylum Chordata; class Amphibia; order Anura; family Microhylidae; genus Gastrophryne; species Gastrophryne carolinensis. The sequence goes on along the minus strand of CM051240.1, from coordinate 203,197,035 downwards.
CCCAGAAGCTCAGAATATCGCTTTTACCACCATATATACCAGCTACCAGAAGACAAGAGAGTCATTAAGAGCCCTTATTAGGGCTACTACGCTGAACAGTATATAGCTCATATCCTATGTAGGCAGGCAGGGCCCCAGAAGCTCAGAATATCGCTTTTACCACCATCTATACCAGCTACCAGAAGACAAAAGAGTCATTAAGAGCCCTTATTAGGGCTACTATGCTGAACAGTATATAGCTCATATGTAGTCAGGCAGGGCCACAGAAGCTCAGAATATCGCTTTTACCACCATCTATACCAGCTACCAGAAGACAAGAGAGTCCTTAATCCCTTATTAGTGCTGCTATGCTGAACAGTATATAGCTCATATTCTATGTAGTCAGGCAGGGCCCCAGAAGCTCAGAATATCGCTTTTACCACCATATATACCAGCTACCAGAAGACAAGAGAGTCCTTAATCCCTTATTAGTGCTGCTATGCTGAACAGTATATAGCTCATATTCTATGTAGTCAGGCAGGGCCCCAGAAGCTCAGAATATCGCTTTTACCACCATATATACCAGCTACCAGAAGACAAGAGAGTCATTAAGAGCCCTTATTAGGGCTACTACGCTGAACAGTATATAGCTCATATCCTATGTAGGCAGGCAGGGCCCCAGAAGCTCAGAATATCGCTTTTACCACCATCTATACCAGCTACCAGAAGACAAGAGAGTCCTTAATCCCTTATTAGTGCTGCTATGCTGAACAGTATATAGCTCATATTCTATGTAGTCAGGCAGGGCCCCAGAAGCTCAGAATATCGCTTTTACCACCATATATACCAGCTACCAGAAGACAAGAGAGTCATTAAGAGCCCTTATTAGGGCTACTACGCTGAACAGTATATAGCTCATATCCTATGTAGTCAGGCAGGGCCCCAGAAGCTCAGAATATCGCTTTTACCACCATATATACCAGCTACCAGAAGACAAGAGAGTCCTTAATCCCTTATTAGTGCTGCTATGCTGAACAGTATATAGCTCATATCCTATGTAGTCAGGCAGGGCCCCAGAAGCTCAGAATATCGCTTTTACCACCATATATACCAGCTACCAGAAGACAAGAGAGTCATTAAGAGCCCTTATTAGGGCTACTACGCTGAACAGTATATAGCTCATATCCTATGTAGGCAGGCAGGGCCCCAGAAGCTCAGAATATCGCTTTTACCACCATCTATACCAGCTACCAGAAGACAAGAGAGTCCTTAATCCCTTATTAGTGCTGCTATGCTGAACAGTATATAGCTCATATTCTATGTAGTCAGGCAGGGCCCCAGAAGCTCAGAATATCGCTTTTACCACCATATATACCAGCTACCAGAAGACAAGAGAGTCCTTAATCCCTTATTAGTGCTGCTATGCTGAACAGTATATAGCTCATATTCTATGTAGTCAGGCAGGGCCCCAGAAGCTCAGAATATCGCTTTTACCACCATATATACCAGCTACCAGAAGACAAGAGAGTCATTAAGAGCCCTTATTAGGGCTACTACGCTGAACAGTATATAGCTCATATCCTATGTAGGCAGGCAGGGCCCCAGAAGCTCAGAATATCGCTTTTACCACCATCTATACCAGCTACCAGAAGACAAGAGAGTCCTTAATCCCTTATTAGTGCTGCTATGCTGAACAGTATATAGCTCATATTCTATGTAGTCAGGCAGGGCCCCAGAAGCTCAGAATATCGCTTTTACCACCATATATACCAGCTACCAGAAGACAAGAGAGTCCTTAATCCCTTATTAGTGCTGCTATGCTGAACAGTATATAGCTCATATTCTATGTAGTCAGGCAGGGCCCCAGAAGCTCAGAATATCGCTTTTACCACCATATATACCAGCTACCAGAAGACAAGAGAGTCATTAAGAGCCCTTATTAGGGCTACTACGCTGAACAGTATATAGCTCATATCCTATGTAGGCAGGCAGGGCCCCAGAAGCTCAGAATATCGCTTTTACCACCATCTATACCAGCTACCAGAAGACAAGAGAGTCCTTAATCCCTTATTAGTGCTGCTATGCTGAACAGTATATAGCTCATATTCTATGTAGTCAGGCAGGGCCCCAGAAGCTCAGAATATCGCTTTTACCACCATATATACCAGCTACCAGAAGACAAGAGAGTCATTAAGAGCCCTTATTAGGGCTACTACGCTGAACAGTATATAGCTCATATCCTATGTAGGCAGGCAGGGCCCCAGAAGCTCAGAATATCGCTTTTACCACCATCTATACCAGCTACCAGAAGACAAAAGAGTCATTAAGAGCCCTTATTAGGGCTACTATGCTGAACAGTATATAGCTCATATGTAGTCAGGCAGGGCCACAGAAGCTCAGAATATCGCTTTTACCACCATCTATACCAGCTACCAGAAGACAAGAGAGTCCTTAATCCCTTATTAGTGCTGCTATGCTGAACAGTATATAGCTCATATTCTATGTAGTCAGGCAGGGCCCCAGAAGCTCAGAATATCGCTTTTACCACCATATATACCAGCTACCAGAAGACAAGAGAGTCCTTAATCCCTTATTAGTGCTGCTATGCTGAACAGTATATAGCTCATATTCTATGTAGTCAGGCAGGGCCCCAGAAGCTCAGAATATCGCTTTTACCACCATATATACCAGCTACCAGAAGACAAGAGAGTCATTAAGAGCCCTTATTAGGGCTACTACGCTGAACAGTATATAGCTCATATCCTATGTAGGCAGGCAGGGCCCCAGAAGCTCAGAATATCGCTTTTACCACCATCTATACCAGCTACCAGAAGACAAGAGAGTCCTTAATCCCTTATTAGTGCTGCTATGCTGAACAGTATATAGCTCATATTCTATGTAGTCAGGCAGGGCCCCAGAAGCTCAGAATATCGCTTTTACCACCATATATACCAGCTACCAGAAGACAAGAGAGTCATTAAGAGCCCTTATTAGGGCTACTACGCTGAACAGTATATAGCTCATATCCTATGTAGGCAGGCAGGGCCCCAGAAGCTCAGAATATCGCTTTTACCACCATCTATACCAGCTACCAGAAGACAAAAGAGTCATTAAGAGCCCTTATTAGGGCTACTATGCTGAACAGTATATAGCTCATATGTAGTCAGGCAGGGCCACAGAAGCTCAGAATATCGCTTTTACCACCATCTATACCAGCTACCAGAAGACAAGAGAGTCCTTAATCCCTTATTAGTGCTGCTATGCTGAACAGTATATAGCTCATATTCTATGTAGTCAGGCAGGGCCCCAGAAGCTCAGAATATCGCTTTTACCACCATATATACCAGCTACCAGAAGACAAGAGAGTCCTTAATCCCTTATTAGTGCTGCTATGCTGAACAGTATATAGCTCATATTCTATGTAGTCAGGCAGGGCCCCAGAAGCTCAGAATATCGCTTTTACCACCATATATACCAGCTACCAGAAGACAAGAGAGTCATTAAGAGCCCTTATTAGGGCTACTACGCTGAACAGTATATAGCTCATATCCTATGTAGGCAGGCAGGGCCCCAGAAGCTCAGAATATCGCATTTACCACCATATATACCAGCTACCAGAAGACAAGAGAGTCATTGAGAGCCCTTATTAGGGCTACTATGCTGAACAGTATATAGCCCATATGTAGGCAGGCAGGGCCCCAGAAGCTCAGAATATCGCATTTACCACCATATATACCAGCTACCAGAAGACAAGAGAGTCATTGAGAGTCCTTATTATTAGGGCTACTATGCTGAACAGTATATAGCCCATATGTAGGCAGGCAGGGCCCCAGAAGCTCAAAATATCGCATTTACCACCATATATACCAGCTACCAGAAGACAAGAGAGTCATTGAGAGCCCTTATTAGGGCTACTATGCTGAACAGTATATAGCTCATATGTAGGCAGGCAGGGCCCCAGAAGCTCAGAATATCACTTTTACCACCATATATACCAGCTACCAGAAGACAAGAGAGTCATTGAGAGCCCTTATTAGGGCTGCTATGTTTTAAAAATTGTGTGGAGGCCCAAGAGCTGAGACCTTTTAAAAATTGTGTGGAGGCCCAAGAGCTGAGACCTTTTAAAAATTGTGTGGAGGCCCAAGAGCTGAGACCTCTTAAAAATTGTGTGGAGGCCCAAGAGCTGAGACCTTTTAAAAATTGTGTGGAGGCCCAAGAGCTGAGACCTTTTAAAAATTGTGTGGAGGCCCAAGAGCTGAGACCTTTTAAAAATTGTGTGAGGCCCAAGAGTTGAGACCTCTTAAAAATTGATTGTATTAAGCCCAAGAGGTGAGTCATAATTTTTTTCATTAATACAGCAATTCTACGGCGGTTAAGGAGGAGGAGGAGGAGGAGGAGGAGGAAATGGCACTTCATACAGATGGCACTTCACTCTTGGCTGCTTTCCACTGTTGTACAAGCAAAGTCCGGGTCAATCCACTTGCTGTTCATTTTGATTAGCGTCAGCCTGTCGGCACTGTCGGTTGACAGGCGGCTGCGCTTATCGGTTATAATGTCCCCGGCTGCGCTGAACACCCTTTCTGATAGCACGCTGGCGGCAGGGCAGGCAAGCACCTCCAAGGCGTACAGGGACAGTTCCAGCCACGTGTCCAACTTGGAGACCCAGTAAGTGTAGGTCGCCGAGGGATCGGGGAGGACAGGGGTGTGGTCTGCCAGGTAGTCCCGCAACATCCGCCGATACTTGTCCCTCCTGCTGATAGCGGGCCCCGCAGTGATGGAAGTTGCACGAGGGGGTGACATGAACGTGTCCCACACCTTGGAGAGTGTTCCCCTGGTGGCTGTGGGCCTGATCGATGTTGTCAGACTCTGGGAGACACTCTCCTCTCTGCCGCCAGCGATGCTGGGTGGGAAAATCTGCATCATGTTCTGCAAGAGTTCCCTCTGGTATTCCAGTAATCGATTCGTCCTCTCCTCTACCGGAATAAAAGAGGAGAAGTTATCTTTATACCGGGGGTCCAGGAGTGCGAAGACCCAGTATAGTTTGTTCTCCAATATCCGGACAACACGTATGTCCCGGGAAAAGCAGCCCAGCATGAAGTCAGCCATGTGTGCCAGACTCTGAGTAGGCATGACCTCACTGCCCCCACCAGAAGGATCATTTTCCATTTCCTCCTCTTCCTCCTCCTCTCCGCCCCATCCGCGCTGAACCAATGGGACGCACACAGCCTGACTGCTACCCTCGCCGCCAGCATCCTCTTCCACAGCCACCTCCACGTTGTCCTCCTCCTCCTCATCCTCCTCCTCCTGCAACTGCCACCGAGCAGCAGACAAAAGTGTGGTCTGACTGTCTACCTGCGTTGCGTCTCCTCCTACCCCCGTCTCCTCTGTGTGCAATGCGTTCTCCCTTATTGCGATGAGCGATTCTTTAAGGACGCCTAGGAGCGGGATGGTTACGCTCACTATAGCGTCCTCGCTGCTGACCTTCTTAGTGGACTCCTCAAAGATACGCAATACATCGCATATGTCTGCCATCCATGGCCACTCGTGGTTGGCAAACTGATGGAGCTGAGTTGGAGGCACGCGTGGATGCATCATCTGGTACTCCATCAATGCTTTCTGCTGCTCACACACCCTGGCCAACATGCAATAGGTGGAATTCCAGCGAGTGGGCAGGTCGCACAACAGCCGATGTTGAGGCAAATGGAGGCGTTGCTGGATTTTTTTTAAGCTAGCAGCAGCTACAGTTGACTTCCGAAAGTGAGCGCACAAGCGCCGCACTTTGACCAGTAGCTCTGCCAGGTTGGGGTAAGTCTTTAGAAACTTTTGTACTACCAAATTAAAAACGTGGGCCAGGCATGGTACGTGATTGAGTTCTGCAAGCTCCAGAGCCGCCACCAGGTTACGGCCGTTATCGCACACGACCATGCCTGGTCCTAGCTGCAGCGGCGACAGCCACATCTCTGTCTGCTGCAATATGGCGTGCCTCACCTCTGCGGCGCTGTGCTTCCTGTCGCCCAAGCTGATGAGCTTAAGCACCGCCTGCTGACGTCTCCCCGTGCCAGTGCTGCAACGCTTCCAGCTAGGGGCTGAGGGCGATGTTAAGGCAGAGGAGGAGGAGGAGGAGGAAGAGGAGGGGGGTCTATCAGAACCCGTGCTGGCAATCTTGGGCGGGGGTGGTATGTAGGCCGTCCCTGTTTGCGACCCCGTCCCCGCTTCCACAACATTCACCCAGTGTGCCGTCAAAGAGATGTAGCGTCCTTGGCCGCAAGCGCTTGTCCACGAGTCGGTGGTCAAGTGGACCTTTGCGCTGACTGCGTACCTCAGGGTCCGCCTGATGTTACGCGACACGTGCTGGTGCAGGGCGGGGACGCCACACCGGGAAAAATAGTGGCGGCTAGGGACGGAATAGCGAGGTGCGGCAGCCGCCATCAGGTCGCGGAAGGCCTGCGTCTCCACAAGCCAAAACGGCAACATCTCCAGGGCCAGCAGTTTGGAGATGAGGCAGGTTAAGGCTTGGGCTTGGGGGTGACTGGAGGCGTACTTCCGCCTGCGGTTGAATGCCTGCGAGATGGACAGTTGATGGGACGAGGAGATGGAAGGTGCAGACGAAGATGCGGGGGAAGGGGGGGCTGAAGGAGAAGGCTCCAAAGTAGCCGAGGCAGAGGCAGATGTGGAGGTGTCCTGGCTGGAGGTCTGGACCGCAGTGGCAGCACACAACAAAGGGGAAGAGGCAGTGGCAGCAAGACGGGGCGCAGGTTGTATTGCGTTTGCTCTCTCCCACTCAGCCCAGTGCTTGAATTCCAAGTGACGGCGCATGCCTGAGGTGGTCAGATTGCTCTTCTCAGAGCCCCTACTCAGTTTTGAGTGGCAGATTGCGCAAACCGCGCTCAGTTTGTCATCCGCGCAAACATTAAAAAATCTCCACACCACAGAAGTACGAGGCCTCGATGGGGGAGCTTCGCGCGACTGCCTGCTGCCGGGAAGAGCTTCGGCCCTGCTGGCTGTGGCCTGCCTTCTCTGTCTGGACTGTCCTCTGCCTCTGGACTGTCCTCTGCCTCTTGCTGCCTTATTCGGTGATGCGCAGACCGCATCTCCACTGCTTTCCCCGCTGGACATCACCCCTGTCCAAGTGGGGTCGGTCATTTCGTCGTCCACCACCTCCTCTTCCACTTCCTCTCTCTGCTCCTCCTCCTGCCCACTGGACATTCCAACAGCCTCCCTTGATGGCAACTGCGTCTCATCATCATCGCTCATGATAGCAGATGCTGGTTCCGGGTCCACATCACTAACAGATGGCGGATACTCAAGTGTTTGGGCATCACTACAAACAAATTCCTCTGCTAGCTCCTGGGATTCTTGCAGCACATCTGGAAAAGGACCCGAAAAGAGGTCCTGGGAGGGGTCAAGGGTGGGCTGACTCTGTTGGCCAGGTTGGGAGGAAGGAGGGTCAGAGTGAGACTGTGTGGATGACTGGGTGGTGGACAAGTGACTGGAAGCGTTATCGGCCATCCATTGCACCACCTGTTCACGCTGCTCAGGCTTTAACAGAGGTGTACCCCGCCCCTCGCATAACTGTCCCATAAAGGCAGGGAAGCTGGATGAGCGTAATGCTGGCTGCCCCTCATCAGCACGCATTGTATCCCCACTGGCTTCAACGCGGTTTGTGCCCCCACCAGCATTTCCGCGCCCCCGTCCTCGTCCACGTCCCTTTGCGCTAGCCCTCCGCATTTCAGACGTTTTACTTTTTTGGCCACGCGTTATGCCAAATATAAAAATATTTTTAAGAAGAACACCTGGCTATACAGCCGTATACTGCCAGAAGGTGAAATGGTGCCTATACGCACCGGGTATATAACAAGGTTTTGTTGGTAAAGAGGACACAAAACAGTAGTGCCAAATATAAAAATATTTTTAAGAAAAACACCTGGCTATACAGCCGTATACTGCCAGAAGGTGAAATGGTGCCTATACGCACCGTGTATAAAACAGTGTTTTGTTGGCACAGAGGACACAAAACAGTAGTGCAAAATATAGTTTTGTATATAGGTGCTAATACACCACTGAAGTCTTTCTGTCCCTATTCCAGCATCAGCAGCTACCCCTCACTAAAGCAGCCGTTTTGAGCAGAGTGTATATAGTTTTGTATATAGGTGGTAATACACCACTGAAGTCTTTCTGTCCCTATTCCAGCAGCAGCAGCTACCCCTCACTAAAGCAGTCGTAGCTGCAGCAATTATAAGTGCTCAGCTCTTGGGCCTCCACACAATTTTTAAAAGGTCTCAGCTCTTGGGCCTCCACACAATTTTTAAGAGGTCTCAGCTCGTGGGACTCCACACAATGTTTGAGAGGTCTCAGCTCTTGGGCCTCCACACAATTTTTAAAAGGTCTCAGCTCTTGGGCCTCCACACAATTTTTAAAAGGTCTCAGCTCTTGGGCCTCCACACAATTTTTAAGAGGTCTCAGCTCGTGGGACTCCACACAATGTTTGAGAGGTCTCAGCTCTTGGGCCTCCACACAATTTTTAAAAGGTCTCAGCTCTTGGGCCTCCACACAATTTTTAAAAGGTCTCAGCTCTTGGGCCTCCACACAATTTTTAAAAGGTCTCAGCTCTTGGGCCTCCACACAATTTTTAAGAGGTCTCAGCTCTTGGGCCTCCACACAATTTTTAAAAGGTCTCAGCTCTTGGGACTCCACACAATGTTTGAGAGGTCTCAGCTCTTGGGCCTCCACACAATTTTTAAAAGGTCTCAGCTCTTGGGCCTCCACACAATTTTTAAAAGGTCTCAGCTCTTGGGCCTCCACACAATTTTTAAGAGGTCTCAGCTCTTGGGCCTCCACACAATTTTTAAAAGGTCTCAGCTCTTGGGCCTCCACACAATTTTTAAGAGGTCTCAGCTCTTGGGCCTCCACACAATTTTTAAAAGGTCTCAGCTCTTGGGCCTCCACACAATTTTTAAAAGGTCTCAGCTCTTGGGCCTCCACACAATTTTTAAGAGGTCTCAGCTCTTGGGCCTCCACACAATTTTTAAAAGGTCTCAGCTCTTGGGCCTCCACACAATTTTTAAGAGGTCTCAGCTCTTGGACCTCCACACAATTTTTAAAAGGTCTCAGCTCTTGGGACTCCACACAATGTTTGAGAGGTCTCAGCTCTTGGGCCTCCACACAATTTTTAAAAGGTCTCAGCTCTTGGGCCTCCACACAATTTTTAAAAGGTCTCAGCTCTTGGGCCTCCACACAATTTTTAAAAGGTCTCAGCTCTTGGGACTCCACACAATTTTTAAAAGGTCTCAGCTCTTGGGCCTCCACACAATTTTTAAAAGGTCTCAGCTCTTGGGCCTCCACACAATTTTTAAAAGGTCTCAGCTTTTGGGCCTCCACACAATTTTTAAAAGGTCTCAGCTCTTGGGCCTCCACACAATTTTTAAAAGGTCTCAGCTCTTGGGCCTCCACACAATTTTTAAGAGGTCTCAGCTCTTGGGCCTCCACACAATTTTTAAAAGGTCTCAGCTCTTGGGACTCCACACAATGTTTGAGAGGTCTCAGCTCTTGGGCCTCCACACAATTTTTAAAAGGTCTCAGCTCTTGGGCCTCCACACAATTTTTAAAAGGTCTCAGCTCTTGGGCCTCCACACAATTTTTAAAAGGTCTCAGCTCTTGGGCCTCCACACAATTTTTAAAAGGTCTCAGCTCTTGGGCCTCCACACAATTTTTAAAAGGTCTCAGCTCTTGGGCCTCCACACAATTTTTAAAAGGTCTCAGCTCTTGGGACTCCACACAATGTTTGAGAGGTCTCAGCTCTTGGGCCTCCACACAATTTTTAAGAGGTCTCAGATCTTGGGCCTCCACACAATTTTTAAGAGGTCTCAGCTCTAAGCTTCCCTTACTGCTCGGGTGACACACTGTAACAAACCTCCTCCTGTAAGCTTCCCTGACTGCTGGGGTGACACACTGTAACAAACCTCCTCCTGTAAGCTTCCCTTACTGCTGGGGTGACACACTGTAACAAACCTCCTCCTTTAAGCTTCCCTTACTGCTGGGGTGACACAATGACACAAGAGGACATGTCTGACCACATCTCACACACACACACACACACACACACACACACAATGACAATTAGGGGTGGGGTCTATTTATTTTCCCCCTTGCCTATGCCATCTGTGGTTGTCATTAGGCAACGTGATTTTAAGGGGTGCAGAATTTTGTTCTTCTTTTTTGTACAGTTTGGCTTGGGGTCCATGGCAATGTAGAGGAAAGAAGGTTTCCTTGTCTTGTCTCACTTTACGTAGAAGTTATATTGTGTTTGGAGTGTATTGTTGAGTGGCTGTGATAGTGGCGTAATAGTGCGACTTGGGCGCGTTATATGCACCCAGACATGCTTCCCCTGCTGTCCCAGTTGCATTCCAGCAGTGTTGGCATCATTTTCTGATGTTTCAGGGTGGACTTGGTGACCTCCAAGTGGTCGAATTGAGATTTCCAAGTGTCGAGCATTTTTTTCCCATAGACTATAATGGGATTCGATATTCGGTCAAGTAGTCGAGTAACGCGGTCTATTCGAATCGAAATTCGAAATTTCGAATATTTCACTACTCGCTCATCTCTAATATTTATTACAGTTATAGGCATCTTGGTTGAGAATGAGCAGGCCCTTTCAAGAGAACTCAGATTTAATGTAGACGTATTTAGATACTTTGGAAGCATGGGCAGTTAAATGGTAAATTATGTTTAAAGCAGTTAAATGTAAGGTTATGCACAAGGGAAGGATACATTTGTGCCATGATTACACACTAAATAAATAAATGATTGGTAAAACTACATTGAAAAAGGACCTAGGTGTTTTAGTTAACGATAAACTTAACTGTAGTAATTAATGTCAGGCAGCAGCTGCCAAAGCAAACAGAATCATGGGGTTCATCAAGAGGGACATTGGTCCCTGACCAGAACATAATTTTACCCCTCTACAAGGCACTGGTCAGACCCCATATAGAATATTGTGCTCAGTTCTGGACAAATAAAAACTGGAGCACATTCAAAGGAGGCCAACTAAGGTAATAAAAGGAGTGCAGGGAATAGAGTACCCTGAAAGATGGTCAAAGTTATGTTTATTTAGTTTGGGAAAGAGACGTCTGAGGGGTGATCTAAAAACTATGTATAACTATATTCGTGGTTAAGTCAAAGATCTATCCCACAAATTTGTCTATACCCCGGAGCATAACCATAACCCAAGAGGTGCTTTCTCCAACGACACAGAGGGGATTTTTCTCTGTAAGAGCAGTGAGACTTTGGAACTCGCTGCCAGAGGAGGTAGTTATGAAGGAAACACATAAAGCATTCAAAAGTGGCCTAGATACCTTCCTTGCATGTAATAACATTTCCAGCTATGGCTACTAGACCACTGGAAGGAGCCAAACAGGCTATGTTTGGTGTTATCATGAAGACATACTCATTGGACCTACACCAAATGATAAGCCTGATTTGACTACAGTGGATGTGGTACATCCTACTGGAGAAGTGACTGCAGGGACGCATTGCTAGAAAACAGCAGTACTTGCTCTGCCACTGCTGCATCCATAAAGAAGTGGCTGATTGCTGATAAGAGAGCCAGAGATTGAATGGTTATCTTTCTTTGCATGGTACTATAGGTTGAGGTCTTCCATTTTGATATACATTTGCTTAAAAAAAAAAAACATAGGCCTGGACATGAAAAAAAATACATATGTTAATTTTGACAGTTCTCCAGATCGTTCCTTTCTTTACTAAGTTGCCCTACAAAACCCAACAGTGCTAATTTGATTGGGTGCAATGGCATCGTGTCTGTAGCTTTTGTAATTTAGCTCTATATATTTTGTTTTATGTGTAAAAAGAAAAACTCTATTATACAAGCCACCCTCCAGTTTGTAGTGAGACAATAAAACAACAGTTTTAGAAGGCAGTTTATCTTCAGTGAGATTTCTCTGTATCTCCGTGTAGAAGGAGCAGGAACGAGCTCGCTTAATTGTGCCTGCAAAGCTCCGGTGTAAAAAAGTCAATTAACTTCTGTAGAATTTCAGTTAAGCCAATAAACAATTAAACAATAAAGTGTAGTGCTCTCTGCCGAGCAGACAATGTTAAAGATATGGCATCAATTGTAAGTCTGATATAATTTTGTACATTTGCATAGAGCCAATTGTTTTCTACAAAATCATTTCTCATCCACTTGTCCCCGGTGCGTAGCGGCGATGCAATTAAAGTCTCGCAAAGCAGTCCATCATACAAATACATTTGCTTGCTTGACTTCCTTACATATAGCAGGCTGCTTTTATGACCTCATATGTCTCTATATCGCAGAGTTATATGTCAGCACAAAATAATTCTCTATAAGCATCTATGTGAAATAGGATCTTCTTGGTTTAATTGTGGCGATTTTAGTCTCTTTATCCCAAAGCCATAATTGTGCTAACAATGTTCTCTAGCAAGTATCTCTTTTACTGGTTCCTGTGCAGAGGAAAATCTTTATAATAAAAAAGGAAACATCAAATAATGGCAAATAGTTTTAGGGGCACTATGTGAAGTTATCAATCTATTGTGTGCTTGCAAGATTCCACCCAGGCCATAGACAGGGCCCATTGCGAGCATGGGGAGAATCCTTGGTGTGCCGCATTGCTTTGAGGTTTACTGGTCTGGGTGTAGCTAAATCGGGATGTCCCGCTGGAGAGAAACAACACCCAGGAGAGGGAAAATCCAGGGTGTTGTTCCTCTTTAACTCTTTAACTGTCAGCCACGTAAATGTATATAATTGCCATGGAAATCCTGAGAAATACCTGGACAAATCACTGTTAAACCTATATAGTCCAAAATGCTTGGCAACACGTGGTGACAACAGCTCTAGGTAGGCTGGCAGTGAAATGGTTAAGCTAGAGGTAAGCTGCTGGATCCAATGTGCTCCTTTAAAACTTTTTGGAAGTATGTGACATGACTCCTGTAGCCCAGAGGTCTAATGCAGTCAATAAGCTGAAATGGTTGTTTTCAGACTTATGATTGTTGTTAAAGAACAGCTGTCATTATGTGTTACGTGTACATTTTGTTAATTAAGTTGCTCCAGGAACACAGCATGGCCCCAGCTTCTGTGAGAATTAGCAGGACAAACTGTGTGCAGCAGCAGCCGGTGCCCTTATTGTCTATTCTGAGACACGCAGCTACTTCATATGCTGATAAGTTTGCCATTAGACAAGGTAGGTATATGTATAAATATACCGTTGGATTATTGAGTAGGATACATAGGGTCCTTAGATTCATCATCAATAGAAATGGGCGAACCCGCAGACGTTCGAGATCGACAAGTTTGGCCGAACTTGCTGCTAAAGCCCAGTTCAGGTCCCTGGACTCGACCCAAACCTGAACCCCATGGAAGTCAATGGGGACCAGAATTTGGGGGACCAAAAATAGCTTTGAAATGGGGGTAGCAAGGGCTAGAGCACTGCAAAGCAAGGGGAACACTAGTGTGATTGCCCTGCAAGAAATGGGCTGGGAAAAGTACTCAAAATAATAACAGAAAACAAAAAAATTAAAGAAATACATAAGTACGTTAAAAAAAATCAAAATATTTATTTTACGGGGGAGTTGGGGCTATATATAAATTAAACTTATATATAAAATATTAATTTTTCACAGGTGTCAGACTTAGAGGCCAATTTGGGGTTGGCACCAGGGCCACCCCCTGAGTAAGGGGTGGGGCTGAGGTGGCTCACATCCTGAGGGACAGTTAGGGACATATGGGGGGTAGAAAAAAACATCTGCTAACTGCCCTTTACAGGACACTTCCAGGGACAGGCGTCTGATATACTGAGGGGGACAGGCCACTGTCAGTAACTTCAAAAATGAAGAAATCAGCAAATAAGGGACGGGGATGTGGCCATGGTGCTGATGCTGGTGATTGAGGGGAAATGTGCTTGCTACACCTTCCTCTGGTGCCAGGGTTTGCAGCGTATTCTTGTATGCCCCAAAACCGCTGCCAAAAAGGTAGGGCCAGACCAAGTTGAGGCATTGATAGATTAGATCAGGGGATCCCAACAGGTGGTACTAGTACCACTGGTGTTACTTGAGGTGCTCACAGGTGGTACTCGACAAAGATGCTGACTTGTTCCAGTTCACCAGGGACATGCAAAGCAAACAAAATAACATTATCAGTATTATTATTGTTTATTTATAGAGTGCTATTGTATTCTATGTAGGTGGCGCTGAACAAACTGAAAATTGCAAGAGGGTGGGACACTGAATAATCTTCCCCACGTCCATGTCCAGTAACCTGCAAATCAAAGAGAAAAACTTTGTTATTACTATTATTATTATTAATAATAATAACAATAATAATATTTATTATTATTTTTTATTTTTTTTGTCTTCAACCCACACCACTTCTGCAGAGTCCACCTCACCCCCCTTCAGATCAGCAAGGCTTTCTCAGCCACAAGTCATGGAGCAGTAACTAATGCTCTATGATGACATTTATAGCTGGAAAAACATGGGTCATCCACCTTCTTCTGACCCATTTACAGGTATAGGGGTTCCCAGATGCCCAACAACTTGTTTTGGAGCATAAAGATGTGGACATCGGACCATCACAGGACATCTACGATGAGGTTGAAACACAAGTGCTCAAGGAGGATAGCAGAGAGTGGGTAAAAGACAATCCAAGGGGTGATGACAAAGTCAAGCAGATTTTGGTTGAAGAGGTGGTGGGAATGCAGCTCCAGAAGAAGGGGAAGGCTGCAAACCATCAGCGATCAGCCCCTTGCTACTACTGGCCACCACTTCCAAGTATTGAGCCCTGAAAAAGCTGGCTCAAAGGATCTCACCAGCATGGCATTACAGTGCACAGGCGACAAGTTTTAGGTCATTTGCACGCTATGCCACCAGTCACTGAAGAGGGACAATTGTGAATAATCTCTGCACAACAGCTGTCACCAGGGACCTGCAAAGCAAACCAAAAAATATTGTTATTGTTTATGGTTTATTTACCTGACGCTAATGTGGGGCACTTTAGGTTCTCTTGTTCAGCAGGGCTGTAGACGCTGCTGCAATTGGGTGACAAAACCTTCAATCAAGACCTCCTTGGTTTGGTGGACCAAGATGCTGAGCAGACAGTTTTTGGTTCTTAGGATAGATTGCTCCTTGGAGGATAGCATTGAGTGGGCAGAGGGAAGAAAAGTGAGGGGAAATTTAGAGAGGAAGCACACTTTGGCCTTGATTCACTAAGAGTTGAATGGTAGTAAAAAATTCAATTCTTGAGAAAATAGTCTGAGAATATAACTTTTAGTGAGTCTCCAGAGAGGTAGACAATGAAAGTCAATGGCACTTTTTTACTCCTGAGAAAAGTATTGAACTTTTTACCTGTAGTAAGAAAGTGCAATTGACTTTCATTGTCTTCATATCTGGTGATTCTGTAAACAGTGACATTCTCAGGCTTTTTTCTCATGAATTTTTTACTACCATGAGAATCTTTTTTCAACTCTTATTGAATCAAGCCTTTGTGTCAGTTTAAACAAACAGAAGCAAGTAATGGTTTGACACTAGCCATTGGCTGGTTTAAAGTGTGTAAAAGGGTTTATATACTGTACTTCCTATTTGCAGGGCCGGAATAAGTGTGGTGGAGGCCCCTGGGCACAAAATCTGGTGGAGGTCCCAGATACAGTATTTTTTTTTCTTTAAAATAATAGTTCAGCCAGGTAACTGATTGGTGGTTGTCTGGCACCCGCCTACTTACTGGAACATCAGATGGAGTCCCTTGTGCCACCCTTGTGCGGGTGCGTGCTGCTCAGGAACTCCTGCTTTGCCATTCTGGGTGCAGGGTAGTGTAGTCACCCAGCTGGTCCAGCAGAAAACAGTTCCCTGCATTGAGCTGCCAGTGGCTGTGCTTGGTGGTTTATGTGCAGTGAGCGGCTGATTGACAGCTCTGCACTCACCTATCACTGCCGCGTTGCTGGTGGTGGCTTTGCTGCTCTAGACTCTCTGTCCTGCCCTGTAGTGGCTTTGACGGCAGGTTTTCCCAGGTGCGCCCCCACACTGCAACTGATAGCTTTGTTTGAGACTGAAAAGTCTCCTGGACCACAGCATAACTCAAAGGTTGGTGGAGGCCCCATTTGCAGGGCTCGTGCCCTCTCATAATCCGGCCCTGCCTATTTGCTTTAAACTTAACAGCAATAATAAGGCAGCAAGACTCACCCGTGCCTCTCCTCCATTTCCTGCAGTGCAGGGTAGAAGCTGTAGCAAAGCTCCAAAGTTGGCCCTCCTTGTCAATTCTCCAGGACCATGCAAAAAAGTTGTCTAACAGCCACTGACGCTTGGTGCTCTCAGCCACAGGGGTCCATCAGCTGTCCTTGACCACAGCAGAGCATACTCATGACTCGTAAAGCTGCGCTATGACCCCCCCCTTACAGTTCTGCCAGGATCCAGGAATTGAGATAAAGAAAGCGTTTTGCTTATGGCCCTTTTCCATGGGCAGATGAATGGACTGTTTAGCGAGTGAACGACCATGCAAATTTTATGTATTTGAATGACTTGCATTTAGACACAGATTTGTTGCTTAAATTGGACCAAAACCCAAGTCCGAGGACCCTGGAATCATTAAGATTTAGGGCCACTTGATTACCTCCCTGCGGCATCCAGATTCAGGATGCCCCACTGTGTGAAACCCCCAGGTTGCCAGGTAAATTCACCTTTCCCCCGATTCAAGTGCACATGTGCGAGCAGTGGACTCTCCCTGCTATACCTTTAGCAGTGCACACACCCATGCCAAGCCTTTGTGAATGGCCGGTGTAGACGCACTCACTATTAGAGAGAAGTAGGGATGTGGCTGATGGCATGCTTGAGTCCAATTGGCTTATCTCGGCTAGACTCAACTGGAGCTGAGTCTTAGGTGATTCTTAGACTAGTGGACAGGAGCGAATCTGAGCATGCTGATTGAACGAGGGACTGTGCGCGGGCCATAGGACCAGGGTAAGATGAGTTATATTGGGTAACCTGGGAGGTTTCACACAGCGCGATAGCCCAGATCAGGGTGCCCCGGGGCAAGGACTGAATCCCAGGATAGTCAAAATCCTGGGTTTTGGTTCACTTTAATCATTCCTTAGAGTAATCGCTAGTGTGATCGCACAAGCTGTACGTCCTTTTTTTGGACATTTCAGTTTTCACATGCCTATGGTCAGAGGACAAAAAATAAATTTTTTGCCTATCAAAGCGGTACAACAAATGACCGATAAACGAATTCTTGTTCATTGCTCGATTGCAGTGACCATTTCCACTGATCAATCATCATCCAATTGTGGTCACTTTAGCGATATCTTGTATTAAAAATGCTCCATGAAAATCCAGCATTAGAATATATAAGGTATTTCTATATAGTCGAAGATTTTGAGATGCATTGAAATTGAATTTTGCATAAGGCATAAGGAGGGAGGAAGTTAGTTTATACCTGTGCAGGAACTTAATAAGGTACATCGGAGACTATTTTAGACTCCAGGGCCATCTGAGTTCCACTCCTTGGGGCATCCCTGCTGACCCCTAGCCATGCGTGGGGCAGCGCGGGCACGCTACGGCTGCAAGGTGGGCAGAGGGTGCAGCTGGCGGCACCACTCTGCTCCCTTGGGTGCCACTTGGCTGCTTAGCACGCCGCTCACCCGTCAGTGCACTTGCTCATGCCGAGTCTGCACCGTGGGAGTGGAAGAAAGGTGAGTGAAACGGGGTGACCTGGGGGGGTACACACAGCAAGGCATACCAATTCGGGGTGCCACCGCAGTGAAAGTGAAATTTCTGTGTGTTGTTCATTTTTAAAAAGTTAGGCGCCCAGAGGATGCCCAGCAGCTGACATACTGTATCTCTGGCTTAATGTTTCTCCAAAACATCAGATAATTATGCCTTTGACAGTCTTTTTTCCAGCCAGACATCTGGCTAAATTATTTCTATTTTCAAACAATCTAGAAATAAGTCTTTTTGCTGAATGCAGACATTCTCCCCTTTAAGACTGAAGCTTATTTGTGATGATTTGCTGGTAAAAAGCTATAACAGGATTATTACAGCATTAGGTAAATTCTCTGGGATTTACTGTTTGAAGTGCAAGTAGAAAATTGAAGATACGGTTCATCATGTGACTTACCGATGAAAGTAAAAGTAGAATATTTCAGCTTTTCTGTTTTTGGTAGTTTATTTAGCTTGACAGCAATAACTGTTGTAGAACCAAACTTTGCGGGCTGAGCACTCAAAGCCGAACATGGATTTCAAACACAAAATCCATGCATGTGCTCGCCGTTCAGACCGGATTCGGAAGAATGCTGATTGGCTGCTGTCCTTTCCCTCCATTGGCCCGGCAGGACACATGATCCTGCCGTATAGCAGGCAGGGCCCTGTCACTCAACGCCATCTTGGAGAGCTGTTTTATATAGGGAGATGTTCCTGCTTACGGTTTATAGACAGATAGGCTTTCTTGTTTAAAAAACTGCCCTTTTCAGGGCAAACTATAGTCAGGGATAGTTGCTGGAGTGAGGGATAGAGTAGGGTTGGACTAGGGGTCGTCACTGCTATTGCACTAATAGTGCTGGCTTGTCACTAATGGGGTCTGGGTGTCCGCTTATCCCCCATCGAGCTCTAAGCACTGGGGTGAGTGTGCACCCCCATATAACAAACCTATCTGTGAAGACTGGGGTGATTGTGTACCCCCTTATAGCAGACCTAGCTGTAATAAATGGGGTGAGTGTGTACCCTTATAACATACCTAGCTGTAACGACTGGGGTGAGAGTGTCCCCATAAACCAAACCCATCTGTAAAGACTGGGGTGAGTGTGTACCCCCATATACCAAACCTAGCTGTAATTAATGGGGTGACTGTGTGCCCTTTTACCCTTAAATGAAACTCTGACTTTGCTGTTTATGTATTTAAATATAAGACAGGTGACAAGGGGCCGGCCTTAGTAAAATATCACCCTGTGCAGGGGTTCAGGATTGTACACACACACACACACACACACACACACACACACACACACACACACACTGTATCTACATTACGAAGATTTAGGGAAGACATAAAAGTTACAGAGAAAGATGCATGATGTGTGGGAGAATAATAAAGAAGTACAGAATAAAACAGAGAGCCTGAAGTAAGGCAGAGAGAGATGGGGAGAGCAAGCAAAAGACTGGAAAATAGAGATAGATGAAAGTAAGGTGACAAGAGAAAGCATAAACTGTGGAAAATAGGCAAAAAAGGGAAAGGTGTAAAAAAGAGGGACAAATAGGATGAAAGGGAGAAGATGAAAGGGGGTGGTAAGAAGGAAAGTGATAATAGAAAGAGATGTAAAGATGTGAATAAAAGACGACAGGGTGATGTAAAAAAGAGAGGAGGAGAAAAAAGAAGTAAGAAAAGAGATGAAACATGCAAAGTGAAAAAAGAGAAATATATGAATGAAATGTGGAAGATACATGGAAGAAAGATATAAATAAAAGCAAAAGGAGGGCAACTGGAAAAGAAAGAACAAATAGAAGAGGATGTGGAAATGAGAAAATGTAAAGGACAGGTGGAACTAGATCAGTCAGAAGGTGCCAACTAGGTCAGTTACTGGACTCTTGTTTCACTGTGATATCGCCCATCAGGGTGCTGGAAATCTTTTTTTTTTTTGTAAGGGGTGAGTTTTTTTTTTTACTGTGACGTACTTGGGAACTAGCGGGGGCTCCCAAGGATCCCAGTTTAAAGCATGCGGCGAGTCACTTGCCGATACCCTCCACTAGATAACCTGCACTAAATATTAATTAACACCGTCCTGGATCCAGAGCCCTTGACTTCACGTGATTGTTCTAGGTGCTTCACTTTCACTACATATACTACATCCATACATGCTTGTTTAAGCTGTTGTGAAGCCAAGGTACGGTTAACCTGCACCACACCCCCATCCCCATCATTTTTGCCTGAGATTTTGCATCTGCTGAGCCTCTAAGGATCATGGGGAATAGTATAATTTAATAGCATGCATATAACATGCAGGTGGCTTTGCTGTTTGACTTTTTCTCCTTTTGAATGAAATGATTTTACACAAAATACATTCTGGCTATTGAATATTTATGAATAGACAAGCCCCATCACTCCTTGATGGATTACTCTCAAAGGACCTTCCATTTGGGGCTATGTGGTCTCTGTTGTCATCATTTGTGCTGTCCACCAAGTCGCGTTGTTTTTTCAATTGCAACATGAATACAATGGTTACTTTTTCCTGGCGTAAACAAAATTTTACCCATCCCTAAAATGAAAATAGAAGAAAACATTGTAAAATGTACTGCATAAAGAGCTTATGTGTTGTGACATCAAAGTACACTTTTGGACCCAGGGGTGAAGCTAGACTCTCTGCTGTCTGAGGCGAACTATAGTAAGGTGCCCCCCGTCTTATCAACTAATATGAAATGTGATTGTTGCATGGCATCATGTTGCTTTTTTTTGTCTTTACATATTTATTGAATATATTGATAATTACAGACAATAGAAATTGTATAATACAAAAATAAATATAGTAACACAAAAAGCCTGATTCATAGTCTATCCCGTACGCATTACCACATGCAGGAATGTTTAAAAATCTCTGTTTTGGAGTGTGCATGCGCGTGGACCACGGATGAGGGGTATAGATTGCGGCTCCACAATTCTGGCACCTTGTCACCCCTTTTGCCTTGGGGAGTGGTGGTTTCTATCCCTATAGGTTAGGGCACCCACAGGACACACTTCCACAGTGCATTCACCAATTCCAGGAAAGTAATGAACAAAGGGGGAGTGTCACACACAGGGGCATCCAAAATCAGGAGAATCTAGATTTGTTTAGACTTGTTTAGAGGTCAGGTTTAAAGGGCTATGGTGCGCTTCAAAGTAGACCAAAACTAGAGTTTTGGTCCAAATAGCATGATCTTTAGGGGGCATCTAGATTTGGGACGTGATGTGACGCGACTCTTCAGTACAAAGGGGCCCACTGAGAACATGCAGCCCAAGGGCCCACATAAACCTGGAGCCGGCCCTGGGCTCTATTGCGGCTGTCCCCACTGCGCTTTCTGCCCACACCGCTCTGGAGGTCTATTACTGGCAGGGGAGGGCTTATCAGCATCAGCTTTTCTGGAACAGTGCCAGGATGTTCTTCATCGATGGACATACGTGATTTATTTTCTTCTGCAAAGGGTCCATCCTGTTTCTTCTCGGACACTGCTTTGGCCTCTCCAAGTCACAACACATCGCTTAATAGTAAAAGGTCAGTTGAGGATGGCAGTAGTGTGACTCCGCAGCCCTACACCTCACCTACCTGACAATGTTATTTACGGCCCTGATACCTAGTCTGTTTGCCCTCAAAGTAGCCCTCTGATGCCCAGCTTGAGACTGCTCTGCCTGGTGATGTTGCACTCCTCGCCCGCAGCACGGGAAGCTAGATAGACAGTGGGGTGCGAAACCTGCTGGTGATGGATCCAAAATGATGGCCCACCATAGTTCACAACCCCGAAAATCCACGTCCCCTTTAGTGGCCCCAGCCACATCCCCGAAGGGAAAGAGTGTCCCGAAGGGAAAGGAGCCTCCTTTCCCTTAGCCCTAGTGTCTGGCCAGACTCGGACATGGCTGACAGGCCGGACTCCCCTTCTTCCTCTATGGATCTGGCAATGGCAGAGATCTCCTTTAACCAGCCTCTCCTATGCCATGCAAGATTCTCTAGCACCTCATGAATCTAAGGGAGTTGTCCTTGGAGGCTATATATTCCCTGTTAGATTCCAAGCTGACCTAAGCCTGTGGGAAAATCATAGCAGACATTAAAAGTGACTTCCATTCGTTTGGTCAGTGGGTGGATCAGGTTGAAAACAAAGTGGATGAGATGGCAGCTCAACTGAAACAGCATGCCTCTTTAATCACCTCTCTGCAACAGCAACTGGACTATTCTAATTCCAAGGGTGAGGGCCTGGAAAACAGGTACAGAAGGTATAACTTCTGCATATGGGGTCTTCCTGAATCAAAACAGGATCCGGAGCAGATTGTGGGGGAACTCTTGGAGACTTTAACCCAGGAAGTGAGCAATAAATATTGACAGTGAAACCTAATGATCCTCAGCAAGATATTATAGTGAGATTGCATTATTTCCAAACATAGGAGTAATTAATGAGAGTAGTCAGGATGTCACCTGAGCTTAAACTGAGGGATTAACCAATATAAGTGTTTGCTGACATTGCCCCAATAACAATTCAAAAACAGAGAGCCCTCAAGTCTGTGCTGTCTTAGCTCCAGAGGCTTAATGTCACCTACAGATGGCTGTATCTTTTTGGTGAGTCCTTTGTCTTCTTTTGCCACTTTTCAGGAAGGCGAAGGCACTCTCCTACAACTGGGAATGATCTCCATGGATCAAGGCAGTGCCCCGAGGGATTGCCTGCTCTGATGTCCCCTTCGTAGAAGCAATGGCCCAGGAAAAGGGCACAAAGAGGATCTGTGCCAGGCACCTAAGGCTTTGGACTTGGTCCCCCGTTAGAGGGGTACTGAGTTATAGGTGAAGTAGGGTTTCACCTTAGTAGGGGGTTTGGGGGGCAGGGGTTTGTTGAGTAATTTAATGATGTTTATCTTTATTTAAGCCAGGGGGCCTGCTTATCCTATGCCTCAAATGTATATGTTTTTTATTTTCTCTTATTTCTTTATCTTTACCTGCTTCTTTTTTTTTTTCTTGTTTCTCCTCCCTTTTTTTTTCCTTGTTTTGGCGCATCCCCTCCCCCTGGCCTTCCTCTGCCCTGGGACCACTGTTGAGCACTCATGTGAGCAGGCTAGCTATGCATGATGGCTAATAACAGAGCTACCTAAAATTTGTAAACCATAACGCCCAGGTGATTAATTCCCCTATGAAGTGGGTCAAAGCATTCAAATACTATTAGTCCATTAGGGCTGATATTGTTTTTCTTAAAAGCTTCCCATCCTGCCAATTTTAGTTCTACCTATAGGTCCTTCCTTCTGGTCAATGCTCCTGAAAAGAAAAGGGGAGTAACTATTTTTTTTATCTAGGCAAGTGCCGATATATTGTCTGACCAGGAGGATAGGTTCATTGGTGTTAAGGGTTCAGTTGATGATTCTAATGTAACCTTTATCTCCTATTATGCACCCAATGAGGGCCAATTACCCTTCTTTCGGATATTAGCCTTGATTCATAGACACATTCGTCTGGACTTCCGTAGCTGTCTGTGTATGTTTTTGTGTGTGTTTTGTAATTTTTTTAGGTTTTTTCGTTGCATTTTCATTTGTACGTTCGTTCAAGCTCATGCGTATATGCGCTTTCGATGAACGAAAGTAAATCGGATCACTTGCGTTAGTTCTGATCATTTTCCCATCTAAATCTGATATTTTGCGTTCGTTCAGATAACTTACGTTATTGCTATGGACTTGCATCTCATTCAGAGAGCTGATTGCCGAGGGACCACCACCCTATAAAACCGTTTCATTTGCCATCCCCTTACGGGACCATTTTGACCTCGGATACCCTTGCTATCAACATGTTTTGTGTGGAGGAACATCACCAACTCCAGCTAATGGGCATTGAATGTATCAGCAGGGCAGAGGCCAGATTGCAGCGGCGACGCATGCTTATCGATGGCATGCATGACGTTGAGCTGTTCGAGCTGACCAGACTTAATCGCGCTTCCCTCCATAAATTGTATAGTGAGCTGCGGCCATGGTTAGCCCGCACCACAAGGAAGGGGCAAGCAATTTCAGGTATGACCAAGATGCTTGGCTGCCTGCAATTTTTGGCGAACGGCTCGTTCCAGAGGCTGGGTGCCCTCTCTGTGGGGATCTCCCAACCTACGCTGTTGTGAAGTTTTTGGAAGGCATGGCTACCATTAGTCAGAAATATATTTATTTTCCTGGCAACATGGTAGCCTGGAACGTGCTTAAGCTGGCATTTTATAATATCGCCAACATGCCCAACGTCATGGTTACCATTGATTGCATCCACGTTGCATTGGTCCCTCCGGCAGCCGACGAGTACATCTATAGGTAAGTTCAATCGGTCATTTTTTTATATAGTTTACATAAATTGTATTTTAACTATCTATTAATCCCTCCTTGTAAATTGTCCCTGTGAAATAGCTTACACTGTATATCTATTAATCCCTCCTTGTAGATTGTCCCTGTGAAATAGCTTACACTGTATATCTATTAATCCCTCCTTGTAAATTGTCCCTGTGAAATAGCTTACACTGAATATCTATAAATCCCTCCTAGTAAATTGTCCCTGTGAAATAGCTTACACTGTTTGTCTATTAATCCCTCCTTGTAAATTGTCCCTGTGAAATAGCTTACACTGTATGTCTATTAATCCCTCCTTGTAAATTGTCCCTGTGAAATAGCTTACACTGTATATCTATTAATCCCTCCTTGTAAATTGTTCATGTGATATATTTAGCCGTCTTTAGCTTCATCAATGTTTTTCATGTCGGCCAAAGCCAAACATTTTCATTTGGATCTTAATTAGTCATTTTCAAGGTAATCTTTAGTTGATCCAACATACATCTTTTTTTGGGCTAAAAAATACTTAGGAACTTAGTTAGTGTTATTTGTATTGCCCAACATGTTTTTGGGAAGGTGTTAGGAGTTAGTGTTTGAGTAGTTTACCTTGCATTGCAAATTTTTGTTGTTTTTCTTTTTTCCCTGGAACCACAAAATGGGCCACTCACTGAATGTCCAAGCAGTGGTGGCCCCGGACATGCGGTTCCTTAGCATGCTCACCGGGTTTCCAGGCTCATCCCATGATGCGTACATCTTGCGACGATCTGGATTGCACCATTGGTGTGAGTCTGGAAAATTCTCCGGTGGATGGCTCCTTAGTAAGTTGACGCAAATAACGTCATTCACTTTTCAATGTATGCCTATGAATGTAGTTGATGACCCATGTCTGAAACTATGGCTGTTTTTACCCCTTGATGACATGTTCAACCGGACCTTAATCATGATCTTTAGCAAAGCAAAAACCCTTACAAAATGATTTCCCACCATTTCTAAATAATATATTTCTACTTTCTAGTAAATTACTTATTATTCTTCCCCACACTCGGCTGCAATTCTGTTCTTGACTTCATGATAGGGACTGCGCCATCTTTGCTCAGAGAGCGGGATAAAGTGCAGGGGACAGGTTAGAGCTGTGCTTGGCTCAGACAAAGCAGATCTGAGGTCCTGAAAAGGTAAGACATCCAAGAATGCTGAGCAGCACAGTCCTAACCCAATTCCTGTTTGCAGTCTGCCTGATTTGCCCTCATCCGCCATCTTGGATGTTTAAAGGCTCAGAACATGCAATAGATGGTGTTAGGCTCTTTTTTGAGGTGAGCAATCTGTATGTACAGGGTGTTGCAAAAATATAAGATAGTCTCTTAGTCAGGGGGAATGACCGCTTGTCCCAAAATTTTTTGTTGGATTGGGTAATTAATATAAGTATTTTCGAATTCAGGGGATTCCGGCTATCCGCTTCTTCCCTGGCTGATGACGCCCCCGTCCTTCGGCCGCAGAATGCAGCCCAGGACGCCTACAATCGGGCACACCGAAAAACCCGGGCCATTGTGGAGAGGGCCTTTGTCCTCCTAAAAACTAGGTATAGATGTTTGGACCATACCGGGGGGGCACTCCAGTATCACCCCAAAAAGGTGATTGATATAATACTGGCCTACTGTGTCCTCCACAACTTTGCCATAATGCAGCGTGTCCTCCGGCATGTGGATCTTCCCCCCTCTCCACCCAGCCAGGAGCCTGATGCCAATTACCGTGGAACACCTAGTGCCTCTGGGTAAGCTGTGAGGGCAAATTTGATTAGGACCCATTTTGCCTAATTTTGTTTTCCTGTTTTTGTTTGTTGTATGTATTTGTTGTTTTGGACACTCATTTGCCTTTGTGAAGGCTTTGTTATTTTATTATTTAGAAATAGTAATGAATGAATTACTAACATTTTCAAACTTGATCTGAGCCTCAATCATTTTTTCTGCACATGTTTGTTTCAAAAAACCTTCAATAATCTCAAAATAACCCAAACATTAATGCATCAACTTAGTCCACAACAGCTAAAGTCACATTCAATATATTTAATATAAATATGTCAATTATTAGTTGAAGGGTACTCGCACACTTCATGTACATACATAGTACAACAGAAATATACATTGGTGCAGACTCATGGCACCTAGCAATTGGTCACATCCAGGAGTTGTAAAGTAATGCACTCTAGGCCAAAGTTTCCACACCAAATAACATATACATACATAGGGAGCAACCATTTGCATGCAAATCTTTGGACAGTAATACATAGGGCCACATACACACCCTCTCCTGCTTGGCCACATTTGCCACAGACAGCCATACCTATGCCACATCCACACCTGTAAGTCAGTGGCCCACCCAAACAATAACCCCCAGTCCAAATGCAAGTCCAGTCCAATGTTTGCCAGGGTTCAAGGTAGTAGTTTGCCAGCCCAGAATGTCCCCCAATCATGCCTAGAAACAGGATGTGCCAGACACAATTTAATTAGGCCAAAGCCTGCAGCGTGGCAGCTTGATCGACAGGTTCAGTGAGGCTTTAGCTCAGACATTGGCTAGTGGGGTATCTCAGCACTTTAATGAGCTATATGGGCGAAAATCCAAATCATACAAGCAAAACCATAAAAAAGGCAATCTTGGTAGCGCTCACCAGACAGGTCAATACAATGGGGATGTAGAGGAAAGATGTGGAGCAGATACAGGGCAAATAGCTGTTAAAATGGGTGTTGCCCATAAAACCCTGGTGGTGGGCCTTGGGGATGGCCCATCACCTGGGCATGTGTGGCATTCAGAACCTGCCACTGTTCCAACATGAGTCTATTGCTAGTTCTAACTTCCTCGAGCATGCCTGTCAAATTATTAGTTAAGGTGGCCATGTGGCTGTTGCTCGTCTTAAATTCTGTCAGCATGGAGGTGAATGTATTATTTAATGTATCTAATTGTACAGTAAGCTGCTCTGTGGTTCTTTGAGTCACCTGGCGAAAGAAATGCCTCTCATGGTGCCACACTGACTCCAGGATCGGCACGCGCCTCCCCTGGGAAACTGGTCGACGTTGCTGACTACGTCTCCCAATTCCCCGTGTTTGAGGGCCTGCAGATGCTGGACGTCTAGGGCGAGCAAGAGTCGCAGATGTGCTCGGCAAATCCTCTGCAGCAGAGCTACCACTGGGGACAGTAGGCTCAGTCTCTGCATGCTGCCCACGATGGGCTGGCAGCATGCGGCCAGCTTCACTCTGCTGCAGAGGATTTGGTGCAGTAGCATGTTGGGACCGTGGCAGATTATGTTCCAGGGGGGTCAGTTGTGAAGGTCCCATCAAGGTGGCATCCTCCTCCATCTCCTGGATTTCCTCCATCAGTGTGTGGGTCTGTTGGGACATGTGCAAAAAAAGGTTCAGTTTGGGCCCTAATTATATTACCTATGCAAATTAGTCATGTTCATTCACATGCATCAGCAGATTCAGCAAAATACATTTACCGTATATATATGCTCCTGGCTCCTAGGCAGCACGGAAGTTGACGGCGTGGTCAAACTGGATGAGGCTTCTACACTTGCTGAGGGTTGATGCTGGGCTGTATTGTAAATAAATAGGCACGTAAACACCCAAATATTAATTGATTATCTGGATTGCTACATATGCTTCAATAAAACACGTGGGCAAGCAGGAATGGCAACTCTCCCAAGGGTGCAAGGTGACCTTCACTATGAATGTCATTATCTGTTATATGTAAGACTCACCCTGTACACATTGGTCACCTTAAATAATACAAACATGCATGCACTGCATGTTATGAGGCTTCACACATCCCTAAAGGTCCATTAGGGACCCACGCTTAGCAGTATGCTGGTGGGCATTCTTCCTATGTAGACCTTTCCCTGACCCCAGATCAAGTATTTGAGACCAAAGCACAGCTAAAACCGAAGTGGCCTAAAGACAAAGAAGGAAGTGTTGGATATGATTGAGTAGAATCACATAACAGGCAGTGCATTGCTAATATTAAGACTTTAATAGTGACCATAAATACTCTCCAAGGTCATGTATGGGCTGGCAAATTTGAAAATGAACATTCCGCAGACATTACACACACTGCTAAAACTGTAACCTCCCCTACAAGCCACTCCCTAGGGGCATGTGTTCATATATGCCTATGAGCCTCATTTTGCACATTTGAAACATTTCACATACACACTAACATTACTAACCTGCAGGAATAGTAGGGATGTCCGTGTCCCGTCGCCCCGTGGCCCTCTAATGCCACGGGATGTATCAGCCCCAGCACCATCTCCTCAGCTCGGATAAACTGCAATTTTGTGGGGAAGCCTCCACCAGTTTGTAAGCTGAAAAATCTAGGTTTGCAAATTTAGGAAATTGTTGACAATACAAGAAGCAGACAAATGCACAACTATGTACCTGTAATTGCGCCGTTTATTTTCTTTCTTCCGTGCTGCATACTTCAGGTCAGAAATGTTGCGCTGGATCTGCTCCACATCTTTAAACTCCTCCCCCACTGCATTGACCTGTCTGGTGAGCTCCTCCAAGATTTCATTTTTTCGCAATTTGCTTGTAGATTTGGATTTTCGCCCATATAGCTCGTCATAATGTAGGCTCAGCCCACTTGCTAATGCCAGAGTTTGGGCCTCACCAAACCTGCCACTCAACTGTCCTCGTCGCAATGTCCGGCCTATTGCTTGCTGTTCGGGCTCATCTCTGGATGTAGGCAATTCGGGGGACATTCTGGGCTGACTCTGTTGTGTTCAAATGTTGGACAGGTGGCTGGATAAAGAATGGACTGGACTTGGAAATGGACTTGGGGTCCTTGCCTGGGTGGCCACTGAACTTGCAGGCGACGATGTGGCATATGGATAGTGGCTTGCCACCTGTGCCAGTGGCAAATGTGACCAAGGAGGAGGGGGTGTGCTTGAGGGTGTGGTGCTTCTGTCCCTGTGACTCTTTGTGCCCTTGCCACTTGTGGTTCCATGCCCCTGGGAGGCACTTGCACATGGTTCTGGAGATGCTGAGCTGACTGTGCTTGGCCTTCTGGGCCTGTGGCTTTTGCTCTTTCCATGGCCATGAATTTGTTTCCCACGTGGCTAACTACATGCAGAGCTGGCTGGGCTGGGGCTTCTGTGCCTGTGGCTCTTGCTCTTTCCATGGCCATGGGTGTGTTTCCCATGTGGTTCTCGAGATGCTGAGCTGGCTGTGCTTGGCCTTCTGGGCCTGTGGCTTTTGCTCTTTCCATGGCCATGGGTGTGTTTCCCACGTGGCTGACTACATGCAGAATGAACAAAGGGGGAGTGGCAGCTGCTCAGACCATTTTGTAACTAACCTGGAAGGTGCAAGTCAGCAGGGCAATTAGGTTACTAAAGACTTAAAGGAGCCGCAGCACTCAACCCTGTTAGCTTGCTGACCAACCTATAATCTGTCTCTAAATCTGGTAAAAACAGAGGCTCGGTCACACACATCTGCAGAAGTATGCTAAGCTGCACCACCGCACCAAGGTGCCTCTATGGGTGCAGTCCTAACTCTAATCTATGAGAGCCCCATTTGGGACATACAATGCAAGAGATAAAAAGGGAGCAGCTTACCTGAGGTTGCCCTAAACCTCATGTGCAAGCCATGGGGTGGAAGGGTCAAGACCTTGCAATAGAGCCTAGACCCCACACCCCACGTGCTTGCACAAATTCAAAATGAACAAAGGGGGAGTGGCAGCTGCTCAGACCATTTTATAACTAACCTGGGAGGTGCAAGTCAGCAGGGCAATTAGGTTACTAAAGACTTAAAGGAGACGCAGCACATTGGGTGTGGGGTCTAGGCTGTATTGCAAGGTCTTGACCCTTCCACCCCATGGCTCCCTTTTTATCTCTTGCATTGTATGTCCCAAATGGGGCTCTCATAGATTAGAGTTAGGACTGCACACATAGAGGCACCTTGGCGCGGTGGTGCAGCTTAGCATACTTCTGCAGATGTGTGTGACCGAGCCTCTGTTTTTACCAGATTTAGAGACAGATTATAGGTTGGTCTGCAAGCTAACAGGGTTGAGTGCTGCGGCTCCTTTAAGTCTTTAGTGACTACATGCAGAGCTGGCTGCGCTGGGGCTTCTGGGCTTGTGGCTCTTGCTCTTTCCATGGCCATGGGTGTGTTTCCCACGTGGCTCAGGAGATGCTGAGCTGGGTGGGCTGGGGCTTCTGGGCATGTGGCTTTTACTGGACTTGCCAGTGGAGCGTTCTTTCAGAATGGATATGCTAGGCCGGGGAGGAGGGGATGGTGTTTTTTGGGGGCTGGGGCTTCTCACCCTCTTAGTGGCCTTTTTTGTGGGCGTACCTGCCTGCTTGGTTGTGGTCTTCTTCTTCGCCACTGCCTCCTTTGCTTTGCTGGTTGTTTTGGGCTTGGCGGACTTGGTGGGTATTGTCGCCTTGGCCTGGCCACTGTGGCTGTGCATTTCCCACACCTTCGGCATTGGTATTTGTGACCGAGTGGTCAGGCGTGAAGAAGGCTCCTCAGGCTGCTGTGGCATTTTGCTGCTGGCCTCATTGCCTGGTTTGGCCTTCCCAACTGTTTTTTTAGCTGGCATGTTGAGACTCTCAAAGAGAATGAGCTGTGTGTCCAGGACCCTTTAAATACTAATAACCGGGTATGACGCTTACGCGTTTGTCCGGCCGTGCGGAACCCGGAAACCGCTGGGGCTTTGCTTATCTGCTGCGGACAAGCAGAAAGATGGCGCCCACGATCTTCACCCGCCAACAAGAAGAGCTGATTATGCTCGTAAGTGTATTGTATATGACTTTGATTTGCCATCTAAATGCATGCCTAGGCCTTAAGGAAGCGTAGGAAAAAAACAGTTTGTGTAAAAGTTAGTAAAACTCCATGGCAAACAGAAGTTAGTGCGCACATGTGCGAACCAACTCAATAACATCTAGAAGGATAGTTTGAGGCTAGAAATGTGTCTGGGAATGTCATTTAGTCAACTGATCTAATTGTAACTGATATTTGTATGCAGTTTGATCTAAAAACAATGTTTATTTTGTGTTTTTTAGACGATGCTTCAGCGCAGGTACGACTACCTGCCCAACTCTTTTGAGAAGAGGACCATCGCCCTGGAGATCGTTTCCAGGATCCAGCAGGAGACTGACACCACCTTCACCCACACGCAGATCATGCAGCATTGGTCGGACCTGAAACGGCTCCACATGCCCCGGATGCGGCGATTTTTTCGGGCTCCATTTGCTTTTCGTTTCTAGTGCTGGAAATGGAGTACCGAATACGACGCACTCGGAGGCGCACAGGCCGGCCAGTGCTGTATGAATCTGCAGCACCAAGTGATTGTGGTGGATCTCCAGGGCGACGGTCCTACCCCTTCTCTGTAGGGGCCTCCGACCAGCCCCTGGACCTCTCAACAGAGGAGGGGTGTCACGGCGTGGGCAGGGAGTCGTACCAAGCGACGGAGCCCTTAGCCTCGGGTATGTGACTCTCAATGTAACCGCAAACACATACATGCTATTTAAACAAAAGCTGATTCCCTTAATCTCTTTTTCTAGCTGAATATGTAGCGGGTGAAGGATCTGTGGAAGAGTCTGCAGCAGATCAGGCCCAGGAGGCACATGGAGAAGGTGGGTGATGTCACACACACATTCAAATTGTCATTTGCTTACTGTTGACTCAGACATTAGAAGTGACCCTTTTTGATATGTCTCTACAGTCTCAACTTCCCAGCAGTGCCAGGTCCCAGAACCCAGGGTGATCCCCGATGCAGACGTCGGCCACCAACAAAGTAAGTTGTAATGTCATTCTTTTGAGTATGTGGTACTTGACATGATCACCAAGATATCTAAAGCCATAGTCAATGGCATTAGCATAATGACATATGCCCTCTTCCTTAGATTAATTACTTAGCATAATGACATATGCCCTCTTCCTTAGATTAATTACTTAGCATAATGACATATGGCGTCATGAGTTAGCTTGCCACCTAAAAAACATTCCATCCACAGCTGAGAAACATGTATTTGCCAACAAATAATGTTTGTTTGTTTTTTATACAGGGACCACACGTGCCAGAGTGGCAGCAATGAGTGAAAGGGTCCTTCAGTTGGTGGCCGACATGCAGGAGCTGCGTGACTCGTTGGGGACCACAGAAAAAGACTAATGTTCTGGGTCCTGCCATTGCTTTGTATACAGTTTTGAATTGTAATATTTTTAAAAATGTAAAAAATTTTAAAATTGTATATTTTCTTAAAAAAAAAAAGTTTATACATTTTACTGGAAAATTTTTTTTAAAAAGCACTAAAAATGGCATTTTGTATTAAAACAAAAAAAAACAGTTTCAGTGTCATTTTATTTTCCAAATACATTAACACAAAACGAATGGGCCAAGAAATATTTAGAGATGAAGATTCACATGACCGCGAAGTGATTTGGGTAAGTTTTAGGGGTGAGAAATGGAAGAAGAAGCTAACCGCGAAGTGATTTGGGTAAGTTTTAGGGGTGAGAAATAGAAGAAGAACATGACCGCAAAGTGATTTGGGTAAGTTTTAGGGGTGAGAAATGGAAGAAGAAGCTAACCGCGAAATGATTTAGCTAAGCATTGTAGCAGAAGTGAGTGAACCAAATATGTAGGCGAGCACTTTAATGAGTTAAGTTTGTAGTGCGTAGGCGTAAGATCGTAAGGATTTTTGTCTGGACGATTATTTCTTGTAAAAGGGAAACAGAATCTAACGGGTAACGTAAAGGATTTGTGGGAGGAGACGATGGAAAAAGGGCAGAAACGAAAGCCGACGTTGTAACATGAGAAAAAAAACGGAAAATGAAAGCTGGAAAATGACATTCTCCTTGGCATACGAATGGACGAAGACTTTACAGAAGGCTTGCAATGCATGCATAGAATCGCTCGTACACTCATACGAGAGCAGGAAAATGTCAAAAAAGAAACAGATCGACACAAAAACGAAAGTATTTTTTTGTCTCTCTGAATCAACCCAATTGTTAGCAAAAGATGATGAAGGGGCAGAGGGGATTGTGATACTGGGGGGAGACTCTATCGTAGCTTTAGATGCGCTTCTGGATAAGTCCCCGGGAGTCTTGCCCAAGACCAAGAAAATTTCCAGGGTGGGTTGTGGCCTTTCCAAATTGTTGCATGCCTATGGGCTGATTGATTGCTGGAGAGAGGACAATCCTTCTGAGAGGGACTTTACATTTTTTTCATTGCCTCATAGCACACTATCCTAGGATTGATTCCGGGGAGGATGGCCCAGAGGACAGATAAATGCAAAATCCTGTAGGTCTTGGTTGACCACTCCCCAGTGGTACTCACCCTTAGTAGGTTAGGTCTTCGGCCATTCTCCCCAGGCTGGAGACTGAACGAGTTGCTTTTGAAGGATCCAAGTGTGTGTGCCGAATTGGAGAATGAAATTAGAGAATATTTTACATTTAACGATCCGACTGATACTTCCCATGGGAATAAGTGAACCGCCATAGTCATAAGGTGACTATTCAGGGGTATTTGATCCAGGTGGGTAGTAGACTAAAGAGAGAAAGTTTGGCCTCCTTGAAAGCTAAGGAGGCTCACCTTTTCTCTCTGCAGAAATGGGGAAGACACAAATTCTATAGCTTAAGAGACAAAACCAGGTCTATTGTGCCAGGAAAATTGCCCTAAGAAGCAGGTTGTCCGCTTCGCCAAAAATGTGGTTAAAATCTGGGAACTTGACGTATAATCCCGAGTAAGTGCTATTTGAATTTGTCCTATTTTATAGGGATTTGTATGATGCCCCACCTAAATTAAATAAATAAATAAATAAAAACTACATTTACTCACCTCCATGTGCAATCCCTCTCGCCGGGTCTCCTTTTCACCGCGTGGGCCTACGAGACCCCCTCCTCTTCCGGCTTCAGGAGAGGGCCCGACAGACCCCCTCCACCACTTCCTACATGGGTGCCGCCATCTTCACCACTTTGGGTGCGGGGTGGATGACCACACCCTGCTGACGTCATCCTGCTCCCGGCCTGACAGTTGTCAGATGCGGTGATCGCTGGCCAGAGGGGTGATCCCTTGCCCCCCCAGCGATCACCGCATCTGTCATAGAGATTGGCGAGGGACACAGGAGCTGACGATCAGAGTTGAGTATAGAACAAAAAAAATCTTTTTTAATAAAGTCATTTTTCTCTGTGTGTGGGGTGTCATATTTTTTACTGTTAAACCTTTGTGAACTGGTAAGGGATCCATGAGACCCCTATACTAGTTCACAAGTCTCTGGGTCTGTCAGGTCACCTGTGGCTAGCGGGTGACTTGCTATTAACCCCGAGCCCCCCTTTACTTGCTTTCCCAAAGCCGGAAACATTAGGCTGTGCAGGATTGTAGCCTGCAGGGCCGGGGGGGGGGGGCACCGGGGCTGGATCCTGTGACCTGTTCTACAAGCCCACATAGCTGGTCCCTGGGCTGGTTATGCTGAGTAGGGGGACCTTGTGCCTTTTTTGGGGGGGATTTTTTAAGGTTTTTAACCCTTAAAATTCCCCAAAAAATACCCCCACCCCCACTGCAATGCTGCATGCCTCCTCTTTAATGAGCTGTAACTACATATGTGCAAAGCTGTTTACTGTCCCCTGGACTTCTGCTGGGAAAAGGCATGAGGCGCTGGTTTAGGTTAGTTTAATTTAGTAGCATTGCCAGGAAGGGTTTGGGTCCACTTAAGGTCCTCTAGAATTTCATAGTTTAAATTGCTTGTTACCAAGTATGCTTCCCTCATTCTGATGTGTAATGACATGCATAACCTGGAAAAATGTGTCTATAACAAAAAAAAAGTCATCAGAAGTAATCAATCGACCATAGGCGCAGAATGCAGAGCCGCTAACCTTAGCGAACGCTTCAGCGAGCAGTGGAGGTCTTTGTTTATATTGTATAGAAGGAAGGTGGTGAAGGGCTCTAGATTCATTTCCTTGATCATCAAACACTTTATGACATGCCACTACTGACATTTCATAAGCTAATATGTTTCTTCCATGTTGGTGAATAGTGTGATAAGCATGGTAATGGACAAATTAGGGCAAAACTGCTGACATAAACATCAAGGTGCAACAAAAGAAAAAAACATAAACAGTTTAACCTGCCAGAATATATAAAATTGTGGTAAACTCATGAGTTTTGCGTTATACATGATTAATTCACCACAATTTTCAACCAGTTAAAGTGGACCCACACACAAGAAGAAAGGGGGGAAATAATCCCTCCTCACATGCCCATCTAGTCATGTACCAGCCATGTGTCTAGGGCCTGGGGAAGGGCTTCAGGTGCACATCCACCTTCTAGTGCCAAAAGTAATACTATTGGAGGATTGCTTCCTGCTGAAATAAGGGAATGCGATCCTAAAGCATGTCACTGGTGAAGAAAGGCTTAGCAAAATAAGACTCAAAAAATCCTCATTTAATTGGTAGGTGAGGACATCAAATTGCTGAATACCCCTATGCAAAATCGCACTAACCCCCAGCACAATACCTCATACACATACATTAGTGCTGTGCAAGCCAGTCTGGTGAACCTCAATGGCTGCTTGCAATCACATGGGCCGCAATGCAGCCTGGGATCCAGGAAGTAACAGGACAAGGGAATGGACTTCCCCAGCCAGGTGTGTTGTAGGACATCCAACAAAGTGGACCAAAACCCTGGTAACCCAAGTCTAAACGACGCCAAGGCCAGGTTACAGCTTTTCCCTGGCTATCCTTATTTGGGATGCCCCGCTGTGTTAAAATCTGCTGGACACCAGTACACAGACCTCAGATTTTGATCCCACTGCACATGCAGGCAGCATCAGTATGACACTCGGCACTTTTCTAGCTGATGTGTGCCCCTGCCATCAACATAACTGAATTGCTGGCTGCTCTGTGCAGCAGAGACCCCACTCTGTCAGGGTGGTCATGCTGGCCAGGACTGTCATCAGAATGTAGATGCAAATGTAAATGTAGATGCAGGTGCACTAGTGGGACTACCACTAAGTGCACAAGCAAGAATGGTCAGTAGTTGTATTGCATGTGCATTCCATTAGTGCATGTGAATGGGAAAGGAGTCCCAGGGCACCCTGGAAATGAAAGAAGATGGAGGCACTTATTGGCCAGAGCCATTGCCTCAAAGTGCAGGAATATTAGAGCTCTCCGTGGCAATGCATTTCAAGGTAGAGCTATGGGTTCAATTGAATGAGTGGAATCAGAGCCTATCCCTGTTACTGGACTTCTACTTTAACTGACATCCTATGGCAGGATTATGGGATAAGGAAGTATTATTTAATTTGGTTTAAAAGCTTGACAAAAATCTGTAGTCTGCAGAATCTGAGGTATAGAGGATTCCCTTACATGTAGCAGATGTTTGTAAAAATAGTCCACCCTTGCTATAGAGAAATTGCAGAGTGCGACCTACACATGAAGAAGACATGAATAGTTGTCAGCTGAACCATCTCATGTGTACTGTAATGCCTGTTCTTCTGTGATTGGTGGAAACAAATGTTTGCTCAAATATGTTCTTAAGATGCCTATTTGTTTTACTATGATAAATCTCAGCTAAAGTCATTCAGGAGGACCTTCCTGAGGTATACGGAAACCATATTGTGTCCGTGTGTCTGTGGGTGAAAAGAGGTTCTCAGGATTTGGACTCCACTAAGCACAGCTTAACTTGACAAAGTTTGCATCTACCTAAAATACCTTAACAAATGTATTCCTATTTTGGAGCTGGACCTCCAGTGCTGAGAACTATCTGTACCATAATCCAATGTCCTGCCAAAGAAATAGTCCTTCACCTTCCTGGGTTAAAAGTGAGTGGTAAATCAAATCAAATGACTTGGTCTTGTGAGTACACCATGAGTGTTTTACCTGCTCCTTCACCCACCCTTCCTTCTGATGCATATTTACTTAAAACATATAACAGAATTGTTGCATCCTTTGGAATTATGACAGTTTACAGTAGGTAACCAAGTGTAGCAGTTGCGGAAAAAAAGGGGGAAAAAAACGCAGCGGAATAACAAATCACAAGACAGCCCGAGGACAGAAGGTAGAGAGAAATGTTAAATTAATGAGCCTATAAAAACGGCTGCAAATGAAACGTGTAAATACATTGATCTTTTTTCTTTTTTTTTTCTTTTAACCTAATGGATTTCTTATGATTTTTACATCACAGAAAAACCTGTTCTGTTTGCAGCCGCACAGCTTCTTCGTAAACACGTCTCTTTCTTATCTGCTGAATGCCTTTTCCCTAGGCTATGGCAGATTTTTCATTTAGCTAAAAGCTCGGCGAGAGGTCTGCTAGAATGATAATCCTGGTGCGGGCCACAGCTGCTCCTATCGCGGGCTCGATGATTAGTCGAATGTTTTTCGTTCGACCTGGAGAAATTCTCGCAGTGGGAAGTTAACATCCGCTTACTGTCTTGAGCAGAACGCCAGCCATCAGTTTCAACATCTGACACCGCCGAGTAACGGCGCGAACTGTCTGGGATAATAGATACGGCGGCGGCAAAATCTTCTTGAAGCAACGTAGAAGATGGCACCAGGCAAGGCAGGAGCTTTATGTGACCCTCTGTAACAGAACAATGAGATTCCAAAAGTTACCGTGGCTGCATCAAAGCCATCATCAACGTTGCTTCCTGTATAGCAATGTTTACTGATAGGCTGCTACGTTTTCTTTACGACAGAGGTTTAATTAAATAGAGTTCGCTCATTGGAGAAAGGAAAGCATGAAAAATCTTCTGCCGAAAAAGATATTTTGTCCAGTTGCAGCAATAGTTTATAAACCTATAGACTTTTTTTTTATTTGATCAATACGAAAAACTGTTTAAAAAAACAATTTCCTAAATTGTTTCTATTGTTTCTATTTTTATGTTTATTTATTTATATTCTATTGTTTTCTGTTTATTTATTTAAGTAGTTATAGTATTTGATTAATAAATGTCTAACATTTTTATTTTATGTCATACCTACTATAAGTTGCCAGTTGGAGGCAAGTATACATTAGCTCTACTAATCGTTACCATGGTCCTTAGCCGAAACACAAATTAAGGAAATTAAAGCTGATCCACCAGTCTCAGTGCTTATGTTGGGTCACTTTAGGAGTAAAGTAGCAGATTCTTTGAGACGGGAAGTGTACAATCCTCCGTGGCCAGCACATAGCTGCTGATTCAATAGACTTTTCTAAAATAGCTCCTGAAACTAAAGACCATATTCCCACTTTCAGAATGAAACAACATATAAGAAGTGTACATTTGACAACTTCTACAATGCTTTCTCTTCTTTGAATAATGCCTTATTTATTGTATGGTTGTATATATTGTTCAATAGCGTAAAACATAAATACATTCCAATTTTCAGGATATATTTTGAGGATAGTTTATAGAATCAAGATCCTTTTGCCAGTCTGCCAAGCCTCATGCTGTTGGCCATTGAAAGCTGCCAGGCGGTGGCAGAGGCATGGTGGCCAGGCAGTGGATAGCCAGGGGTTGCTCCTTATAGCCGACTTTGTAACCGCACCCCAGCTGTCCTCCACTACTGCACTCCACTGCAGTAGCGCGCTGATGATACAGACAAGCATGATGTGCTGGGTGATGCGGCAGTATTATGGGGTTGATTGTGGGGTACAGTACCGCCTATATTCCAGTCTCTGCTTTTGATTCTGCCCCCAGGTGCTGCAATTATAAATATGGCTGGTGAACACTACTGTAATGTTCAGGGAAAGAGACCATTAGTGTCTACATCCAGCATTGTGCAACCACCACACAAGGCGGCCAGCCAAACCACCCAACCTATATCCACCACAGTTAGTGTTAGCTAGTGCAAGGTGTGGGTTTGGGCAAAATAGCACCTGTCAGGTATTGAGAAGATATGTCAGCCCATTTCAGCATCTGTTGTGGTCAAATTATTTAGAACATGTCAGCATCAGTTTGGGGCTACATTTTTTAGCACCTATAAGCATTTGTCCTGGGAAAAATATGTTATGCCTATCCTCATCTGTTCTCTGCAAAACATTTAGTGTCCTTCAGTGGTGTTTAGCATCTACAGTATCATCATCATTTGTCCTATATAAAATATGTAGCATTTTTTCAGCAATTTGGGGTCAAGCACCTGTCAGAATCTGTCCTGTGCTTTATCACCTGTTGGCATCTGTCCACGGCAAACTATTAAGCACCTGTCAACATCTGTCCTGGCCAAAATATTTAGCACCTATCAGTAGGGATGCGGAAATTTCCCAAAGTTCGGCTAGTTTGGCCACTTACAGAAGCGTATCGGCCAGAGGTAAGTCACAGCAGTTTGCTGCTTCTACAACGGCAGGTGAAGTGGGTTGATGAGCTGCTCAGCCCATCAACTTTTCCATGTTCGGGTCGGATGCCGAATTCGAACACAAACTTTTGGCTGAAGTCTGTCCCCTGGTTTGGAAACCCAAACTCGCAAAATTTGCTAAAAACCCCAACTTTTTTAGTTCGGGTTCAGCCATCTCTGCCTATCAGCATCTTTCCTGGGCAAAATATTTAGTCTATGTCAGCATTTGTCCAGAGCAAAAACATTTGGTGGCTGTGCTAGAGAAAATATTTAGCACCCGTCAGCAAAAACAAAATAACCTGGTAGAATTACATTTTTACCATTAGTTGTGCTTGCAACCAATCGCAAAATAATGGCCCAAAGATAAAAATCCATATAAATATGCGGGATGGTGGGAGGAGGGGTCACTTATACACCCGGAATCAAGAAATATCCAGCCAGGCTTGTTTTTCTTTCTATTAATAGAAGAAAGAAGAAATCATGGGAGAACAGGCTCTTTCCCCCCAATACTTGAGTGTATTGGGGGGAAAGAGCCTGTTCTCCCATGATTTCTTCTTTCTTCTATTAATAGAAAGTTGTTTTCTTCTCCTGTCCTACCAGGAGAAGAAAACAACAGGTTGGTGGGCGGTGGGAGTTTTTTCAGTTCTGGTGCAAGTGATTCTTCTTATTTGCGGCCAACGTATGTATGGATTTGGATTTTTTGCGATTCACCTTCTTTAACTCTTCGACCCTTTAAAGACTACCATAATGCTATAGTAATGGTGCCCTCAGGCTGATGCCAAGGGGCTAAATGGCATATCTGAAAGGGTCATAGGTAGTGTTAGGCAAACCCGAATGGCTGAAGTCCTTGTTCGAACTTTGCTGAGTGGCCCGATCCGGTCCGGTGCACCCTGAAGAAGTGGCCTGCCATATGGGGCCACGCGATATGGGATCTTTATCTCCTAATGGTGGAGTAGGGGGGCTACCATCTTTTGGGCATCACTTAGGTGAACTCCTTCCTTGTTATCATTAGCATTTTTTGCACATTTTGCATTTTTGGCATGTTTTGCACATTAATGGGCACATAGCACTGTATGAGCCTTATTTGAATTGATTTGTATTTCTTATT
Organism: Gastrophryne carolinensis; assembly: GCA_027917425.1. Classification (NCBI taxonomy): domain Eukaryota; kingdom Metazoa; phylum Chordata; class Amphibia; order Anura; family Microhylidae; genus Gastrophryne; species Gastrophryne carolinensis. Next base: position 203,156,633 of record CM051240.1, on the reverse strand, counting down.
GATAGGCAGCATAGAGAATTATAGAATTTAGGAATACTTGAAACTTGATTTTTGCACTGGCCCGTGGGTAGTCCCTCTTATGAAATCATGTGTGTGTATGTAATTGTGTGACTTATGGTGTTGTTTGTCTTTTTAACTTAATAAACTGATATGACTATATATTCAAGAACTGATACTTACCTCTGAGATCTCTTTTTGGTGCGGCAGTGTGTACTATCTTCCATAGTGGCTACTGGAGCCACTTCCTTTGTAGAAGGACACTCCTAGTGCCTGCACTTCCAACTTGCACTAGGAGTGCAATTAATTGGAGCAGCAACCATCTTTCTGTGGCTCCTGCTGTGGACCATTTGAATGAAACGCCGCCACCCCTTACCAGGGACCAGATTGGGTCTCAGGTAAGAAGCCCCCAGAGACAGAACCACGCCCCCTATTGATTCCAATGGGGAGTGGGTTTGGTTATTTCAAAGTTCGGCCGAACTTCTTGAACCTTGGGGGGTCGCTCAACACTAGTCATAGGCTTACAAGCATATCATTTTATCGATGATTGCAGAACACTTGCTTTCAAAGTGCAAAATCATCCTACCTGCATCTACTGCATGTTATGAGCCTTTAAACATCCAAGATGGTGGCTCATGGAACATCAGGCAGCCTGCAAACAGGAAGTGCCCTCTGACTGTGCTGCTCTGCATTCTGGGATTGCTGACCTTTTCCTGACCCCAGCTCTGCTCTGTCTGAGCAAAGCACAGCTATAACCACACCCCCTGCACTTTATTCCGTTCTCCTCTACTCAGTAAGTGTGATGCTTCTGAGTCCAAATGCCAGCGCCGGTATCCTAAAGTCCTGAACAGAGTTGCAGCCCAGTGGGGGAAAGAAAAATAAGTACCGGTAAGTGACTAAAAACTTAAAATATATTAATTTTAGGTGCTGGGGAATCGTTTTTTAGGGGATTGGGCTTTTCAATAAATTATGGTGAAGGTCCGGTTTAATATGATACGATGAGTGGCGAAACAGACACAACGCCTCCCTCTTACACACGTCTAAAAAGAAGACATTAAGATTCTGGATACAAATAAATCTGGGGAGGAATTATGCAAGGTTTTAAAGCAAGCGGATTTTGCATAAGCTTTAAGCAAATTGTTGAAATCACCTAATTGAACCTAAAATCTTATTTTGTCTTCCCTCTAGCTCCTGATTCCTGGCCTAGTGGTCCCTCTCTGTGGTTTGATGCTTATATTTTGCCGGATAGTAGATGTTCCTGCACTGTGCTGATTAGGGATGTGCCAGTTCTGACATTATTACATGTCACCGCACGTCAGTCTGAGTGACCCGAGTGCTTTGACAAGAGGGGGCATCACAATGCAATCCTCAATCCTTCTCATTTAACAGCACTTTAAGCCCAGAACAGACACACTGTGCAGTAAGAAGTCTTAAGACCTCATATTTTGCATTTCAGCTGCAGCCTCTAATCCCCCCTTTGTATTCAGCCATGAGGTGCGTGCTATAAGGATCCCTTATTAATAGGATTTATTGCACCTGTGGGCATCGGCTGCGCATTCCTCACGCTGACACTGTGCAGATTATGCAACACTCACACACACAAAAGATTTCAAAGTGACCTAACTTTTTTCAGCGAGCCTCCAGACCTCCGAAACATTTCATTCCTTACTCTTTCTTTAACTTTCTATTACTTTTATTTTTGCTCAAAAAGTTATATTTTGCCCTTTTATTTGTTTTTCTCTTATAGTGATTTTCATACTTACCTTTTTTTCCGCATAGGTCATTGTTGTAACCCAAGCCCCCACCGCATCCTGCGCTTTCCGTGGTGGGTATTGATGGTTGGGTACGTGATCTGCCATTAGTCACAAAGCACTACCATGAGCTCTCCAGTCATTGCAATGGAGAGAGTGTGGCCAAGGCCTGACAAGCCCCTCAATGGTAGTGAATGGAGAGGGTGAGCCTGCACCCCAGTGACTGATGTAGTGGTCGGGACGAGTGTTCCCTGTAAGGTGAGTGGCTGTACGATCGCACCCCCCCCCCCCACAGATCTTTCCACTCAGTAAAGAGGTGGGTCTGCACAGAGGCGGCAGTCCGACTCCAAGACACAGGAAGGAGGAGGCACAGCACACATTCATAGCCTATCAATGCAGGCTGAGTGCTCCTCCCCCTTCACTTGATAGATCCCTCCTCTTCCACATGTCCTAAGCTGTGCTGAGCTAGGGAGGAAGTGAGCAAGGGGGGCGGAGCCTTCTCCCCCAGGGGAAAGGAGGAACATGGTGATCAAGGCAAGCGGCCTGCCTAATGCTGCTTTGGCTTCTGCTGCTGATGGGGATGTTTGAGGTAAGTGCCATGCCATTCAGTGTCCCACTTTTCCCTCACTCTCTCTATTCTCTGTCTTTTCCCATTCTATCTATATCTCTTTTCATCTGTCTTTTCTATCTGTCTTTATCTACTTATCTATCTATCTATGGTCTGTCTTTTTATTCTATGTATATATCTGTCTGTCTTTTCCTTCTAGGTATCTATCCGTCTTTTCATTCATCATTAATCTATCATATCTATCTAGCTATTTTCAATGTATTTATTGATTCATTATTTCTATCTTTTTTATTTTCTAGCATTTTTCTTTTTCATTAGATCTCTATCTATCTATTCATTCATTTATTTGTGATTATTCTTCTTATTCCTTTTATATATCAATTTTTCTTTTATCTATCTATCTATCTATCTATCTATCTATCTATCTATCTATCTATCTATCTATCTCTCTATCTATCTATCTACCGTATCTATCTATCTATCTATCTATCTATCTATCTATCTATCTATCTATCTATCTATCTATCTATCTATTTTCAGTCATTTTCAGCCTTTCCTATCTATTTATTACAGTTTCTATTTTTTCCACTCTATTTATCTATCTACCTGGGTTTAATTTATTTATTCTTTCTATCTTTCTTGTTTCCAGTCTATCTATTTTTTATCTATCTATCTATCTATCTATCTATCTATCTATCTATCTATCTATCTATCTTCTATATCTATTCTTTTTATGTTATGCTCGTTTTCTTTCTTTCTTTCTTTCTTTCTTTCACCAACCATTATTTTTTCAGTCATTTACTTAATTCATTCTTTCTATCTATCGATTGTATATAGCTATTATTTCCTCCTATCTATCGATTTATCTTTTCTATCTATCTTTTCATTCTATCAATGTATCTAGTTCTTTTAATTTATTCTCTCTATTTATTCTGTCTGGATGAGGCCATGGGTGGGATGATGATGCAGGGAGTTGAGAATACCAGGTTTGGGCTAAATCATTGTTGTTTTTTATTTACTACACTATTTTGGCCATTCTAATTAGGTATTTAGATTGCCCATCTTTAATGGAGCCTAGCCCTGTTTCCCCGCTCAGCAGCTGCTGAAGCTTAGAGGGAACATTGGTCGGGAACTGGCCACAAGCACTGGTGAATGGAATTCAGGGCACAGAGCAACGCCAGATTTGGAGCAGGCCCAAATCCAGTGATCTGGGACCTTTGTGGGATAAAAGGTAAGTGCCATTTTGTTTTTTTATTACTCTTCATAACATTCTTAACATTCTTTCCATCTATCCTATCATTTTTTCTAAGTAAATATGTCACCAGAATGGCTCAGGTTGACAGTTATAGGCTTCTGTACATACAGAAACAGAAACAGTTAAAAATCTTTTCTTTCCAGGAAAGTCTATGTCTATGTAAATGTATGGGGGGGGGGTACATTAGTAGGTTTATTTATGTTCTGTTTCAGATTTAAATTTTGTTGGGATGCAGTTCACATCCTAATGATCTGTAGCCTTATCTACCTTCTGTCCTTTCTTTAGGGCCTGTGTCACACTCAAGGCCCCTGGGCAGAATCCAGTTCCCAAATCTTTTTATGGGTCACTGACAGTTTTCGGCCCAGTCGCTCCAAGGCTTCTGACACCGGAAGCATGTACTTGTGACTGTGTAGTGCCACCAAGCAATGCAGCACTGCCTTAATTCCTGACACTATCAAAGTGGCAGGCACGTACTTCTTAAGTGAACTGAATATGGACCTAGCATCTATAAGATATTAAGCCAGGCCGCCAAGTACATGAATGTGTGTAAGGGGGGATGGATAGAGGGCACCGGGGTCAAGAGAGAGGGTTTTGTTCTGCTTTAAACTCCTCCTCTTTTTTAAAATTTTCTTTCTTAGTATCCTACTTCTTTCTTAAAGTGGTCCTACACCCATTTTCCACATTGTGACAGTCTTGAGGGGGGGGGGCATCTAAATTGCTGGAGTCCCCTGCGTCTGGACAGGCGGCTGGGAAAGAGAACATGACCTCTGCCTGAGTGATACCGTCTGCGATCATTCGCAGGGCTGCATTTTGATTGAGGTTCTGGTAAGAGGTCTTGGTGGTCTATGCATGGTGGGGATCTCCAGCAATCTGGATACCCCCCCAGAGACTGTCAAAATGCGGACCTCACCCATTATGTTGAAAATGGTTGTGAGGCTGTGTTAAATCTCATCAACTCACATTGTCCTTCTTTCCTTTAATTTCATCCTTTCACCTAGTGACCCACTTTTAGCCTGATAAAGTGGGTGATGTGCCCACGGAACGCGTGGCTCCTAGTGCGGTAGGCGGTGGGGAGACTTCACACATGTTATTTTCATGATACCTTGACTTTATTTCTGGTGATGTTTTTTGTGATAGATTTGTGATTTTATTTTTTGATTGGTATTGTGATATACATCAGTGGTTCCCCTTTGGGATGTAATATATACAGGTGATTATATTTTCATATTATTATTTAATTGGTGAATAGAGTAGATTGATATGTTTATGAGTTGTTATGGTTGGGAATATTCATTCTTAATTGATTGCTTGACTAGGAGCACTTGCACTTTATAGCTATATAGATTTTGTAGTGATCCGGATCATAGGCAGGATTTGCACATGTTTAGTTGCACTGTTGGAACACTTTGTTGAATGATTTAGTACATATATCTAGGCATTTGATATAAATTAGTGTGGTGAGACTCTCCCCATCGCCTACACACCTTTATGTTGCTTTGTCCTGTGTGTTATTGTTCAATTTATGTGTTTTTTAAGGGATTTTAACATGTTAAGTGTATTGTATGTAGTGATTACAAATACGTAATTAATAAAAATGAGTTGAGAGTGCCTCCCTACATAATTTTTTTGTTCCTGGTTTTAGCTCTTATGCAGCTTTGGGAGTGGCACCTCTACAGATTAAATAGGGTATAGTGCAAGTCCCCATTTTTTCCTTCTAGTGACCCTCTTTCCACTCTTTCTCCCTGTCTTAAACTCAGTAAGCAATTTTCCTTTCTCTTCCTTGCTTCCTCAACACATACTCTCCCTTCCTTAAATTTAGAGATCCTCTTTTTATGCCCATACCGTACTTGTTTTTACTTCTTTCTCCAAACTCTTCTCTATCCTCAAACTTAGTAACCTCCATCTATCTATCTATCTATCTATCTATCTATCTATCTATCTATCTATCTTCATTCTGTCTTCTATACCCTTTTTTGATTTTTTCCCCTATTTTCCTTCTCTTTCTTTATTCTGTGTCCTCAGATTGTGTGTTGATGCATCTTCAACCATAACCACAGTAAGGCATTTTGCAGAAGCTGTGCTCATGTTCCCTTCAGTTAGCGGCAAAGAACAACAGTGGCCATCAAACAAGTAAATCCTGTTGATACTTCTCTTGCATTCAGGGCTGACCATGCAATCAATCAAGGTCCTTTCAAGAGCGAGGTTAATGTATGACCACTGCCAGGGCCGGCTCAAGGTTTATGTGGGCCCTCGGGCGGCATGGTATCAGTGGGCCCCTTTGCGGTGGAGAGTCACGGGTCAGGGGTTTATAAATTCCATGGCCAAAACTAAGAAGGGCTGCTTGCCCTCCAACCCCATATTGGAGCTGCTTTTTAGTTTGACCCCACATGAGTGGGCAGAGTATTGAGGAAGAGGGATGGACAGAATGGGAAGGGCAGGAATGGATGGATGGAGAGATAACTGGGAGGAAGAGGGATGGATGGGCAAAATGAAAAGCACAGGAATGGCTGGGTAGAGCTGGTGGTGGGGGTTATGGCATCCACATCCCAATCCACATTGGGATGCCCCTGTGCTGTGAGATTCAGGGGAGCTTCAGTCAATTTTGACTGGGGGGACCTCTTTAAAGTGGACCAACACCCAGGATTTTCACTATCCTGGGTTTTGGTCCACTTCTGCAGGACACCCCGATCCTATGGCGCATGCGCGGCCGCTCGTCCAATCAGCACGCTCGGAGCCGCTGTGGTATGCACATACAAGCGGCGTCCAACCACAGCGGCTCCGAGCGCGCTGGTGGCTGCATCTCGTGCTTCTCTCTAACAGGGAGCGTGCCCACGCCGGCCATTTGTGTGCTGCTAGAGAGAAGCGCGAGATGCGGCCGCGGCCCGCACATGCGCCGTTGGACCGAGAGTAAGGTGAGGTTTCTGGGCGTCCTGGGGGGTTTAACACAGCAAGGCATCCTGATTTTGGATGCCCCGCAGGGAGGGATCGGATCGGCCTGGGAATGTTATAGATTCCCGGGCCGATCTAGGAGGGTGTTGGTCCACTTTAAAGAGGAAGAACACCCAGGATTTTCACTCTTTGGGTGTTCCACACCAGCAGGACATCCTGATTTGCCCCACTGTGGGAAACCTTGCAATCAGTTGTACAAAATGTACTTTCTGGTGAGCCCACAAAGCATGGAAATCAGTGATCATGTTCCATTCATACCTTAATTAGCCAAACTGACTGAATAGAGTACAAGCCGTGATGTGCACCCACACAGCAGCTATTTAGATTTGCATACAACACATACGCCAGCCAGTAAGTGGCTTTTGCTCCCTTTCAGAGATCCCACAGCGCATGTGCCGTGGGATCACTAGTGAGGTTAGTATACTGGGCGATTGTGTTGGTTTCACACAGGGCACGTCCCAAATCAGGATGTTCCAGAGATAGGGAAATTGGCAATGTTACTTTATAAAATTCAATAACTAACACTCTCGTATGTGCCAGGGAGGACATTGATTATCCATGTGTCCTCCAATACCACATTACTGCCTAGCTACCCCTCACATAGTGTGTCAGCCTATACCTCCCCCATGCTGGATATCACAGTGTCCCTCTGTCCAGTCCAACCCCCCTCCACTGGAAACTCACAAGTAGCAGACAAGGAGCCGGGTACAGTCCAAATTCCTTTCAAGCTGTTAGACAGCGGTTTCTTCCTTTGATGGGGGCGCTGAGGCAGCGTCACATAGCACAGAGAGAGATGCTGGCACGGTGGGAGGGGAATTAACCCCTGCTAAACCACACACAGGCACCAGGGCTACAGTGTGAGCTGGGGCAAGCTGAGCAAACTAAAAGTTAAAGAAAAAAACACTCACTCATTCATGCAGCAGCCAAGGAGGGAGGAGAGAGAACAGCGTGTTGTGCTGGACACACAGGAAGCGGTCTCTGTGTGTCAGTCATCACTGGCTGAATGTGATTGGACCTCACCTGGCACAAACCACACCCACCTCCCCTTCTTGGAAGGCAGATGTTCACCTTGATTATGCCATCAGCTGGCAAATTGCTGCCCTTGCCATGGCGGCCCGTGCAGGCATTTTTAAAAAGAAACAAGGTTGTAAAGTATGTTCTTTATTTCACATTGTCCGTGGGCCCCCCTGGGGTGGTGGAGGCCCTCGGCAGCTGCCCGCGCTTGCCGGGTGTTAACGCCGGCCATGACCACTACAGTGCATAGCTCCATAGCTAAGTAACATTTTTCTTTGCATTTATATCTTACCGTTTTTGATGATTACTGTTTATTGTAACTATTAAAAGCACAATATGACACTTTCCGTATCTCAACGTTAGAGTGAGAAAGTGATGTTTAATCAGGATTAGCTCAGATGCAGATAAGGAGGTGATACTGCCAATCCCTGGTAACCAGGTCACATTGACAGGTGCTGGATTTGGAGATTTGTATGTTTGCAGGGGCACATTATGTAGCTTTTTAGTTGGAGGAAAAAAGGTGCAGAGCCATTTACTTTATTGCACACCGCGACTGGAAAGAAATGAAAACCAAACAAGTACGTCGACATTAAAGCTGTTAATTGCTTACAGAAAGAAGCATATCGCTATTACTATGTAATGCTCCAATGTTTATAAAGATTTATACCGCTCCTGTACTTCGGCCTGCAAAGTACCTGGCCAAACAAAGCCAAGGCTTTGCACGTAGGAGTCAAAGAAAATGCCAACACAATTTAAACGGAGCAAGGCCTTTATAGCGCACCAAAACCAACAGAAATGTATTAGTTACCAGTCTATAAATCCTGCACTGTTGTGTAGTAAAGCACACGTATGGTGAGAGCCGGCCAGGGGTTGCCATAACACAAAGAGTTTCTTAACTACAAAACAAAGAAGCAAGGCGATCCTTGATGCAATCAATTCTTCGGCTATTTGTTGTACAAGAGCTGAGCGTGGCCGCTTTATTGGCATTCTGTACGGCGTTAAATCCCAGAAAGGATTTGCACCAATTCTTTCAGCTATGTTCAAATCTGTTATGTCAACTTTCTTTAAAATAAAAGCCGAAAATTGCCTCTGTGTGATTTTAATTGGAATCATTTAGGCTTATTTTGCTATGTAAATAGATGACATGATGAGATCTGAAACAGAACTACATGGGGATGGGATATTTCAACGTGGCTTCCAGCACAGGATCTGTGTGAACATTCACTAGATTAAGGGGATTGGTTATACATTAAAGGGAAAGTCTATTTTGTTGCAGAGTGTGAGTGCTGGGTGCAACGGTACCAAATCCAGATATACATCAGTGGTATAACAGGAACCAACTATACCGGTGCATGAATGCAGTAAGACAATGTCACCTTAACATGGTGGCTAACACAGACAGGAAAAATGAGTGATAGAGCACAGCTGAATATACAGGGAATAGAACAAATAAAAAAATGCATATAGAGACTACAGTTAACATAGGTAACAGTAACGTCTAGTGTCCTAGCTGTAACCAAGCTAGAAGTTGTTGTATCTCCAACACCCCTTCTCAAGAGCTGAGGCTTAGTCTGTTAAACCCATCTTTGTAAGCCTCAAGTGTCTTTCAGTGGTCAGGGGCTTGGAAAGGATAGCTGCTGTCATATCCTCAGTAGTGAAATAATGACTAAAATAAACACAAGTAGGCAAGTGGATTTCCTTGGTCTCAAAGTGCTGAATAAGGGTTTGTAGAATTTCTGTCTCATCCCCTTCTTGCTTAAAACAAATCAGGATATCGTCCACATAAATGAGCACATAGAGCCAACTGTCTGCCAATTTATTTATGTATAAACAGGGGTCTGCTATACTCCTCTGAAAGTCCTCATGTGTAAGCACTTGCTTTAGACTGTATATACTTCTCTAAATTTTGCATACTAGGTCTGGCCTTTGTTCATCTTTGAACCCTGGTGGTTGTTTCATGTAGATGTCTTCTGTTAACTTGCCATGTAGAAATACTTGTTTCTTATCAGAGTTGATTTACTTGCATTTTCCTTGTGGTGGCTACTGTCAGCAAAGGTCTTATTGTAGCATTTTTGACTACTGGAGCAAAAGTTTTATCTTAGTCCTGTTTGAAAATATCCCTTGGCTAAGTGTCTTGCTTTCTATCACTCCACTGTACTGTCTGCATTGTACTTCACTTTAAAAGTTCATTTACAGCCTATGGCCATTCTTCCAGGTGGTAGTTCCATGTTTTGGTGTCATGCATGGATTTTATCTCTTTCTTTGCAGCATATATCCATTTATGATCTTCCCTCTCTGAAAGCTGAGATATGTCTTCCCAAGATGCAGGTCCATTATTACTGGCAATGCTTGTCTTGTATGAGAGATGTACAGGAGGTTTACCTCCGTTTTCTCTTGTTTCTTGTTTCTGTCCCTGATTGTGTCTGCTCTTCAGTACTGGTTTTGCGCTCACTTCTACTGTTTTTTCAGAATTTACTTCTGGCCTTACTTCCTCAGTTGTCATCACATTGTCACTCAGATCTTCAACAAAAGTTATGCTGTTGCTAATTGTAACCTTGTCTGTTTAGAGTTTTACAATTCAAATGCTTCATTTTGGAGTTTGGTACATTTTTTCCTCTGGAATGTAGATGAACGCTTTGCATCCAAAAACTTGGCTTCTCATTGAGCCACAATTTATATGAAGTTTTCTCTACTGTCCAAGAAAAGTGTCTGTTCTGCAAATAAGCGGCTGTCATTGCTGCCTGACTCCAAGATTTTTGTGGCAGTCCAGAATCTGTCAGCATACATGGGATTACTTCAGTCAGAGTTATGTTTTTACTTTCAGCTACCATATTTAGATCTGGTGTGTATGGTACTGTCTTTTGCTTCTCTGTTCATGTGAATTCACCTCCATTGTCACTTCAAAATATGAGAGGCTCCCTCTGATATGTGTTACTTGTTTTTACTACATAGTGCTGTAATTTGTCAAGAACTACATGTTGTCTCCAGGTGTAGGTGGGTTTAGGGGACCACATACATCACTGTGGACTAGGTCAAATGGTCTTGAAGCTATATTTTGACTGACTTTAGGAAGTGTTGCTCTTGTGGTTTTGGATTCGAAGCAACATTCACACTTAACAGTAACTGGACAAGGGGATACTGTCAGATCCTTTGTCAGATTCCTCTTTTGTAGTTCCTTATGCATTCTGGGTGTTTGTGACCTAAATGCCTGTGCCACATTGTGTTTATTGGTGCAAGTCACACCTTTTCCTTTACTGTGTTGAGGTGATGTAGATGGTCATCCAGCTTGGCACTAGCTGCTTGCCATCCAGGATAGCTCACTTGTCACCTTGGAACTTTACAGTGAGTCCAGAGAAGAGTGCTCCTTCTAAATCAGGAACATAAAACACATCCTTCACTGGTAAGGATTCCATGCCCATATTCCTATGCATGTAGTTTACTACCATCTGTAAGGTAAATAGTCTCTTTGTTATTCCGATCAAGTTCTGTGTAAAAGCCTCTATCAGTTGCCATGTGACTGGTTGCTCCCAAGTCAATGCACCAGCCTTGAAATATATGGTTGCCTTTCAGTTTAAATGTGGTATTCCAGTTCCCTTCACATGAATCAGAAATTGTGGCTTTGTAAGTTTTTGGTAAACTGCACAACAGCATGGCAGCGGTGTCTGTTATATTCTTATCAACTGAGTTGTGCAATCACTTCCAGCATGGCATTTATATGCTCTTGCATGCCCTGATCTCTGCCAAGCCTCATTTTATAAAGTTTCCTTTAGCAGAAACAACTTGCTGTTTAAGCTGGATCTCTCATGCAGTCTTTTTAGTACACCCCACATGCCTTTTGCTTTATTCTCACTGCGTATGTGAAGTTGATAGTATTCAACTAGTAAGCTTATGGTGGCCTGTGTGTTTCTGTTTTTCCTGTCCCAGTCCTGATTATTGTCCTGTTGCTTCCAGTAGTGATAACCTCCCACAAGTCATCTCTGCATAAATGCATTTCCACTTTTAACTTCCATAGATGAACCGGAACTGGAACCGGTTTTAATGTAACATGAATGCAGTAAGAGAATGTCACCCTAACATTTTGGCTAACACAGAGAGGAAATAGAAGGGATAGAGCACAGCTGAATATACAGGAAATACAACAAATCAGAAAAATGCATATAGAGATAAAGTTTAGCATCTCCTGTCCTAACTGCATTAAACTAACAAAAGTCGCTCCAGCAATAGACTAAGGCCCTTATTCATCAAGCGATAGCGCCAGGTAGTGTCTGACGAGCGCCAGGTAGCGGCAGCTAACGGCGACTACCGACTCAAGTACGCCCGGCGGCGGTCACAATGACGCATTTATCAAGCAAAATGAGGCTAGCGCCGGCGAGAGCGACGGCTAGCGCGGCATTCATCATGAAGCCGGCTGGACCGAACAGCGCCGCTGCAAATTCCTTCACAGCGACACGTATTACCTGGCGCTACCTGCCGCTCTCCCATACATTTCAATGGCAGACGCTGCAATGATTGTTTTTAGTGGTTTTGGGGTTTTTTGCTTTGGGACAAAATTCAACACATGTTTATATTGATATGTTTGATGAATCTAGCTGGTTATTTATCTTTTTTTTGTATTTTTTTATTTTTCACAATGTAATGTTGTGAGTGACATGGGAATTGCATCTCCTCCACCCAAACTCATTGGCCTCAAAATCGCTGGTTTTCCACACAAACGGGGCTTGTCAAGCTATTTTGTAGCCTGTCAGGTTGGGCGGTCACGTTCGCTCTTAGAAATTGTCAGCGCCCAAGCTATTCGGCAGCCCTGTCCTTGATGAATCTGTGTTGGTCAGTGTTTGTGCAGTCGCTGTTTGAATTCGCTATGTGGCGGCGCGAGCGTCGCTGTGCCTCGGTGCGCTGCGTTGTGCGGCGCTGTGCTGTTCATACATGTGCCCTTCTGCCATTTGCAAGGAATTCACTTCCCGCGACCCCAGTCGTTGTTAATGAATACACTGTAGTTGTGAGCGTGCCTGGCCCCATATTGCAGGATTAACATTCAGTCGTACCAGCTCATAACAACCCGTTATGCATTCTCATGTGTGCCACATTTTCAGGTAGTTGTCTAGTTAGATTGTGTGATGACTTTGTGAAGCAATAAGCTCTGTATATTTAAGCACAACGGTGTATGCTTTAGAAGGACCTATGCATTACAGTATGTAGAATCCCCAGCTAAATCAAGCTAATAATTCGTTGCGCCTTTGCCCCTAGCTTGTTTTGCAGCGTCATTTTAATGTTTTTCCGCCACTTAGCTTGCACATAGCTGATATTAGCTTGTCCCTGCTGCGCGCATTTTTTTTTTTGAATTTTGAAGCACAGTTGCTTGCGTCATATCCGGTTCCGGGATCCTCCTTTGCGTTTCCACGCCACCTTAAGGTAAAACTGTCTTGCGCTTATGCCAATAGCTTGTTTTTCAGCGTCATTTTAATGTTTTTCCGCCACTTAGCTTGCACATAGCTGATATTAGCTTGTCCCTGCTGCACGCATGTTTTTTTTTTTAGTTTTGCAGCACAGTTGCTTGCGTCATATCCGGTTCCTGGATCCTCCTTTGCGTTTCAACGCCACCTTAAGGTAAAACTGTCTTGCGCTTATGCCACTAGCTTGTTTTCAAGCGTCATTTTAGTTTTTCCGCCACTTAGCTTGCACATAGCTGAGAATAGCTTGTTGCTGGGGCGCGGTGCGTATTTTTTTTATGTTTTGTTTTTTATTTGTCTCATGTCGCTAGCGTCATTTCCGGTTCCTGTTTCCTCCTTAGCGTTTCCAATATGGCTCCCAAACGGCGAGTAATGCGCCTCCCCAGCTCCTCCTCAGATTCCGGACCCACCACCCCTCCCCCACATCCCCCACCTACCTCACCTTCCCCAAATACCACCCCTCCCACCCATTCCCCTCCTGGGCCCAAGAAACAAAGGCGCACCCGGGTGGATAGCCGTGTAAATGGCCAGGTTGTGAAAGTGAGTATTTTAGTTATGTATTTTTAGCTTAAAAATTGATAAACACACAGGGGGGATAGGGGCAGAATTTTTATTGTTTTTAGGCCAAAATTTAACACTCCACATGGGGCATCCCCATTGTGGATGTCCTGCTTGGATGCCCCCCCCCCCCCCCCTGGAGGGCCCTAAAAATTACCTCTGCCCCGTCCCATCTGTGCATGCGTGAGTTGCGGATGCCTATTGCGCTTACCTCTAGCAGGGTGTACCCCTGCGCCATACATATTTTCATTTGGTGTGCAGGCGCACTCCCTGTTAGAGTCAAACGCCACATGCGTACTTTGCCGTGCAGACACAGCTGAGCTGGTATGCACCTCCCAAGGCCCTTGGATGCGCATACCACACCGGCGTGGAGCGCTGTGTTTGGCTTGCGGAGTGACGTGGGAGTGTCCTCAGCTGTGTATTTGGGCCCTTCAAAGGGGGTTGCAGACAGTGGGCCACCCACAATAGTTGTGGCCCACAAAAGTGCACCCAAACCCAGAATAATGTAAATCCTGGGTGTGGGTCCACTTTGATCTTGTCTCTGTATAACTGTTTATGACATTGTTCTGAGGTTATGTATTTATTTTTTTTTTTTTTATTTTTTTTTTTTTTCCTAGGACTTCTGCCTGGCCGAATACGACTATGCCCGAGGAGCGAAAAAACGCCTTGCCATGGAGGTGAAGGCCACTGTGTCCCGGCGCTTCCAGACCGACCTGACCATCCGGGCGATTCAACAAAAATGGTCTGATTTTAAGCGCCGGGACCCAGAAGGCGTGTACCGCCTATATGATGCCTACGCATCAGGTAAGTTAAAGCTTATGTTCTTTTTTGCCTTTGTGCAGAATCATCTGCTAAGCTGTGTCCTTTTTTGCTCTTTATATTAATTATTTGCTTTCACCCCCTCCACACAGATAAGCGTCCTCCCCTGGGGAAACGTGGGAAGGGATTCCTCCCCCGAACCAGGCAGGCGGACTCGGGGGAGTCATCGGGGGAGGGTCCCTCCCGCGGGTCCTATTTAGAGGACCCAGGGGAGGAAGGGGATGACGCCCCAGAGGAGTGTGCTGCTGGGGGGCAGGCTGGATCAAGCCTCAGCTCCTCACACTCTGAGTCTGAGGACTCTCACCAGGCAAGGGGCCACTCTCAAGCAGGGAGTGAGAGGGAGGAGGGTGGCCCTTTGCCTGGTGGATCTTCTGAGCAGAGTGTGAGGAGCCGAGGCTCCCCGCCTCCTCCTCAGAGCCCTCCCTGGGCTTCAAGTGGCGCTTCATCCCCTGGTGAGTTTACATGTTTTAATTGTTAGTCTGTGACAGGTTTCATCTGACCATTTGTGCTTAGCCCTTGCAATTCCTCTGTAATTTGCAGGGCATCATATAGGCGGCACCTCCATGGATTTTTGGCGTCAAATCCTCCTCGGGCATAGTCGTGGTAAGTGTATGTTTTAAGCTAGTTCATTTTGGAATTTATGTCATTCCTTAAAGTGGACCCACAAACATTGATGATATTGCTTGGATTATGGCGCCTTCCCTGCCAAATCACATCCCTCACCCAGGGCCCCCCCCCAACCAAACACCACAAACTACTTCCCTCTTTGGGGGTGGCAGAAGCCATTGTCCCTGCCTCCTGTGTGGCACTCGAGATGTGTGTGCGCCTGCGCTCTGTTTCATACTGGCATGCGCGTGCGCACACACTGGCGGAGTGATGTGCGGAAGGCAGGGGCGGTGGCGGACTAAAATTGTGTTGCTCTGCCAAAGTAGACTAATACACTGAATATTCACAATCCTGGGTCTTGGACCACTTTTAACAGACACGTTTCCTGGTCCATTGTCTCAGCTGGTTTGCTAATGTACATTAACATCACAAACCACACTACAGTGCTAGCCAACTGGAAACCAACCCTATGTTTCTGGCCACACCATGATGTGTGCTAGCAATAGTTAATTTACGTGAAGTAGTTAGGGCAAATACATGTTGCACACTGGTAACATTATCCATTAAATTGTTAATGAGTCATTTACAGTGCAATGTAAAGGTTAGTGCCAGATTTTCATAATGGATACATGTGGCAACCATAAACACTTCACATTAACTAATGGGCCAGGAATATAGCAAATATCGTTTAACATGTATGTAAAGAAGTGTTTGTTTTTGGAGGTAAGACTCAATAACCAGATTGATGTCCAAACTTCGGGTGTCATAGCTCCACTAAATGTTGTTTTGTATTTTGATTTTTTATGGACAGATGTCGCTACGCAGACGGAGGCAGAATTCCTCCTCCCCACACCAGCTCCAGGGACGGCCAGCAGCATGGGCCACCGCCACAGCTGCGATGGTGAGTACATCCAAATTAATATGGGTAAATACTTTGTAAACATTTCTCTTCTAGTTACATTTGTAGAAATTTGTAATTTACCAATGTGTGAATATCACACACATCTAGGTTAAATGTGTTTGGTCAATAATCCAACATGCCAGTCACCATCCTTGATAGTTGCCTCACATTCTTGTTACGGACACATACGGACTATTTGTGGCGTATAGACAACCAAATGGGGCTGATTAGGTGTTTACCCATAACATTATAGGGCAAACTTCCATCATCCTTAGGCACTGATGTTTGGCTTGGACTAAAGACATAAATGTCCTTACTTGGCCATAAACATTATTACATTTGCAAGAGTTAACCTGGCCCAACACCAAGGGTGTTTAATGTGCATTAAACATTTAATTTGCCAACAACTAACAACTAACACCCCGCGGAACATACGATAAGTGCAGGTACCGCGGGTCCAACCCCCCAAGCAAACCCCTAATTATCGGAACTTATCTTCCGCTGGCTCCAGCGCAACACTCCAGACGTGCATTTTTCCCCCCTGGGCCTCTGTGAATGGCCGCCGGGTCCCCATGAGCAGCCAGAGAGTGACATGCGTGAAGAGGGGGTGGAAGAGGAGTGTACATTCCTGTTCCCTGCATAGACGTTAGCGTGCGTTTTTGGTGCCAAGCACGTTGGAGCATGGAGAGGTGAGTGGCTATGGATTACTGTGTGTATACACACATCAGGGGAAAAACAGATCTGTGAGCAACAACAAAGTGGGCCAAAACCCATGATAAACTATATTGTGGGTGTTGGTCCACTTTAAGAGTAAAGGTATGTGGTCCTAACATGTTTTCAAGCCAATATGAAAACTTTAATGTAAAATGTTAGGGGCACATTGTTCACCAATGTTAATGTGAGTGTTAGCAAGTTGGAAACACTGACATTACATTGCTACATCTGTGTATGTTGAGTTCCCAATCAAATTCTAATATATTATTTTTAATCACATCTCTACAGCTTGTATACGCCAGCATCGCAGACTGTGGCGGGCCTTCCGACAGATGAAAGGGATGCTGCTGGCCATGAAGAGGCGTCGGAGACGTTAGGGTGGGGGGGATGGCTGCCCTGGCCATGTTTTAGTGGCTTTGTTGGCCTATGTTGGCCGTGTTGGCCCAATTTGTAGAAATACATTTATATTTACCAATAACTGTGTTGTTCCTTGACCAGCATAGGTTTAGATTCCAAAAAACCATTATGTCTAAAATTAGGCAGCCATTTTGAGCCAGTACATGTTTACACCATAGTAAGCAATGTTAACTAATGTGGCACATAAATGGTGGCATAATATTAGAGATGATTGAGCAAATCAGCCATGACTGTGTATTTAGCTTTCACATGTATGGATAAACACAAATTAGAGGTGGTTTTCAAAAATATATTTACATAAATAATAAGAAAAAGGTTTACAAATTAATATTCTTGGCTGGGTGGCCGGGGAGGTTGGGAGTCATTGCTAGGGGCGGTGTTGGGGGACAACAGTGCAGTAAAAAATATAGACTGCTGTTGTATGAGCTGTTGTAGCAACAACAAAGTTTGGTCCTGCCGCTGTATTGCTTCTGCCTGGCGCTGTATTGCTTCTTCCTGGCGCTGTACAGATTGCTCGATAACATTTGCAAGGCGACCAAGGTCCTGGTTCTGTTGTAGGTTTTGCCGTAACTGGTCCACCTGGCGCTGCAGGCCCTCATTTTGTTGCTGACACATCAGCACCTGATTTTCCAACGCCGCAATGCGCTCATTAGTTCCATCACGCGGCTGTTGGCGACTGTAGTCCTCCAGCATCCGGACCCCTAGTTGGTAGAAATCGGCACTGGTTGGTGCCACACCTCCTCTTGCTGTGGTTGGAGGCTAAACAAATAGTAAACCACATTTTAGTCAAACGGAACAAATGCAGTTATGCCCCTCCCAAAAGTTACCATAAACACTCACTAGACAACTTACCCTTGTCTGAGCCTCTGA
Organism: Gastrophryne carolinensis; assembly: GCA_027917425.1. Lineage (NCBI taxonomy): Eukaryota > Metazoa > Chordata > Amphibia > Anura > Microhylidae > Gastrophryne > Gastrophryne carolinensis. The sequence continues at coordinate 203,138,767 of CM051240.1, read as the reverse complement.
AGCTTGGCCACATGGGACTTGGGAAGAGGTCCCAGCTTGGGGTTCTGGTTCCGCCTCCTGCCAAAACAACAATGAAAGGAAATGTTACATGTTGCTTCTTCCACTACCCACGAATATGCCAATGGGTTTCGAGGTCGTCTACATCAGCCATGTTACCTGCGTGTCCTCCGGCCCAGGTAGGCTCGAGGTATCGCTGCCAGAGAGTCGCAATTCAACATCCGAGATGTCGGGCAAGTTGGCATATGCTAAACAGGAAAATCAGGTTAGTAGGTCTGTGGGCCAAACTCTAATGTAACCTGGTTAGGCTATCGAGGCCATACCTCTAAAAAGTTTAAAAATACACACTAGACCAAAGGTCTCGGTTAAACTCAGATTGTTAACATGTATGTTACAGGACTAAGACGCACTAATGTCTGCAAATCTCATCATAAACATTGCTTAAATTAAACATACCACCAATATCCCAGATGTCTGGAGTGGGGTCCTCACTCGAGCTTGGACCTTGAAAATACATGTGGACACACAAGTTGCCAGAAGCAAGTGGCACAACATTAGAGCCAAAATACAGACTAGAGCAAGGCAAAACCACTTACCCTCATCTCTGGCAGCTGGAACTTGAGGGGCCCTTTCTGGACAGCCACTTCCGATATTCGGGTCAACTAAAAAAAAAAAAAAATGTCTCTAAATAATCAGCAAACTACTACAGGGAATGTTTGGCTAAAAATATGTCCGCAAATATACATTGCTATCACTCAAATAACTAAGAGACTGACCCTGGGGAGGCAACCAGCACTCCCAAGAGGCATCTTCAAGTTTACCAAGCAAACATGTAGCTTAGTAGACTAACCAAATTGAACCAGTGTAACCTAAACAGCAGAAAGGCTACATTATGTATTGCTCTACACACCAACAGGGTCCTGTTGACCGGCAACATCGGAAGTGGGGTCCAAAGATGAACCAGTCACTTGGCCTACCAAGAAAAAAGACAAATGAGACACATGCACTTGAGTCAAAGTGGATCAAGCAAGGTGAACACATGCACTTACCGACATCCAAAGAGTAGGTGGGATCCGGAGGAGATGCTGGGGCCAAGGGCATGGGAGCTAGGCCAAAATAAAACCAACATTGAGCCATAGCTAATGTGCGTAGCAAAATACAACATGCATTAAGGTGTGTGAGCAGCTCTTTCACTAATATTGACTAATCAAGCCAAGTGTGGCTCACACATTGATATGCCAATATATGGCTACACATCTCTGGCATCCTACATATCTACACATGTTAGGGCCTTGTTAGTTACTTGCTGTGAGTGTTACAGTGGGCGTGCAATTAGGGCGCACGCACATATTATTAATAGTCAACAGGGCAAACCTTTATTGTTTGAGCTGCTCCCACACCCATTTGTTTAGAAAAAAACCAGCAAACAAATTATGGGTAAATACCTTCAATGGCAGACTGGGGTAGCCTTGAGGTTGCTGGAAGGGCAGGAGCTTGGGTGTCCGGAGCCACATCCCGGACAGCAGCATGTGCACCTATGCATAAAGCAACAGACAGAAAAGTTACAAATGTTTGAGCTATAATGTAATACTTCACAGGTCCTACAGTTAGTTGGTCAGAATGTAAAAATGCTAATCACAGACATTAACATTAGGTTATTGTAAAAGCCAGAAAATATGTACCTTCAGCCCAACCGGTGGTGTCATCCCCAGGATCCACACCCTGCAGCCGAGCCAGTGGGATTTTGGCATTCAGCATCTCCTCATACGGCCTGTAGGTACTCTTTGGAGCCTGGATGAACCCACTGTCCACATCAAGATCGTGATTCATCTTTTTCATAAGGGCCCCTCGCAAAGTGTAGAAGCGTTTCCTGCAGGATGGGCCACTACGTGGGTGTTGAGCTGTGCTACTAAGCTCCACACCAATGGCATCCCACAGTTTGCTTCTTTCTTGTTTGCCTATGGACTTGCTTTGGGAGCCAAATATCAGCTCCCATTTCGCAAGTGTCAGGCGCACAAGATGATTATTCTCAGCCAAATTAAATTCAGGCTCCCTCTTGGCACCTGGGCGCTTAGCCTGGGGTGCTGCCCCACCTTCAGGCTGTGCCCTTTTCCGTAAGGGAGGTCTGCGCACAGCACCCACCAAACTCCTACTCGGGCCTGCTGTGGCCGGCAGATGTCCTGTATTTGGCTCCATCCTGTAGCTGCACACACACACAAATCAACACCCCACAAGCACGCATGCACACTACAGAATGGCATCGCAATCTCTTAGGCTTGGGCAGGTTTTATGTGCTCTAACAGCCAATCCAAAAGCAGCCCACTTAATTGATTCACACATACAGCCCAGTTCCTTCTAGGCACACCTCCACTGCACTGACAGAAGCATGTGTGTTAGCCAATTAACTCATTACAGACCTCATTAAACAAACAACACACACCCAAATCCAACAATGGACTGATGTATCTGCAACCCTTGTGACATGTGCTTAGCCTAACGGCTATTTAAAAAAACAACAGCTTCACTTTCATTGGTCCCCACCTGATTTTTGGCCCATGTCCGTTAATGCACGCAAGTTACGGCTCAAGTACGCTAGTAGCGCTACTAGCGTGCGCGTGCGCACTCTGTTTTACGCACACCTGGGTCGGCTAATTGGCGCCCGGAAATAGCAGAGCGACGCAAAAGGCGGCAAAGCGGACCTGTCACTTTAGAAAATGAAGTATAAAAGGAAGGAATGTTCTAGCTTCTGCTATTCTTACACTGTGGCAAAGGCTGTGGTGTGGTGCTGTGCTCGCTTCCCTTAGCTCATTTGAGCCTCTGTCTGGTTTCTGTCCTCACTCTCTGTGGCTTGTTGGGTGATTTCTGACATCAGTGCTGTTTCTTTAGGAGCTTGGTTTGGGTGGCATCTGCAAATATTGTGTAGCATACAGCAAGTGAGGCTTGATTTTGGGGCCTTTTGTGGGCTGTGCAGCAACTCCCCTCTTGGTTGTGCTTAACTTAGAAAGCTGGTTTTCAGCAGGCTGGTGGTTTGGACCACTATAGTTCTGGTTTTGTGGTGAGCTGCATTGTAGCGGGTGTGTGTGTAGTGTGATTGTTTGTGTGTGTGTTGTGTGTTAGTGTTTTTTTTTGTTTATTTTTGTTTTTGTATATATCTTTAGTGTGTGTGATGGATAAGAGGGTGATGTATGGTGTCTGGGTGGATGGATGTATGTGTATGCTGAAAGAGCAGGAGGAAAGGGAGCGGGGTGTTGTGAGGCTTAGGGCACCCCGCTCCTTTGCAATCCGCCTTTCAGTATGGGACTTAAGTGACGAGCAGATCAGGAGCCGCTTCCGTCTGAATCGTGCTGCACTACAGTCCCTATATGATCAGATTAAGACCAAAATCGAGCCATCCACCAAACGCACTCCATTCCAGGCATAGTACGCCTGTGTGCCACTCTTAATGTTTTGGCACGAGGGACCTTCCAGGCAACCTCAGCCCTCCTCAGCGGGATAAGCCAGGCTACTATGAGCCGCATCCTAATCCAGGTAGTTCTGGCAATTTGTGATTTAATCCCAATTTACATCAAGTTTCCTGAGGATGAGGAAGAGGTTGCCAAAATAAAACATGCTTTCTATCTGATGGGAGGGATCCCGAATGTGCTAGGGTGCGTTGATGGTACACATATCCCTTTCCGCCCTCCCCGTGCACAGGAGCTGTCCTACAGAAACAGGAAGCAGTTCCATTCATTTAATATCATGGTGGTCTGTGACCCAGACATGAGGCTGCGGGCGGTGAGATCGGGGTTCCCCGGCTCATGCCACGATTCTTACGTCTTGCAGCGGACAGTCCTGTGCCGGAAGTTTGATAACAACGAAATGCCAGCTGGCTGGCTACTGGGTAATAAATTAACCATGTCTATGTATTTTGCTAATATGTGGCCTAGTAAGGCAATTTTAACCAAACTACCACCCAAAAACATGTACTAGTACTAATTGCTGTCTCTCTCCTTGTGTTTTTTCTACAGCGGACAAGGGATATGGGCAGAGAACGTGGGTCATGACTCCGGTCAGGAACCCACGGACCTCTGCCCATGAACGCTACAATGCAGCGCATCGCAAGACCAGAAGCATTGTGGAAAGAACCATCGGCCTGCTGAAAGCACGCTTTCTCTGTTTGGCACGGCCAGGAGGAGAGATGCTCTACAGCCCACAGAAGGTTTCCAAAATCATCCTTGCCTGCTGTGTGTTACACAATATCTGTATATGCCACCGAATCCAAGCCCCCGAGGAGACAGCACTGGTGCCAGAAATCCCCAACCTGCCCGCAGATAGAAGTGAGGACACCCAGACTGGCGATGAGCTAAGGGAAAGGCTGATCACTTCTTATTTTGCGGTAAGCTAACTACCCTTCACTCTAATGCAAGTACTGCACTACTGTTTAAATGTCTTTGACCTCCCATCCAAAAGAGCAAACAAACGCACTAAGGGGGGTTTAAGATGACCCAAACCACTCTAAGGGGGGTTTAAGATGACCCAAACCACTCTAAGGGGGGTTTAAGATGACCCAAACCACTCTAAGGGGGGGTGTAAGATGACCCAAACCACTCTAAGGGGGGTTTAAGATGACCCAAACCACTCTAAGGGGGGTTTAAGATGACCCAAACCACTCTAAGGGGGTTTAAGATGACCAAAACCACTCTAAGGGGGGTTTAAGATGACCCAAACCACTCTAAGGGGGGTTTAAGATGACCAAAACCACTCTAAGGGGGGGTGTAAGATGACCCAAACCACTCTAAGGGGGGTTTAAGATGACCCAAACCACTCTAAGGGGGGGTGTAAGATGACCCAAACCACTCTAAGGGGGGGTGTAAGATGACCCAAACCACTCTAAGGGGGGTTTAAGATGACCCAAACCACTCTAAGGGGGGGTGTAAGATGACCCAAACCACTCTAAGGGGGGTTTAAGATGACCCAAACCACTCTAAGGGGGGTTTAAGATGACCCAAACCACTCTAAGGGGGGTTTAAGATGACCAAAACCACTCTAAGGGGGGGTGTAAGATGACCCAAACCACTCTAAGGGGGGTTTAAGATGACCAAAACCACTCTAAGGGGGGGTGTAAGATGACCCAAACCACTCTAAGGGGGGTTTAAGATGACCAAAACCACTCTAAGGGGGGGTGTAAGATGACCCAAACCACTCTAAGGGGGGTGTAAGACGCCAATGTTGGTTATCAAGTTATGCATTTTTTTTAAAGAAAACACAAAACAACTATAAAAATATATACTAACTGCACTTTTCTTATTTTTTCAGGCACAAAGAGATGCACCATGATCCCTAAATTCCTTTTCAAACCCTTTCCTGGACTTTACTTTTCTTTTGAATTTCTGCTGGACTTTTCATTTTCTATTTCATTTCTGTTTTATTATTATTTTTTGGTTAGAGTAAAAATAAAAAAAAAATTAGATATATACATGTGGCTATGTGTTTAATTCTGTTGTAAGTTTCCTTTTCATTCTAATTCCTATTTTCATTTTCCTTTTTTTTCTCTGTTCTGTTTTTATTTTCCTTTTCTATTTTCCTTTTCTTTCTCTGTTCTGTTTTTATTTTCCTTTTCTATTTTCCTTTTCTTTCTCTGTTCTGTTTTTATTTTCCTTTTCTTTCTCTGTTCTGTTTTTATTTTCCTTTTCTTTCTCTGTTCTGTTTTTATTTTCCTTTTCTATTTTCCTTTTTTTTCTCTGTTCTGTTTTTATTTTCCTTTTCTATTTTCCTTTTCTTTCTCTGTTCTGTTTTTATTTTCCTTTTCTATTTTCCTTTTCTTTCTCTGTTCTGTTTTTATTTTCCTTTTCTTTCTCTGTTCTGTTTTTATTTTCCTTTTCTTTCTCATTGGTGGTTTAATTGTATTTCCTTTTTATGTAACAAATAAAAAAAAAAAAAAATTGTGGCTATGTGTTTAATTATGTTTTATTTTCCATTTATATTCGAAGATCTGGTAGAATTTAATTTCCTTTTCAACACAAAATAAAAAATTTTTACATTTTAAAACAAATGTGGCAATGTGTTTTATTCAGAAGGTACTGGATGGCCAGGACAAAGCAAAGCTAACAGGCGCTGTGTAGAATAGCGTGGTCACACTGGCTGACAGCGCCTACAAAGCTGAGGGCCAACATCATATTCAGCAATGTAGGCGTTGTTCGCAACAACGCCAGGTAGCGACTGAGGAGGCCTGCTATAGCGAATCGCTAACGCCCGCGGCTGACGCTAGCGGCGCTCATAGCGCCATACTTCAGTCGCTCATCTGTCGCTACCTGGCGCTATTGATGAATCGGCCTCCCCGCTAGAAGTTCTCCAACATATTTTTGCTGGAACCTTTGAAAATTTTGTATATTTTTTTTGTTTCAAAATTATCCCTTTGAGGTGCTGAGCTGATATAGTAGTTTTAGTATTTGGTAGTATATAGTATAATAGTTTGTATTTTTTTTGTATGTTTCTTATGCACATGTGTGTTTTATGAAAGCAGTTTCCACTTTCTGCAATCCATTGCTACAGACAGAACTGGGTTCGTTACGGGCGTGTACCAGACCTCCCACATCTCAAGTGGTCGGTGGCTTGCCTCTTTGCTGGCGTAGGCAGGTTTTTCCTTTGTTCTCCATGTTCTCAGTCCCACACTCAACTGCTCGGTCTCCTACTTGTGTCTAGACTCCCACACCGGGGAATCCCAAGGCCTGGGCATGACACTTGCCAAATCCAGATGTCTGAGTGATGGGGTCTGAGGGGTGACAGCGGTCCGAAATGCCACTTTTAGGTATACATCAGCTTTAATGTATATCAAAACTATTAAGTCAGAAGTAGAAGAGCTTTCTTGGAAAACCTAAATGCAAAAAGCAACTCAAATTTAAATAAATTGCCATCATAAACTCTTAATCCTTCTTTAGCTTTTTTCACTTAAATAAGTTTATCAACACACAATAAGTGCAGATGGGTAATAATCCCCAACTCCTATCTTAGAGGCCATCATTCACCCAGGGCCCAATACGATTCGCAGCATTATTTATGACTATAAATTACTTGGTGCATAAAGCTCTTCACACCTCTCATTAACCTTGGTGCACCTACTGCGGTGGCAAAAAGACGGAGACATCCCGATGGCTTCCAGGAGCGTAATGGACAATTAGCATCTGCAAGAGCTGAATCGGCTGAACATAGACAAACTAAAGAGGGGATATGTCTTGCTATAAAAGTAGATATTTTTTCCCTGACACTTATGAAGGCTCGCAGCACACATGGCAGGAATGCTAATGAGAAGACCCCCCCCCCCCCAACCATCTACTGTGCACAAAAAAAAGTTTCCTCTGTGTTATTCTGCAAAAGCACTAATAGCGCTGGATAAAAAATAAGCCACAGTTTGAGAAACAGAATAAAAATAATTTATAGACATATAAACATTAAATGGGGAGAACCGCAAGCTTTAGGGCTAATAGTAACTTATATTTCCCCATAAAACAAACATGATGTCTGAGATTAAATATTGCTTAGGCGATGGAATTGTGTGAATGTTAAATGAACAGTTTGTGAATACTGATTGATACTATATATATATATATATATATATATATATATATATATAATATTGTTTATATGATACATTTACATAGTGCCAACATATTCTGCCCAATAGTTGTCCAGCCAGGACCAAAGGGATGTGACACGCCAATAATATTTCTGATCTTGTTTCACATGCACTGTTTGAAATACCATTGCGACTTTACCTGTGGACAAACCAAACGGCAGCACTCAATTAACTCCTATTGCAAAAAAGCCTAAGGTAGGTGAGACAACAAGCCTATGGTGGCAAACATGAATGCATGCTAGGTCAGGGTAAGAAGTGGAGGCAAAAGTTAGCCTATGCAGACAGTGCCATAACTAAGGGGTTTATTAAAGAAACGCTAATGCTACATAGCCACATGTAGCGGCAGGTGTTTTGCGATACTCATGCTGAAAGCTATACTTATGACAGGCAAAATGTCTAGAGCCTCTAATAGCGCTAGGTAGCGTTCCATTTAAGAATAGCACACAGTGCCATCAGAGCATCGGCGCTGCCTGTCCTGCAGCGTCCCATCCTGTCCAACACTCTGTGGCACTCTCCCATACACTTTCATTGATTGTTATAGTGATGTCTACAACTTCTGCATAGTGTTTGTTCATTTTTTTACCAACTGACAGGGGATCCTTGGCATGCTTGGGATGCAATTTACACAAATTAATCTATTTGTGTATATTTTAATCTATTTGTGTATTTTTTTTATTAAACATGCGTATTTGTGGCCGCCCTTGTTGCCCATGTTTTGGTAATGTTTATAATTGATCTCATCCTTGGGGGTACTTGGTTGTAACTTCCTTTTGCTAGGGGGTACTTGGTTGTAACTTCCTTTTGCTAGGGGGTACTTAGTTGTAACTTCCTTTTGCTATGGGGAACTTGGTTGTAACTTCCTTTTGCTAGGGGGTACTTAGTTGTAACTTCCTTTTGCTAGGGGGTACTTGGTTTTAACTTCCTTTTTCTAGGGAGTACTTGGTGGCAACTTCCTTTTGCTAGGGGCCACTTGGTGTCAATTTCCCTTTGCTAGGAGGTACTTGGTGGCAACTTCCTTTTGCTAGGGCGTACTTGGTGGCAACTCCCTTTTGCTAGGGGGCACTTGGTGGCAACTCCCTTTTGCTTGGCGTAAAAAAAAGTTCAGAACCACTACTCTAGAACCCTGTTTTTCAACGTGCGGTACATGTACTCAACAGTGGTCAATGGTGCACTGATAGGAGCGTGCTGACAGGTCTGGTATATTATTTTAACAGTAAAACATTATTTTTTCTTGCTTCACAAAGTTCTACAAGACGCATGACCTACTTTTTTTTTAGTAAAATCAGTAATTCATCTCATCCCAGGGGGGTACTTGGTTGTAACTGCTTGTTGCTAAGGGCCCATCCACTTTGGGGGAGGTTATTTACTCAGCACACTATCTTCATTGCAATGAATAGAGAGGGCGTGGCAGAGCTCCTGTGACTGAGGGCAAGTTGCAATCCTGACCTGCCACCAATCCAAATACCATGCTCCGGCTCATAGTAACATGGCTGCAGTGCGGGCTTGGAGCCAGCGATCAGGAGAGTTGCTGACTGCCAATTAGAACCGATCTGTGGCAGGGGACAAAAGGCGAGTGCCCTGTTATTTTTAAAAATGGTAAGATTGTAGACCTATCTGATCGGAAGGTGTGAAGTATGGGCACCATATTAAAAGACCACAGACAGGAGATAATTATCAAAAAATACTGTATCTGGGGCCTCCACTAGATATTGTGCCCAGGGGCCTCCACCACACTTTATCCAACCTCCAGGTCCATACCAGCACTGGGAGGCTGATCCCGGAGCTGATGCGTGCTTAATCAGTTTCAGCCACAGGTTGCTGCCCCATATGACCACCCTGGTAGCTATTGAGGCTTGCAGGGTAGACTGCTGTGCAGCACTGTAAAAGCCCACACCGTGAGCCTCACTGGCTACAAGCTGCTGGTGGTCACCTGAGCCCTGAAGCAGCTTGGAACACGAAAGTAGATAAGAAACGTGATCGGAATCCAGGCTTCAGTGCCAGTATGTGATGAAGGTCATGGTTAGAAAACCTCCAGTCTTATTTTACTGCATTTATGATCCTACATCTTTCTCCTCCAGAGTGTCCCCTCTGCTCCTGTGGGCAGAAGTGTAGATTCAGATTCTGCTCAATTTGACCTTGAACAGTTTCCAGACTTTTTAGATGTGTTTTGCCATCCGTACATGTATTCTTCCTTCAATAAATTCACCACATATCAGCCTTCAACCACAGCAAAAATATAATCACACCGGTAATGTGTTTTAAAGATTCCGAGCCAACTAACGGATAGAGAATTAGTTGAAGAATGAGTTGATATGCTTGTCAAGACCACCAAGGGTTGCAGACAACCCTCCTTGGTGTTGCACCACTAATCCCGAATTAGTTCCTATATATTTGCATGCCTCCTACTGAATTAGGATTATAGACTGGTTTAGGGGTCCGAGTCAGCGTGTGATGAGCAGGGTATTAAGATATGAAAATATGCAAATGTTTCAACATTAACAAAACCATCCTACAGTATTTTTGAATGCAGCTGTTAAGCACATAGTCAGCTCTAATGAATCAGGGGTAGAACTGTAACTGGAGAGCGGAGCAAGTTGGACTCTTGTTCAAGCACTTTTTAAAGTAAATGTATTATCGAAGATATTATTAGCACAGATTTTTTCCTGAGAAGTGAGGATGTTAATATTCATCACCGAAGGTCTAATCTTTAAAGACATTATAATCTAACTGTTTAGGATAATTTCTGCATTAATACATAAAGAGCCAGCTAAAGCCTGAAGGATGGGATTATTAAAAATATAATATTAATGTAAAATTTTCAAGGAATAGAACACGTTGCTTTGTGATAGGGTGATATATTATAGACTGCTGTGACCTGTAGTATTATATCACTTTTAGATCAGTCTATTCTGAGTGGTGGTAGTTAAAGTGTTTCTTAGCTGGATTGTTATACGGCCACTTCATCCAGGAAAGATATTTCAGTCTCAGGTAGTTCTCTTTAAAGCAGATCAACAGTCACAAATGACTTAAACCAGACCAACACAGGATGCCGCATCCCTCGCTACCCTCTAACAGGGAGCTTGCCCGCGTCGACCATTCACAAATGCCTGGCGCAAGCCGCCTGCTAAAGGAATAGCAGAGATAAGGCCGCTGCTCACGCATGCGGCATTGGACCAGGAACGAAGGTGAGTTTTTAGGCAACCTTGGGGTTTTACACATTGTGGGACTCCCAATAGGGGTGCCCTTGGGGGGGAGTGTGCCTGCCCTGGACTCCAGGGTGGGTTTTGGTCCTCTTTAAGAAGGTCAGACTATTGACAGTGGCTTTTTAGTTCTTTTACAGTATGAAAATGCAAGAGATGACAATTGAGAATGGGAATATACACTACAACAAAAATATATTTTTTAATAGATACAAAATAGAAGAGTAACTTCCCTTTGAGACACGTGAGTGGCACAATTAGAATTGATATAGTAAATCCTAATAGAGTCACAACACCCAACCCTGGGCCAACAGCCAATCCTATAGTCTGTCTAGTTAAAAACAGAGGTCTTAGCTGGCAGACATCTGCAGATGTATATTGAAGATGCACAGCCAATGCCAAGGCACCCCTGTGTAGATGAAGTACTATTGTAGCTGGGTGGTACAGGGGCACAGCAATCGTTAGAGTTCAAGTTACCATTTGTAATCACCATTTTCTACAACGGGATTTAGGGTAAGAAAATGTATAGAAATAGATACTAGATGGCAATGTGTAAATCACTCCCATAGAAATACAGCCCGATAGTCTTTCAGTAGCGACAGGATTAAGGTCACAACTAGGTCTCCCTGATTCTGGAGAGAGAAAGCCTAAGGAGTAGGAACTGTCCCAATACACTTACCAGTCCTACTGTGTCCTTAAACGGCTGCTCGGGCAGTGTGCCCTGATCCCTGTTGCTCAACAGCCACATCAGCAGCCGGTGCTTGCTTGGGCAGCTCCCAGCATGTCTTCCGCTCGTGGCTGCATCCCCAGCTCCCCTGGCTTTCTTATGCTAGTTTAAAAAGTGTTTCCCCCAGCCAATCCCATCCAATTCCATTCTTCATAGGTGTTCCCAGCTCTGTCTCTCACTGCCTGAGTGTTATAGTTCCTGTCATTTTCCGATTGTTTCCGTTGCCAACCTTGTTTTGCCTGACCACTCCGTGACTGCTGCCTGACCAGCCTTTGGTGTGTGCGATGGCACTTGACCGGCGGCGGACTTGGAGGGCACCAACACAGCTGGTGCCCACATCTCCTTGAATGGTGGGGTTCCACACAACAGACCAATTCGATTTAGATTTCAGGGGAGGAAGTGCTGGGTTTTGTTCTGCTTTTAAGTTGCCCACCCCAGCTGATTTCCTATCCCTAGAACATCCCAATCTGTGATACCCTACTGTGTGAAACTCCCTGGGATCCCTGGTATACTATGCAAGCAATTTCACCCCTGAGTTTTGGTCCTCTCTATTTGGGATGCCCCTGTTTATGAAAGAAGCCCCCTGGTTTGGTCGTTAACGCAAACTGGCACCACAGCTCATTCACCAGGAAAGTAATGAACAAAGGGGGGGGGGGGCACACACAGGGGCATCCCAAATTAGGAGGATCTAGATTTGTCTAGACTCCGAGGTCAGGTTTAAAGGGTGTACTTCAAAGTAGACTAAAACTAGAGTTTTGGCCCAAATAGCATGATGCTTAGGGGTCATCCAGATTTGGGACGTCCCTCAGTTATTTGACGCGACTCTTCACCACAAAGGGGCCCAGTGAGACCATGCTGTCCAAGAGCCCACATAACACTGGGGCCAGCCCTGCCTGTGCTAGTGCCCAAAGGCCGGCTGTGAGCGAGCAAACGCAGATTGTTGCCTCTCTCCAGGCGACTCTGCAGTGCGGGCGCATAGAGCGCCTCGCTCATCTAGCGCCCTCAGGAAAAAAATAAGAAATAATGCTCCTTATCACCATGTACTGTATAGATTATGGCTCATTAAGACTCTATCACCCAGGGGCCCTCATAAACCTGGAGCCAGCCCTGTGCACAGGCATCAAAAGCACAGCACATATTTTCATACAATACTTCTATAGAGCAGTTCACATCTCTCACAAACCGCCTGCAATTAGCGCAAGAGATAGGTGTGAGCATAACAATTTCTGTTGCTGAAAGCATCTGCTCTAATAAAAAGGTAATGGCGTTACATTACAACACTGCGACTGAAATGAACACAACAGGATTCATTTGCTAAAGTGACGCTGTGATGTTGAATCAATCAACGTGGCTGCCCTGGTCCAGCGTTAATCGGCGCAGTGATTCATATTTCTATTGAGATGGCTTTTATTTTTAATAAAGCCTTTTATGTGCATTGCTGTAAAGCACCATAAAATATCGACATTTACTTAATGCACTCAGACATGCATCAGCCATTATAGGATACCACCTAATGCACTTACATGTGTCCAAATCACCATTAAAACAATGGCGCGTCATAAAAATAATATGCTCTGCTAGGAAGGCACTGCCTTTAATCAGACATATGGTAAGTTTAAAAAGTTAATTGCACTTAGCTGGAGTAATCCTACAAGCATAATACTGATAACAGCTTTTATACCTAAGAGTATATATTATATCTATTAACATTACATTCCACCTAAGTACCTGCAAATTTAAGCAAATTAATGTGGCACGATTTAAAAAGGTGCATAGGTTTGTTATTGGTTTCTGCCTTTTGCTAAAATTAAAGGATAACTAGGTAGCGAAAGTTGAGCGACTGTAGCGGAATTTTCAAAGCGCCCGCTAGTAGTCGCTGTGCTTGGCCGTTGTTCGGTAGATGATAGCGACTCAGTCGGTTTGCCGTAGTGTTGAATATTGGGTGAGGAGTCGCTATTTGACAGGTTCCGCGCTGTATGGGAGCGCATGATAGCGACTGGCCCTAGCGACCGGCTCCCACCATATTCATTAACAAATCACGCTCAAAAAATTCTCGCGCTGTAAAATGCATGTTTAAACCCCAGAGCGCTGGCGGCGATGGGTTAAAAGTAGTTTTTTAACCCCCAAACAACCATATTTTTGGAAACCAAAAAAAACAAGTTTTTTTTAAATAATTTTGTAATATGAATACATTAATATCAGATCTGTAATATCAATTCTGTACATTTTTTATTTTTTTTACCTTAAAAAAATTATCTAACATGGCAGAAGTGGTCACAGAATTTTTCACATTAAAAAAAAAAAAAACAATTAATAACAATTAATTATGAATATTTAAAGATTGTTCCATTGAAATGCATTGGAGAGCGCCAGGTAGCGAGAGGTCATACCTGTCGCTGTTCAAGGTCGGACGCTGGCGCTGTGGGCTGAGGCTGGAATAATGATGAATGAGTCGCTATCTGGCGCTATCTCAGTCGCTAAGCAGGATTGGCTTGATAAATGTGTGATTGTGGTGGGGAGCCGGCGTTCTCGTGGCGGGGCCATCATTACCGGCCGCTCACCAGTCGCTACCTGTCGCTATTCCTTCATAAATAAGGGCCTTAGTTTTAAGAAGTCCTTTAAAGCTTTTCATGTTGTATTAAAATAACTTTTTTTATCTTTGCTTTGTTTTTCCAATTAATCTTGAGCTAGTGCTCCCCTTAGTGACTGTAATCAGGCCACAGATTATCATTTTCCACTAGAGTGTTGTCTAGATTTGCCCTTAATGGTTCTGAAACATCTGCTGGGGATGCGACTAGGGCCCAAGCTTGTAGAAGAGGTGAGTGTATTGGGCTATCTGGAGGGGGGTTCACACTGCAGCATCCACAATAAAGAGGTAGATCAACCCCTCCAAGAGTTTTATAGTCTACAGAGGCATGTTGCTTTTCTTTAAAAGGTCTGTCCAAGCAGGAGAAAAACAGGAAACATCACTTTTTGTCCCCAGCGGCACTTTCATCCTAACTAAAGTGCTAGTGATGCATCACAAATAACTAAGGGGGTTATTTAAGAAGGGATAGCGCCAGGTAGAGCCGCGTAGTGACAGGCAGCACTTAGTGAACACCGGGCGCTATACACAAAACCACATTTAAGAAAGTGAATCTGGTGAGCACCTCTAACAGCGCCATGTAGCGTCACATGTATTATTACAGGCGGTTCAGTGTATAGCGCCGGCGCTCAGGAGCACCATGTAGTCGCTCTCCCATGCATTTCAATGGGGGTTCATCAGTTGTGTATAAACAGCGTGTTTGGCAATTTAATTTTTTTTTTTTTTGCTCAAATCATTGTGTTACCCCTCCTGGCTGCAAACAAACACTTTTAGAAACTTTTTTGACTAATTGTTATTACAGGTCTGGCACTAAAGTGTTAATGTCACAGTGTTAAAACAATGTCATTCCATGTGTTTTTATTGGTGGACATGTGTTCAAAAACAGACTTTAAGCACACAGCATCTGGCGCTCTATGCTATAGCGACCAGATTTAAAGCGCTGATGCTGTGTTTGTGTCCTTTTTTGATAAGTATGGTGCGGAGCGCCGAGAGTCGGTCGCACTGAGCTGGCGCTACATCTTGCTCAGTACAGCGCTGTACTGGTGTTAGAACACTCAACATACATCACATTCATCAATGCCGGCCAGGTTACTGCAGCTACTGAGGCGCTCTGTTACAGTGCCCGATACCTGCTTATAGGGTCTACTAGCGGTCCCTCTAAGCGCCGCTATACAGACGCTCATCTGCCGATACCTGGGGTTAGTAATGAATCAGCTTCCTTGTCAATACGGAATGATAAGTGGAGTGAATATGCAAATAGTAATGGTCTGGTGAGGACTGTGGGGGATGAGGGTATAGCCATAGCTAAATATTTGGTGAAGCAAGAGGCACTTCAGGTGTGCATTGTGGCGTGGATTGAAACCTATATCTATATGAGCTTTTTATTTTTATCACACAAAAAAATACACTAAAACATTTCCCACCCCCAAAAAGAATTACCTCCGATGGGTTCATTTTTACAGGTAAATCATTTTTTCAAAGAGGTAGGAAAATATATATTTTTAAGTTTTAAAATAACAGCACCCTATGGACTATGTAGAATAATTTGGCAATTTATTTTTGCATACCCCATACTGTTATCTCTAAATTCCCCCAAAAAATACCAATACCTCATTAGAAAAATGTTTTATCATACTTTTTAGCTGCAATTCACACCACAAAGCACACCCAAAGTGTATCTTGCTGCCCCAGATAATTGGCATGACTATGGAGACTATGGTGATACCGCTGACTTCTAGGTATCAATATAAGAGTGGCTGAGTATCGGGGAGGCCGATTCATTCATAGCAGCAGGTAGCGACAGTTGAGCGACTGTAGCGGCATTTTCAGAGCGCCCGCTAGTAGTCGCTGTGCTTGGCCGTTGTTCGGTAGTTGATAGCGACTCAGTCGGTTTGCCGTAATGTTGAATATTGGGTGAGGAGTCGCTATTTGACAGGTTCCGCGCTGTATGGGAGCGCATGATAGCGACTGGCCCTAGCGACCGGCTCCCACCATATTCATTAAAAAATCACGCTCAAAAAATTCTCGCGCTGTAAAATGCGCTGGCGGCGATGAGTTAAAAGTAGTTTTTTAACCCCCAAACAACCATATTTTTGGAAACAAAAAAAAACAAGTTTTTAAAATAATTTGGTAATATGAATACATTAATATCAGACCTGTAATATGAATTCTGTACAATTTTTTTTTTTTTTTACCTTAAAAAAAATATCTAAAATGGCAGAAGTGGTCACAGAATTTTTCACATTTAAAAAAAAGAAAAAAAAATGAATAACAATTAATTATGAATATTTAAAGATTGTTCCATTGAAATGCATTGGAGAGCGCCAGGAAGCGAGAGGTCATACCTGTCGCTGTTCAAGGTCGGACGCTGGCGCTGTGGGCTGAGGCTGGAATAATGATGAATGAGTGGCTATATGGCGCTATCTCAGTCGCTAAGCAGGATTGGCTTGATAAATGTGTGATTGTGGTGGGGAGCCGGCGTTCTCGTGGCGGGGCCCATCATTACCGGCCGCTCACCAGTCGCTACCTGTCGCTATTCCTTCATAAATAAGGGCCTAAGATGAAGCTACATTTAGATAAGTATATAACTGATGAGTATATATATATTTTTATTTGATTTTTTCACCCCTGTATGAAACTACAGGTTTTCTTAAAAAAATAGCATTCACAGGAATTTTATTTGACATGTGCAGTATAAGAATTTGGGGCCCCTAACATCTGGTTTAGGGTGCAGAATGGGCCTTAGAATTAGTTCCTAGCATAATAAATGTTTTTTCAATGGAACAAAATTGATATTTGTGTGTATGATGGCTTACATTTGGATTTTTCCTTTGGATAATTGCCCTCCTCTGCCTCTCCTGCACAGTCTCCGCGTACTGTACAACTCGCTTCCCAACAAACTGATCATCGGCAATTTAGCATCAATTTTAAAATTTTAAAGCATATGAAACAGATGTCTTTCTTTCCCCAAAGGTATAAGTGTGTTGCGTCTTCTGCTACCTATGGGTATAGCCAGATGTTTCCGATGTCGACACCTGTACGGTTCAGCCTTATATCATTAGCAATTGCTCTTATTGTGTAATAAACCTTACGGGAATTGGAAGCAAGTATGATTCAAACATCATAAATTGTGATTAACATTCTTTTACAGGCAGCGAATACAAATCTCAGAACTGGATAGCAATGTTTTTGCACGATTGTTGCTCAATATTGAGACCTCCCAACAATGTAATTCAACATACTGACAGCTAAGATTATTAAAAATTATTTACTGGTCACCTCTAAATAGGGCTGGGTTATGAGCGGGGCGCAAGGGGCGTGTGTCCCGGGGGCCTCCACCACTGCAAATTGGGCCTCCACCAACCTTTGGGTTATGGTCTGGTCCAGGAGGCTTTTCAGTCTTTGGCCTGACAGTGGGGACTGAAGCCACCACAGGGCAAGACAGAGAGTCTAGAGCAGCAAAGCCGCCATCAGCAATGCTACAGTGATGGGTGGGTGTAGAGATGTCAATCGATGGCCGCTCACTGAACATCTCCTCCCGTCCCCCCCGAATCCCAATTTGCAGCAGTTTTACCAGCTGCCAAGGGCATCTGACATACAGAGTCATTTTTTTAACCCCTAAAACACACTTACCAGGAGGGAGAGATGGGGATGCAGAGAGGTGGCATAAAGACTGAATGTCTGTGAAATTGCTTATTGGTGGATAGTGATAAGAGGTGATATTTATAGACCCCCAAGTAAAAGAAATTCTCACCAAGCTTGTACCAGTTACCAATCAGTTTAAAAAATTAAAGATTTCCCAAGGAATCTCCTCCATGTCCCTTCCCTACCACTGATGTCACTAGTCACATGAGGGGATTTCCCAAAGGCTCCACCGCTGTAGTTTAAAACGTTCCCTCGAAAGCAGGTGCAGCACTAGCTTGGTGGGCAGCCAAGACAGGAGAAGCGGGAACCTGTGTCCAATGGCAGCGAAGCGGCTGAAACAGCTGCTCCCTGACATGAAGAAGATAACAGCTGCCAGAGCAGAAGAACCCAGTGGATCTGCAGAGAGGACACCACCTGGCTGGGGGACAGATGAGGGAAGCAGTGGCTGTGTATTTTTGTAGCTGCTTATGAACTAGTTCAAGGGACTTTAACCCAGATCTTATCACCATTTGGCATGGGGTGAATCTAGCTTCCTAATGGATCCAACTCCCAACACTAGTTATGTGATTTAAAGGCCTCTTCACAGGTTCCTGGTCCCCGAGAGGACTCAAGACCACAGGATCAATCACAGAGCCCTGTTTTGCCAAGCAGTCAAGAATGGTTTATAGT
The DNA here is from genome assembly GCA_027917425.1 of Gastrophryne carolinensis. NCBI lineage: Eukaryota > Metazoa > Chordata > Amphibia > Anura > Microhylidae > Gastrophryne > Gastrophryne carolinensis. Next base: position 203,120,333 of record CM051240.1, on the reverse strand, counting down.
TGCTTAAATACACAGTGGCAACTCCAGCCGACTTTTACAGCAACCTATAGGGCTCACATGCTTGGTGAACCCAATTGGCCTCTTAGGGTTATAACGATGAAAGTGGAATTAATTAGATCATTTTCAGGCTGTTATTGAGTAGGGAATTCAGGATACCCCAGGGAAGGTCTTTAGTAGACTTAAACGTGACCAACACCCAGCGTGATCGGCCCGGGAATCTATAAGATTCCGTGGCCGATCCAATCCCTCCCTGCGGGGCATCCAAAATCGGGATGCCCCGCTGTGTGAAACCCCCAGGACACACGCTGCACTTACCTGATTGCCGGTCCAACAGCGCATGCGTGGGCCGCGACCGCATCTTGCGCTTCTCTCTAGCAGGGCACGTCCCCGCGCGTCCATTTGGGAATGGCACGCTCCCTGTTAGAGGGAAGTGAGAGATGTGGCCGCCAGAGAGCTCGGAGCTGCTGCAGTAAGACGTCTTATTGATGCGCATACCACAGCGGCTTCGAGCGCGCTGATTGGACGAGCGGCCGCGCATGCGCCATAGGAGCGGGGTGAGGTGAGTTGTAACTTGCGATCTGGGGGGTTTCACACAGCGGGGCACCCCCGATCAGGGTGCCCCGGGGAAGTGGACCAAAACCCAGGATAGTCAAAATCTTGGGTGTTGGTCCACTTTAATGGAGCACTAGCGCGAAAAATGAAAAGTGGCCCAATGATAAAAATCCATATAAATATGCTGGATGGCAAGAGGAGGGGTCACTTATACACCCGGCATCAAGAACCAGCCTGGCTTGTTTTTTTTTTCATTTAATGAGAGAGGACATCTGGAGTGTGGGCTCTGTCACCCCTGATAGACTAAACCTGTCACCCCTGGATTTTATTCCTACCATGAGAGAATAAACCACAAGCTTGGTTGGAGTTTTATTCAGTTTGGGTGTATAAGTGACCCCTCATCTCATTAGCCGACGTGTTTATATGGATTTTTAATATTAAACAATTTCACGATAGTGCTTCTTTAAAGGCTTTTCAGACTATAGGTCAGCTTTAAGAAGTTTCTTAGCATACTCAAGATGATTGGTTTTGAGAGAATTCCCGATCACCCTCTCTTATGCTTAAACCAGACCACCAGTTGGAAACGAAAGGTAGCGGCTATTTTGGAGCGTTCACTCCCAACTGACTTAGGCCCCTTATTTAAGAAGGGATAGCGTCGGGTAGTGGCTGGTTAATGACAGGTAGCGACTGGTGAACGCCGGACACGGCACGCAATTATACACTTATCAAGCAGAATCTGTTTAGCGACTGGGATAGCGCCATGTAGCGTCTGATTCATCATTTTCACAGCCTCAGCGAACAGCGCCAGCGTTCAGCCTTGCACAGCGCCAGGTATGACCTCTCGCTACCTGACGCTCTCCCATACATTTCAATGGACGATCCTTTTCTTCTCTTTAAACGGGTTTTTTTTTTTCCAAAAAATCACAAATAATTCTGTGACCTCTTCTGGCATTGAAATAGCAGTTTTTTCATAATTTTTTCATTTTTTATATATTTCCTCAGAAATGACATTACAGGTCTGGAATTAAAGTGTTCATGTTACAATGTTGTTACAATGTAATTCCATATGTTTTCGCTTTGTTACTAGCTGATAGATGCTTGAAAACAGACTTTAAACACACCGCCTCCTGCGCTCTGGGCTTCAAACAAATAAATATTAAGCGCCAGAGATTTGTGAGGCTGTTTTTTTGCTGAATATGGTGTGAGTCGGTCGCTTTGAGCAGTTGCTAACATGTGCTCCCATACAGCACTGTACTGGTCAAATAGCGACTCCTCACAATGTATTGAACATTACTGAACAGCGACTGAGTCGCTATAAAGTAGCGACTCACGGCCGAGCACTGCGACTACTAGCGGGCGCTCTGAAAATGCCTGCTACCGACGCTCATCTGTCGCTACCTGCCGCTAATGATGAATCAGCCTCATAACTGACAATGCACAGTAACAGAAAGTCCAGCAGCTGGCCTGCAAATGTATGGACCGCCATCTTGTTTTTAAAGTTGACCCCAGCAGGAAGTAGAAAAAGGTACATTCATTTTTATGTGTAGCAATCTAAATTGTCCTGGGGAGGGATGTAAATGAGCACTGTGTGTGATATCGGTCTGGTCATTTTTGACTGTTGGTCCGCTTTAAACCTTAATGCTGGCACCATACATGTGTGGATATTTGCAAGTACACAAATCAGTGTTGATCCTCTTCCGTTTCTGGCTGCTACTTCTCCTATAGCCCTCAAAATGAGTTCCCCTGAGACGTCCCGCTTCTGCTCTACACACAAATATATGTCCTCAGCTCTTAAAATATGCACAAAAAACCTCGTTAAGTGTAATTTCCTCCCTGCACATGAGTTCCTCTGTGTTTATAAACTTGGGGAAACAAGCCCATATGAATGCATGAAACCGCCACACGTTCCCGCCCGAATCCGAGGCCGTCTCCGGAAACAGAGAAATGCTCCTCCAATTTCCAGTGTGGTGGAGGCACTCTGAGCTTTATGACTTATTTCTAATTTGTATTGATGGCCTTAAAGTCGCATGCTTTGCAGTTCTATGAAAGAAAAGATTATAAATGGAGATTAATTATAATTTTGCTAGCTCAGTACTTGTAAAACTAAAGCAATTTATATTCTTTCCCTTAATGATCTCCATTCCTGATTGCAGTAATGTAATCTAATTGTGATTATGATCGTATCTGAATCATGTGGGCCTCAATGTGATTGAAACTACTTTTTGCATTAAAAAGTAATTTTAGAGTAATGATGAAAAGTTACTGTGGAAAATTGGCAAGTAATATATTTTACTCAGTATCTTAAATTTCTGTTTTTATTTCCGATGATATCTTTTTTTTTTTTCAATCCAGACTGGGCCAACGATACCTTCGTCGGAACGCCGGGGGCTGACATTAAAGGAATAAGATCTATAATTCACACACAGTGCAGTTCATTTATAGCGAGGAAATGGGTTTCGGTAGACTCTGATGGATAGAACGACAGTACACATGTACAGAGGCTTTCTAGTTCTAGTATTAAAAAAATGACAAAGAAGCTCATGCGTTGTAATGTAGACATTGTTCCCCCTGCATGTAGAACAACAGAGGAAGCTGCGCTACAAGGGAAAATATATTGTTTTGTTGTCCACCTTAAAGTGAACCAAACTTAGACGTGGAGGCTGATTCACTACTAACACCAGGTATTGCCAGATGAGCGTCTGTATAGCGGCGCTTAGAGCAACTGCTAGTAGACGCTGTAAGCGGTTATCGGGCGCTGTAACAGAGGCCCTTATTTATGAAGGAAAAGCGACAGGTAGCGACTGGTGAGCGACCGGTAATAACGGGCCCCGCCACAATCACACATTTATCAAGCCGATCCTGCTTAGCGACTGAGATAGCGCCAGATAGAGACTCATTCATCATTATTCCAGCCTCAGCCCATAGCGCCAGCGTCCGACCTTGAACAGCGACAGGTATGACCTCTCGATACCTGGCGCTCTCCAATGCATTTCAATGGAACAATCTTTAAATCTTCATAATTAATTGTTATTAATTTTTTTTTTTTTTAAATGTGACCACTTCTGCCATTTTAAATAAGTTTTTAAGGTAAAAAAAAAAAAAAATTGTACAGAATTGATATTACAGGTCTGATATTAATGTATTCATATTACAAAATTATTTTAAAAACTTGTTTTTTGGGGTTTCCAAAAATATGGTTGTTTGGGGGTTAAAAAACTACTTTTAACACATCGCCGCCAGCGCTCTGGGGTTTAAACATGCATTTTACAGCGCGAGAATTTTTTGAGCGTGATTTGTTAATGAATATGGTGGAAGCCGGTCGCTCTGACCAATCGCTATCATGCGCTCCCATACAGTGCGGAACCTGTCAAATAGCGACTCCTCACCCAATATTCAATATTACGGCAAACCGAACAACGGCCAAGCACAGCGACTACTAGCGGGCGCTCTGAAAATGCTGCTACAGTCGCTCAACTGTCGCTACCTGCCGCTGTTAATGAATCGGCCTCTTAGAGTATTGATATTGGTGGTGCACTCCCTTAGTTTTCCAGTCACTTCCTTGTCGGGATCACACCCTTCCACCATCAGTCACCAAGTCACCAATTATACTAATGCACACTGTGTGCGTATATAAGTCATGCACCGCTTAAAATGGCGCAGTGTGCCAATCTTCGTAAATAAGGCCCTTTAACGTTTCATTTTTTTTTTGCACTTTGTAATAAATATGTTTCCATTTTTACTGATAAAATAATACAAATATATATATTTTGCTTTGAAACTTTTTAGCATTGTCTATTTCTGTAGTACAACATTGATTCTTTTTTCCAGTATTTTCCCTTTGCAGTTATTTCCCCAAATGACCCAGAAATGTAAGTTAAAAGCGATTCTTTAAGAATTATTTTTGCCATTGTAACGTATAAACTGTTTTATTGGAAGCCGCGCTGCTTCAATTGCCGGAGAATGCAAACTCTGGCACACTAAGCATCATTCTGCCTTGGCAAAATGGCCATACATAAGCATTTTCAAACCTAGCTATTTAGGGAATGGTGGAGCGAACGAGAAAAAAAATCATATTGCTTTACAGGGCAATAACCGTAAAATCAACTGTGGTCTCTGCAGTGTTTATATATTTAGTATAAAAATTCCTGGATATAAAACAGATTTTTGCTCTGATGTATAGGATTCCTTTTATGCAATGATAAATCATCTCAGATGTCCTAAAATAAATCTGAAGATCGGGCATACCTTGTCATATTTACTCGTCATTACACTCCCCCTTTATGTGCTCTAAGAATTGTTCTAAAAACAAATACATTGCGCTGTGTCATATAGAATGTAGATTCCTCGCATACAATGTGGGAGGTCGCACAATCGCTGCATTCAATTTAACCGCTTTTAAACAACGTTAACAAAGACCAAATTGTTCAATTTAATTGGTTTTATGGCAGAGAATTCCTCTCTCTACACTGTTTTATTGCCAGGGTCAGTGTCAGACTGGCCTACTAGAGCAGCAGTGGATCATCCAGTGGGCCCCAGGAACTGACCCAACCAAGTCCACCAACGGGCTGTACAGGCATCACTTTAGTTTGCCTAAAGTGTTCTGTGTGTTGGTTATTTATGTGAAGGCTGATTCACTACTAACTCCAGGTATCTGCAGATGAGTGTCTGAATAGCGTCGCTTAGTAGATGCTGCAACCAAAACTGAGAGTCCCAAACTCCCTAAGTCCACCCCCTATAGTGAATAGCACCACTCAAATTATGATTGCAAATTATTGCTTCTTTATTCAAAACATTTTTTGCTATGTACATACATTTTAAAAAGTTAATTAAAATACATATATTTACACACAATTCCCCTAAGAGGGGGGGGAGGAACAGAATGGATGGAGGGGGGGGGGGGCGGACAGCACTAACTAGAGTGTCCAGATGGAAAATGCTTTATGGCTATACTAATAAATCAATGGTATCTATCAATCTGCTACTGCTCTAAATCCCAATACTGCCTATCTACAAGTGACTAATTCATAAAACCAATTAATTATTAATGTACAAAAACGTGCAAAACTTATATATTGTATATACATAAAGTGCTATGTGCCATGTGTCAAAACGACCTATACACATCTATCATAAGGACAGCCATAGGGAGATAAAAGCAGACACATATATAACATACACAGTAACTTACATAATTCCAGTAACCAGCCAAGCACACCCCCTCCTCTCCCAACCGACGCGTTGCGTGACGTCCCGCGTCACTTCTCCAGGGCAAGGCAAAGGTAAGGTTGCCCTCTTCCCCTCATCCCTCAAATACTCACCACCGCCCGTTCCCCCGCCAATCACTGGCCATCTACGGGGTCCCGGGGAAACGCGCCGGCCGGAAGCGCGTCACCCGGCGCCCGCTCACGTAACGCACGCCGGCCGGACGTGCGTCACCAAGCTTGCGTTTGAACACATATCCACCTGTAACAAAGCGAAATCACATGGAATGACATTGTTTTAACACTGTGACATTAACACTTTAGTAATGTAATGTAATGTAAAACACTTTAACGCTGTAATGACAATTCTGCATAAAAATCTAAAAAGTCCAAAAAGTTTCTAAAAATGTTTGTTTGCAGCCAGGAGAGGTGACACAATGATTTAAAAAAAAAATGTCAAACGCTGTTTAAACACAAGCAAATGAACGGCCATTGAAATGTATGGGAGAGGCAGTGTGAGGCATCCGAAATACAGGCAGTGTGAAGTATCCGAAATGCAGGCAGTGTGTGGGCATCCCAATGGCAGGCAGAAAGTGAATCTGGTGAGCGCCTCTAACAGCGTCATGTAGCGCGCAATGTATTATTACAGGCGGCTCAGCGTATAGCGCCGGTGCTCTAGGTTCCAGAGCGCCAGGTATTTCCTTTCGCTCACTGTTGCTCTCAATGTTGGGGTCTGTGATGGGGTGATTGGGGGGTTCTGCACATTGTCTGTAATGGGGTGATTGGGAGAGAGGTATTTTAGCACACCATTTGGTTTAGAACATTTTTTTTCTTATTTTTCGCCTCCAAATCCTGGGTACGTCTAATGGGCAGGTGCATTTTATATGGCCAAAAATTTGGTACTTAGCCTACAAAGGGTATCACCTTTTTTCTTCACTTGTCTACTATTCTCACAGTACAACACTGCTAGAATAAACTGATAAAGTCAGCCAGAGGACTAGCGAAGTGTCTAAGCATGTAGGAGTTCTCCAGGTGAGGTGCAAATGTTTTTTAGGTGGTAGGAGACTCCAGATGGGTGAAGACACTGCTGGGGAGAGGTTGCCTGCAAACTGATGCTGGTGTTGTGTTGATGGGCTATAAAAGTGACACATTGCCAAGGTATTTCCCTGATCTTTCGAGCCTCCGGAGTGGTTGAAAATGATAAATATTCGTGGAGTCTGGTGTTTTCAGTTTTGTTCTGCTCTAGAAAGCAGCTTAAGTTTGCCGATCTGTCTGTCAGCAATTTTCAATAATCACCTTTCACACCTTCAGGGTTGACCCCTAAGCCAGAATAAACCTTTAGACGCAATAAGGTCATTTGTCTCTGCTATGAGCTGACAGGCTTCCATAGGGGAAATAGAAGCAAAACAAGCCTTTCTTTCCTCCCTGAATGTTAGTAAATCCACCATTTATCTAACATCTCTCAGTTAACTTAAAATACATATGTTGTGCTCAATTAAAGAATAATAATTCATGGATAACCTAAAGTAGAACTATAATATATAACTTTGTGGAATTCCACCAATTTTGGTGATACTAAGGCCCTTATTTAACAAGGGATAGCGACAGGTAGCGACTGGTGAGCGGCCGGTAATGACGGGCACCGCCACGAGAACGCCGGCTCCCCACCACAATCACACATTTATCAAGCCGATCCTGCTTAGCGACTGAGATAGCGCCATATAGCCACTCATTCATCATTATTCGAGCCTCAGCCCACAGCGCCAGCATCCGACCTTGAACAGCGACAGGTATGACCTCTAGCTACCTAGCGCTCTCCAATGCATTTCAATGGAACAATCTTTAAATATTCATAATTAATTGTTATTAATTTTTTTTTTGTGAAAAATTCTGTGACCACTTCTGCCATTTTAAATAATTTTTTTAAGGTAAGAAAATATAAAAAAAAAATTTACAGAATTGATATTACAGGTCTGATATTAATGTATTCATATTACAAAATTATTTTAAAAACTTGTTTTTTTGGGTTTCCAAAAATATGGTTGTTTGGGGGTTAAAAAACTACATTTTAACCCATCACCGCCAGCGCTCTGGGGTTTAAACATGCATTTTACAGCGCAAGAATTTTTTGAGCGTGATTTGTTAATGAATATGGTGGGAGGCGGTCGCTCTGACCAGTCGCTATCATGCGCTCCCATACAGCGCGGAACCTGTCAAATAGCGACTCCTCACCCAATATTCAACATTACGGCAAACCGACTGAGTCGCTATCAACTACCGAACAATGGCCAAGCACAGCGACTACTAGCGGGTGCTCTGAAAATGCCGCTACAGTCGCTCAACTGGCGCTATTAATGAATCGGCCTCTATGCATCAAATAATGTGTGGGTATAGATACACAACATGTCCCCATCACTGGCCATAGCAAGAATTCCAGCCTGTCGAATGGTCCCCATGCAGCCAATGAGGCCAAGGAGCCTCCCTTGTGCAATGGGGGGGGGGGGCAACGCCCAATCGCTGTCCTCCATTTGTATTTGGAGGTAGTGAACGATGCTGCACGTAGGGAAAGGTCATGAAGCAACCTGCTGTGTAAGAGAAGGAAGGGAGTCATAGCCTGAAGCCCCCCCCCCTTAGTATGTGCCAGCTTTAGCAACTAGACAGCACACTAAGAAGTGCTGCTACCGTGGCTGCTCCTTGTGCACTGGAGAAGGGCAAAAAGAGAGTATGCTTTTTTATTTTAGCTTGGAAAGAGCCTTTAAATTGGGACCACATCCCTTTAACTGGGTCACTGGCAGCTCTAATACAAAGTTCCCTAATCTTCCAAAATGGAGCATTCGGTAAGTGTTTCAAATGCCTGCCAAGTGCCCCCAGAAAGACATGTATCCATGATGGCTGCAACATTTTGCCCATGGCCCGGCCTTAGTCAGGATCCACCTCCCCTGCTTCTCCCTGCAGGCCACTTCTACTTGAAAAAAATGTAAAAAGAAAACCATTGAAACCATTTTCTTTCCATCTGACCTTAGTGGTATCTTTACTCTGCTTTACTTTATCCAAAACTAAAATAACAGCATTGATAGAACTAGGCTAGAGCCACATTTAGCCTTAAAATTAATGATTTTTCTATTTGAACTAAACATGTCCAAGACCAAACACCAAACAGGCCTGAGCCAAATAAAGGGCGCCATGTGATGAAACCCTCCTTGCCTCACCCCCCAGGCTGCTAGCCTGGCCAATCCAGCATAAGGACTGATAACGCAGGTCACATGCAATGGCCCTTGCCCTGGAAAGTTACCAGCCTCTATGGCCTTACACACAGGTCCAGTGCTAGACCAGACACGTGCTTACGGGCACCGGGCTCTTCCATGCTCCCCTGGCTGGTTAAGGTGTGGGTAACAAGGCAGGTAACAAGTATTGGCAAACCACCTCCTGGCATGCTTCTCCTACTACCCTTGAACTATTATAGGGACTGATGCCTTGGGTGCACAAGATTTTGGTGCCCATCAGCATGGGCCCAGTGTTTTTTTTCGGGACTGATCCTGTGCTGAAAAGCCTATCAACCTGCCAGGGATGGAGGGCAGCTGCTACATATCTTGGCCCTGGCTACCAGCCCCTAAGCCTAGTGCTTTAGGCCAGTAGTCCAAGGGAAGAAAGGAATTAAACTGGGGATATCTGAACTAATTGCTGACTGCTGCTCAGCTCAGCTCTGCTCCTGATACTAATGCCCTTATTTATGAAGGAATAGCGACAGATAGCGACGAGTGAGCGACCGGTAATGACGGGCACCGCCACGAGAACGCCGGCTCCCCACCACAATCACACATTTATCAAGCCGATCCTGCTTAGCGACTGAGATAGCGCCAGATAGCCACTCATTCATCATTATTCCAGCCTCAGCCCACAGCGCCAGCGTCCGACCTTGAACAGCGACAGGTATGACCTCTCGCTACCTGGCGCTCTCCAATGCATTTCAATGAAACAATCTTTAAATATTCATAATTAATTGTTATTAATGTTTTTTTTTTTTTTTTTTTTTTTAAATGTGAAAAATTCTGTGACCACTTCTGCCATGTTAGATAATTTTTTTAAGGTAAAAAAAAAAAAAAAATGTGCAGAATTGATATTACAGGTCTGATATTATTGTATTCATATTACTAAATTCTTTTTTTTTTGGGTTTCCAAAAATACTACTTTTAACACATCGCCGCCAGCGCTCTGGGGTTTAAACATGCATTTCACAGCGCGAGAATTTTTTGAGCGTGATTTTTTGATGAATATGGTGGGAGCCGGTCGCTCTGACCAGTCGCTATCATGCGCACCCATACATCGCGGAACCTGTCAATTAGCGACTCGTCACCCCGTATTCAACATTACTGCACACCGACTCAGTCGCTATCAACAACCGAACAATGGCCAAGCACAGCGACTACTAGCGGGCGCTGTGAAAATACTGCTACAGTCGCTCAACTGTCGCTACCTGGCGCTATTAATGAATCGGCCTCCCCGGTCCTATAAGGGGTTTGCACCCCACTCCGGATATTCTCCAGCTCTGATTAGGCAATCACAGGGTTAGTCACGAAATTATAGTTGTTTGCACTTCATTATGTGTTAAGTGAAGAAGTTCTAAAATGTTTAACTGCTCTTAGGGGATTATCCACATTTTAATAAATAACCCCCAAATATATTAGTCCTGAGGGAGCGTCAAATACAAAAATGAATTCTCATCAACATGAGCCCAGTATTTGTCACTAGTCTGAAGTCACTTGGCCTCTAAGAGGAATTTCGTCCCGTGTCTTTTGCAGACTGAGCGCATTGTGATGGTCCAAAGCTGTCACTTTTCTCCCTTAAGGGAACTTGACAGATTACACTCACAAAAAAAAGATTTATACTCTAATGCCCCAGCGGGTGCCATAGTCACTTCACAGATCCTGAAAGATGACCAAGCCGACAGGACTTGACTTGCAGAGGTAGCGAGGTGACAAACTTCATCTTATGAAAGGGGGGCCTACGAGTGCCTCCGAGGCCCTAACGTGCTCTTCAGGTCTGGGTGCCTTACTGTTCTATTGAACCTATTTATCATTTTCAGGGGCCTAGGTACCACAGGGAAAGAAAAGTTGTTGAGGAAAAAATATATATATAAAAAAAAAGGCTGGCAGAATTCAGGGGTGTAAATGATGAATTACTTTTCATCAGCTGAAAGGAAACATACTCCGGAACAATACTGAAAGGGAGCAGGAGCGTCTGACCTCCTGTTTCAAAGCAGCCAATATCTTCATTCAAGAAGACAACCATGAAATTACACAGAAAATGGGATTGTCATGAACAGGCCCTTGAAATTTCAGTATACAGTCATTACTGCATGGGAAAAACCTTCATCCACTAATCAAAACATGGAACAGACAAGAAGCAAAATACGATCAGGCTTAAGAGGTGAATGTGAGTTTATAATATATAAAAAAAAAAATACATGTGTGCTTTTTTTAAAGTTATCCCAATGTCATAATGTACAAATCATGGACAGTACCTTTTTTTGCTTTCATTCTTTTTTTCTATTTTTTCATTTTCAAACCAAAAATCACAAAACACTAAAAAGTTAAAAAGACGTAAAAAAACAAAATAATAATAATAATTGAAATTACATTATATAATATTAATAGGATGTGAGTATGTGGTGGTCAGTAGAGACGAAGCACCCTCATTCCTGAAAAATGTAAAACTTTATGTGCAGCATATGTAATCTTTTCTAATATAAAAACTGGGATCAGTCAATTTAATGAACAGCACTGCTAAATATGTCAGAGATATATTTAAAAAAATTGTAGAAATAGCATGTAAGCGTAAAAGAACCTATAGAATAAACATCTATCTTCCAAGCATGTAAATAGTATATTTAATTTAAAATATAATTATGTAATATATGTAATATAATCATAAAAATATAATTGTATAAATAGTATAATTTAAATATTATAATAATTATTATTATATCATATTATAGTGATCTGTGTGTAAACTATAATATGTAAAGTCTACCGGGGTCATGCTAAATATTTGATAAAGCCAGTGTGCATTGTGGTGTGGATTGCAACCGGAATCCCTGTGCGCTTTTTTAGCGATAAGAGCAAGAAAAGAATTTTTTAGAGTCCTCTTTAAAGTCCTCCAACGCAGAATCCTACATGCACCACAAGTGTCAGCAATTCAATCGTGCAGAACCACCACCAGTTTGGTACCCTTACCAGAGATGATAAGATCACCAGCAAAATACAGACGTTATATAGGCACTTCCTCCAATCCACACCGCCCACTAGGGTATGTGTCCTCAATGTAGGTTAGTACGACCAATCCGATTTCCAGAGTGTATTCATACAGAAGGAAATAAAGAGGCCATAGTGCAGTATTGCAAGACTACAAATTCCTTTTAATAATGCCAATAAAATACTCACAAACGAACGATTAAAATGCGCATATCACAATGTGTAACAGGCCAATCCACGCTGGATTCCAATCCTATAGACCGCCGGCTCCCAACGCGTTTCGTCGCTCAACGCGACTTTAACTAGGTGAGCCGGCGCGGCGGTAAGCAACGTTAAAAAATCATGAAGGCGGGACAAGGGAACCACTTCCTCCCCAAGTTCCACCAATAGCTGGCCAAACTGGCCCTCCAAGGTCCAGTCACTGAGAGGGAGGCCGCGGCCAACGCGGTCCAGCCAATCAGAGTACTGGGAGGTGAATATCATTAATTCTAAACGGGTGGGCGCGGCTGATGCCGTTCAACCAATCTGTAAACCGGGAGGTGAATATCATTACCTCTCCCGACACTTCCTCCCCACGCAGATACAGAGCCGCGGCTAACGCGATCTGACCAATCAACATACTTGGAGACAAAGGCGGTGGGCGCGGCTGATGCCGCCCATCCAATCAATGACCAAGGAGGTGAATCTCATTATCACTCCCAATAAGAAATGAGAGTGACTAGCGCCGTTCATCCTATCCGGTATAGCGAGGGGCAAACCTATTTACTAGCAACCAGGCACGCGTCCTGCTAGTGTGTGCGTCATTAGACGCTCAACCAATCAAGCAGGGACCACGGCCCTAGCGTCATGTTCCCACGGCAACCCTGTCAAAGAGTCAGCTTGCATTCGCCACCTCTGCCCGATATGGGTCAGCTAGTCAGCCATTAATGAGCCCAACAGGCAACATGAATCGCACCTATATGTTCTAGCTGACAAAAATAATGAATGTGAACATATAAGGATTAATAAAAATGGACACATTAGCAATATAATGGATAAAATATTCATAAAATATTTTCATAAAAATAAAAATAAAAATACTGACGCTCAATGGCTAAATACACTAGCAATTTCTAAAAACGAATAATGACCTAATAAAAAGGGCACGATCCAGCAATCCAGCAAGGTGGGTTGGCCATACAGAATTATACAATCAACCTAAAAAATAATACAAACAGCATTACTAAAAAACATATATCAACCTAAAAATAGAGTAAAACAGACATAACAATTAATATTATAAAACTGGTTGGGGCAACATATAAAATATGAACCTCAATGTATAGAATTCACTAGGCTAAAGCCCCCACCACCAGGGAGTGAGTCTCATAGTCACAAATTGGACCCCTCTGATGACTAGGCTGAATCGATAAAGCAATTGAGATCGAATTCTATGTTCAGCCCTTTAGGGCTAAGGGTATCCAATCGATAAATCCATGAACTCTCTCTCTTAGACACCTCCCTCGCCATATTAGAACCCCGCCAGTGGGCCTCAACTTTCTCCAGAGCTATGAAGGACAAACCAGAAGGGTCCCCATTGTGCACAGACTTGAAATGCTCTGATAGGCTATGGCCCTCAAATCCCTTTTTAATGTTATAGAGATGCTCCCTTATCCTGGTTTTAAGTTCCCTAGTCGTCCGACCCACATAGAGCAAATTGCAAGAACACCAGATCAGGTAGACCACAAACTTGGAGGAACACGTGATAAATTGAGCCACCTTAAATTGTTTACCTGTCACCAGATGAATAAAAGACCTGAATGGTCTAGTGACAGACTTACAGGTTTTGCAACCCATACACCTCCCGCATTTGAAAAAGGGGCCTTGTCATTTTGGACAAGAAGGATTATGTTGAGGAACTGGATAGGCTGCTAGCGGACACACAGACATATGAGGTGTTGACTAAGGACCCTACAAGGGATTATCAGGGGCAATTAATTGATTTATTGGAGAGGGGTTTTTCAAGTGGGATCCTGAGTAAAAGGGAGAAGGAATATCTTAATGTCCAAGCCCCCAGGGTACCCACGATTTACTATCTGCCTAAAATCCATAAGAATTTGAAAAAGCCCCCTGGCCGCCCAATAGTCAGTGGGGTAGGCTCAATTACGTGTAGGTTGGGGGAATATGTAGATTTTTTTCTGCAGCCCCTTGTATTAAAGTTACCAGCCCACCTGAAGGATTCAAACCATGTATTGGATTTATGTACTGAGCAGATTGTCAATGATGTTACTTTGCTGGCAACGGCTGATGTAACGTCATTGTATACCAATATTCCGCATAATCAGGGTATTGAGGCAGTCCGACACTTTTTGCATAAAAATTCAGAACTTCCCCCTACACAAATAGAGTTCATTATGGAATGTCTATCTTTTGCACTAGATCATAATTATTTTTGGTGTGGGGGTAGATTTTATTTGCAAAAGAAGGGAGTCGCGATGGGGGCAAAGTTTGCACCTAGTATGGCTAATCTTTTTGTGGGGTGGTGGGAGTCACAGTTTATTTTTGGTAGAATTTGGCCACAATTGAGACTTTGGAAGAGGTTTATTGATGATGTCATATGTATTTGGGAGGGACCGAGGGATTCATTGGAAATCTTTTTCGCCCAGGTGAATGAGAACCAGTTTAATCTAGAATTCACCGCGGAAATAAGTGCGGAATATATAAACTTTTTGGATTTAACAATACGTATAGAGGTCCCTAACCTGACCACTGTGACATACTTCAAACCGACTGACCGAAATGGTTTTGTCCCTGCCAAAAGCTGCCACCATCCCAATTGGATTAGGGCTATCCCTAGGGGACAATATATGAGGTTGAGAAGGAACTGTACTAAATTGGAGAATTTTGAGACGCAAGCTGCAGATCTGACTAAGAAGTTCCTTGATAAAGGTTATGATGTTGAAATGGTACAACAGCAGCTAGGGAGGGTTAGGGCCCAGGATAGATTTCCGCAGAAGGAAATAGTTGGTGAGTCCATGAATACTGAGGAGTTTTCTTTTATTACTAGTTACAGTGTTCAACATCGGGAGGTGGGAAAAATCCTATCCAAACATTGGCATATCCTACAGGGGGATGAAATCTTGGGCCCCAGGCTACCATCTAAGCCTAAATTAATTTACAGGAGAGCCCCGAATTTGAGGGACCTATTAACTAGAAGTTATGTAGATCCACCTGTACAGAGTATCCATCAGTTGTCCTTTTTTGGTACGGAACGGAAAGGCTTTTTCAAATGCGGGAGGTGTATGGGTTGCAAAACCTGTAAGTCTGTCACTAGACCATTCAGGTCTTTTATTCATCCGGTGACAGGTAAACAATTTAAGGTGGCTCAATTTATCACGTGTTCCTCCAAGTTTGTGGTCTACCTGATCTGGTGTTCTTGCAATTTGCTCTATGTGGGTCGGACGACTAGGGAACTTAAAACCAGGATAAGGGAGCATCTCTATAACATTAAAAAGGGATTTGAGGGCCATAGCCTATCAGAGCATTTCAAGTCTGTGCACAATGGGGACCCTTCTGGTTTGTCCTTCATAGCTCTGGAGAAAGTTGAGGCCCACTGGCGGGGTTCTAATATGGCGAGGGAGGTGTCTAAGAGAGAGAGTTCATGGATTTATCGATTGGATACCCTTAGCCCTAAAGGGCTGAACATAGAATTCGATCTCAATTGCTTTATCGATTCAGCCTAGTCATCAGAGGGGTCCAATTTGTGACTATGAGACTCACTCCCTGGTGGTGGGGGCTTTAGCCTAGTGAATTCTATACATTGAGGTTCATATTTTATATGTTGCCCCAACCAGTTTTATAATATTAATTGTTATGTCTGTTTTACTCTATTTTTAGGTTGATATATGTTTTTTAGTAATGCTGTTTGTATTATTTTTTAGGTTGATTGTATAATTCTGTATGGCCAACCCACCTTGCTGGATTGCTGGATCGTGCCCTTTTTATTAGGTCATTATTCGTTTTTAGAAATTGCTAGTGTATTTAGCCATTGAGCGTCAGTATTTTTATTTTTATTTTTATGAAAATATTTTATGAATATTTTATCCATTATATTGCTAATGTGTCCATTTTTATTAATCCTTATATGTTCACATTCATTATTTTTGTCAGCTAGAACATATAGGTGCGATTCATGTTGCCTGTTGGGCTCATTAATGGCTGACTAGCTGACCCATATCGGGCAGAGGTGGCGAATGCAAGCTGACTCTTTGACAGGGTTGCCGTGGGAACATGACGCTAGGGCCGTGGTCCCTGCTTGATTGGTTGAGCGTCTAATGACGCACACACTAGCAGGACGCGTGCCTGGTTGCTAGTAAATAGGTTTGCCCCTCGCTATACCGGATAGGATGAACGGCGCTAGTCACTCTCATTTCTTATTGGGAGTGATAATGAGATTCACCTCCTTGGTCATTGATTGGATGGGCGGCATCAGCCGCGCCCACCGCCTTTGTCTCCAAGTATGTTGATTGGTCAGATCGCGTTAGCCGCGGCTCTGTATCTGCGTGGGGAGGAAGTGTCGGGAGAGGTAATGATATTCACCTCCCGGTTTACAGATTGGTTGAACGGCATCAGCCGCGCCCACCCGTTTAGAATTAATGATATTCACCTCCCAGTACTCTGATTGGCTGGACCGCGTTGGCCGCGGCCTCCCTCTCAGTGACTGGACCTTGGAGGGCCAGTTTGGCCAGCTATTGGTGGAACTTGGGGAGGAAGTGGTTCCCTTGTCCCGCCTTCATGATTTTTTAACGTTGCTTACCGCCGCGCCGGCTCACCTAGTTAAAGTCGCGTTGAGCGACGAAACGCGTTGGGAGCCGGCGGTCTATAGGATTGGAATCCAGCAGCGTGGATTGGCCTGTTACACATTGTGATATGCGCATTTTAATCGTTCGTTTGTGAGTATTTTATTGGCATTATTAAAAGGAATTTGTAGTCTTGCAATACTGCACTATGGCCTCTTTATTTCCTTCTGTATGAATACACTCTGGAAATCGGATTGGTCGTACTAACCTACATTGAGGACACATACCCTAGTGGGCGGTGTGGATTGGAGGAAGTGCCTATATAACGTCTGTATTTTGCTGGTGATCTTATCATCTCTGGTAAGGGTACCAAACTGGTGGTGGTTCTGCACGATTGAATTGCTGACACTTGTGGTGCATGTAGGATTCTGCGTTGGAGGACTTTAAAGAGGACTCTAAATAATTCATTTATAGCTCTGTGGTTACATTGTTTGTTTTTTTGTTTGTACTTAAGTGTGAGATTTAAGTTTACACGTGGAGCTTGATTTAACATCACTTATGATTTGTTTTTTATTGTTATTAATTTGTCATTGAGCGCGGTATTTTTATATATCACCATATATAATTTTGTTCAAGAAAAGAATTTGTCCTATATTTTCTCGTAATTTTCTCATAATTTTCCAGTAATGTATATTTTTAAAGTTTGGAAATTACATCACTTTATGGATTATGCTAAAGATTTCACCTATTTTTTCTGCATAACCCATAGGGATCTGTTGTTTTCAAACTTAAAAATATATTTATATATTTCTTCACTGGAAAAATGTAAAAATGCCCCATCGCAGGTACAGGTAATTTTTGGGGAAAAAGGTAGAATTATTTTTTTTTGTTAACACGGGGAGGCCGATTCATTAATAGCGGCAGGTAGCGACAGTTGAGCGACTGTAGCGGCATTTTCAGAGCGCCCGCTAGTAGTCGCTGTGCTTGGCCGTTGTTCGGTAGTTGATAGCGACTCAGTCGGTTTGCCGTAATGTTGAATATTAGGTGAGGAGTCGCTATTTGACAGGTTCCGTGCTGTATGGGTGCGCATGATAGCGACTGGCCCTAGCGACCGGCTCCCACCATATTCATTAAAAAATCACGCTCAAAAAATTATCGCGCTGTAAAATGCATGTTTAAACCCCAGAGCGCTGGCGGCGATGGGTTAAAAGTAGTTTTTTAACCCCCAAACCACCATATTTTTGGAAACCAAAAAAAAAAAGTTTTTTAAATAATTTAGTAATATGAATACATTAATATCAGACCTGTAATATCAATTCTGTACAATTTTTTTTTTCCCTTAAAAAAATTATCTAAAATGGCAGAAGTGGTCACAGAATTTTTCACAATTTAAAAAAAATAAAAAAAATTAATAACAATTAATTATTAATATTTAAAGATTTTTCCATTGAAATGCATTGGAGAGCGCCAGGTAGCGAGAGGTCATACCTGTCGCTGTTCAAGGTCGGACGCTGGCGCTGTGGGCTGAGGCTGGAATAATGATGAATGAGTGACTATATGGCGCTATCTCAGTCGCTAAGCAGGATTGCCTTGATAAATGTGTGATTGTGGTGGGGAGCCGGCGTTCTCGTGGCGGGGCCCGTCATTACCGGCCGCTCACCAGTCGCTACCTGTCGCTATTCCTTCATGAATAAGGGTCTAAAAAGCTCACCGAGATGCAGGTGAACGCATTGCAATTCACGCTGGCTTCACCAAATATTTAACATGACACCCTATGAGTTTGGGGAGGACAAGCTCAGCTAATGACTGGTGTGTATATTGCTACTTATTATATATAAATAATAATACTACTAATAATAATCTAGAGGCTGTTTCACTACTAACGGGAGGTATTGCCAGATGAGTGTCTGTATAGTGTGGTGGAGGCCCCTGGGCACAAAATTGGTGGAGGCCCCAGTATTTTTTCCTGGGTGAGGGAATCTACTGGCCCTGGAGTCTATTAGACTCCAGGACAGGCAAAATGTGCCTCTTTACAGTGAAACAAAACCCAGGAAATTTGGCTTTCCTGGGTTTTATTCCAGTTCCCTGGGGAATCCCAAATTGGGATGCCCTGCTGTTTGAAAACCACCCAAAATGCCGATTTTCACTCACTTCTTCCGGGTTCCAGCGGCGCATGTGTGCAGCTTTTTTCCAATGAGATCCGCCTGCGTGGCTATGTCATTCAGCAAATGGCTCTCATTGACTAGAATGGGGAGCGTGCACTGTTGCATCCCTCACGGCGTGCATGGTCTAAGTGGCTCGAGAGGGAGTGCTAGCACGCTGCCGCGGTACGCTCCACATTCAGAACATTGAAAGCTGCCTGCTGAATGACATAGTCACGGCATACGGCTCTCATTGGACAAAAGCCAGGGCTTGCGCTGTTGGATTGGGAAAAGCTGAGTGTTTATGGGCACACTGGGGGGTTTCACACAGGGGGGGAATCCCGATTTTGGATGCCCCGCGGGGAGGGATCGGATAGGCCTGGGAATCTTATAGATTCACATACACATACACACACACTGTACAACTTTAAAACCTTTTCATTGCAGCAGTGTGTCTGTCTTATTGGAGGAGCTGCTGATGTTATTCTGTTTCCTGGTGAAGGGCTTGTGCTGCGCAGAGGAGGGGGAGTGATGGGGTGAAGGCGCTTCCTTGTCTGCCACACACACCTATGACTGCTGAGCTTCAGAGAGATACAGAGGGGGAAGTGACGCTGCAGGGACAGCCTACCATTCATCCAGACACCCGGCACTGGCGATCATTAGGACTCCTGAATGTGAGTCCTCACTATGGCCTCCCTCTCCGACTCCGAGCAATTTTTCCACTCGCTGCTTTTAGTTGTCAGCATTCCTCACTTCTCTCGGCCTCCTCCCCTCAGCCCCGCTGTCACCGATTCTTCCTCCCTGCGAGTTTATCTTCTGTCCCCCCTCATCTCTGCAGCCTGGCTGCATGCGCTTCACTCCCTCACATTTGCACTGCGCCCCCCCGGAAGCGGCCCCGCCCATAGTCCAGCCCTGATAGTAGCTGTGACAGATGCTCTGCCTTTTGGATGTCATCACTATTCGATTGCCCACCGGGTCATTCACTGGCCTTTTCTTAATTAGGTTCCAGACAATGTCATTGTATTTTGATACTGTTACAGGCAATCTCATTGTAGTTTGGATTGTATTACAGACTGCCATGGTGTTGATTGATTACGTCACAGACAATGGCATTGTTCTGATTGATTGTGTTACAGATGTCTATTGTGTTACTGATTGCGTCACCGGCAGAGTTGAGGGATTGTGTGCCCTGCTGCTATTGGTCGGTGTGTGTGTCATGCAGATCTTCATCAGGTCCCCCTTGCATGGAGACTTGTGTATATAAGGCCTAGAGTGGCACTAATAAACACAGTTCATCTTCACCCTCAATACTGAGTTCTGTCTCTTATTGGGGGAAATGCTATATTACAATTCACTAGCCCTTGTAAGGGCTGTTCCTGGTTCCTCACGGATTACTCTGGAATTCCTGCAGCACCTCTTACGATTGGGAAAAGGACGTCACAGGCGGTGAAGCCCTCCGGCGATAAGGGTTATCGCTACAGTAGCGCTTAGAGCGACGGCTAGCAGACGCTGTAAGCAGGTATCAGGTGCTGTAACAGAGCGTCTCAGTCGCTCTAGTAACCTGGCAACCTCAGGTAAGCCTGCTCCCAATTTATCTATTGTATTGTATGTCCCAAATGGGGCTCTCAGAGATTAGAGTTAGGACTGCACCCCACAGAGGCACTTTGGCGTAGTGGTGCAGCTTAAGCATACTTCTGCAGATGTGTGTGACCGAGTTCTCTGTTTTTAACCGAGTTTAGAGACAGATTATAGGCTGGCATGCAAGCTAACAGGGTTGAGTGCTGTGGCTCCTTTAAGGCTCTAGTAACCTGGCCTGCATTGATGAATGTGATGTGTGTTGGGCGCTGTAACAACAGTACAGCTCTGCAGCGAGCGTGAGAAAGCGCCAGCTCAGTGCATCCGGCACTCGGCGCTCCACACCATATTTAACAAACACTAGACACACACAGCGTTGATGCTCTAAAGCTGGGCGCTGTAGCACAGAGCGCCAGATGCTGTGTGATTAAAGTCTGTTTTAGAACAGATATCCACCAGTAACAAAGTGAAAACACATGGAAGGACATTGTTTTAACACTGTGATAATAACACTTTAGTGCCAGACCTGTAAATGCAATTCTGCATAAAAATATTAAAAGTCAAAAAAGTTTCTAAAAGTGTTTGCCACCAGGAGAGGTCACACAATGATTTGGGCAAAAATAAATAAATAAATTGCCAAACACCCTATTTATACACAACTTATGAAGCCCCACTGAAATTTATGGGAGAGCGCTACAGAGCGACAGGTACTACATTGCGCTCTGGAAGTTAGAGCGCAGGCGCTATACGCTGAGCCGTCTGTAATAATACATCGGACGCTACATGGCGCTATTAGAGTCGCTCACTAGATTCGCTTTCTTAAATGTGTTTTTGCATACAGCGCCCGGCGTTTACCAGACGCTGCCGCTACGAAGCACTACCTGGCGCTATCCCTTCTTAAGTAACCCCCATAGTGTGTGATTGTGGAGAAGACATTACAGTGAAAGTAATTCTGGCTGATAAGAATAGTTCAGTTTGCACTGTGCACAATATCAGTCTATAGCAATACTTTATAGGACATACAGTATATGGAGGACTTTAGATTGTAAGCTCCTTGGTGTAGAAAAGTGTGCTCTTGTAAAGTGCTGCAGAAGTGCTTCATGCCGAAGCGCACTCATTATTTTCAACACCCCTTAATGATTATTGGCAGAGAATGTAAATTAGGGCACCATAATCTGTATGAATCAATCAAGGCAACTGGACTTACTGTTATACTTTCTTTAAACCCGTCCAACAGTAAAAAAAAAACCCTTGCCCCATCTGCACGTATGATACTGGAGACAGGCAGCGCTCTGCATTCGCTCACTTCCATGGGCCACCAGGCGCTAGTGCAGGGCTGTTAACAGTGTCCTAGCGCCAGCTGGGAATGGTAGAAAACTAGCAAATTCATAAAGAAAAAACACAGTGCCCGTACAGGTGCTGTTAAAAGAGAATTCTAGCATGTGCATTCTGGAAGCCCCCCTCCCCAGACTGTCTTAAAGTGGACCAAAACCCATGCCCCAACAGGCCATTGGATTCCTCCCTACCCGGGGGGCATCAGATCAGAATTGATATTCCCCGCTGTGTGAAAACCCCCAGGTAGCCCGGAAACTCACCTTCTTTCCCAATTCAACTGCGTATGCGTGAGCTGCGGCTGCATCCCCACTATCCTTTATGCAGGGGGCTGCGCCAGGCATTTGTGGATGGCTGGCTTGGGCACGCTCCCTATTAGAGGGTAACAGGGGATGCGGCACTCGGATCCGCTCGCCTTAGACAAGCTATTAGACAAAGGGGCAGGAGCAGATCTGAGCATGACGAGAGGGCTGAGCATATGCCCTAGGACCAGGGAAGGGTGAGTGAGATTGGGCGACCCAGGGGCAAAGACCAAAAACCAGGAATGTCAAAATCCTTGGTTTTGGTCCACTTTAATGCAGCAGTACCTAACAATAATAATATTTCTAGTTGGGAGGCAGTGATGGCGTGCTGTCTGAAATACCTTTTATGTTTCTGCTCAATGAACAGACACACTTTTGATAGTAAACAAATATATTTAGTGAAATGAAAAAAGAAACAAAAGGGGGATGAATCTATGAAACAAGTAAAAATAAAGTTACTGTTTAAAAAATCTTATTATATATATTAAACAGCACAATAAATTCTGTACACTGTATATGTAGATGTCAGTCATGAGAGTAAAGTTGCGCCTCTGCAGTATTTGGAGCAGCCTCTGGGACGTCGACCGACCCTGATTTCCCCGCCGCCCCGCTGAATTCCGGGCAGCCTGCTCCTTCATTTAGAATAAATGGCGGGCACATATATTTATATCTACAAAATTAATTATTTAGAGGTTTATTATTAAAATGCTGAAATTCTGGCCTGTGTTTGTTTCAAAGCAAAAGTTTGACACGGGGAGGCTGGTAGCGACAGTTGAGCGACTGTAGCGGTATTTTCACAGCGCCCGCTAGTAGTCGCTGTGCTTGGCCGTTGTTCGGTTGTTGATAGCGACTCAGTCGGTGTGCAGTAATGTTGAATACAAGGTGATGAGTCGCTATTTGACAGGTTCCGCGCTGTATGGGAGCGCATGATAGCGAATAGCCATAGCGACCGGCTCCCACCATATTCATTAACAAATCACGCTCCAAAAATTCTCGCGCTGTGAAATTCATGTTTAAACCCCAGAGCGCTGGCGGCGATGGGTTAAAAGTAGTTTTTTAACCCCCAAACAACCATATTTTGGGAAACCAAAAAAAACAAGTTTATAAAAACATTTTGGAATATGAATACATTAATATCAGACCTGTAATATCAATTCTGCACAAATTTTTTTTTTATTTTTTTCTTACCTTAAAAAAAATATCTAACATGGCAGAAGTGGTAACAGAAATTTTCACATTTAAAAAAAAAAAAAAAAAAAAAAATTATTAACAATTAATTATGAATATTTAAAGATTGTTCCATTGAAATGCATTGGAGAGCGCCAGGTAGCGTGAGGTCATACCTGTTGCTGTTCAAGGTCGCTCGCTGGCGCTGTGGGGTGAGGCTGGAATAATGATGAATGAGTCGCTATCTGGCGCTATCTCAGTTGCTAAGCAGGATCGGCTTGATAAATGTGTGATTGTGGTGGGGAGCCTGTGTTCTCGTGGCGGTGACCGTCATTACCGTTCGCTCACCAGTCGCTACCTGGCGCTATCCCTTGTTAAATAAGGGCCTAAGATTTTAAGATTAGCGCCACGTATTGCCATTTGAGCATCTAAGGGGTTTATTCATGAAGGTCTAGCGCCAGGTAGTGCTTCGTAGCGGCAGGCAGCGTCTGGTGAACACTGGGATTCTGCTGAGTGATTCCAACAGCGTCATGTAGCGTACGATTCATCATTACAGGGGGCTCAGCGTATAGCGCCGGAGCTCTAACTTCTAGAGCGCAAGGTCTTACCTGTCGCTCTCCCATACTTTTCAATGGACATTCCTTCTAATCTCTTTAATAATTTTTTTTATTGTTTTTTTTTTTCTCTCAAATAATTGTTTCACCTCTCACACTGTTCCAACAATGTTATTCCATGTGTTTTCGTCATTCCAGACGCTCATCTGCCAATAGCTGGCATTAGTAATGAATCACTGCTAATGCCAGGTATCGGCAGATGAGCGTCTAGAAGACGCTGTAAGTGGGTATCAGGCGCTGTAACAGAGCGCCTCAATCTCTGTATAGTAACCTGGCCCGCATTGATGAATGTGATGTATGTTGGGTGCTCTAACACCAGTACAGAGCTGCAGTGAGCGATATGTAGTACCAGCTCAGTGCGACCGACTCCCCAGACTCGCCAGACGCTGTGTGATTAAAGTCTGTTTTTGAACACATATCCACCAGTAACAAAGCGAAAACACATGGAATGACATTGTTTTAACACTGTAACACTGACACTGCAATGGCAGATCAGCACATACAAAAAAAAACCCCAAAAAAATAACAGTATAAGTGTTTGGTTGCTGGACAGGAGAGGTCACAGAATGATTTGATACTAAAATTGAAAAGAAAAATAATTAAAACCCTATTTATACACAAGCAAAAAAACACAAATGAAATGTATGGGATAACTCTACTTAGCGACAGGTGCTACGTGGCAGCGCCAGCAATTTACACTGAGCCACCGCTAGTGATACATGTGACGTTACATGACGCAATTAGAGGCGCTCACCAGACTGACTTTCATATATATGGTTTTCACATACTGCGCCGGACGTTCACCTGACGCTACGTGGTACTACGTGGCGTTAGCGTTTCTTAAATAACCCCCTAACTTGCTGCATGATGAACGGGAGAAACAGGGATGGAAAACCAGAGGGGATGGGAGCAGAAGGGGGACTTCAAACTGTCACATACCTCCCAAGTGTCCCTGATTTGGAGGGACTGTCCCTCTTTTGAGCCTATGTCCCCCTGACCCTCGTTGTTCCAATGTTTCCCTCTTTGAGGTCTAACATGCAGATCTGCATCAATAAATGGTTCATTTGCCAATTCAAAGTGTTTATATTGTTTTAAACGTTGCATCTCCTATGCCCCCCTTGATGAGGGGGCGTGGCCTAATTTAACCCTGAAAAGTTGGTAGGTATGCTGTCAGTTATAATTGTTGTTACAAAATAAGTGCATTCACCCGGGAAATGAGGGAGTTCACTTCAAACAATTTGGGGAAAAAGCAAAGGGTAAGGGAAGGCGTAGCAATAGAGAGAGAGATGTACTAATATCTGGAAAGGAAGAAAAATAAATATGTGGGAAAGAAAGAGAGAAAGTGGAAGACGACACAGAATGTACAGAGAAATAAAGAGAGTATGGTGGAAAAGAGAGGGAGTAAAGAAGATAAACATGAAGAGGGAAAGGAAGTAAGATTTAAACAGACAGCGTGGGGATTAGGTGAAGACATGCCAATGTAATAAATTATATTGATATGTATTATATTGATAGGAAGAATGAAGAAGAGGAACGTGAAATGGGAAAAGGAAGAAGAGACAAAAAATACAGAGATAATAGGAGGGAAGGGCTAGTGTCTGGCAGGTGATGATGGGAATAAAAAAGATAAACATGGAGAAGTGGGCAAAGAAAGAGAATTAAACTGACAGGGAATTACAGTTAGATAGGTATAAATATGTGGTAAGGAAAAAAGAAGAAATGTGATAGGAAAGAGGGTAAAGGGAAAGAACGTAAAGGGAAGGGAAAGGGGGAAAAATGGGAGTAAAAAGGATACTAGAGAAAAAAGAAAGAGAGAGAAAGAAAGAAAGAAAGAAAGAAAGAAAGAAAGAAAGAAAACAGAACAGAGAGCGAGGGAGGCTCACATAAAGACAGAAATGAAAAGAGATGTATCAACAAGGCTAATAGGATAAGAGGCAAAGGAGAAAACACAGAAAGTACAGAGATAGAAGCAGAGGAAGGTGGCAGAAGATGGTGGAAGTAAGAAGATAAGCAGAAGATACATAGAAGAGGGAAAGATGAAAGAAAGACAGAAAGAAATAGACATGATAGGGAGAATGAGAGAGAAGGTAGAAACACAGATAATGTACAGAGCAGGAGACACAAAAGAAGGAACGAAAGACAGGACAGGGAAAGAGGAATAAAAAAGAAAAGACAGTGAGAAGACAGTGAGAGGGAAAGAGAAGGGGGATCTGTGCTGATTTACCAAATTCACCACAATGAGCTGATTTAAAGCGGACCTCCAGTCAAAAAAGTGTAGTAAATTGCTCCCATAAACCACCCCTCTGATGGTCAGTGGCATAAACTGTTAGAGAGAGCTTAACCCCATGGAGATGCTATGGAATAGCTGTGCTCCTGATTTGCATGGGAGTGGTATTCTTACTACACACCTGACAGTCCTGCTTACACATGATCATGAGGAGGGAGCTGTGACAGCAGCAATTCACATCAAAGTGAGAAATGTGCACCTCAGGAACACGTCATTCTACACACACACACTGAATGAACGGCTGTTGAAGGAATTCTGTGTGAGGGGGAAGCTGTTACATGTTCATGTCAATAGTGTGGCAGCCGCGGAGCATTCAGGTGGTGCAATTAATTATTTAAAATGTTTCTAGGAGATCAGGATTCCCCAGGTAAGAGGCACAATTACTAGGACAGGCAAAATCTTGGTGATTGGTCTACTTTTTGACCCATTGCCAACTTCTGCAGCATCTTAAAACTAAGCAAACACTGGAAGGCATACATTGCCTGCTGGTGGAACAGAGTAGCGCACATTGTCTCTCTTTACATCTAGCACAAGAGTCCATAGGTACACAAACCGACATGGCTGACCTATAGGATGAAACCTAGGGCCTGATTTATCCAATCACTACACCAGTTTAACTCTGATTTGAGCAGCATGTGTGGTGGTTTTGAGCGCAGACTGCATTTATGACATCAGCGCATGTCAGCGCAGTGTGAACCAGGCATTGGCTAATCCATAATCGCACAAAAACTCAGCCGTTTCAGTAAGCTTGCTTTTTCTGACGCACGCCTTGCAACTCCCATAGGATATAATGGGCAAATGATTTTGCATATTATTTTACCAGTTTTTGTTTATCGTTTTGAATTGTTTTAAATTTTGTCTATGCATTTTGAAAAATTAGAGTAACACAAAAATAAATTCAATAAAGTTTATTTATTTATTTAAACAACCTTTTTCAACAGAAGTGTATGTTTTGTGGGTCAGTTTGGGCATTTTAAAAACATCCAATAAATATAAATTGGGAACACTGCTGCTATTTGTTAGCAGTACTTGTCCACACTAAGCCACTTGTCCACACTAAGCCACTTTGCTTCACACACAGGGGCCAACCCCCCCCATCAGCCTCTACTTACCACCACCTTACCATTGCCTACTGCAGCGACATCTGGCTGCTTTAGGGCCTGATACTCACCCTGCCGTCTGCTTAGCCGTCTGTTTATGACAAGCACAGCCCTAGCCGTGCTTGTCAATGTCCCACTGCGATCTTGCAGCTCAACAAAGTCTCGCAGGATTTTGGGTGGCCCCATTGCATCCCATTTATGGGCACTGTGCAGGTACAACATTGGGGGCCGTGTGCAGTGCCTTATGGGATGCAGGATGGCGCCACCCGTCATAAGGTCGCCCGGAAAGCCAGGGACATAAAAGATGTATCCCTTGACGAGGTGAGTAACAAATGGGCCAAAGATAAAACTGGAGGGGCGGCAGCAGATCGGTGAGGCTTACGGGAGCTTTTTTTTTTTTTAACAATAAATCTTTACTGATAAGAGCAGAAACAACAAGACAGGCCACTGTTATCACATTAAGCAAATCAGACATAACTCCTGGATAAAGTACATATAATGTAACATTTGGATTCTTTACCGGCGCTTTTAACACATACGCTATGTGCAAGTCTTGATCGTCATCTATGACTCAGTCTAGGACCGCGTCTCGTCGCTCCCGCCCTCAATTTTTACTATATTGAACAGGGGAAGAGGAGGGGAGGGGCGGAAGTGTTTTGTGGGGGGATGGGGATGAAGAGGAAGGAAAAAGGAACAGGGGTAGGGGGGAGTACTAAAGAAAGCAATGATTAAGTCACAAGATAGGAAGGAAAAGGGGAGTAGAAGGAAGGGTGGCAAGAAGGGGAGGGCACGGGCAGCCCAAGGACCAAGTTCAGCCCCGTGTTCCTCCCCCCCAGCACCCCCCATATTCCCCCATCCACAACCCCGCGGATACGGGAGGTTTTAACCTTCACCAATTTTCCTATTTAATTTAAAGCACAAAAAAGTAATATACAATGTTTTTTTCTAAATCACCTGTACCTGTGATGGCCTCAGCCCCACCATCCAAGGACACACCAGTGGTCCATCAGTCGTCGTGAGGTCAAACCTGGGCTGTAACTCACTTGACATCACATTAAATAGAATTGCAATCTCCATTCACTGAGGAAGAAGGGGTGTGTCAAACCCTGCTGTGGCCCCTCCCCCTGTATGAGACGGGGAAGGCTTGCTTGATCATCTTATGGTCGGGTCTTTAGAACTAGACTGTAGAAGATTCATACAGCGGCTAAAGCCAATGACTTGGCAAGTATAGTGGTTTGTATTTTTCCCAGAATGAGCTTTAATGTATTATTAAATAAATTATTTGCATGATATCTAATAGTGAATACAAGTGAACAGTTACAGTTCAGCTGTCCTTTTTTTTCTTTTGGATGATAACAAATAACGGTTTGGGAGCACATGACCAATTTGTGGTAGAATCTACAAAAAGGAAAAAAAATAGGGGAAAAAAAGAGTCAGAGGTAAACAGAGCAGCTTGTTGCATATCATGTTTGCTTTCAATCTCTCAGCCCAGCAGGTTGGGTAATTGGGCATCTGAAAAGTCCCTATATTTCTATCTCCAGCTGGTAATACACAAAAGGCAGGAAGTTATCTCATTAATGGGGCACCGGCTTTATGCAAATCGCCGTGCTAAGAAGCTTCTTTTCATACTTTTTTCATAAATGACCCAATAAAGTTGGAATAAATGGCCATATTCACAGTCCCTTTGTTGTATTTTTAGCACAAGACTCTTTCTGTTGCTGAAAATATTACTAAATACTTTACATTAAAAAAAAAAAGGAAAAAAAAGAAAAAAAGAGGGGGGTGTTTATGAAATTGGAACATTCAGACCTTTTATGCCTTCGACAGCCTTCAGTTAATTTTATTGCAGAAAATTAACATAATTAGTTACAGAGAATAGATGGCACAAGTGGAAAGAGAGTCGCGGACAAAAGAGCGAGTGGGTGATATCATCGGAAGGTGCTAGATCAAAAATGTTCAAAGTTGCCCGGACAACTTTGTTTTATTTGTTCGAAGCCTGAAGATACTTTTTTTTTTTATATCTCTTTTTCTTTATTTTTTTATATCCATGAAATTGGGATAATGAGATGCAGTAGACAGATGACATTAGCAATGCGCTGTGAGAAAGAGGTCAGTCTTCTCTGAAAGATAGTTACTGTTCCTGCCTGTCATTAATTTGCAGCTTCAAAGCACTGAGCATACGATAGTTTGGTATGTTAAGCAAGATCTAGTTATCTTTAAATAACCATTTTTTCCAGTTATTAGGACCAAAATATATATATTTTTCAACTTCTGACTAGGAGCAAAATTAAAGCAGTCGGTAGAGAAATTATAAAAATAAAAAAAGATAAAACACATGAAGATGTTTTTCCTAATTTGCTGTTGAGGCAAGGTACAGTAGTTTTTTGCAGAGAGGAGTATTATTTATGCATAAGTTTGAGTGAGTTTACTGTACATGTTCTGGACTTGAAATAAGAAGTTAGTTTTATTTTTGGATGAAAAAAATAAGGGACCTTAGTTGTGAAGCATCAGCGCCACACAACGCCTCTTTGTTGGCCTTAGCGGCACTCAGCTTTGCTGTACATAAACGGCAGTGCAGATGCGACAGCCAGCTTGTGTCTTATTTAAAACTAGCGCTGAAAAGGTCACAGCACTGGGTGCTCTGGTTGGCGCTGTAGGTCAAGAACTGTATTGAAGTGTTTAAGGGGGTTATTTAAGAAGGAATAGCGCCAGGTAGTGCCTCGCAGGGGCAGGAGGCGTCTGGTGAACACCGGGCGCTCTGCGCCAAACCACATTTATGAAAGCGAATCTGATGAGCGGATCTAACAGAACCATGTAGCGTCGGATGTAGTATTACAGGCGGCCTAGTGTATAGCGCCGGAGCTCTAGCTTCCAGAGCGGCAGGTTTTACCTTTCGCTCAATGTCGCTCTCCCATACATTTCAATGGGCGTTCATTTGCTTGTTTGACATTTTTTTATTTTTATTTGCTCAGATCATTGTGTGACCTCTCCTGGCTGCAAACAAACATTTTTAGAAACTTTTTGGACTTTTTATATTTTTATGCAGAATTGTCATTACAGATCTGGCACTAAAGTGTTAATGTCACAGTGTTAAAACAATGTCATTCCATGTGTTTTCGCTTTGTTACTGGTGGATATGGGTACAAAAACAGACTTTAATCACACAGCGTCTGGCGCTCTATGCTATAGCAACCAGATTTAGAGCCCCGGCGGTGTGTATCCTTTTTTGATAAGTACGGTGTGGAGCGCCGAGAGTCGGTCGCACTGAGCTGGCGCTACCTCACGCTCCCTGCAGTGCTGTACTGGTGTTAAAGCGCCCAACATATATCACATTCATCAATGCCGGCCAGGCTAAGACAGTGACTGAGGCGCTCTGTTACAGCGTCCTATACATGTTTACAGCATCTACTAGCGGTCGCTCTAAGTGCCGCTATACAGACGCTCATCTGACAATACTTGGCATTAGTAATAAATCAACCTCCATGTCTATAATTAAAATTACACACATTTATTTGTTCAGAAGTTGCATTGTGATTTATCAATAATAGAAACTTGTATAATAACTTTTTTCTTTCATGCCTTCTTTTTGTTTCAAATGTGTCATTTGGACACTAAAACACAGCCTAAACGCATTGTAATGTTTGCTCCCTCTACACCCAGCAGTGATTTATTGTAACTGTAATGGTGGAATGAAGACAACTAGATAAACTTAGCACCTTGAGGACATCATTTTTGAATATTTGCCAGCTCTGATCACTGATCTTGGCTTGATTGAGCAGCAACCGCGCTATACATTTGTAACAAACACTCTCCAGGCATGCTCGGTTTGTGTCCTGGCAGTTTACAAATACCTTACATTATTCTACTTCTACCCCGACACCTGGTCAGTTCACTCCTCACATTGACCCGGAAGCAGGGCTGCTACCCTAGATGGAAAAATGTTGAGTTGGTGGTCCCAGGGCATCTCACTGTGCATTGTTTATACTGTAACTCATTTTGTTGGCTTATATATCTAGCTAGCCAAGTTTTCTTACCTTTCTTTGTGAAACCCCCCAGGTCACCCAATCCAACTCACCTTTACCTGGCCTCTGGTCCAATCCAAGTGCGCTGACTGGCACACCCCCACTACCCTCTAACAGGGAGTGTGCCCACGGCAGTAATGCACAAATGCCTGGCACAGGTGAGCGCCCTGCTAAAGGTATAGCAGGGAGCGGCACTGCTCATACATGCACCGTTGGATCGGGGAGAAGATGAGTTTACTGGATGACCTGGGGGTTTTACACATCGAGGCATCCCCAATTTGGATGCCCTGGGGGTAAGGAGTATGTCTGTTCTGGAGACTCATATACTCCTGGGTGGGTTTTGGTAAAGACATTTTTCAGGCTAAAACAAAAAAAAAACATATACTCAACTTGTGTCCCGCCCAGACTGGCGCTCCTAGTACAATGCTCTAGCTGGATCCAGGGCCGTGTTATGAGGGAGCCTCCACCAACATTTGGGTTATGATCTGGTCCAGGAGGCTCCTCAGTCTTTGGTCTGACGGGATGTGGGGCCAGCTACAAAGCTATCAGTGGCAGTGGGGGCCCCGTGAGCCTTTTTTTGATTTTGCAACTCTGCAGCCAAAGCCACCACAGGGCAGGACGGAGAGTCTAGATCAGCAAAGCTGTCATCACCAACGTTACAGTGATGGGTGTGTGCAGAGCTGTCACTGCACATAAGCCACCAAGCACAGCCACTGGCAGCTCAATGCAGGAACTGTTTTCTGCTGGACCAGCAGGAGTTCCCGAGCAGCACGCACCCGCACAAGGGTGGCACAAGGGACTCGATCTGATGTTCCAGTAAGTAGGTGGGTGCCAGACACCCACCAATCAGTTACTTGTTTGGACTATCATCTTAAAGGAAAAAAAAAGGCTGTATCCGCGGACCAGATTTTGTGCCCAGGGGCCTCAACCAACTTAATCTGGCCCTGGCTGGATCCATGATCCGACATGATTGCTCATCTCTTCCATGTCATCTGAATGGGAGGTGCCCCCCCATCAGTAGCTGTGAGCTGGCACACCCCCCTCCATTCACTGCAATAGATTGGGCATGTGAAGACCTGTTGGGGGACACAAGCACTAAAAATGAACACCAGCTTTGATCCTGTGCATGTCCCATGTTTTCTTGATATTCAGCTGGCAGACAGAAGTTTTGGTTCTATTTAGCCAGCAGCTAAACTCTGGTTCAGCAAATTGTAGGGGAGAAAGTAGAAAATCCTTTTGTTTTAGTCTAATAGTTACTAAAGTGCATGGGACACCTAATAAAGTTCTTGAAGTACTGTAGGTGACCTTTTTCCACAGTAGCTGATTTGGTCCTAGATGGCTACCTGTTACGCATCCTGTAGCAGCCACATGGGTTGCAAGCCCCCTGCTTGGACATTTCTGTAATGATGACCATGCTTTTCTGAGCAATCTGAGCAGAACTAAGCTCAGCCAGAGCACAATATATGTCTCCAATGCAGCTGCACAGGGCCAGCACCACTCACATTCATTTACTTTAAATAGAAAAGGATGTTTATATTTTCAAAGTAGCTCAGAAGGGATCAGAAGAACCAGGTGTCGGGGCTTGGAACTGCCGGTTACTGACCCTTTTAGGCTCTTTACAAGTCATCCAGTAGCTTCAGGCTAAATAAGCTTTCTATAAGCTCTGCATGTGAGCCCTGGAATTTTAGACATGGTAAACGACTTAATATTCTTAAGTGGAAAAGATGAATTGAGTTGTGGAGCCAGTCATTTCTCATATGAAGCAAGCTGTATCTCCTCTCGTCTGTGCCCAGTAATAGATAGAATGCAGAATGATATCTGAGTGGCTTTTTAATGCATATAAAATGAAATCATACTTATCCTACCTTAGGTACACCGGTACATAGTTAGTATAGTTACATATAGTTACATAGTTAATATGGTTGAAAAAAGACATATGTCCATCAAGTTCAACAAAGAGTGTTGAGGGTAGGGGAAGTTATTTTGTATTTTATTTATTTTTTTTTACTGATAACAGTTAATAGTAACTGCTAATGTTATTTTCTTCTAAATAAGCATCTAATCCTTTATTCTAAGTATACAGCACGTCCTGTTCCAGAAGATATTCCTTACATTTGGGTTATGCATCCAATAGATGGCGCTGGACTGCAGAGACAGTGGCTCCTCCCCGCCCCATATATACCAGCGACCTCCCACAAATTCCCCAGTTCTTCTCTGCAGTCTGGGCTGCAATGACTAGAAGATGGCTCTTTCTATTCCCAGGTGAGCGGGGCTATTAGCCTGCCGCCCTGTAGGACTATTCCCACCCGTTCCTTTCTCTGCCTCCCAGCTTAGGCTGCGCTGGTCGGGTGATGGTAGGCAGCTGCCAGGTGCTAAGGAGCGCTGCTCCAACCGCAGTCCCCCACCAAAGGGTAGGCGGTACAAGCCCGTGGTGAGCCTTATGGGATGCCTTTCCTGTGGCCGTGTGCCCTTTGGCCCCTGTCCCCTCAGTTAGGCTCCTCTTAGGTGGTCCTCTGCTTCCCCTTCGCTCCCTCTGGGTAGATCTCGGGGGGGGGGGGTGTATGTATTTAATATGTGTTTTCATTTTCTGCCTTTTGTACTGGCTTTTATTATAGGCCGCCGCCGCGTGCTTGTACTTCGCACCACAGATGGCGACGACACCGCCTCAGACGCTTCTGCGCTGTCATTGGTTGGCCTTGTCACGGGATATGACGGCAGATGACGTTTTCCGCATCACTTCTCCGCGGTATATGCAGGCATTTTGGAGCTCCTGTGCTGCGTGTCTGGCGTCTCCCTATCATGGTCCGTAAGTGCCCCTGCGGGCTGGCTTTTTCTTTGTATTTCATTGTATTATGCTTACGGGCTCTTTCTTTATGTCTTACAGGCGGGTCAAACTTTTTAGTGGTTTCTCCCGGTCCTATCCCCTTTTAGCATTAACCCCTTATTGGCGGGCTTTTGTATTGTATATCTCCCACTTCCCTAGCGGGCAATTGGGGCATCCCGGGTAGCCTTATTGGCGTCAATCCCGACTTGGCATATTGTGCCACAATAATCACCATATGGAGGCTTCTCAGGATAATGTGCTTGTGGTTCCTTCGGGACAAGCCCGGCTGTGTGTGGCGTGTGGGGTATCCCCTATAAGTGATGAAGTCAGGGTGTGTGTACACTGTGCCCAGCAGGCGCTTGCGCTGCAGTCTGGGTTAACGGTGGCTGAGCCTGCGCCCCCTCGGGCTTCGCCTACCCCCCCCACGCTTACATCTGACTCCTAGTGAGGTGCATACCAGTGGGGAGTATCAATCTGATTTGGCTGCACGGGTGGCCAGCATTGAGAGACATATTGCTGGCTCTGGCCCGCGTAAGGCTTCTGCTAAGAAGCTGCATTTATTACCTGGTGTTTCCCTCTTTCCTATTTTTTGACGTTACCGGTTATTCCCCCCTGGAAGAGGGGGAATTATTTTCTGATTCAGAATCTGAGTATCAGCCTAAGGTTTATGGTTCCGATTCTGGGTCTGACCCCTGGGCTTCAGATGATACTGACAGGCTTTTAGCTCACATTTTTTTAAGTACTCTGTATCTCTCCTCCTGCAGTGGCTCTGCGGCAGCAGGGGGAGCTGTTTCATTCTGTTAAACCACGCTTGGAGTTTCCTGAACAAACTCACTTTAGTAATCTGGTGCTCAAAGAGTGGGAACGGCCTAGCCGGCTTCCCGGGGTGCCAAAGAGTTAGGATAACCATCCCGCTGAGATGGTTAAATGATGGTCATGTCCTCCCGAGGTGGATGCACCAGTTCTGGGTTTGTCCAACACATCCGTCATGCATTTCCCTGACTCTACTACACTGAGGGATGGGGAGGACAGAAGCATAGATCAGCTGGCTTGCCATGCCTTTGCCTGTGTGGGGACCGCGCTGCGTCCGGTCTGTGCCTCTGCCATTACGGCTGTTGCTATTAAAAGCCTGCTCAGGGGTCTCTTAGATGGGGCCCCTGATGATGCAGATAGTGAACAGTATAGAGCTCTTCTGTGCTGTGAGGATTTTGTTGCATATGTTCTCTCTGCCTAGGATGATACCATTAGAATGTGTGGCAGGGCTTCTGCGTTGTTGGTGGCGATACGCTGCTCGGTCTGGCTGCCCCAATGGGCAGCTGACAACGCTGCTAAGAAGGCTCTCACTGGTTTTCCCTTCAAGGGGCTGCGCCTCTTTGGTGAACATCTGGACTTGTTTGCTAAGGGTGGCAAGTTCCCTCAGCGTAGAAGGCAGCCCCGGTCCTTTCGGGGTTCAGGTGCCTTTTCTCCTTTGGGGGCTCCAGAATTGGACGAGGAGCTTCCTTTGCTGGAGCACACGGAGATTTTTGGGGCAGGGGCAGAGGACATGGCTGCCCTGGCCCCTCCTGGGGTCCCAGGCCTAAGTCATCCCCCAAGCCCCCTCAGGCATGAAGGGGCGCCCTCACCCGTCCGGGTGGGGGGACGGCTTCGGCTCTTGGCTCATGTAGGAAGGCGCCATGTCTCAGACCGGTGGATTCAGGAGGTAGTATCCTCCGGTTGCAAGATAGAGTTTGCAGCCTGGCCGCACCCAAGATTCATCAAATCTCGGTTAGCTCAAAACCCCCTGTCAGCTCAGGGTCTGTCCCTGGCTGTCCAAGGCCTTCTGGAACTGGGTGTCATCTGCCGGGTGCCCTTGAGGGAAAGGGGCAAAGGTTATTACTCCAATCTTTTCATTGTCCCCAAAAAAGATGGGTCCATCAGACCCATCCTGGATTTGAAGCACCTCAACAAATTTGTCAGATTCAGACACTTTCGCATGGAGACTCTGCGCTCAGCTGTGACTTTCCTACGCCTAGGGGACTTCATGACCTCTGTAGACATCAAGGATGCTTACCTTCATGTACCTATCTTTCCAGGTCATCAGAGATTCCTCAGGTTCACTCTGGAGGATTGCCCTTCGGTCTCACCTCGGCTCCCAGGGTATTCACCAAGGTGCTGGCGGGAGTGATGGCTCTGCTGAGATCTCAGGGCATTCGCATTCTTCCCTACTTGGATGACATGCTTATCACTTCTCAGTCCTTCCCTCAGGCAGAGCTGGACACTCAGTGGGTGGTGTCCACACTGGAGTCATTCGGCTGGGTGATCAACCACCCCAAATCTTCCCTGTCTCCTTCCATGGTGAAGTCCTTTCTGGGCATGATCCTCGATTCATCTCAGGTCAAGATCTTTCTTCCTCAGCAGAAGGTGGAGAGTCTTCAAGAGAAAGCTCAGCTCCTTCTGTCCTGCCCTCATCCTTCCATCAGGCAGGGAATGCAGCTAGTGGGCCTGATGGTGTCCTGCTTCGAGGCGGTTCCCTATGCTCAGTTTCACATGAGGCCTCTTCAGCTTCACCTCTTGTCAGTATGGGATCGGGACCCTGTGTCCTTGGATCAGGTGTTTGTCCTGTCCCCTCTGGTCAGGCAGTCTCTATCGTGGTGGCTGGACTCAAGGAACCTGCTGGGGGGCAGATCACTTCTGGCCCCCTGCTGGGAGACTGTCACCACGGATGCCAGTTTGACAGGTTGGGGGGCTTTTGGAAGTCCCTGAAATTCCAGGGTCAGTGGGGCCCTCAGGAGGCCCATGCCCCTATTAACATTCTGGAATTGAGGGCGATCAGGTTGGTTCTCGCCCACTTAACCCCACACCTGAGGGGTCGGGCTGTTCAGGTCCACTCAGACAACCAGATGGTGGTTGCCTACATCAATCATCAGGGAGGGACCCGGAGCAAGAGGGCCCTCAGGGAAGTGTCCCTGATACTGTCCTGGGCGGAGGAGAATGATCCCTGCATCTCAGCTGTGTACATCCCGGGGGTGGAGAATCTGGAGGCAGACTCTCTGAGCAGGGGGACCTCTCGTCTGGGAGAATGGTCCCTCAGCAGCAGGGCATTTCGCTCCCTGTGCCACCGCTGGGGTCAGCCGGATGTGGATCTGTTTGCGTCCCATCACAATCACAAGCTTCCAGTCTTTGTCTCTCTGTCCCAGGATCCTCTGGCCTTGGTCTTCTGTTCATACTTTTTCTAAGTTTTACAAGGTTGATGTTAAGGCCTCAGCTGATGCTGCTTTTGGCCGCAAAGTTCTGCAGGCGGCAGTGGTTTAAACTGTCTACTGTTACTTTTGGGGATCCCACCCTACCTTACGGACACTGCTATTGGATGTCACAAGAGTAAGGAATATCTTCTGGAACAGGACGTGCTGTATACTTAGAATAATACAATTCTGTGATTACTCACCTGTAGAATTGGTATTATATGTATACAGCACGTCCTGTTCCACCCCACCCTTGTTATGATTATTTTTAGTTACCTCTTTATGGTGATTGTTCAATTTTTTATAAAGGTTATAGTTTTCCCGGTTTCAATTTAACTGCTTTTCAATACTGGGGAATTTGTGGGAGGTCCCTGGTTTATATGGGGACGGGAGGAGACACTAGCACTATCTACTGGATGCATAACCCCAAGAGTAAGGAATATCTTCTGGAACAGGACGTGCTGTATACATTTAATGCCAATTCTACAGGTGAGTAATCACAGAATTGTATTTTTGAAGCTGTCAGCAGTTGATGCTGTAACAAGCTTCTGTGGGAGGCTATTCCACAGATTTAAAGTTCTTGTGGTAAAAAGCCATTGTTACCTCCGGAGACTGAATATCTTTTTTTCCAATACAAACGGAGCGTCCCCTTGTCTTTATAGAGGATTTTACCTGAATGTCAGACTCAGACACTCATCCCTAGTATTCACCCTCTCCTTCTCGGTTTATCGCTAAGATCATCAGCTTGCTCCGGGTTGTCAACTGCCAACCCCAGTGGTCCCAGGGAATTGGATAAAATAAGGTGTGATTCAATAAAGAGAGAAGCACCATAATATAATTTATATTATTAAATGGATTTATTTTTGATAAATGTTCAGTTACTGACCAGCTTGCCAGTTATCTCCTCTCTGTGTCCTGCTCACACATTTTCTTGGTCAACTTTCAGTTGCAAGTCCCACTATTATTTAATACCGATACAGACCCAAGGAAGTGTTATAAAGTGTGAGGCCGTTTATCACGTCATGCCAGAGGAACAACGTAAAGCTTCAGTTCGGCATCAGATTTTTAATATTTCCAGTGGAGATGTTAAGAGTAGAATTTGTGGGATCATTTAGCTTATAAATAATGATCCTGTATGTCTGCACGGGGAAATGTCTATTCCCTCTGCACATTCTGATACAGCAATTAATATCAATAAATGCTGAAGAAAGCAAATCTCGCTCCGCTTTGCTCTACATCACTGAGCATTGAGGACATCATGTTTTTATGGTTGTATTTACTATTTAGACACTTTGTAGGATAATTAAAGGAGTAGTGGTAGCTAGACGGACTTGTTAAAGTTTTTTTCTATAAAAGAGGCTGGAGTAAAATCTTTAGAGCACTGGTGCAAATCTAAACCTAGTATCCTATCTTGGGTCAACCAAGAATGTTTCCTTGTTCCAGTTGGCGAATTTCTCAATTGGACAGAATTTTCAGTTTTTAGGTGTTTGTTAAACTACGTTCTTACAAAAAAGAACGGAAATGTTTTGTGAGGTCACAGCAGGTAAAATAAGGCGATGGAACAGTCATGGTGGGGTCACATTTTCATCGCTCCCAGAGTGGATGCTTTACTCCACTGTGCGTGTGGCTACACCTTGATGGTTCTGCATGTTGCATATTGGCTCCTGGTGTTTGGTACAGGTACATTTAGAGGTTTATTTATGAAACGCTAAGGCTACGTTGTGCAACGTAGTGCCAAATGAGTGTCAGATGAATGTCAGGTCCCAGTGCAAAAGGTGTATCTATCAAGTCAAAGATTCAGAGCACCTATGATAGTGCCAGGTAGGGTCCCTTCTATTATCAGTGCCAGCGCTCACCCTGCACTGTGACATTATCCCATACATTTCAATGGGCTGGGATGGTTACAATTATTTAAGCCACTTTTGTAATTTTTCTTTTGCTGGTGCATGTGCCACGGGATTCCTGGGCTGTTTGGAATTGGTTTAGTATGTAGCGATGCAAACGTGTCCTGTCTTTCATGTGCTCCCAATGCAATGCCCAGTGAGTTTTTTTTTTTGTGCTTCCATGCCCCCCCCCCCCCCAACAAAAAAAAACAAAACTGGGGATTGCCACAGGCGCTATGCTCCTGAAATCCACTTTTGACAGCGCCATTATGGACGCGGTGTAATTTTTCAAATAAATGCTCATATTTTCTTGAACTCCCAGCTGCCGCTAGGGGCTGCAAGTGCATTGCCAGCACTACGCCAACCCGCCGGCTGGCAGGGAGCACAAGCTGAACGCTGGCTGCCTTCAGCCGCCTCAACAATGTGGGCGCAGAGAGCATCTGAAAAGGGACACTCATCTAGAACCAGCACGAAAATTCTTTAAACTACCCTCTTAGACACAAAGGTTTGGAGCGAAAAACATCTGTATTTAAAACCCTTAAAGTGACCTCCATTCGAGTAGTCCTTGGGTTACTGCACCCCCAACCCACCAAGCCTACAGATTTTGAGAGTCACTCCCTCAGCCCCCCTCCCAGCATAACTGCCCCATTGTCCTGAACAGTGTGTAGGGTATGGTCTTTTCCCACTGGATCATGAATGGCAGAAGTTGATATGGGGAGGCGATTCCTATCAGCCAGGTGGGCGATGTTTTCTGGCTCGGGTGATGTCTCTGCATAGCGAAAGGTTTGATCATGACCTACCCTCTGTCTATTATTGTGGTGCCCCTGCTTGGGAAACGTCAGAGCTACCAGGTATAGTAAGAGTTACTATAGCCAGGTACCTTGTCACATATTATGTAAGCATTTCCTATTTTGGATGGACCAGCTATTGTCTTTTCCTCTTTTCTTTTTCGATTTTGAGAATATTTTTGTTGTTATTTGATATTGTCTAATAGGCTTCTAAAAAAGAGTTTGTTGTCAAAATACTGTACTATTGTGCATCCTCTTTTTACCAATGTACATATATATACATATATATATATATATATATATATATAGAGAGAGAGAGAGAGAGAGAGAGAGAGAGAGAGATTTTCCTTTAGTTGGTAAAGTTTTTGTTGTAAAGTTTTTGTTTATGCCTCTAAAATTCTTCAATAAAACTGCCAAACTAAAAAGGGAGCTCAAAGAATAATAAAATTGTGACAATAAGATTAAGTAGAGGTACAGCAAGTAAGTGAATGCAGGACAATACTGCAACATATACTTTGGGAATCACATTCTAGGTCAGCCGCAGTCTTGCAGGAGTTAATAGATGACATTTAATTCAATACATGTCTAAAGACACACAGGAAATGTACTGGCTTGTGAACTAATAACAGTGTAGAACCGATATTTGTGATACATTTCTGAACATGTCGGAAGGAAATAACAAGATTGTGTGTTCACAAGGGACAGATGAAACAAACAAGTGTTGCAGTGCGGTGTCATGTTGTGTAACTGGTAGAACAGGGAAGGAAGTAATCATTGGGTTAGAACAAAAAGGTGTTACAGAGGCAAAACAGGCCCCCAAAAGCAGTTCCCAATCACATCCCACAGCTTGTAACTTGCTGCAGATGGAGGGGATGTCTGCTGCTTGGATTGGAAGCAGGACTCCCGGATCTGGCTACTGTGTGTAATATTGAGAGAGGAATCTGCTTCCATTGCCAGTCTGTGCCAAGATTCATCATCATGACAATACAAAGCTGCCCAAAGAAAGTATAGGGATCATTGTTTAGAATTAGTTTACTACATCTGCATCACCTCACTGGTACCGCTCCACTAACCTCTCCCCCCTTACACACTGGGGAACAGTGTAAAATAAGTTGTTTCAAGTCATCTTAAAATCTCTGATTATATGTAAATAGCCAATGCATTCCAAGTGTAGCTGCTGGCTTTGCCTTCATGTCTGGGCATAGCTGAGCTGGGCAGTGTATTTCATGGTGCAGCTTTATGTGTCTTACATGTGATCTGCTTTGGTCAGAGACAGATGAGGTTTGCTGTGCTCACTTGTGCTGAGAGCTTCTGCATGGTCTTGGAGAAATGGAATTAGCAAAATATTAAGCCCTGCCACTGCAGGACGATCAGCTGCACGGGACTATTGGTGAGTATCTATGGCTGGGACAGTCCCTTTCTTCACTACTACTCTTCTAATTCTATTTTTTTTTCTACTAGTTGCACTTAAAAACATTTTTTATTAAACCGGACCAACATCCATTGTACAAAATAAAAAGAATGGCCGGTAGCTGGCATAATGGAAGCCCGATAATGGGACACGTGACTGCTGCTGACCAAACATATGGTCACATGGGAGCATGTTGACAGGTAAGTTTAAAGTCCATGTCTTGTCAGAGGCAAGAATTCGACAATACTTTTGCCATTTCAGTTCAGGTCGGCCAAAACAGAATATTGGAAAAAGTTAGGTCCAATTCAACCAACTGGTAATGTGTCTGTAGATAATGGCAGATTAGCCAATTAATCCATTATTAGAAAGTGAAACCAGATAGAAGAACACTTGTTTAACTACAGTAAACTTTCCAAATATTGTTAGAGACTCCCTTTAACAGAATAATGTTGTTTCACAGTAAAAGAAGAATTCCCCTTTTAAAGAGGAACATCGGACTAAAAATAAAAAGGGGCCAAATTCCCCCCCCCCCCCCCCCATTGGTCCTTACTTACCTTTTGGATGTCGGCGCTGCCTGCTGCAGCAACATCCGGCTGCTTTAGGGCCGAACCTGCCCCCCCCAATGGCTTAGTAGTATGGCTTTAGCTGTGCTCTTCAAAGTCCCGCGCCGCTCAGTGAAGTATAGCGGGATTTCGGCGGCTCCATTACATCTCAGAAATTAACATTCTTCCCCAGCCCAATGCCGCATGTGCGACCAGAGGCCGCATCTCCGCTATCCCTTTAGCAGGGCATGTGTCCGCATCAGGCATTTGTGAATGTAGGGGATGCGGCCACTAGCATGCTCGGGTACACTCCCTTAGGTGATATCTTAGATGAAGGGGGCGGGAACGGATATAAGCGTGCTGAGTGCTGATTGAATGAGAGGCTTCGCAGGTGTCATAGGACTGGGGAAGGATAAGTCAGACTGGGTGACTTTGGGGGTTCCACACAGTGGGGCGCCACCAATCATGGTGCCCGAGGGGCAAGGACCAAAACCCAGGATAGTCAAAATCCAGGGTTTTGGTTCCACTTTAAGCGTTAGAAATATATCAATAAAAAAAGAAGTCTTAAATAAACATAGAAGGTTGACGGCAGAAGGAGACCATACGGTCCATCTAGTCTGCCCTTATGTGTATACTGTATGTACTCTTTATCTTAGGATAGATGTGTACTTATCCCAGGCATGTTTAAATTCAGTGACTGTTGATTTTTCAACTACCTCTGCTGGAAGTTTGTTCCAAGCATCTACTACTCTTTCTGTAAAATAATATTTTCTAACATTGCTCCTGATCTTCCCCCCGACTAGCTTCAGGTTGTGCCCCCTTGTTCTATCATTATGCTTTTTCTTAAAAACACTTCCCTCCTGAACCTTATTCAATCCTTTCACATATTTAAAGGTCTCAATCATGTCCCCCCTCTCCCTTCTTTCCTCCAGACTGTACAAATTAAGTTCTTTAAGTCCTTCCACCATTTTCGTTGCCCGCCTTTGGACACGTTCTATTTGAATAATGTCTTTTTGCAGGTAAGGTCTCCAGAACTGCACACAGTATTCTAGCTGTGGCCTCACCAGGGCTCTATACAGCGGCATCACAACCTCCCTCTTCCTACTGGTGATGCCTCGAGCTATGCAGCCAAGCTTTTCCCACTGCCTGGCTACACTGTCCATTCATCTTGCAGCTATCAGTAATCAGTACCCCTAAATCTCTCTCCTCCGAGGTCCTGGCTAACACAATGCTGCCCATACTTTTCAGGCTATAAATAGGTTATTGGGCATTGTCCTTTTTTATTTTTTTTTATTAAATACAGATGAAATAAAATAAAAGGGACATTCCACCACTCTCAAAATCAAAATGACATTATTCTGTTAAAAGAAAACCTCCAGGTTTTCCAGGGAGATTCTTTTTCCTAAATCAAAAATATTTTTGGGAGGGCTGAAAGAACTTCTGTTTTTGTTTTACTTAGAACAATGTGTCCTACATTTTGGGCCTTCCCATCCTGCAATCATGGAGCATTTTG
Source organism: Gastrophryne carolinensis (assembly GCA_027917425.1). NCBI lineage: Eukaryota > Metazoa > Chordata > Amphibia > Anura > Microhylidae > Gastrophryne > Gastrophryne carolinensis. Next base: position 203,076,829 of record CM051240.1, on the reverse strand, counting down.
CTGTTTTAGTTGCTTTTTGACCCTCCCCCCATCATAGGGGGAAGACTTGGGGATTTGAATAGTGGGATTTCGGTGATTCGGAACCAGAATATTGCATACTGTATGGCAGACCTTCACCAGAAAAGTAGGCAGATACGGCTCATCACTTATATGGTATTCATGCACACATACTCAAACCACAAGGCTGGATCTTCTGAACAGATGAGTTCAGACCAGGAGTCATCTGTTCTGAGGGAATCAAAAGTGATTATTGCTTTAATCCTGTTTCACATAAACAAGTCCTTTAAAACCTTTTTATGTCAAGTACCCCCTAGTAACAAGCGTTTATGACCCCCATGGAGGAGGTCAATAACTAATGTGACCAAAATAAATAGGCCATGGGCCTTGTAGCACTTTTGAAGCAAGAAAGAATAATCTTTTACTGTTAAAATAATATACCAGACCTGTTATACCCTAATTGCTGGTGCACATTGCCAAGTAAATCCTGGGGTACGCATACCACAGGTTAAGAAACACTGCTTTAAAGGTTCTCTCCATGCAAAACACCCCTGTAGTGCTTCATCCTAGCAGTATAAAGCTTGAAGGTTCCAGAATTTGAGCCTGTGGCATTTATGCTTATCGATGACGTCTGGGACAACCAGGTGCCTCTCATGACAGTGACTGGCCACTCCCACTGCAACAGAGGGGGCATGCCAGGCCACAGCAACCCCCTTCATTGCAATGAAATAGTGGCTGTGCTGAAGTAATTATGGCAGTCGCCTGGAGCTCACAGGTGAATGGAGAATGAGCTCGCATCCTCCATAGCTTGATCTCGGTACCAATACTTTTCATGCAGTGGTAGTAGGTCGGATCCTCTGCAGAGGAAATAGGTAAGTATGTTTTTTTTACATGGTCAAATCCTTTAGAATCAGTTTATGCATCACTAAGTATATCACCTATGAGGAATAATATTGATACATAGGAAAAGGCATAATTAAAACATAACAAGTTAATATAACAACCAGTTTAGAGAAATGAACTTCAAGGGATTGACCATCAAATTAAAAAACAAAAGGGTGGTCACCTTTTCTCCCCCATAGCTGATCTCTCTCTGGTGATCAGCAACTCACCCAATCGCTGGAACTATTTGGGAGTTCTGTGACGTTACATTCTGCACTAGCCAGAAAAGAATGATGGAAGTTCTTTCTCATTACAGAATTTGGATATGAATGAGCAGAAAGGGTTTGGAGGTTTAATCCAGGGTTCCAGGGGGCAATCAAGTGCTTAAAAGATGTGTTGAATTTATTGTATATATGTAGAAATAAATTAAGGCAACAGGGTTTGCCTTTTTATTTTCTTGAAGATGTTTTATCTTAAAACGACTTAAATAGAGACGGGGGCTGACACACCTATTACCTCTATACTATTTATGGTAAACAGAGGATGTAGATTGAAGATACCAGTAATTGCCATTAGATTACTGTGCAAGTTATCCTGAATTGAGAAATCAAAACTGCCAGTTGCCTTGATTAATCCCATTAGCTATGCCACGTAACAAGTTCAGGTGGAGTTCTGACAGCAGGGAACCAGGGTCTCATTGCAAGCAAGATGGGCACCAGACACTACTACCCAGAACCCATGACTCGACCTGAAGGCATGGAATCTAAGGGCAAGGACTAGACTAGATCCCCCCACAAGTGAGGACAGACTAGGCTGTGGCTAGGCTACATAGGAAGCTCCAGGTTGTGCCCCGAGGAATCGAGGGTCTGAGTAGGCAAGAAATGAGCCCCTGGTCCAGATGGCCCAGCAGGGAGGTGAGCCGAGGCATGGTCAGATGAAGCTGAGGACGAGCTGTTGTCAAGTCCGTATACAAGAGACGTGGGTTGGCATCAGAGGTTCAAAAAAGGAGAACCAAAGCCAAAAGTCAAAGATCAGGCAAAGGTAACAGATAAGACATCCTAGGAATATTTTCTATTGCCATCTTGGTGCCCTGGTTTCCTGACTATCCTGTTTTTTTTTCCTTGGCCCCAGGGCATCCCGATTTGAATGCCCCACTATGTGAACCCCCCCCAGCTCGCACATACCAACTCACCTTTCCCCGATCTTATGGTGCATTGGTGTGCTCAAATCAGAGCCGTTTTCCGTGCATATGTAATGTTTGGGAAATGGCTCTGTTTATGTCAATCGCGTATGAAAGCAGGTGCAACCCTCCTGCTCTTATTCTGTCTGAATAGCTGGGGCAGGAGTGTGGACACGGCCCAAAGATGTGGGGATGTGGCCACTAAGGGATCTAGGAAGAGGGTATGTTTTGCAGCGACCCTGGGGCAAAGTGGGGCATCCCTATCTGGGAGGCCCCGGGGGAAGGCCAGCAGCTGGCCCTGGAATCTTTTAGAATGCAGGGCCAGTCATGCAGGGTTTTGTTCCACTTTAAAGGCACCTATGCAGAAGCAGCTGTCCACACACAAAAGTTTAGGGAAGCGCACGAGGTGCCAAATTTTTCCCTCGTGGGCTTTGCGCAGAGGTTTGCACGCCATCTCTGGTGACCCCATGGTGACACCATGACCTGGATGAATGACAACCTTTATAAATTTTAGCATGACATGATATCTAGTTAGCTTTTTAAGACAGAATGTTTTTGGCCCTGGGAGTACTTCGAGCAACATGCGTATTTGAAAATTCTGAGTAAATATTTTTCTAGATGAAATAGTGAAAGCCTTTTAAAGAGGAACATTGGGGGAGGTTTTACTTCGGGCACTTTTTAATCACCTCGCCAGGGCATCCATCTTCTGGGTCCATCGAATTCAGGGCAATCTCACGATGGGCAGTGTCATCTTGCATCCCATCAGGTACTGAGTGTGGCCCCTGATCTTGCACCTGTGCAGTGCCTATCAATAGGATGCAATGGAGCCACCCAAAATCCGCCGAGACTTTGCTGAGCGGCGTGGGACTTTGAAGCCATGCTGTCATTCACAGATGGATAAGCCAGCGGAGGTCAGAGGATCAGGCCCCAAAGCAGCTGGATGCCGCCACAGCAATTTCCAAAAGGGCCAGTGGGATGAGGAATCGGCCCCTTTTTATTTTAGGTCCGATTTCTTTTTAACTTTTTCAGCACAGCAAAGGTGATTTGAGCAGTGGGTCCTGCCAGTTAGGCAACATTGAATATCTAAAGGAGACATTGAACCAAATTGCTGTGATAATCCAATTCCTAAGCGGCTTTCAAGAGACGCATGTGACCAGACAATGACAGGGCTGATCTATAAATGTGCCATCTTTTCAGAGAAACATATCTGATCAATGTAACAAGGTTTGTGTGAAGGAACATCCAGCATAATATAGGGAGGCGACATCCCAAGACTTGACAAGGATCATTAGAGTTTATCTATGGTAACAGGCAGCTAATAAACCGGCCTTTGCTGAATCATCGGGAAATATTAACTTTATTTGATGTGCTCATCACTGACATCTTGGGCAATGGAAAATAATAACAGGGGTCATGAAATTAAAAGTTTATTTCTTTTTTTCATGGACAATTTCATCATGTTTGTGCAAAGTCACATCATCTATTTGTCACTGGTTCTTTAAACTGGCAGATTACTGAAAGAAACATAATGTGCTCTGTACATTCAAGTTGGAGAGTCTCAATAAACTTAGGCCCTTATTTAACAAGGGATAGCGCCAGGTAGCGAACGGTGAGCGGCCGGTAATGACGCTCACCGCCACGAGAACGCCGGCTCCCCTCCGCAATCACACATTTATCAAGCCGATCCTGCTTAGCGACTGACAGAGCGCCAGATAGCGAATCATTCATCATTATTCCAGCCTCACCCCACAGCGCCAGCGAGCAACCTTGAACAGCGACAGGTATGACCTCTCGCTACCTGGCGCTCTCCAATGCATTTCAATGGAGCAATCTTTAAATATTCATAATTAATTGCTATTAATGTTTTTTTTTTTTTTTTTTTTTTAAATGTCAAAAATTCTGTGACCACTTCTGCAATGTTAGATATTTTTTTTAAGGTAAAAAAAAAAAAAAATGTGCAGAATTGATATTACAGGTCTGATATTAATGTATTCATATTACAAAATCTTTTGAAAAACATGTTTTTTTTTTTACAAAAAATATGGTTGTTTGGGGGTTAAAAAACTACTTTTAACCCATCGCCGCCAGCGCTCTGGGGTTTAAACAAGCATTTCACAGCGCGCGAATTTTTTGAGCGTGATTTGTTAATGAATATGCTGGGAGCCGTTCGCTATGGCCATTCGCTGTCATGCGCTCCCATACAGCGCAGAACCTGTCAAACAGCGACTCCTAACCCCGTATTCAACATTACCGCACACCGACGGGGTCGCTGTCAACAGCCGAACAACGGCCAAGCACAGCGAATACTAGCGTGCGCTGTGAAAATAACGCTACTGTCGCTCATCTGTCGCTACCTGGCGCTATTAATGAATCGGCCTCTTAGGGGTTTATTCATCAAGGTCTAGCGCCAGGTAGTGCTTCGTAACGGCAGACAGCGTCTGGTGAATGCTGGGTGCTGTGTCGCTCTTGTGAGCGACTCAACACCATGTAGCGTCTGATTCATCATTACAGGTGGCTCAGAGTATAGCGCCGGCGCACTAGCTTCCAGTGCACCAGGTCTTACCTGTCGCTACCTGTCACTCTCCCATACATTTCAATGGACGCTCCTTCTAATCTCTTTACTGATCCTATTTTTTTCTTTCCTCTCAAATAATTTTTTCAACTCTCCTGGCCTGGATTAAATTGTTTTTGGAAAAAAAATAATAATTTACATTTTTATGCAGAACTGCATTTACAGGTCTGGCACTAAAGTGTTAATGTCACAGTGTTATAACAATGTCATTCCATGGGTTGCGCTCTGTTACTGGTTGATATTTGTTCAAAAACAGTCTTTAATCACATAGCGTATGGCGCTCTGTGCTATAGCGACCAAATTTAGAGCGCCGACGCTGTGTGTATATTTTTGATAATTATGATGGTGTAGAGTGCCGAGAGTCGGTAGCTGTCGCTACTTTTCGCTTCCTGCAGCGCGGTACTAGTGTTACAGCGCCCAACATACATCACATTCATCAATGCTGGCCATGTTGATAGAGCGACCGAGATGCTCTGTTACAGCGTCTGATACCCGCTTACAGCATCTACTAGCGTTCGCTTTAAGCGCCACTATACAGGCGCTCATCTGCCGATACCTGCCGTTAGTAATGAATCAGCCTCTTAGAAGTGCGAAAGCCCTTTCCAATGAAGGGGTTTATTTAAGAAGCGCTAAGGCCACATTGTGCCAGACGAGTATCAGGTGAATGTCAGGCCCCAGTGCAAAAAGTTTATTTATCAAGTCAAAAATCCAGAACACCTCTGATAATGCCAGGTAGTGTCCCATCTATCAACAGCAGTGGAGATGGGGTGAGTGCGGGGCCAGATAGGAGCAGGTGCTCACCCTGCACTGTGTGGCCTTATCCCATACATTTCAATGGGCTGGGGTGGTTATACAGTAATTAGAGATGAGCGAACTTCTTGAAAGTTCGAATGTTCGATTCCCCAAGAAATTCGGGTTCGCCCGAATCGAACTTTCACGAATCGCTCATCTGAAAAAAAAAATGCCGGCATGGTGGGAGCAGGCAGGCCGGCTACGCCTGTCAGCGGGCCGCCGCCGGCCCGCTGACAGCGTAGCCGGCCTGCCCGCTCCCACCATGCCGGCATTTTTTTTTTCAGATGAGCGATTCGTGAAAGTTCGATTCGATTGGCACAAACCAAAAAAGATTCGGGTTCGTGGCGAATCGAATTTTCACTGAAATTCGGAGCGAATTCTGGTTCGTCCGAACCGGTTCGCTCATCCCTAGTTATAATTATTTAGGTATTTTATAATAATTTTTTAAATGTTTAGGGGGGCTGGTGCATGTGCCACAGGATCCCTGGGCTGCTTGGGATTATTTTTGGATGCATTTTTAGCACTTTTGTGTTGCGCTGCGATTTGGGCCGTGAGAAAGCTGTGTCGTGTCTTTCAAGTGTCCCCAATGCAATTCCCATCTAAAAACAAAAACTATGACCCTAAAAAAATAAAAATTAAGATTCCAACAGGTGCTGTGTGCCTTGGAATTCCGTTTTTTGAGCGTCTCTAGGGGCGTCTCTGTAATTTTTTCCGAAATACTTTCAACTTGCGGTGCTCCTGGCCGGCACTAGGTGTCACTAGCGCATAGGCATATAAAAGCCGTACGCTGCGAACACTGGCTGGTCGGGAGTGCTACAGCTGGCAGCACCGGCAGCCTGAAGCACCTTTTACAATGAATAAGCCTCCCCATCTACACTCTATGTGTTTCTGGAGAGGTTAGCAAGCGGGTCATGCTAAAAATCTGGTGAAGCAAGTTTATCTTTGGGTGTGTGGTGCATGTGCGGGCTCTCATCCAATGAAAGTCGCCTGCTGGGACTACGTCATTTGGCAGGCGGCTCTCATAGTCTACAATGGGGAGCACGTGCTGCCACATCCCCCGCATCCCTGGTGTCATGCACGGCTTCCACGGCAGCCATTCTGATAGCCTGGAGCTCCCCATTCCAATCAATGGAACCTAGAAGAGTGCGTTTTTATGGGTGAACATGGGGGTTTCACACAGCTGTGCATCCAAGGATGCCCCATGGGCACGGACCAAAACCTAGGAAAGTCTAATTCCTGGGTTTGGTACCGCTTTAAGGCAAAGAGGCTTTGAGAGACTTTTCCGACTACCCAAATCAGGATGCCCTAAGGATAATTATATAAAGTCATCTATAGGTGTTTCATCCACTTTTAGATACCGGGGCTGCAGAAGTACGAGTAAGTGGGGAGCTTTGTGACCCATGGCAACTCTGATCCTAGATCTGATAACAAAGTTCTCGAAAGGTGAGAACTGAGTCAAAATTGATTATAGATTGATTTATACAATTGGCTGAGGACATCCCAATTTTTCTTTAGCAACCAAGCCCCGAATTTGGGATGTCTTGCTAATTAAAATACAAAGGAAAGCCAACACATTGGATTTTTGTATACTACAACCTGACCACGTGTAGTGCCTATGGCAGCCTAAAATCCAAATACGGCTCTGTCTGCTCTGTGCTCTCACTCTCCTCTCACACCCCATGTGATTGCCAGTGGCCAATGGGGTTTCCACCCGGAGAACCCTACTGGTCTGCTGGCAGCTGTCAGTGGCAGTGGAATGCAGAAAGGTGAGTAATTTTCCCCCTCTTTTGTTTTCTTTTGCATTTCAACCATTGGGGCATCCCAAATCAGGATTCCCAGGAGTAATTGCACAAAGTGACCTACAATCATTTTCTACTATAGGTCAACTGGAAATTTAGAGCAGCCTAATTAGTGGACCTTTAACTATAACCCTCTTGATTACTTATGTTTCCATATATTTTACAATGTTTTATATGTATTATCTTTAGTGTTTTTTTAGGCTCTGCTGCTAAATCTTACCAAATAATTAACAAATGATCCTGAGCACTGATAGTAAATTTCATTCAGCCCCTATTAGTTTGTATTAGTTTCAAATGCCAAGGAAATGGTTGCAAATAAGTGAATTATCCGAGAATATCAATTTTCATATACTGTAAACTCCTGTAATTGAATCCCTGACTTTTTGCTCATAAAGTTTAAAGGGAAATCATAATCAAGATACATGTTTAATGTCACATAACATTTGTTATTTTAATTGTAAAGATTCACTTTGAATTGTGTTGTTTTATGACGGGCTGTCAGAATGCATTTGTGCTCTGTACTATATTCAGAGGAGGATATGCCTGTATAGGCCATTTCTTATAACAATGCACAGGAAATAAATGGACTCCAGAATCCATAATTCCCAGAGCTAAAGGTAATAAGGGCCCACAGGTTGTCCTCCCTTTAGAGCACTGGTCCTCAGCCTGTGGCCTGGGTGCCAAATGAGGCTCGTGACCCCTTGTGTGGTTCGAGGCCTAGCTGGCATTATTGTGTTGGGCAGGTGGACAAACATAGTAGCTTACGTAGATTTGAAATTTCTGGCACAATTCCCAGATTCCCCTTGAGTGTTGTGCTGGAGGCTGCAGAAAAGCCAATGCATATGCTGTATAACCTTTGGAAGATAGAGGATCTGATTCTATGGGGTAAGGGGGATTTGCACAGTGGCCAATGGGCCTTATTTAAAGCATACCAACAGTCAAAAATGAATTAAGTCAGACCAACACAACAAACAGGTCTCATATGCATCCCTCACCGGGGCAATTTAGATTGCTGCACGGGAAAAATAATTTACCTTTTTCTAATGCCTACTGGGTTAAATTTTAAAAACAAGATGGCTGCTCATGGGCTTGCAGGCCACCTGTAAACAGGAAGTCATCTGAGCTTCCTGTTACTGTGCATTTCAGTTATGTCAGTTGGGAGAAGAAGCTCCAAAATGGCCGCTACCTTTCTTTTCCAACTTTGCCAGGCTGTTGGTCCAGTTTAAGAAGCGCTAATTCCACGTAGTACCATGTAGTGTCAGGTGAACGCCGGGTGGAGTATGTGAAAACCATATATATGAAAGTCAAACTGGTGAGCGCCTCTAATAGCATCATGTAGCGTCACATGTATTACTAGCGGAGGCTCAATGTAAAGCCAGTGCTGTATGTTCAGCAGCGCCATGTAGCACCTGTCGTTTAGTTGCGTTTTCCCATACACTTCAATGGCCTTTAATTTGTGTATAAATAGTTTGGATCCACTTTTTGCCACTATTTTATCATATGATGATTGTTTTGGCTCTCCTGGCCACCAAGCAAAGACTTATATTGTCATGTATTTCTTTTTTTTTATTCTTGTCAGAATTGTATGTGCAGGTCGGCCATTGCAGTGTCAGTGTTACAGCATATAAACAATGTCATTCCATGTGTTTTCACTCTGGTGCTGGTGTATATGTGTTTGGAAACAGAATTTTTTTATATTGCATCCAGCGATCATCGCTAGAGCACACAGTTTTAGAGCGCCAATGCTGGCTTTGTGGTTTTTTTTTTTAAATATGGGCTTCAGCATCGAGCATCAGACGCACTTAGCTGGCGCTACCTATCGTTCGCTGCAGCGTTGTTCTGCTGTTTTATGTAGTGTCGCCTTGGGTGGCTTTTCCCCGGGGAACTGCATATGCATTGCATATGCTTCTACAGCGCCCTCCAGACATCACATTTATCAATGCTGGACAGGATAGTACAGCGTCACCTGTCAAGCACCCAAATTACGCTATAGCGGCAGACACCTGTTTGCAGTGTACTCCTGCCGACGTTCTAAGTACCGCTACAGACGCGCAAATTGCAATACGTGGCACTAGTTTTAAATCAGCCTTCACATCTTCACGCTGAATGTGGTGATAAATGTGGCTCCCAAGGTAAGAAAGGTTGGGGACCCCTGCTCTAGAGCATGGGTTCCCAACATTTATTCATTGAGTACCACTTGGGGCGGTCTGTATGGGTTGTGAGTAACCCAAAATTGTGTGATAAACACACGGAAACCACAATTTAAAGGGAAAAAAAGGGATTTTAACTATCCTGGGTTTTCTTCCTTGTGCCGGGACATCCCGATTTGGGATTCCCAGTTGTGTGAAACTCCTCAAATCACTCAGTAAAACTCAACTCTTCCCAGTTCAATGGTACATGCAAGGGCTCTCACCCAATTAGAACCGTTTGCCGTGCATATTATGGGGTTTATCTAAGGCTTACGCTTAATTAACGCTTAAGAAAGGCCACGTAGTGCCGGGTAGTGACAGATGTCAGGTCCTAGTGAAAAAGGTGTATTCATCAAGTCAAAAATCCAGGGCGCCTGTGATAGTTCCGGGCAGTGCCTCCCATCTATCATCAGCGCCGGAGACGGGATGAGTGACGGCGCTGAGTTCCCTACAGTGCCAGATAGGACCAGATGCTCACACTACACTCTGTGACCTTGTCTCATACATTTCAATGGGCTTGAATGGTTACCATTATTTAGGCATTTTATAATATTTTTTAATTTTTTGGGAGGTTTGGTGCATGTGCCATGAAATCCCAGGGCTGTTAGGGATTATTTTTGGATGCATTTTTCACACTTTTGTCTTGCACTGCAAACTTGTGATTTGGACCTTGAAAAAGCTGTGTCATGTCTTTCAAGTGTCCCCAATGCAATTCCCATTCCCCCCCAAAAAAAACTTCCCTGACCCTAAAAAAATAAAAATGGAGAATACAAAAGATGCTGTGTGCCTGGAATTTCATTTTTGAGTTCCTATGCGAGCGCTATATATTTGTTTCTTAAATTCTTACAACGTGTGGCGCTCCTGGCCGATGCTAGGTTTTGCTAGCGCATAGGCATATAAATGCTGTGCGCTGCGAACACTGCCTGGCCAGGAGCGCTACATCTGATAGCACAGACAGACAGAAGTCGGCGTTGCGCTGCCACCCGCACCTTTTATAATAAATTACCCTCCCTATGTTCAGCAAATGGCTCTGTTTACGCCAACCGGGAGAGAGGAGGGCCGCATCCACAGCATCGGGTGTACTCCCATTCAGGTAGGCTAGGGACAGGAACGCGCACACAGCCCAAAGGTGTGGAGATGCGAATGCCTGCTGTTTACATCAGTGAGGGAACCAGGAAGGAGGTGAGTTTTGTGGTACCCCTGGGGTTTTCACACAGTGAGGCATCCCGATTTGGGATGACCCGGGGGGGAAGTTTGCACACATTTATATTTATATTTTGACATTAGGGTTGAATTATGAAGCTCAACTCTGCCAGTATCCATTAGTTTCTATCAGTTTACCCCAGCTTAAGCTGTATTTAAAGGTGATGTTTAGGTGAAACAATACACACTATAATCACCTATAGTCCCGCACAGCTCATTGGCCCTATTCCAAAAGTTTAAATCATTCCTCTGATAGAGACCCAAGCTACCCCCGCTCATGACCAGTGCCCATAGTTGCCTTAATGTCTCCTCACTGTCTCCACGCAACATTCTCAGTAACTAGCCAAAACCCGATCTCTTTATTTCAATGGAGGGGGCATGCTGAGGGCTGGCATGCCTGCTGCATTGGCGTGGCTAGTCACTGTGTGTGTTTGTTTCAGCTGACATCCTAGAGACAGTGGCGTCGCCGGAAGCCAGGGCGGGGGCAGCAGGTGCGAGACTCATGTAAGTATACTTTTTTGTTCACTTTTTTAAATTTTTACATATATCTTACAATAGGACGCACTGACATCCCCCCACTTTTGGGGGACAAATAGTGCATCTTATAGGGCCAAAAATACAGTAGATTGTTGATGGCGGAAAGTGGTGGAAAATGATTTAGCTTAAACTAGCAGAAACTGGCGGCCACTGTAAATGAGGCCCAAGATCTTTGCATACAATCTAATAGACACCAAAAACTATAATGGTATTAAAATATGTAGAAACAACCTACCCCCCTCCCACACACACAACAGTTTATACATTCCTTACCCCAAGACAACTTCTATCCCCACCTTGGATTTATTTAGCTGCATGTGAAGAGCCGGTTCTAAGACACCACTTCTCCTTAGTTCTGAGAACCAGACACAATTTTAACATGACAGTGAAATCATTACTATCAATATAGTGCACCACAGTCTCCGGAGCTGTGTACAAGGCCAAATCTAAGACAGCAGCTCATACTAATCTGGACAGATTGACGGAGCTGCTAGAACTGTGCACACCAGGGAGCCCAGGACAGAGGCTTCCCTTGATGATGGGGGCCCCAAATAGGGTACTGAGTTCAGAGGCTACTGGAAGACTCCCCAGTGGGCCATTCTAGGTCTGCTTTTAAATCATATTGTGTTTCCAACCTAATAACTGTCTATAGGTGTAGCTAACCAAAGTGTTTGACTCCATCATTTTACAAAACTCTACTTTACGTGCTTTACAAATTAAACAATTCTTATTTCATGTATTGGCTTGTTGCTTATGCAGCCTCGTGCTGCTTGTATTGAGTATGTAAATGAATTATTGTGCTAGGAAAACAAATACAGTACACACAAAGTCACTTTCTCCAAGTATCTGGAGAAAAAGTGACAAACGTGTCCAAGAGATTTTCAGTCCCCTACCAAAGATCAAAATCATTTTCATTTAAGTGTGTAATACATCCTCTGAGATGTCATTACTTCATAGAACAATTGTTTAAAAAGTCTTCCTTAAAATGCAGGTTCAACTTATTGTGCTAAGGGGCTTCATCAATATCCGCACAGCCGTGCAGGCAGCTAGGAGGCCAGTCCATTAATGAAATGTTAATGACTGAATTAGACCTGGGATCACTGATGTGGGATGAACCGCTGTGAGTCCATTAGCATCAGACGAGCCTGCTGGGGAGTGAGTAAACACAAAGCCAAATGAAAAGCTGATTGTGAGAGGTCTGTCAAGTGGATGTCAAGTAGGTGCTTTATACATTTCAAAATGTGAACTAAATAGCCTACATTGGTGTCATATCTAAACAATTTTCCTAAAGCATTTGAATACCTCTGTTGACTACCTATTATTCTGTTAGTCTAGTTTAGTTCCTTGGCTGCCTATCAACTGGACAGAAAAGTCATGGGTATCACTGGTAGGGATGAGCGAATCGGTTCTAACGAACCTGAATTCGCTCCGAATTTCAGGGAAAATTCGATTCAGCGTGAACCCGAATTTTTAGTGGTTCGTGCTGACCGAATTTTCCCTGAAATAAAAATAAAAATGCCGGCATAGTGGGAGCGGGGAGACCGGCTGCGCTCCCCGCTCCCACCATGCCGGCATTTTTTTTTTTCAGCAAACACTTACCGACATGGTGGGAGCGAGGAGGCCGGCTGCGCTGTCAGCTGTCATCAGAGGACGCGTCATCAGAGGAGAGGACGCGTCATCAGAGGAAGCTGCTTCCTCTGATGACGTGTCCTCTGATGACAGCTGACAGCGCAGCCGGCCTCCTCGCTGCCACCATGCCGGTAAGTGTTTGCTGAAAAAAAAAAATGCCGGCATGGTGGGAGCGGGGAGGCCGGCTGTGCTGTCAGCGGGCGGCGGAAGCCGGCTTCCGCCGCCCGCTGACAGCGCAGCCGGCCTCCCCGTTCTTCAGCGAGTACTTCAGCTAACGCATATTGCAAAGAAGAGGGGAACGCAGGCTTTACTTCTGTCTCTTGACATAAGAAAAGCGTTTGACTCCGTTTCCTGGGAATATCTCTTTTTCTTGCTAAAGAAATGGGGGTTTGGCCCGAGGATCCTGGGGATACTGCGGACCATCTATGCTAATCCTATTGCTTGTATCAAATATAATGGTTCTTGATCTAACATCTTCCCCTTATCTAGAGGTACAAGACAAGGCTTTCCATTGTCTCCTCTCCTGTTCGCCCTGGTGATGGAGCCCTTAGCGCAGACTATCAGAGACTCAGTGGACATCTCGGGGATCGAGGTGGGGGGACGTCATCACAAGCTATGTTTATTTGCAGATGATGTGCTGTCGTTGGTTACTAACCCCCTTGTATCCCTCCCTAATTTAACAAAGACCTTGAATGAGTTTGCAGCTGTGTCGGGACTGCAGGTTAATACTGCTAAGTCTAAAGCACTGAATATAAATGTCCCAAAGGCCGTTTGGGCCCAGCTGCGGGCGTCATTTGACTTCCAATGGGAAAGTAAACTTAAATACTTGGGGGTTACCTTAACCAATGATTATGAATCTTTGTTTATTGCCAACTACATTCCCTTGTGCCAACATCTGCAAGCATTGCTGAAGAAATGGAAAGATTGCAATTTATCTTGGCTTGGTAGAATAGCTGCGGTCAAGATTACCCTATTACCTACATTTTTGTACCTCGCTAGGACCTTACTGGTAAAGATCCCTCCGAGTTATTTAAAAATTCTCCAAAATAAAATTTTTGATTTTATCTGGGTGTGCAAGAGACCTAGAGTAGCGATGCAAACCATGCTTAGGCCTAAGTCTCTGGGTGGGTTGGGAGTTCCTCACCTTAAGAGATACTATCAGGCAGCCCAGATAGCACAAATACTTTCATACCATGCTATTACTGATGTCCCTATCTGGGTCTCGATAGAGTCTGATATATGTAGCCCCTTGGTAATTGACAATATTTTATGGATCACCTCAAAATTTAGGAAACTGGATCACAATTCGATTATGGCCCACCGGTTATGGGACGACCTCAAGTTTTCGGCTAGTCTCGCTTCGCCCCATTTACCTCTGGTTTCCATATGGGATAATCCAATGTTTCCCCCGGCCTTTACCAACCCTGGTAGGCTTCGTAAGTGGAGGGAAGGGGGAGCATCGAGACTGATTGAGTTAATTCAGGGCACTTCTATGGCCACGTTTCCGCAGCTTAAGGAAAGGTTTCACCTTGACTCGAAGGACCATTTTAGTTACTTGCAGATTGTGCATTTTGTTCGATCATTAAGTAAGACGGGAGCTGGACTGGATGAACTTACTTTCTGTGAAATTAGATGTAGAGGGGACCCTAGAGGGAAGGGGGGAGTGTCCGAAATTTACAATCAGCTATGTAAGCGCTTGGATTGCGTCAGTTTATCCTATAGAGGAAGGTGGGAACGGGATCTCCAAGCACCTAGAGATGAGCGCGTATGGCTGCAGATGTGGGCTAACTCCTTTGGCGTAGCGGCCCCAGTTATGGCTATTATAGCAAATATTAAGCTCATTACAAGATGGTACTTAGTTCCCGAACGAGTGGGACATTTTGCAGTTGGTGCTCAGAAATGTTGCTTTAGAGGGTGTGCTGAGACAGGATCGTATCGTCATAATTGATGGGACTGTCCTATAGTGAAATTTTTTTGGACTAAAATATTTGAGTTCCTGAGCTCAGTAGTGGGCAGACATCTGGAACCTGATCCCTGGGTGGCTCTTCTTTGTAGTCCGGTTAATCATTGCTCAAAAGCACAAAAGATCCTTATATATCACATCGTGTCTGGAGCAAAATCAATAATCGCTAGAGCCTGGAGATCTCCGATTCTTAGCTTTATGGCGTTTAAAAATAAGGTAAATTCCATAATGGCGATAGAAAAATTATCCGCATTACATGGGGGTAGCCTGGAGGATTTCCGAGAAGTGTGGTCTCCTTGGGTCCAGAGATTCATGCCTCCTGACTTTGATTCTACCCTTCTGTCTACCTAAAGTTGCAGGCCACTTAGGTTTATACGAACCTTCCTCCCCCCCCTTTTTCTTTTTTTTTTTTATTTTTATTCCTCCCACCTTCTTTCCCTTCCCCTCTTTCCTCTCTTTGGGCTTCCCTCTTCCTAGGTTCCCATGCGCCAGTATTCTCGGCGAAAGTAGAATGACATGTTTTTTAGAAGATTACTAATAATTTGACAATGAATCTTAGCCTGATTATTAAGGCTTCTGTATTGGAAAATTTTATAGAATGAATGTTATGTTTCTGTAGTGAGACAATTTTATGGATAGCTAATGTTTTTTTTTTCTCTTTGGAGAGTACTGGAAAATACTTGTCAAAACTACTGTGTAGTGTTCATGCTAATTGTATCTTCCAAGAGATTATCTTTGCTATTGTACTGATTTTTGTATATTTTCAACCCTTTTTTTTTCTCAATAAAAAGCATTGAATAAGAAATTGTCTCCTGTGTACAAAGCAACTGTGGATAAATTGGGAGCAGCTGACCTGAGGTTACACTATACCTCCAGTGCAGCACATGGGGTGCAGAGGGGGCGAAAAGCCTCCATACAGCTAGACCTCTCTCCAACATGTGCTTGAACAAATCAAAAAGATACAAAAGTGAAAGATGGCAGCCACTCAGATCTTTCGGAAAAAAGGAGGGGTTGCAGCCACTCAGACCAATTTATAACTAAACTGGGAGGTGCACGTGAGCAGAGCAATTAGGATTTACAAGTCTTAAAGGAGCCACAGCACTCAACCCTGTTAGCTTGCAGCCAAACCTATAATCTGTCTCTAAATCTGGTAAAAAACAGAGGACTTGGTCCACACACATCTGCAGAAGTATGCTAAAGCTGCACCACCGAACGCCAAGGTATCTCTGTGTAGGTGCAGTCCTAAATCTAAACTCTGAGAGCTCCCTTTGGTACTTAAAATGCAATAGATAAATTGGGCCCTCAGATCTTTACTTCCCAAAGGGTGTACTGCATTGATACTGTAGCATTAGGTAGACAAATCTTAAAGAACACACAGTACTTAACCATATAAGCTAGCAACAAATCTTATAATCTGTCTCTAAAATCTTTTTAAAATGCGACAGGGCCTTTGTTGTAGGTACAGTCCTAACTCTACGGGGACCCCCTTTGGGAAGCCCACTGAGCCCAGTGCCAAATTGAAGAGGGGCGAACCAGAGTTTTTGCTTTAGAGCCTCCACCACATGTTGACAAGGGCATCCATTGATCTACAGTTATTTTCAGAGGTCCTTCAGTAGACGTTTTCCCAGGGGCCTCCCCCACACTTAATCCTCTCCTGACTGCACCAGAAAATTTCGAGCAACTGATAACCCTCATAGACTTTGCAGCTGAAATACCTGCAGAAATAAAGCTAATAAATTTAAAATCATGTCAAAAGGTTACGCATTCTGTAACTATGGAAATTTACAACAAATAATAATGTGTAAAATATAAATAAGACTAAGGGATTAAATGCCGTTGACCCTTGTTTGTTTGAAATGCCAAAATGTGTAGTTAATTTCTAGTCCTCAAGAACAGTAACATGCTTATGTCAAATTATCCAAGCAGCCTGCACTTAAGCATCGTCCAAAGTTTTTAAAGAACACGGAATTTACTATTTATCGTGTCAACGCTTCAACTCGCTTGACTTTTGCCGTGAATTGTTATTTGCAAACATTGTCATGTTGCTGATATTGAAGTCATATTTTAGCTCTGTCATACTAATGAGCCCTAATGGGGAGAACCAGACCAGCCAATGTATTTATTAAATATATATATGGACAGAATGTACTTTTACACTGCAGACGGGACTAATGTCAGAAAACCAAAAGGTTTATACAACTGAGAATAATGAATAATAACATAATAAATTCTATGATAGACCAAGGGACATATTTTAATAAATGATTAACAAGGATATTTAGCAAAGTTGTACACAAATCAAAAACTGGCCAGGAGGCACTCCAATACTTTGCAACTTTTATTTTACTAAACTTTGGTTTTGAGATTTATGGGGGTTTTCACAATGGTAAAGGTTTTTTTAAGCATTAATTGTGCTTTACATTAAATGTGTGCTCCATTTAAAAAATTTCAGTTGCTAAAATTAGATTAAATCTTGGAAATGACAGTACCCTATGGGCTACCCCAAAAAATAAGTTGTATAACCAGGGCTGGATTAAGTGTGGTGGAGGCCCCTGGGCCCAATATCTGGTGAAGACCCCAGGTACAGTATTTTTTTTTCCTTTAAAATAATAGTCCAGCCATGTAACTGATTGGTGGTTGTCTGGCACCCACCTACTTACTGAAACATCAGATTGAGTCCCTTGTGCCACCCTTGTGCGGGTGAGTGCTGCTCGGGAACTTCTGCTTTGCCATTCTAGGTGGGGGGTAGTGTAGTCCCTGCATTGAGCTGTTAGCGGCTGTGCTTGGTGGCTAATGTGCAGTGAGTGGCCGCTGATTGACAGCTCAGCACCCACCCATCACTGTAGCGTTGCTGGTGATTACTTTGCTGCTCTAAACTCTCCATCCTACCCTGTGGTGGCTTTGGCTCCAGGTTTGCAAAAAACAAAAAAAGGCTTGTCTAGGTGCATGGGAGCCCCCACTGCCACCAATGGCTCTTGTGCCCCCTCATAATCCGGCTCTGGGTTTAACAAAAAGTCTTAGGGTGCTGTTATTTCTAAACTAATAAAGAGAAATAAATAACCTTATTATGTACGTCACCAGCAGAAATGCTAAAATTGGATCCAAAAAAGATGCAGGTTATACATCTTTGTGTTGAGTAAAAAAGCTCACTCAAAAACAGGTTGAAGAGCACACTTTACTTTACCCAAATTAAATTTTTCAACAGTACAGAGTTATTTCAGCTTTATGATAATTGCTGCTTCTTGACAGTATTCAGTGATTCCTAGAGATATCCAGTGATCGCATCTCGGACAATACAGTTACTAGTAGAGTTACTGTACAGTTACTGTAGCCAGAGGCATCACTAAATGTAGATGACCCCGGTTTAGACTGGGGCTAGACTAGACATTGGGGCTCCCAGCATGGCTCATGCAGTAAACCTTATCCTGATGCTTTAATGTTCCTGTCCAGGCTGGGCTGAAAAGAAATAAAAACTTGCCTCTTCTCCCTTAAGAGCTGCTCTGGTGATGTTCGGCACTGTAATACTCAGCGGAAGTCCAGTCCCCTGGCATCTATGTGGTGGCAGAGCCTTGTACGGGGGGGGGGGGGATAAAGTGGGAGGTGAGATTACACAACGTGTCCAATATATTTTGAATGGTGCAATCAGCTGGACCTGATCTCAGCATCAGAGTCGGGCATCCCCGGAGAAGCTGCAGTTGGGAAATGAAGCAATTAGAATACTAAAGCAGAAGTGAATGAACACAAATCTGAAAAATAGGGAGAAGGCACAACATTGGTGGGTCCCAGTTATGCCCCAAATTGCAGCTCCCTCCTTATCTTTTCATATCTCACTATATGAAAGTGAATTAGCTTCCTTGCTGATTTAGCTTGTTCCATGCTGTGCCTCTTCCATAGCAGCAGGCAATGTCCTCTCCCTATAACTGTAATATGGGGTATGAGGGGCCTAGCAAATGGTCATAAACAGTAACAGTGGCTCTAGTAGAAAACAGAAAAACTAGTATAAAGGGACCCCCTGCATACACAATGGCTTGTCACGCAGGGTAACCACCCTGCTCGCCTGTCCCTATTAATGTCTCGACTTTGTGTGACCCCCACCTTGACCTGACCATTCTTGTTGTATCTTAGACACTACTCAGCTTGACCAACAGCTTCATAATTGTTCTAGTACCTCTGCTAAGTCCTGGATATACTATTTGCTACTGAACCTTTGCTTCTGACCCCAACATTGACTTTTCTTTTGGAAACTCGTCTGCTGTCTTTGTTTGAATTGGCTACCAGAAACCAACAGTCTTAGATGGATGACTTGGGTTTTCATGCAGCTCCAGTCTATCCCCACCATCAGGGTCTCTAGTGAAGACAAGGTGCCCATACAGATTCCCCTAAGATACTGTTATGGCCAGGGTTGGTGCCAGGTTTATGTGGGCCCTTGGGAAAGATACATTTTAGGTGTGCCACTTTATAATGTGTGTCATGTCACATCATGTCAATGATGAGACCTCATGTGCCACTAATCGCCCTTGAGTCTTGATGTCTTCACTGCTGCCAATTGTCTTTCCTGGCTGCTGATCGCCTGCTGGTCGTTCTCACCTTCTCCACTGCCATCAATCACCTTCCAGTCCCCATTGCATTCTACTGAGGTTGATCAGACCTTGCTGCCTTTTCTGCTGGAGCTGAAGAGTCCACCATTGACCAAGATTGAAATGTCTTCTAATCACAATAACCCCTATACCCTCATCAATAGTGGCAACCTGGGACATGGAGAGCGTAGGGTAGTTCTCAGAGGTTTTACTATTGTCACAATTATTAGTTTGGTTGGGGGTGCTCTCCCATTTACTTTAATTTCTTAGTACTGTTTTTCTGTGTACTTTCCTACCTTGTGTCCTTTATATATGCTGCATATGAATTTGCACCTGATATATTTTATTCAACAGATTTTTAGGGTTGAAGTGGGTTATTATTGGGAGAGGTTTAATATTGATTATAGTTTGGGATGGGTTTATTATTATTGATTATGATTATGATTGATTTATCTTGCAGTTTTCATTTATATTATGTTTATGTTGTTGGAGTGTTATCAATTAATCTTGTACTAAATCGGGTATGATGACTATTGCGATGGGGGGACCAATTATTGTTTTTTTAATTGTCCTGTCCATGTTTTAGGTGTATGTTTTTAAGGACCAAATAAAATGATGTGTTCTATTTATATATTCATGGCTGTGTCACCAGTTCCTCTATTGAGATCAGTAGTTTTGTGTATTTATAATTATAACATTGATATAGCACACATTTTGAAAGATTTTGATTGTGCCACTATCTTTTTTTTTAAACTTGCCATTGCTTCTAATTGTTCTCTGTTCCTTAACACTTTTTTACCTGCCACCAATAGCCCTACATTTGACCTATGCTCCTGAGGTCGGCCATGAGCAGGTCTGCACATGGACCACTTAGCCCAGCAAGGCCCAACAGAGACTCACCCCAGCCTGAGGGCTCCTGAAGATGACAGGGGCCTCGGCATTGCCCAGGTATGCCCAGCCTGGGGTATGGCTGTCCCTAAGTTCTCGCATTTAACATAGATCACCTCCTCACTTGGAGCCTGACACTTTCCCCATAAATCTGCGTCTTAAACAGATCAATATACACATCTCTTGACTTGACAAAATAGAGTATTAGAAATCAGCCGGCATTTTTCAGATGACAGAAGATGATAACATTACGTGTTCCCAGTGTGTATTTATCACATGTTGATCCTGTATAACTTTCCAGATCTTATCGCTTCATTTCTATGCCCAAACAGATAATTCAATGTCATTTGTCATGTTGTTTGAAACATTCAATGATTTAATGTGACATGGAAAATTGGGAATAGTACAATGTTTCTGCAAACGGGATCATGGAAATGTACTTCTGGGAACAAATATTTGTCCTTGATAGATATTCTTTGGATTTAATGCATTTAATATATTCAACCTGCCCTGGAAACCTTTGAACGAGACAATATGTACAAGCTTGTAGTCAAGCACATGCAATTTGTTTGCTTTGTCACTTGGCGACCACATGGCTTTCATAAACAACGTCACCATTTGCAAAAAATCCAACTTTTTGAGGCAAGAAAGCTGTTTGGAATTTAGGAAAAAAAGTCTCCATTCATACAACTGCCAGTTTAAATATTCATTTGAAGCACCACAACATTTACTGGTCATTTTTCACAGGTTAATTTTAAAATATTGAACATTATATAATGCTTATTACAGGTTATATTTCAACCACTTTATCCAATAGCGGATTACTTAAATAAATGTACATTTACATTCATACAACAGGTACGGAAGAAGATGACGCTATAGGAACATACAATAATACCTGCTGGCAATTTAATGTACGGGTACAAGTAAAATAATAATAATAATAATTATTATTATGTCCCTAATGCAGGGCTCACTGATAATAGTGTTGAGGTGAGACTAATTTTTAGGACATAAAAAAGCCATTCACTTTTATTGTCTACATTGAAAATTTAGGTAGAAAAGGGTAGAAAATGAAAGTGAATGGCAGTTTTCTATCTTAAAAAAGGAGTGAGTTTTCTCGACCCCAATGTGAGGGGTCGGTTAGGTTAGTTTAGTATCCCCATAATCCTTGAACTTCTCTGGCACAGAGCAGGCAAGAAGCAGGTAGGTCCACTTTAATTGCCTTGCATTTCCTTAAAGTGAACCAAAAGCCACAGAGATTGCCCCAGGAATCTATAAGAGGCTGATTTATTAATAGCGCCAGGTAGCTACAGTTGAGCGACTGTAGCTGTATTTTCACAGCGCCTGCTAGTAGTCGCTGTGCTTGGCCGTTGTTCGGTTGTTGATAGCGACTCAGTCGGTGTGCAGTAATGTTGAATACAAGGTGATGAGTCGCTATTTGACAGGTTCCGCGCTGTATGGGAGCGCATGATAGCGAATGGCCATAGCGACCGGCTCCCACCATATACATTAACAAATCATGCTCCAAAAATTATCGTGCTGTGAAATGCATGTTTAAACCCCAGAGCGCTGGAGGCGATGGGTTAAAAGTAGTTTTTTAACCCCCAAACAACCATATTTTGGGAAACCAAAA
Source organism: Gastrophryne carolinensis (assembly GCA_027917425.1). Taxonomy (NCBI): domain Eukaryota; kingdom Metazoa; phylum Chordata; class Amphibia; order Anura; family Microhylidae; genus Gastrophryne; species Gastrophryne carolinensis. The sequence goes on along the minus strand of CM051240.1, from coordinate 203,054,985 downwards.
AAAACAAGTTTATAAAAACATTTTGGAATATGAATACATTAATATCAGACCTGTAATATCAATTCTGCACAATTTTTTTTTTTTTTTTCTTACCTTAAAAAAATATCTAACATGGCAGAAGTGGTAACAGAAATTTTCACATAAAAAAAAAAAAAAATATTAACAATTAATTATTAATATTTAAAGATTGTTCCATTGAAATGCATTGGAGAGCGCAAGGTAGCGAGAGGTCATACCTGTCGCTGTTCAAGGTCGCTCGCTGGCGCTGTGGGGTGAGGCTGGAATAATGATGAATGAATCGCTATCTGGCGCTAGCTCAGTAGCTAAGCAGGATCGGCTTGATAAATGTGTGATTGTGGTGGGGAGCCGGCGTTCTCGTGGTGGTGACCGTCATTACCGTTCGCTCACCAGTCGCTACCTGGTGCTATCCCTTGTTAAATAAGGGCCTAAGATTCCCGGGCGGATTGATTCCCTTCCCCCAGGTAGCCCATAAGCTCACCTTCTTACCCGGTCCAATGGCGCATGCGGGAGCAGCGGCCGCATCCCCTCTGTCCCTCTAGCAGGGCGCGTGGCCGCACCAGGCATTTGTGAATGGCCGGCGTGGGCACGCTCCCCAAGGGAAGCAGGGGATGTGGCCGCCAGTGCGCTCGGATCTGAGCACGCTGATTGGATGAGTGGGCGCGCATGCGTTGTGGGACCGGGAAGAGGTGAGTCTGTTCAGGCAACCTGGGGGGTTTCACATAGCGGGGCATCCCCGATCGGGGTGCTCCAGGGGAAAGGACCAAAACTCAGGATAGTCAAATTTTTGGTCCACTTTAAAAAAAATATTATTTTCTGCTGGAGAATTCAGGGTAAACAAAATTTCCTTGAATTGGACCAAAGCTAACCCATCTCTAGAGTCTAAAAGGCTCAAGACCGGGTTACACCTTGTCCAGGGGCATCTCGGGATGCCCCAATGTGTGTATTTTCCAGGATCACCCGTGAATTCACCATGGTTCCAAAAAAGAGAGCAGCAGGCACAGCCCAAATCAAGATCATGTGCCTGCTCCTAGGTCTGTGCCACACCAATAACTATAAATTACCACATAGGCACAAGAAAACCTTTCACAAATGGTCACAGCTCAAAATATATAGTAAAAATATAAATCTTTATTTTAGTGACTCTACTACATAAAAAAACAAATATAGACAATATTAAAAACAATTGCACCAATAGGTAGCCCTATTGCTCTGTTAAAAATAAATCAGAGACTTCACCACCTCCATACTGGGAATATCACATCAAAAACAAAACTAAATTCATAAAGTTACACATATCCTAGATACTACTCCTATTCAATACAGAAAAGAAACAATAAATATAAATGTGACAAAAAAAAAAAAATATATATATATATATTTTTATTGAAACAAATTGATGATAGCAGCTGAACTCTCCTAATATAAAGTGCAAAAGCATGAAGTGGCAGTGCAATACCAGTAATCAAGCTAAATATAAATTCACTTTGTGATCCTACAAAACTATGATTGAACAAAATACTATTCACCTATACCTAATATTTCTCACATATTTTTAAATGATACTACTAAAGTGCAATATACTTGGGAAGCAACATGAAAAATAACACAACTTAGGTCAAATAAATGAGCAAAAAGTATATGAGATACTTCCCCTATGGAAATCTGTATATCATCTGAGGGCTGGTGCAAAACAAATAACCTCACGCGCTCCGCCACCACCTGTGGCTTCTCAGAGGTGAATTCACCTTGGGAGTTGATCTCACAGCACATGCACCGGTCTTTGGTGACTTCCCTACTGCGCACACCTAGCTTAGCTGAATGGCTGCCAGTGGCTTCACACTGGCAGCCATTCAGCTAAGTAGAGTAGCAACAAGCTGGAGGCATCCAATTCATTCATTAAGAATAGATTGTGGGGCGTTAAAGAGGACATCCAATCAAAATAGACTGGATCTCCTCTTTATTATGCAGCAGCTGTGCATCCGTGATCCATAAACCAGAGGACGGGGCTGCCAATACTCAGGCTGTCTGTGCACGAGCAGCCTATCTGTCTAACCGGTGGCCTGCACAGTACTAGGTCTATGGCCGCTGTACAAGGATCCCAGCAGAGGTCAGTATACAGCTGCTGCATAAAAAAGAGGAATTAATATGCACTGCAATCTATCCCGACTGGATGAGAGCATGCACATGAAATGTGGAAGTTTAGACCCCAGGGGTTTCACACACACCCCAAACCTGGATGCCCATGTAATTCGGACCAAAACCAGATACTTAAAATTTCTGGGTTTTGTTCCACTACAAAGTGGATCAAAACCCCTTTTGTTTGGCCCTGAGGCATCACGATTTGCATCTCACCAATTGGCACTAAGATTCAACTTTCCCAGGGCACATTCAGATAGGATGGGGGTGAGAGCACACCTCAGATTAAAGGAAAGCCAGAGATGTGGCCAGTGGGCTTGTCATGTTGACCGGAACATTCGAGATCAGCCAGTTGGCAATCTCAAATCTGCCAGCTGGACCTGGCTACAGCACAGGAAAAGGCAGCTTTAAAAAAAAAAAAAGGAGCCACTGAGTTTTTGGCATTGACACAGATTTTGGTCCATTTTAAAGCAGGAGTCCAGTAAAAAAAAAAAAACAACCCCCCCTGCCCTGTAACCCTCTCCTGGTGCTGAGACAAGACAGGGGGGGGTTACAAAGAAAAAAAAAAACTTACCCCAGATCCATCGCTGTTCTCCAGGGCACGGGTGGCAGTCGCACAGAAACATGGACCCGGGGGATGCCACTTTGTGTTATTCTTTGTGGCTGTGTCTTCCGGCTCCGTGCGTGGGGATGCCACTTTGTGTTTTTCTTTGTGGCTGTGCTTCCCAGCTCCGTGCGTGGGGATGCCGCTTTGTGAAATTTTCAGCAGCGGTCACACAGAAACGGGAGCACTGCATTAGACCGCGACTGAGGTAAGAATTTTTTTTATTTGTAACCCCTCCCATTCTGCCTCAGCATCAAGATGGTGGCAGGGCTGGGAGGTTGTTTTTACACTGTAATTACACAGAACTGTGTACAGTACTTCAATGGATTGACGACCCATTTAAAAAAACTAAATGGTACTCACCCCACAGCTGATCACTAGATCACATCCTGTACTGTCTGGGCCCATACAGCATTTGGGGCTGACATCTGTCACAGAAGCGCTGCCATGCTCTTTCCATTCATTGCAAAGGAGGGGGTGGGCCAAAGTCTGACACGCCCCCTCCACTGGGGTGGCAGCCAGGGCTGGCTCCAGGTTCATGTGGGCCCTTGGGCGGCATGGTCTCAGTGGGCCCCTTTGTGGTGAAGAGTCGCGTCACATCACTGAGGGATGAAGTGCACCAGCTCCCTTTAAACCTGACCTCAGAGTCTAAATGAATCTAGATTCCTCTGATTTTGCATGCCCCTGTGTGTGACCCCCCCCCCCCTTTGTTCATTACCTGGAACTGGTGAATGCACCAGTTTGCGCTAACGGCCAAACCAGGGGGGTTCTTTCACAAACAAATTGAGATGCTCCTGTAAAGCGGACCAAAACTCAGGGGTGGAATTGGTTGCATAGTGGGTATGCGAGCGATCCCAGGGGGTTTCACACAGTAGGGTATCACAGATAGGGATGTTCCAGGGATAGGAAATCAGCTGGGGTGGGCAACCTAAAAGCAGAATGAAATCCAGCACTTTCTCCCCTGGAATCTAAATCGAGATGCTCTGTTGTGCGGAACCCAACCATTCAAGATGTGGGCACCAGTCCAACGCTGGTCAAGTGCTGTCGCACACCCCAAAGTCCGGCCCTGTCAGTGGGCCCCCCGGCACCTGCTCCACCATGCCGGGAGCTGACGCCGGCCCTGGTGGCAGCACTCCAGTGACTGATGTTAGGGTGTGCAAGCCAGACACAGAAGCACTGCGATTACTTTCTGGGCCCCTATCCAGGCATCAGGTGAGTCAAGATGATCAGCTGCGGGGAACAAAAGGTGAGTACCCTTCTATTTTTTTAAATGGGAGGTCAATCACTTGAACTCCTTTTGAGTTCCTTTAATTTCCAGGAAACTTGTCTGGATCATACAGACCTTTAACAAGTATTCACCTACTTGGAAGTTCTTCAGTTTTATTGTCATTAGAACACCGTATTGCTGGGAATTTCATTTGTTTTCCGTTGGCACAATGATCAGAAGAAACAAACTCGTTCATGTCAAAGTGAAAACAGATCTCTGTTCAGTGATGTAATTACCAAGAAAAAACACATAACGGATGGAACAAGTATCTACCCCATTTAAACCAATTATTTTCAAAGTTCTACGTTATCAAGGCTTTTTAGCTGATTGTAGACTGAGGTGCACTTCGCATTAGACACTCGAGTGTCTGTGCCTAGGACGGCACAACCGGGGGGGGGGGGGGGGGGGGGGGGGATCTGTGGCAACCAACTGGTCTACTGAAAACCCTTACATTTGCCACTTCACTATAAAAGTCTAGACTACATTTTTCTTCTCAGAGACCCGCTGTGTGAAACCCTCCGAGTCCACAGTAAAACCTACCTGCTCCCTGATCCAATGCATGCATGCATGCACAAGTCTAGGGCTGCCCTACGCTATACCTTTAGCCAGGTGGGCGCACACACCGGGAATTAGTGAATGGCCGGCCCGGGCACGCACCATGGCAAAGGTGTGCTCGGCCGCATTTGGCTCTATTCGGCTACATTCGGTCCTTAGTCGATTTTAGTTGAAAATGACAAATGGAGCCCTGTAAGATCAGGTGAAAGGTGAGTTTACAAATGGAGGCCTGTAAGATCGGGGGAAAGGTGAGTTTTTATGGGTGACTTTGGGGGGGTTGCACAGCAGGGCACCCCAAATCAGGATGCTTTGCGGACCAGGGACCAACACCTGGGATAGTCAAAATCCCAGGTTTTGGTCCACTTTAAACAGTGTCTAGGATGACTTAAATCCTAAACACAACCTTGGAAGATGATGGCACTATATACAGTAAATATATTAACAAATAAATATTAAAACATGTGGATCTGAAATGTCAAACCACTGGTGAGTCTGAGCAGTAGGCTAGTGTAGACTGACAGGTAAATTAAGTTGCTTCCCCCTGCTCGCAATAAATGGCGCTGCTCACAGACTCGGAACGTCAGAATGGTGCCCCCATAATTGACATTCTTAAAATGGACCAAAACCCAGAATTTTGACCAATTTGGATGCCCAGCTATATGAAGTCGCCAATGTACTTGTACTCCTACTGGTCTAGGACGACTAATAACCTCGCTAGGCTTCCAATATCACTTTTATGCAGACGACACTCAGATCTACCTCTCTGGCCCGAATCTCTCTTCTCTCCTCTCTCGCCTTCCTGACTGTCTAACAGCCATCTCTTCCTTCATGACATCTCGCTCCCTTAAACTGAACATGGACAAAACTGAACTGGTCATTTTCCCACCATCTCACTCCCCTCCCCTCTCTAACACCACAATCTCTGTAAATAATCTTACAATAACTGCAACTCCTCAAGCTCGATGCCTGGGTGTCATTCTGGACTCCTCTCTCTCCTTCAGACCTCACATTCACTCCCTGGCCACCTCCTGTCGTCTCCAACTCAAAAATATATCTCGCATCCGTCCCTTCCTCTCACCTGTCACCACTAAAATGCTAGTGCACGCCCTGGTCATATCCCGACTGGACTACTGCAACACCCTCCTCTGTGGTTTGCCAACAAACAGACTGGCTCCCCTCCAATCTATCCTAAACTCTGCTGCTCGCCTCATCCACCTCTCCTCTCACTTCTCCAGTGCTACTCCCCCCTGTCAATCCCTCCACTGGTTACCTGTCTCCCACAGAATTCAGTTCAAACTTCTAACGCTAACCTACAAAGCTCTCTCTAACCAGGCCCCTTCCTACATTTCATCTCTGATCCAGCGTTACCAACCCAAGCGCAACCTCCGCTCTGCCTCTGACATTCTCCTGTCCTCTTCCTTGGTTACTTCCTCGCACTCCCGCCTTCAAGACTTCTCCCGTGCCTCTCCACTTCTCTGGAATGCACTTCCCCGCTCGACCCGCCACTCTCCATCACTCCAAGCCTTTAAAAGTGCCCTCAAAACTCACTTCTTCAGACAAGCATATGACCTGGCTTAAGCAACTCCTATAACCTTCAATGGCACATGCAGCCATACTCAAGCTCCACCACTTGTGACCCCGCCCCTTTGTCTCCACCCCCGTCCTTTAAACTGTAAGCTCGCAAGGGCAGGGCTCTCCTTCCTGTTGTCTCCTGTGCTCACAACACTTGGTTTTAACCTGTGGCATCTAATTTTGTATTGTTCTCTGTGCTATATGTTTTACCTTGTCTGTATTCTTAACTTGTAAAGCGCTACGGAAGTTGATGGCGCTATATAAATAAACAATAATAATAATAATAATGTACTTACCTCCCTGGTGATCACACGGTGCATGAGCGGGCTCTCGTCCAATCAGCAATATATAGTGTGCATATTAATGACAACAATGTCCCGGCATGAAGAGCGGGGGAGTGGCCGCACCCCTACTTTCCCTCTAGTCCATCCCACCCCCAGTATATCTGAATGGCTGTGCATTGGAGCGCACATTAACCAAGGAGAGCTGGAGATGTGGCAAGTATACCAGTGATCCCAGGGTATTTCCCACAGTGGGGCATCCCAAATCAGGATGCCCCTGGGACAGGGAATCGGCCGGCACAGGAGTCTTTTAGACTCCAGGGCCAAACGAAGAGGGTCCACTTCAAAAAACAAAAGGAGAGAAAGTAGCAGAAGAACAAGGGAGCATAAATAAAAAAGAGATGGAGAGAATGTGATAGGGATAGAAGGAAAGCAGCGCCAGAAAAGAAATGGGTTAATTCTGCAAAAGAGAGATGGAGACAGGTGGGATAGAGAAAATGGTGATGCAAAAAAGCAGGACAGATAGATGGAATGAAGGAGGAAAAAAGGAAGTAATGCTGAAAAGATCGAAAGACTGGAGTGAGCCAAAAAAGACTGATAACAATATTTGGAAAACAAAGAGAAAAAAGAAGGAAAGATAACAAGATCATGTAAATGAGAGGAAGATGGAAACAGGGAAAGGCAGAAATATAGGGAAGAAAATAAAAGAGAAGAAGAGAAAAGAAAATGTGTAGAAACGTTTTTGGGGGGGGGGGAGGGTGAATATAGGCATATAGTATTCAGGAAGTGATGTCAATAAATGTTCACACAGAGCATTATATCGATTATGAAACCAGACCAGGTCTGAATTATGTGGCGCTCAGTAACCTAACGCATTGTGGAGACATCAGTAGTTTTTCAAAGATAGACATCAAAAAGAAAGAAAAAGGTTAAGTCACCTTCACCCCACCAGCCCGTCATTTATACGCTATCAGCTCATTAAATTCACATTAGGATACTCCATGGGACTTTAGGAGCCATTAATGCACCTAAAATGGCATAACAAAATCTCAGTTCACTTTAAAAGAGATGGCATTGCGACATTTTGTATTTCATCACTGAATTATTACAGTCTCTGATGCATTCTGCTGTGATGGTAATGGAAGGAGGGACGCTGGAGACAGAGCCTGTCCATTTGTTTATCCCCGGGGAGACAAAAGGAAAAGTGTGATTAAAAAGAGAAAAAAAAAAATAGAAGTAAAAGAAACAAATGTTTTTAACAATTTAACCCAGCAACTGATGCAAAACGACAGGACTTGACAAAATGGTCAGGAGAAAAAACTGGTAATGACAAGGGACTGCAATGGAAACACTATACATTAATGTATTATGGTTTAATAATTGTAAAGTAACAAGGACATGCCCTGCCTACTGCTGTCTTGTCAGCTGATCATAGCAGCGCTCGGTTTAAGAGATATTGCCAATATGGTGCAGCAGAGCAGGCCAAGGCTACCTGCAGAGGGGATTGGTTTCCAATGTGTTTCAAGCAGTATGCAGGACATATATATGGGTTTGGGGGATACTCCATGGGGCTGATTACCTTGTTTGTTTTAATTGGTGCGGTTCTCACCATGGTATATATATATGCACTGCACAAGGCAGCATACCGTTTGTCGGTAAATTCCCCATATAGTGTGAGTAACTATCAGAAAGCAAGGTTTTAAACAGGCTACGCCAGCAGGGCCAGTTCCAGGTCTATGTGGGCCCTTGAACAAAAGAGTCTTAAAGGAAGTCAAATGCTATGTCAGGTCGTCCTCCAGTCCTCTCTGCCTTCACTTCTCCACTGCCCTCAATTGCTCTCTACTACTTGCCACCTTTTCTGCTGCCGCTGATCATCATCTGGTGCTTGACCTTCTCAACAGCCACCAAATGCCCTCCAATGCTTACTGCCTACTTCAATGCTGCTGAAGGTTTCACCATAGTGGCTAATGATCCTCTGGTCCTTACCATCTTTACCACTGCCACCAAATAATGCCCCCCAGTGCTTACTGTCTCTTCCACTGCTGTTGAAAGATCCACCATTACCTCCAACTGTCCTTCTGTTCTCTCGGACTTCTACAATTCCTCCAATTGCAAGCCAATACTTACTGCTTTCTCAACTGCCGCTGAAAGGTCCACCATTAATGCCAATTGTCTTTTGGTCTTCACAGTCTTCTTTAATTCTGCCAATTGCCCTCCAGTGCTTACTCTCTTCTTTGATACTGCTGAAGGGGCCACCATTACTTCCATTCGTTATTTGGTTCTCAAAGTCTTCTCCAACTCTGCCAATTGCCCTCCAGTGCTTACTATCTTCTCTGGTACTACTGAAGGGGCCACCATTACTTCCAATCGTTCTCTGGTCCTCAAAGTCTTCTCCAATTCTGCCAATTGCCCTCTATATCTATATGAATTTTTATTATTGGACCTTTGTTGGTGATGCTTATTATTTTTGTGCTCCTGTTATGTTCCCAAAACTAAAACAGGTGAAATAAGAAGCAGCATATCTTTCCCTAAGGTTCAGACCTAACTTATGGAGCTGGTGTGAGCTTGCTAAAATGGTCAGAAGACACGTTGCACATACACTTAGCAATCACTCTAATGTCTTTCATCCTCAGGGGCTGATATGGTCATAAAAATCAGGGATGTAAAACTCTGGTCCATAGGGCAAATCTGGTCTTAGATTTGACCCAAAAAAAACATAAAATATACAGCAGGGATTCCCAAGAGGCTGGTACGCGAACCACCAACAGCTGTTTCTGGGAGACTGAGCTAGCGGGCAGGTGGCTGTGCAGTTCTAACAGAAGGCACAGTTCCTGTGCTCTCTCTGCCACAGCTGAAGAAAGTTGTGCAAACATTGTCTCTGAAATCCACATGTCCCTGCTCCCTTTTTTTGCATTAAATGCAAATGGAGAGTATTAGAAATGAAAAGGGGTCCTAGCGTGTTTAATATCTACTGTTGGTCTGCTTAGATTGCTGGTGGGTAGTGATAGGTGAGCCAGAACCACAAATTTAGGGTTCGCACCCAAATGCCAAGCTCTGCATGTAAACAGAGCCATATTGGCGTTCATTGACATGCACAGCATATGGCGCTGATTGGACTAGAGCTCATGCATGCACTAAAAGACTGGGGAAGGGTAAGTTTGTGAGAGAGTTGGAGGCAGGGTTTTTAAATTACAGACCAGTTTTTTGGGGATAATCCACCCACAATTCCCAAAAGGCGTGACTCTTTTTGTAAATTCACTATAGAAGGAGATAAATCATTTGTAAGACAAGACTTTCTCTGCTTGGTGTAAAATTAAAATGAAATATTAAGCTAGCACCTGCAAGGAGGTGTAACCAAGGAACTCTTATGAGTTCAATAAAGTAGAGGACCAGGCCCAAATGTCCCTGTGCCATAAACAGTTGCAAGGTAGTTAGAATGTTTATCTCAGTAGGAGTCAGGACTCTCCCAAAAATAATGCCTCACCAAGCAGAGAAGCTAACCCTTTGGTCAGCTGACAGTGTCAGGGCCCCATTTTTGGGACCAGTGCTCAGAGCCCTCAGTAGGATACATCCAGTGCTGATGTGAGATTGAATAAGAAAACATCAAACAAACAGCTAAAAGAAAAATAAAAGTACATGCAGCAAGCAACAACAAACACATGGAGCTCCTAGAAGGCCGCCCATAGCATCAGAGCACATCTCACGCTACCTTTCCTCTGGCTCTGTGGAAAAATTGGCTTGCAATTTTCCTTCTGCTGGTTTCTAGGGTTAACTTTGATGTTTTGTTTTAAATGAATTTCTGAGGCCATTTATCCAGTTAATCACGAGAGCAGGAACAGATTGAAACTTTTATCCTTGCTGGTAAACTGCCATCCGTACTTTTATCCAAGTTTTCACATGAAAACATCAGCGGGGAATAAAGCTGACAAATATATTCAATCAAAGATGGAATATTTTTTTCCTCTTAAGTTGCAAATGGCTTCATTAAAACAAAAACATTACCGTGGGGAGCGAGCGGAGTGGAGAACTGGTACCTAAATGGTGTTTATGATTCGCCTAAATGTAAAGTGAATTAAATTTTAAAGGGATATAGTCAGGTAGGTCGCATATATCAGTAAAGCACAGTCCATTAGGAAGATGAAAGGACCGGAGAGTCCCTGATGACAGAACATGTTATATGTGTACCTACGGCGTAGGATGCCAGACCTAATGGCAAATAAAAAGGCTTTGCAAGTACATTAGAGATGAGTGTGACTATAGACCTTATTCAACTGCTGAGTGATAGATCAGTACAAGCCCCATTCACATGAAACAATATTCATGGATCCAGGGACGGTAATAAACTGGGTGTGCTCAAGGTTAGATTTTTTTTAGACATGTAACACATGGTTATCTTTGGGGTGTTCAGATCAGGGAGCAACTGCATTGGACCATGTTTTCCGGTGAGTCCCGATAGGACACTGGACTTTTTTTTACTTGGCAGTGTTTTGTTTTTTTAGATGGACCAGTGCTGGGGGCAGGGTCAAGGAGGAAGGGGCACTACCTGCTGCCTAGCTTTTCAGGTGTGGGGGGGGGGGGTAAGTGCAGTTTTCCTTTGTTAAAGAGAGTGGTAGGGCCCATGTTCTTTTTTGTCTGGGGGGAGGGCATCCTGCAGTCTTGCAGTCAGCCTTCCAATCTATGCCGGCCGTGCACATGGTCAAGGGTGAGAAAGTCACCAAAGCTGCCTCTATCCACCAATTTTTTATAGGAAATGATTTCTGTGTTATATTGTGTCCTGTGTCAGACACAATATAACATTTATTTGTTTAAGGAATTTTTCTTATGTGGTGGGGGGTCATTTAACCAGGCTGGCAGAGCTTCCTCATAGATAAATGGTCTTCTCTTATTTAAGGAACACTAGGTAAAGGAATGTACATTTTTCTAGGAGTCAGGGGAGTGCAGGGCTGTATTTATTTGGCGTAAGGGGTTCTTGATTTACCAACTGGACTTTTTTTAGGCTAAGGGGGTTTTCTAAAAGTTTGTTGGGTTTTTATTTGGGTTTAGGGCAGGGGTGCCCAACCTTTTGAAGAGTGCAAGCTTCATGAGTGATTTCGTAACAGGTCATAAGCTACAATGAAGTGAAAATGTTCAGAATTGTTTTCTCTTAAATTGGCCAGCAGATACTTACGTATCACAAAAAAAGAATATTTACACTCTTATGTCCTCCCACCACACCACCCTATTAACATATAATATGCAACACTCCCCACATACTACAAGTACACATTTTGATTGTTTTAGTTCTTGGAATATATGGGTCCCATACTTCAGTCCCATATCTTAACCTCATTTCCAAAGATGAACTCAACTTGACCATCAATACTAAGCATTAATGTAGACAATCATCCTATTATTGTGCCAAATATTTAACCCAGGAACTCTATGGATGTTGCACAAGGGATTTCCCTCTCAAGTGCTATCAGACCTTGTCTTAGGATAACTCAAATCAATGTCACCACATTCCTCCAAGCCACTACTACCATCTTTGTTTGCCGATGTGCCCCTCCTATATCCTCTCCTTGCAACCTCGCTACAGATCCTTTACATGCAAGTTATAACCCACCTATTTTGTTTGCCTATGGCCTTCCCCATATAACTCAGTCATGGTGAGGGCACCAGCTTACAACCTGGAAGCACTGCTCCAATCAGGGAGTGTGTAGCCAGCACCAGAAAGGTAAAACTTGTTTTAATGCCTAAAATGTAACGTTACAAGATTGAAATACACATCTGATTACAAGATTGAAATACACATCTGCTTTTTATGCATTCTAAGCATTCTGGAAAAGCCTACTGGATATTTTTCTGTTAAGAGATGAGCCAAGCCCCTCCCTGCAGTGGGCATGAGTGGTCAGAAGCCAAAGAGATCAGAGGATCTCTCCAGCTGTCAGAAGCAGCAATGGATGGTTGTTCACTCTTTGTGAACTGGAAAGTCACCTGCCAGCAAGTGGGTGACTTACCATAGCCCCCGCCCCATTACCTGCATCTCCAATGCCCCTGAAGGGTTCAGTAGAGCCCACGGCCCATGAGGGCCATGCAAGCTGGTTGCCTTGCCTTCTGGGCCACTCGCTCAGGAGAGCCTCAGAGGACCTTTAATAGACCAAGCCCAAGATTTCTATTTTGACGTGCCACTGTTGATGTTTTACCTGGTAACTGAACTAATATTTTTGTGGTGCTGCCATATAAACAAATCTGAGAATTCAAAACATATAAAAATACACAAAATGCCAGAACTTTCTTTTCCCTTTTTACAAGAGATGAAAAATCGCTCGCTGAAGTATAGAATATTTGGATGCAGACCACAAAATAGAAAAAGTATTGTGAAACATATGAAACAGTTTGTTTATAGTTTGTGTTTGTTGTGTTTTGTTTAACACTGAACATTGTCATTGTCTGGGACGGTTTTTACTTTTTGGGTTATATTTGTACCGATTGGTCAAAAGCAACACAACCTTCTGGACAACTGTGAAGGTGATTCATCCTAATGCCTTTCTTTGTCAGGTCTGAGTCAGACTCAGGGGAGCTGAGATGTAGATTAGTCATTAGCCACAGTCAAGGGTCAAGCCCGGTCAGAGAAGACCTGAAGCTAAGCTGAGGTCCATAACTAAAAGAACTATTAAAAACCAGGATCAGGTAACGGGAGCTAAGACCCGGAACGTGGAAAGGGAAGACAACAGAGACAAGAGTTTGTTGCCACTAAAGTTCCCACTAGTTAAACTTTTGAAAGATGAAGTGTCCGTTTTCATCTTCTTCTGCAACAGAGCCCTAGGGAGAAATATACAGTAGCCGTCGACAGAACTGGACATAGAAAAAGAGGCGCTCTTGGTGTCCCGAAAACACACATTTATTCTTAGACAATAGAGACGAATAGTATGGCAATAGGGTATTTTCAGCACTGTGAGAGAAAGCATTCTTACACAAATTTAGGGGCGAAAATACAGATATTTCCTGTCTTCCGACCATTTTTATACGGGAAACTCCCACAAATGCATGAATTTTTTTGCATGAACAGCTCTTGAAAATACAATACGTGTGATTCAGTAAGTGTTTTTTTTTTTGGAGAGAGAGAAATTACCGGCACTCCCTCTTGGGGCACTGGGGCATGGAGGAGCTCATTGGAATGTTCCTGCCATTCTTCCAGGGTATATGGGCTGGTAAACTAGCAGGGCCAAGGGGTAGCCAGTCAAGCTTTGGATTAATAGCCCCTATGCCTAGTGCCCAGGCAGGTGGGCACCGGGAGGGGGGCACACCATTTTTTAAACAACAAAAAATAAGAGGCCGATTCATTAATAGCGCCAGGTAGCGACAGATGAGCGCCAGTAGCGTGATTTTCACAGCGCCAGCTAGTATTCGCTGTGCTTGGCCGGGGTTTGCTTGTTGACAGCGACTCAGTCGGTGTGCGGTAATGTCGAATACGGGGTTAGGGGTCGATGTTTCACAGGTTCTGCGTTGTATGGGTGCGCCTGACAGCGAATGGCCAGAGAGAACGGCTTGCTGCAGATTCATTAACAAATCACGCTCAAAAATTTCTTGCGCTGTGAATTCCTTGTTTAAACCCCAGAGCGCTGGCGGCGATGTGTGTAAAGTAGTTTTTAACCCCCAAACAACCATTTTTTTTAAATGTAAAAATTATACAAGTTTTTCTAAACATTTTGTAATATGAATACATTAATATCAGACCTGTAATCTCAATTCTGCACATATTTTTTTTTTTTTTAAAAAAAAAAATCTAACATTGCTGTAGTGGTCACAGAATTTTTGACAGTTAAAAAAAAAAAAAAAAAAAAAACATAAACTCAATTAATTATGAATGTTTAAAGATTGCTCCATTGAAATGCATTGGAACGCGCCAGGGAGCGACAGGTCATACCTGGCGCTGTGATGGGATTAGTAGCGGCGCAGTTCGTTGCAGTCGGCTACATGATGAATCCCGCGCTAGCTGACACTCTCGCCAGCGCTAGCCTCATTTAGCGTGATAAATGCGTCATTGTGACCGCCGCCGAGCATACTTGATTCGGTAGCCGCCGTTAGCTGGTGGTACCTGGCGCTCGTCAGACACTACCTGGCGCTAGCCCTTGATAAATAAGGCCATTACTCTCCAACATAATTTTTATTGAAAGGAAAACATGGCAGCATGACATTTTTCAAGGGGAGAAAAAACAACGGTTATCTTTTTGGTTTCTGATGACACAAGAGTCAAATGAAAAACTCTCACCAAGTGGATGATTAAGAGAAATGTTCTCATGCTGAATCAACCCTAATATGAGAAGGAGGATGGGGTGAAAGTCATGGTGAGATAATGTTAAAGGGAGAGATGACCAGAAATGAGGGAATAAAAGAGATTATAGGATCATGCAAGTGCAAGGGAGCAGGAGGACATGGGAATGAGGAAGAGAGAGCAAGTAAGGGAGAATGTAGTCGGAGGGAATGCTGAAAGGTGAGGAAGGAGGAGGGAATAGGAAAAGAGAGGATGTAGGAGGAAACATGGAAAATAAAGGAAGAACGAGGGAATGTGGAAAAGAAAGGAGGGAGAAAATGTGGAAAAAAGGCGGCAGAGGAACTTTTAGAATAATGGAGGGAATGTGAAAAGATAGCGAAAACTAGGAAAAGTGGAATAGAGAGACTAGGAAAAGTGGAAGGTGCTACATCCAAATTCAAATGTGGCACCTCATCAGCACCCCTAGGATGATAGTTCCCTATGTGACTTCTCCATCTACATACCCCAAAGGCCAGCACCAGCTCTCAAGCAGCCCCCAGTGGCCTGGGGGGGACAGAAAAAAATGGCTCACAATAGAAACACTGGGGTTGATTCACCACCAAGGTATACAATGAAAAGAAATGGCAATTTTTACACATAAAAAGTCATGCACTTTTTACACCTGGTGCTGAATCAATCCTTCAATTTAGAACCGGGTGTCCTACTTACTTAAAGCAGCAGTCCAACCAGGCTGCCCGTTTTTCAAGTCCCCGCAGCCCTGCCACCCTTCCTTAGCACTGAAGCAGGGTGGGTGGGTTACATAAAAAATTATTTAAAATTGTTATTGTTATATATTTAAAGGTCCCTAGACTTAACATTACTGGGATAAGTAATATGTAAAAGGCTAATAAGGTTGATATTTCCTCCACCCTTTTTAATGTACATATGTTTGAGTAAAAAAAGAATCTAGGGGGGTGTTTAGGTGCTGCTATACAGAGTGCTGGTGGTCTGGATGCAGAATGAAAGCTTTGGAGGTTCCAAGCAGTTCTGGCACTCAGCGATGGATTTTAGACTCCGGGATAAAGGTGACTTTCTATGATGGATGTAGTGAGCCGTAGATCTGGAGCCAAAATTTTGGCAGATTTATCCCACAACAGCAATATTACACAGGTCATATAGTTCATGGAATCACAGGACTCACTCCGAGTGGCACGTGTTCAATAGAATATTATTCACATTGGCCTGCTGACTGCAGTTCAGTAACACACATGGTCATTTTGTTGGGTGTTTGCTTTATAATCATAACAACTTTCATCATTTGAACCATTTTTAAAATACAATGACTTAATATTAATGGTCTGAAGCAGCAATTCGTTGAAGAAATAAAAGTTATACTCCATTTTTCACCTCCCCACCATCACCAACATTCCAAGCAATGGTCAAATTGTCTCCTTTTTCTGCAATCATATTTCTTTTTGAAGGATGCTTTCTGGGTAGCTTAGTGTGAGCTTCTTCCAGGAGTCTTTGAGGTGTGCGAGTTGTGCGATCGCACAGGGAGCCATCACAATCTCTCTGTAAGGGGGCACCAGGAGCTTTCAACTGGACCAGCAGGTCTCTCTTTTCCAAATTCTCTCGAATTTCTTAGATTTCTTTGCACGTTTCATCATAATTATTGTTTAACTTTTCCTTCTTCTCGAATTTCTTTTTCTCCTTCTTTCTCTTTTATTATACAATCCCTCCATTTTCTTCCATTTTCAGGTTCTTCACAACTCCCTATTTTTTTTTAACTTCCCTCCATCTCTCTTTTCCAGTATCTTTTTTTGCTCACTCACTTTCTCTGCATTCCTATTTTTCCCTTTCTTTCTCTAGCCCTATTATAGCCCTCTTTCTCCTCTAATCCTTTGTTCTCTACATTCCTCCCACCATCCCAATCTCGTTCCCTCATTCAATCCCTCTCATTTTCCCACATTCTTATCTTGCTCTTTTTACATTCTCTCCATCTTTGTCTTGTCACATTCCTTCAATCTCCTTCTCTCTCTCAACTTTTATGTAATCTCTTTTTTAATCTTTTCGCCTCCTTTCTATTTTCCATGTTCCCTCCATCCCCATCCCCCTTTCATAGTAGATTCCTTTTTCCTGCTTTCCATTTCTTTTCCACATTTGCACTTATTTCCTCTAATTGCTTTTTGTCTCTTTTTTACTGCATTCCTTCCGTTTTTCTTGCCCCAACTGTATCCCTCTTTTTCGTGGCTTTCCTCTGTTGCTCACTTTCTGTTTTTTTGGGGCGCCAATATGGGCCCCACCCATCGACCACCAGGAACAAGCGATGCAACAGCCGGGATGCACCAGTGTGTGTGTGATGATGGGGGAAACAGCAGCGGCAGACAGGCACGCTGAATTGGTTACCCTGTCCGTCCGCTTCCTTAATATTGTCCAGTGCTGGGAGAAGAGAAAGGGTTGGATGACGTTCACTGCTTGTAATGAGGCATGCCCCTGACTGCCTGTAATGCCGCACACTGCCTCTAATGTGGGATGCCTCTCACTGCTTGTTTTGGGAGATGCCGCACACTGCCTGTAATGTGGGACACCTCTCACTGCTTGTAATGGGAGATGTTGAACACTGCCTCCAATGTGGGATGTCAAACACTGCTGGTAATGAGTGATGCTGCTCATTGGCTGTTATAAGGGATGCTACTTACTGGCTGTAATGAGGGATGCCCCTGACTGCCTGTAATGGGAGATGCCACAACATGCCTCTGTGGGATGCACCATACTGCCGCTAATGGAAGAGGTTGCATACGGCCTTCAATGTTGGATGCCTATCACCAGCTGTAATGAGGGATGCTGCTCTCAGGCTGTAATGAGGGATGCTGCTCACTGACTGTAATGAGAGATGCTACTTACTGGCTGAAATGAGATATGCTACTCACTGCCTGTAATGGAGGTGATTCTGCACACTGTCTGTAATAGGGGGATTAGGAGGGGGGATTAAAGCACACCATTTGGTTCAGAATATTTTTTCCTGTCCTCTAAACCCTGGCTGCGTCTTATAGAACGGAAAATAAGGCATATGTATTGTGATATTAAGATACTTTACTGGGCCAGGAACAGTACAGCAGGGCCAGTGTGCCCCAAAAAGTCCTGGGCTGTTTTTTAACCCCAGTTCACCCCTGCACACTGGACATACTGAGACTTTGATATTTGCGGGGACTGGGAGGTTTGCACATTCAACACTTGACTCCCTTATAACATAAATAAGGACTCCGGACAGCCATACATACCCTATAACTTGGCGTTTTCAATAATGCATTTCCACGCTTTCCTCCCTTCACCACCTCGATGTCAGAGGCATGGAAAGAGAAAATAGCCTGGGGATAAAATATGGGAATGAAAGCACAGCTATTATTTTGGCTATTTGTTCTTTTAATACGAGATTCTTAAATTATAGATGATGCTCAAAAACAACAACAAGCTAGCACATTTCTAAAAAAAAAAAATATTGTTAAAAAAAAGATATAACTGATATCAGCCAAGATCCTGCTTGTTGGCAGTTACCGAGTGCCAGGTCGAACTATATTCTTTTAGTGATAAAGCCTTTGGGATGTGCTAAGGGGTAACCTAACCATAGATAATCATGAATTGGAATGCCTCGCTCAAGAGGAGTATGATTTCGAGAGACATGGGCAAGGGTAGGCGTGCCAAAAATCAGCTAAATATTTGTATCACAGAGAAAGGCGTGCAGTGCTGAGGTCAGGCCGCTGGAATTTACATTGTTTATAAACTTTTGTTGTCCAGCTTTGGATTGTTTCTTACTCTATTTTGGCAGTCATAATGAATCTGCTTTCTCTAAAAAATGAATACACTGCTACCCCAATATAAAGCACTCTAATAAAGTTCGAATTTCTTTATAACATGGTCACAGCTTGGACCCCAATGATAGATCAATCAGAAAAAGTAGCCAAATCTCATCTTACTGGAAACAAGACAACTGACAGGCCTCGATTCAATAAAGGTAGAAAAAAATTCTCATGGTAGTAAAAAATTCAATTCATGAAAAAAAAGCCTGAGAATTTCACTGGTACTGAATCACTAGATAAAAATACAATGAAAGTCAATGGCAGCTTTTACTACAGTGTAGAAAGGAGCAAACAGTTCTCTACCTTTCTTAGGAGTAAAAAAGTGCCATTGACTTTCATTGTTTTCTTAGCTGGTGATTCAGCAACAGTGACATTCTCAGGCTTTTTTCTCATGAATTGAATCTTTTACTACCATGAGAATTTTTTTGCTACCTTTATTGAATCGAGGCCTATATAGTGCCACCAAAACAGCAACACAAACACACAGCATAAGCTTATCAAAGGAGTCCACAGTCATATATGTGTGCTGGGCAGAATTCTTTTGTGTGCCATAGTGTCCGATATTACGCGGTTTCACCTAGCAGTTTGCATTGGTTGGCTCCCGATAACCGCGTTATATCAGGGTAGCAGTGTACTGTCATGTTGATAAAGATGTTACATGTAATGTGATGATTAAATATTATATTATATGTTGTCATTCATATTGCGTTAAAAAAAGAAAAGAAAAAGAAGGGATAAATAAATGGTTATGGCAATTAACACAGAGGGATTCATGCATAGGCCACATATACCATAGTCTGCTACAGATCTGGGGAGTTTAGTCTAGCCACCTATTATTTAAGATGATTTAAAAATCATTCACCCGGTATTTTGGGTGAATGTCAAATAGGCATGTTGATCCAAAGTATTCATGTGTTTGGATTATATGTTCCTTTGGCTAGGCAGAGGGAGCTATCAGATTCAAATGGATCTATAATGGATTCAGGGGCCGTTCCTTTGTTTAATGTCAAATACATTATGGATTATGGGAAGAATAAATTGTATCTCATCAAAGTAAAGTGACAAAATTCCCCACAGCAACAAATTGGGTCACTGGACAAGTTTTCAGATGCAGTACGGGAGGGAATGCAGTAGGACGAATATGGGGGGCCCAGCTGGTTTCCCCAAAGATGAACTACCCCTCCCGTTCACCCACTCCCCAGTGCTGATAGATGACGAAGGATTTAAAAAGATGTAACTCACTGGACCGAGCTTTATGGCTGTCCATCAACACCTGGTGGTGACTGCAGCAAGGCTACACAGAGCAGCATCCCCTACTTTGTGTGTGCTTCCGGCCCTCATTCATTGCCCGCTTTCTGGCAGTAGCATGCAGAGAGGGAAAGCAGGGATCCCCTTCTCAGAAGTACGGACAGCCCTTACCCCTAGATCAGCCACAGTGATGGCCCATATCACTTTTTTTTCGTTTTATTAAAGTCCACCAAGTACATTGATTAACACGCACAATCAATTACAGCTGACCATACTCATTTATATTGTATAGTATATGACCATAAGACATGCCTAGATTAAAGGAGGAAAATATGAAATAAAAATAGGAAATAAAAATATTATTATGGTGCTCCAAGGCCATTGAGGACTTCATCACACCCATCCTGTTTTTTGCAGATTAAGGGCACTGTTAGGGATGCAGGCAAAAATACATCCCCCTACATTGGGCTCAGTCAGAATGGCAAATACCTGTATGGGACAGTAGCAGCACCATGGAATTGGTGAGGAGCGAACACTTTTTTTTCCTTCCCTGCAAACTAAATTGGATACAATAAGGATTCTAAACCACAAATGGTTATCTGCTGATCTCTGAGTTAAAATTGAATTCTAATTTCGATTAGGTTGATATAAATTGAATGATGCCAATATTTGTGTAAAATTTGGCCAGCTCTATTTTTAATTACAAGAAACCCATTTATGTCAATAATCCATCCATAAATAATGGCGAATAAGTGCAATGTCTCAGTAATTATGTTCTGAATAAAGCAACCATACAACACAACAGGACTTCTTTAGAAAAAGGAATGGTCTGCCAAAAAAAAGAAAGATAAAGAAATGGCAGATTTTTCAGTTACTCTTAAGATTTGCTACAGTTTACATCCCATTTTCATTCATATTCCCCCTTTCACTTGTAAAAGCAACCGGTTGATTCTGTGATAGCCATTAGTGTTGCTTTTTAGATTTGGGTTAAAGCTAAATTGAACCTGAAAGTTGCTGATTTGCTTTGATCTTTTTGTTTGTTTCAAAATCGAGGCCAAACGCATCAGCTTAGACCAGAGACAAATGTTAGCAACACCAGTGATCATTAAATGACTCATCTGATAAATACATGAAAAAGTAAGCAATGATCATAGATTGTGGGTGATTATTAGAGCCGATATCTGCCATTCCTCCATTTTATTATTATATTTATTTGTTATTCACACAAACCAACATGGAATTTACCTACTGTAGCTTCCGACGAGGAGCGTCATCTGGGGCTACGGTGCACTGACTTCCCATGACACACTGGAGCGTCTGTCAACACTAATGAGGCTAGAGGTAGAACATGGCATGGTGAGTAACACTACTGACATACATCCTCTCCTAATTAACCCATCCCCCAATATTAATTCTACACGTTGTCTCCTAAGGGGAAATCATGTTTCTTGATTGTTAAAGGGGAGCTATAGGAAAAGTATAACATCCAGATCTAATTATGCCAAATAACTATTTGCATTGCAAAAATAAAATATTTATGTTCATTTTTGAAGATAAGCAACATGGACATTTGTTTAATAGCACGTTCAGAGCAAAATACACATTTTTGTTGGTCAATGTTTTTTTGTTTTTTTAAACAGATCAACAAATAAGATCTGAAACTAAAAATCATTCTGAAATCATGGCATTCATGGGGAGCCGGGAAATAGACGATACTCTGTTTCCACCATCCTGATAGTATTGGGGTTTATATTGGGGTCAAAGTTTACTCAGATTTTACCCAACAGAATATTGAAAAATTCACGTGAAATTTGGCTAAAATTAAAAACAAAACTTTTTGATGCCAGTAATTTGTATGTGGATAATGGTAGAGGTCACTTTCCAGGGTGTGCTCCTACTTTGCCTTGTTTCTACTGTTAGGAGCAGTTGCGTTCTGACAAAAAGGGAGAGCACAGCCAGTTTATGCATTTTTCCCTTTAAGGGAAAGTCCACAGTCACATACCCTGTATGCATCTATTGAAGTCAATGGGAGCACTCCGTATTGAGGCCTCACCCACCCCAGCTCACCTGTTTTTCATTCCGGCACTGCAGGTGAGAGATGGTTGGCGTGGAAGAGGGTGGCAGAGTCTCGTGCCTGAGGGTACTTCTGATCTGAGGTGTGATAGGAAAGTCCCTTTAACTTCCTCACTGTCAACAAACAAAATGGATTAAACCCTTCAGTAAAAGTGTCTCTATTTTATTGCAGTTCTGAAATTTGATTCATGTAAATACATTTAGAGAATGCTTTGTGTTTCTGAAATGCTTATTAACCTCATAATGATCCAGCCAATTTGGTCCTAAGGATCAGTACATTTTTCCTTTGTTTCAGCAGTTATTATAACTTTTTGTTTTTGCAGTGGAGTTGATTAAGGTATTTTTCTTAGCTTTTCTAATCTCCATTTTGGGGAAGTTTTTTTTCATTTCTATTTAAAATGAATAGTAAGGGTCATTGTGTTGACCAGGTTACACACCCCATCATTTCCGACACTGACTGGATAAACCATGCTCCTCCGCTGTACAATCATGACATCTAACATATCTAATCAATTCAACGATCACCACATAATAACCAATTACACTGGGAAACAAAATACAATTCCTATCATGAGTGGATATGCCGGGCTCTTCTGTTGCAGAACTTCTACAGCCATCATCACTCATGCACCCCTAATTGAAAAATAACACTGCTCCATCAATATCCATTAATATGCAGGGTGGTCCTGTGAACTCTTCTCCCACCACCATTAAAAGGCAGAGTGCCCCTGTGAGTCCTTCCCTCCCCCCCTCCCTCACCCAAATTAATATCAAAAGTGCACTCATGGACCTCCCCCCCTCCATAATTAAAATGCCAGGGGCAGGCAGGCCCTGGAAAATTAATATGCAGAGCAGCAAGTGGGTTCCCATGGTAGTTAATATGCAGAATGACTAGTGATCCCATCCAGTAATTAATATGCAAAGTTGCTAACTCACCTCTCCCACTCAATAATGAATATGCAGAGTGGCTAGCAGATCCCCCAATAAATGATATACAGACGGGCTAGGGGGTCTGCCCCATCTAATAAATAATGTGCAACCCTCCACATGACAGCATCTGTGGAGTAGGGAGGGACTATAGTGTGGCACAAGAGAAAGGGAGGCCATGTGAGTGAAATAGCATGCTCCCTATGGCGAAACTGTCCACTCTGGCCTACTCCCCCACCCGCTTAGTGAATCTGGAGAGACGTAGCAGCTTTTCCTGAACAGTCAGCACAGAATTTGCCCTTTAACTGAATAATGTTAATTCCGAGGGGAAGAATTTCTATTTTAGTATAGTATTGCATCTGTATATAAAGTCAAAAATACAAATGTATCAGTATGTTACATTTTATCATTAAAAAATCAGTCCAGACATTGGCGACAAGCTCACTTGAAGCCATTCCATGTGCCTCACCTCCATTTTCTGCAGCAATAGCGTAGCAGTTGTTCAAAGCTCCTCCTCTGGATTCCATTTCTCTATGACCAGACACAAATGTTGTTGTATGTCTACCTCTGTCCCTTGGTGCTCCCAACATGAGCAAGCCCAACAAGCCACAGTTGTCAGGCTCGCTCATGCTGGGAGTGCTATAGGACAGGGGGTGGTTGTGCGACCACCTTGTAGGAAAGGAAATAAAGAGAGACATTTGAAGACCTGCTAGAGCACCACCAGCACACTGCAGGAATTGGAGGAGAGGCACATGGAACAGACTTCTGCTGAACTCCTCGCTGCCTTATTATTTGCCAATTAAGATTGTGCTTTAACAAGGCTCCCACTATAAAATATTGATTTAACAATTTTAAAGTAATATAAAGATGATATAAAACTTGTAAAGTCTTGTAAAACACAACAAATTCATTATATTATATAAGTATATTGTGCTTTTTATTACTAAATAAAAATGGTAAGCTACATTTATTTATTAAAGCAGGAATCTGTAAGGCTTCCTCGCTCCTGCCTCCCAGGCATTTACATCAAGATGGTCATTACAGGACATGCTTGACTTGGCCGACTGACGACAGTCTCACCTGAGACCTCCGCTGTCGCTCGCTGTACTGCTCCACACTTGTCAGACATAACTGTACAGGAAAATATTTATGGGACCTCTGGTGCATGATTTATGGATGCACCTGCCCTAGCATAATGCATTTGTGTTATATATTAATGTTTTCTGTTATTACTTTTGTAGAAGCAAGCTCCCAGCATGGTCAGAAGGGAGGGGAACCCTCAGATATTGGGTGAACTGGGTCTCCTAGAAAAAAGATTTCCAGTGACCACGTATGGTCACACAACTGGAACAGAGTTGAAAGTCCAGCACCCGTTTTATTACATATCAAGTAAAATCCAAGCCTTTGTAGAAATAAAGTTTAAAAGCCTATGGCTGTTCAGATGTAAATCCACTTCCTTTTATTTTAATTTGAGCATCTTGAGGTATGTGCTGTATTTTTGGGGCAGACTGACCCCAGGTTGCACCCACCCTACGATCTCATTGTCTTCAAAATGGGCCCAGACTAATAGTTACCAAACAGAAAAGAGTCATTACTGGGATGTGATGAGCAGGAGCGAGCTCTATCCCATTTGGAAGCCCTCCGGCCAGAAAGTCCTCAGTATCTGGCATTCAGTACGGCCAAATTCTGAATACATTTGCTGCTCCCATTACCCTGTGAACTGGTATAGGGGGTCATAAACTGTAAAAAATAGAATTACATTGTCTACATTCTGTTCCTGTTCCTGTCTTCGGGTCCATCTTCCCACCTGCATCTGTAGTGAGGTCCTCCTTTCTTGGTTGCCTGCAAGCTTGGTCGTGCCACCAGGGAAGGAACCTTTGATACCACAGAAAGGCGATCTTTGTGAAATCCCCACCATGTAACTAATGGCGTCACTCGAGGGGAGGAACATAGAGAGATTCCGCAAGGACCCCTATAACAGTTCACATGTAGTGAGGAACCTGATGCAGGCCTGCTGAGAGCTTGGCCAAACTCATCTCTGGCAATTGGTTGGTGGCAGCTGGTCAGAAAAAGAGAAGGCTGGAGCTCCAGGTGTGAGGACACTGTCAGGGCTGGCCCAAGACATTGTGCTGCCTGGGTCCAAGAGTGAAATGCTGCCCCCCCCCCCCAAATTAAAAAAAAAAAAACGAGGAGAGCTGATTTTTACTAGGCAAACTGGGGGGTTTTCACATAGCGCAGAATCTCAATTCGGGTTTTGTTCCACTTTAAGTGAACCAAAACCCAGGATTTTCACTATCCTGGGCTTTGATACTTACTTAGGAACAACCAGATTTGTGATGCCCCACTCTATAAAAACCTCCAAATCTCCCCACTGTCATGGCTGGGGGGGGGGGGGTCATGAGGGGGCATTAAGGTGCCAGCACCTTTATTTCACCTTTTTTCTTTACTATAGTACAATAACCACATACTATGGCACCTCCCCTTGCAAGTGGCTTCCCTAGGCACATGCCTAGGTTTGCCTAATGGTAAATACAGCCATGCAGGTGATGAACTGGTAGCTTTCATCCCATAAATTGAACAGATTAGTGATAGCACAGTTTAGTTTTGGAGCCATGCATGGGACCCAGTTGAACCTACAGCTGTTACAAGCAGGTACATTAGACCCAAACTTCTTGGCCTCTGCCACTTGGCTGGATATCCAGCATTCCACAGCATTGGGCACAGTCTCCCAGCTTGATAAATAGAAGAACCTGGGACAAGCAAGCCCTATTCTGAAACACTGCATCACTCCATTAAAGAAGGCCACCAACCAGTACTGTCCTTCTCCCAGGTGTTATTCCTCTGTGAAAGGGCATCTTAATTTGGGATGCCCAGTGTGTGGACCCCCCACCACTTTCAGCAATCCCACAGAGCATGCAGATATGCAATGAGCATGCTCAGCGCAACATTCAGCACAAAGCTAGCCTGGGGGGGGGGGGGGCACTGGCCACACCCCCTCCCCACCTGGTGCACGCCTAAGATGAAGTTAAAGCAGGGTTGTGGCCATAGCCCACACATTCACTGTTGGATTGCCAGCTATGCAAGTACTGCAGGGGCTACACACAGCAGCACATCACAAATCAGAATCAGCCCTGGAGTATTTTAGCCATTGGTGTTAAATGGCCAATAAGGGGTAGGGCTCAACCCCAACTGTTCCAATTACACTTTATACAGGTGACCAGCAAACATGGCCGCCCATGATGCACAGTCACCGTAACCAAGCAGCCACCCACGGGCAGGTGTACAGCTCTGCCACCGATATCTTTCAATCTGGCACCTGGACAGTACAGACTATAACGGGCAACCCGTGCCCACGGCCCTTGGCAGGCTGGAAGCCACCAGGCACCGGGCTGTAATGTGACGACCGCCCACCTAGCGCTATGAACGGCAGCTAAGTTGGAACCTCCTCTCTTCCACGGAAGCTTCCAGAAGCAACCGAACTGAAGGTATAGTGAACGTGCGGCAGCCTCTCCCGCTTACCTATCACAGTGTGAAGCAGCCGCTGGTGTGCGCTATGCCTCTCTCCAGACCCGACTAGCGCTCTGCCTCCAGCAGTCCCCGTCAAATAGCGACGCCTCCCCCTGCAGTGGCTCAGCCAACCAGCGTGGCTATTGGTGGAAGCCGCGCCTCCCCCAGCAGTGCGCGCACTCTCCTGCCGCTCGCCTCTGCCCCCATTTTTTTGCATCCCACAATTCCGTGAGTGCGTGCTTCTCTCGGCTCTGCCTCACACACGCAGTATGGAAAAGTTCGTGAATGACTCCCTTTGGAGAGTGGCGTTCATTCCTTCTACGCTACGCCATACCTCCCAACTTTTGAAAATAGTAAAGAGGGACATTTTAAACTACGCCGCCAGTCACACCCAAGGCACGCCCCCAGCCTCGTCCTTAAAGGGAAACGCCACCTAATAAATACATAGTATCAAATTACACGAAACCCCCCACACACACACACACACACACACACACACACAGGCAAGCCTCACACACATGAATGTAGACAAGCCCCCCTACACACACAGGCAAACATAAACATTCAGGCAAACACATATGTGCAGGCAAACACACACACACTGCATGCTCGCAAGCCCCCTCCACACACACTGCATGCATGCAAGCCCCCTCCACACACACACATGCATGCAAGCCCCCATACATAGGCACACACATACATGGAGGCACACACACACAAACACACACTGCATGCATGCAAGCCCTCTCCACACACAAAAACATGCAGAAGCACACACACATGCAGACACACAAACATACATGCAGACACACACACACACATGCATGCAAGCCCCCACACAAAGTCAAACACACATACATGCAAGCACACACACACAGGCAGACAGACACATGCGCACATAGGTCCGGCCCCCGCTCTTACCACCAATGTTCCCTCTAAGCCATGACAGTGGCTGAGCAGGGATGTTGGGGAACTGGGCAACGGTCCATTGAAAGAAAAATCATCTCACCTAGAACATCCTAAACATAAATGTGTTGCCTTGTTTGTGTGGGTGGGGGAGCCATTTTCTGCACACACAGCTGACATGGCACAGGGCAGCCTGGACAGGAAATGCCACATTCTTATCTCTTAGGGGGGAAGCAGTCTGAGTGTCAGGCACTGAGAGGCAGCACACTTGCTCTCAGCTACGGGCCTCTGTCACTCCGTGCACACTTATGTGCCTGGAGAGCCTGTCAAACCCAGCACTCTGTGCACTCCTATTGAGGCTCCCCCGGGAACACAGCAACAGTGCTTTAGTTCCAGCCAGCGCCCATAAGAACTACTGCCCCTCCCTTGCTCGCAGATTGACAGCAAGCTTCTCTGGCAATGTCGGCTGCCTTCACCCCTGCATGCTGGAAGTTTTTTCATCACCCGCACGCCAGGAAGTCTCTTCGCGCCGGCGCCGGGAACTATTTATTCAGAAGGCGCTGGCCTCACGGCAGCGCACAGCAGGTCCCTTGCTCAGTGTCCATGGCGCAGGGCATCCCAGGAGAATTTGCAACAGTCCGGGACCGCAGGATTTTGGGAAATAATCGAGACAATCCCGGGAAAATCGGGACAGTTGGGAGGCATGCGCTACGCGTTTGCCTCCTCAGTCACGATGTTCCTGCCCACTGCTGCCGCCCACCTCCTCCGCCAAATATGTTCCCGCCGCTGCCAGCAAAGTGCCGCCCCCCTTAAAGTGCCGCTGGGGACCATGGACCCACCGGGACCCATGGTAAGGCCGCCCTGGACACTGTACAAGTCCAGTAAAGGAAGCACGGGTCAGGGCCAGCAGCAGAGGTGCAAAGTCCGATAAACAATCCAGGGGTTAAGGCCGACAGCAGAGGTTCAGATTCTGATCAACAAACCACAGGTCAAACCAGGTGATCAGTTCAGTAATACCTTAAACAAGCCAGGGTTGGAAATCCAGAGCACAATGTTGAGGTCAGTGAAACAAGCCAAGGTAGAAATCCTGGTAACCAGACCAGACAGCACTGTATAGGTGCCAGGCTGCTCTTTAAAAAGAGCTGTCAATTAGAATAGAGGGAGGGAAGGATGGCGTCAAGTGGGCCACTGGTGCGCCTGCCAGCGCTGAATGGAGGGGCTGTAGAACGCATTGTAGAATGCATTGTAGAGCGCATCTGTGTGAGCATGCATTCGCATGGTCAGCCACACCAACGCACATACGCACAGGCCCTAGAGCCTACGCATGCAAACTGATGTGCGCGAAGTGCCCAATCCCTGGCACTTATATTGTAAATGCCCTTTCCCCAAATGAAACTCATTTTTCCAGGGAATGTAATAAACAGGTTGGATGTTACATTTTGTGACTTTAGAGTACATTTGATTTGATGGATTTCACCTTTAATCGCTGAGCATAATTCAAGATGGAAAAGTTGCCGCTGACATTCTGGCAGATTGGTCTGGCAGGTTGTGTCTTTAATTAAAACCTGCTACAGATGCTAATCCATTAATGCTGTTCACTTGTTATATTTTAAAAAGTAATTATCTGCCAATATATAGTACATTTAGGGGGTGGGAAGATTTTTGGTCAACTTTCTGTCTGACGGCAAATTTACATTTTTAATTTAAATCCTCGTCTTGAAGAAATACAGCCCACCTCCCCACATACCAGGAGCTCCGGATAATACTGCGGCTTTAAACATTAAATATCATTACTCCTACTTGTTATTCCAATTGCTCATTTACATTAAGTAACTGTATGTAAGGGATTTTATTTCTGTGGAATTAACCAATCACTCTTAACTGTTAAATATATGCAGACTCGCCTAATCAGCTGATACAGGAGGAAATAAAATCAATCACGGGAGCGCTAAATATATATATATATCAGTTTCTAGGCTAAATGGCTATCATGGTAGGGAAAAGAAGAAACCCTCCCCCAAGTCATTTTATGATGATGCTATTGTCCGATATGTAAAAGCATATGACAAAAACCACTACAATTATACCAATGATTATATTAGGACAAAAAGTGAGCACATGGATAAAATGAATTAAAACCACATACAAATGACTAATAAAACAAAAGGGCAAGCGAGTCAGCCCCGTTGGAACAATGGCAAAGAAAGGAGAGGAAAAGGATGAATATAAGTATTGCTTTTTACTTCCCCTTTGTTCCATTGGGGCTGACTCGCTGGCCCTTGTGTTTCCTTTGCCAGATTTAAGTGGTTTTAATTCATTTGATCCGTGTATCTAATTTTTAATCATAATAAACACTACACTTGAGATTTTTTTTATATTTATTAGGTTCAATTCTGTGTTTTTCTGAGCTGTTGTCCCATATGTTTAATCTTTTTCCCCTTCCCTAGCTCAGTTGTCATAATCAAGCACGCATGTTGGCGTATGTGCCCCCAGATTTGTCCTTTCCCTGCGTTCGGTGATCACATGCGCTAAAGTCTGCTGCCGCACATGCACAAAATATTTCCAGTTGTGTGCATGCACATATGCAGCTAATTGTCAGTGTAACCGGGGAGGCCGATTCATCAATAGCGCCAGGGAACAACGCCTACATTGCTGAATATGATGTTGGCCCTCAGCTTTGTAGGCGCTGTCAGTCAGTTTGACCACGCTATTCAACACAGCGCCTGCGCTTTGCTTTGCTGTGGGCTGGGAATCAAGTACCTTCAGAATAAAACACATTGCAACATGTTTCTTTACTTTTTGTAGTTTTTATTTTGTGTTGAAAAGGAAATTAAATTAAAACAGATATTAGAATGTAAATGCAAAATAAAACATAATTAAACACATAGCCACATTTTTTTTTTTTTATTTATTTTTTAAAGAAAAAGGAAATACAATTAAACCACCAATGAGAAAGAAAATGAAAATAAAAACAGAACTGAGAAAGAAAAGGAAAATAAAAACAGAACTGAGAAAGAAAAGGAAAATAAAAACAGAAATGAGAAAGAAAAGGAAAATAAAAACAGAACTGAGAAAGAAAAGGAAAATAGAAAAGGAAAATAAAAACAGAAATGAGAAAGAAAAGGAAAATAAAAACAGAACTGAGAAAGAAAAGGAAAATAGAAAAGGAAAATAAAAACAGAAATGAGAAAGAAAAGGAAAATAAAAACAGAACTGAGAAAGAAAAGGAAAATAAAAACAGAAATGAGAAAGAAAAGGAAAATAGAAAAGGAAAATAAAAACAGAAATGAGAAAGAAAAGGAAAATAAAAACAGAAATGAGAAAGAAAAGGAAAATAGAAAAGGAAAATAAAAACAGAAATGAGAAAGAAAAGGAAAATAAAAACAGAACTGAGAAAGAAAAGGAAAATAGAAAAGGAAAATAAAAACAGAAATGAGAAAGAAAAGGAAAATAAAAACAGAACTGAGAAAGAAAAGGAAAATAGAAAAGGAAAATAAAAACAGAAATGAGAAAGAAAAGGAAAATAAAAACAGAACTGAGAAAGAAAAGGAAAATTAAAATAGGAATTAGAATGCAAAGGAAACTTACAACAGAATTAAACACATAGCCACATGTATCTATATATTGTTGTTTTTATTTTAACACTAAAAAACAATAAAAAAAATAACAGAAAAGAAATTGAAATTCAAAAGTCCAACAGAAATTATAAAGCAAAGTAAAGTGCAGGAAAGTTAGGAAAATTGAAAATAGGGATCAGGGTGCATCTCTTGGTGCCTGAAAAAATAAGAAAAGTGCAGTTAGTATAGATCTTTAAAGTAGTTTTGTTGTAGAAAATAAAAAAAATGCATTACTTGATAACCAACATTGGCGTCTTACACCCCCCCTTAGAGTGGTTTTGGTCATCTTACACCCCCCTTAGAGTGGTTTGGGTCATCTTACACCCCCCTTAGAGTGGTTTGGGTCATCTTACACCCCCCTTAGAGTGGTTTGGGTCATCTTACACCCCCCTTAGAGTGGTTTTGGTCATCTTACACCCCCCTTAGAGTGGTTTGGGTCATCTTACACCCCCCTTAGAGTGGTTTGGCTCATCTTACACCCCCCCTTAGAGTGGTTTTGGTCATCTTACACCCCCCCTTAGAGTGGTTTGGGTCATCTTACACCCCCCTTAGAGTGGTTTGGGTCATCTTACAACCCCCTTAGAGTGGTTTGGGTCATCTTACACCCCCCTTAGAGTGGTTTTGGTCATCTAACACCCCCCTTAGAGTGGTTTGGGTCATCTTACAACCCCCTTAGAGTGGTTTTGGTCATCTTACACCCCCCTTAGAGTGGTTTTGGTCATCTTACACCCCCCTTAGAGTGGTTTTGGCCATCTTACACCCCCCTTAGTGTTTTTTTGGGCTCATTTTGATGGGAGGTCAAATACATTTAGCCAGTAGTGCAGTACTTGCATTAGAGTGAAGGGTAGTTAGTTTACCGCAAAAAAAGAAGTGATCATCCTTTCCCTTAGCTCATCGCCAGTCTGGGTGTCCTCACTTCTTGCTGCGGGCATGTTGGGGATTTCTGGCACCAGTGCTGTCTCCTCGGGGGCTTGAATTCGGTGTCAAATACAAATGTTGTGTAGCACACAGCAGGCAAGGATGATCTTGGAGACCTTCTGTGGGCTGTAGAGCATCTCTCCTCCTGGCCGTGCCAAACAGAGAAAGCGTGCTTTCAGCAGGCCGATGGTTCTT
Source organism: Gastrophryne carolinensis (assembly GCA_027917425.1). Taxonomy (NCBI): domain Eukaryota; kingdom Metazoa; phylum Chordata; class Amphibia; order Anura; family Microhylidae; genus Gastrophryne; species Gastrophryne carolinensis. The sequence continues at coordinate 203,023,068 of CM051240.1, read as the reverse complement.
TCCACAATGTTTCTGGTCTTGCGATGCGCTGCATTGTAGCGTTCATGGGCAGAGGTCCGTGTGTTCCTGACCGGAGTCATGACCCACGTTCTCTGCCCATATCCCTTGTCCGCTGTAGAAAAAACACAAGGAGAGAGACAGCAATTAGTACTAGTACATGTTTTTTTTGGGGGGGTTTTGATAAATTTGGCTTACTAGGCCACATATTTGCTAAATACATTGACATGGTTAATTTATTACCCAGTAGCCAGCCAGCTGGCATTTCGTTGTTATCAAACTTCCGGCACAGGACTGTCCGCTGCAAGACGTAAGAATCGTGGCATGAGCCGGGGAACCCCGATCTCACCGCCCGCAGCCTCATGTCTGGGTCACAGACAACCATTATATTGAGCGAATGGAAATGCTTCCAGTTTCTGTAAGACAGCTCCTGTGCACGGGGAGGGCGGAAAGGGATATGTGTACCATCAACGCACCCTAGCACATTCGGGATCCCTCCCATCAGATAGAAAGCATGTTTTATTTTGGCAACCTCTTCCTCATCCTCAGGAAACTTGATGTAAATTGGGATTAAATCACAAATCGCCAGAACTACTTGGATTAGTATGCGGCTCATAGTAGCCTGGCTTATCCCGCTGAGGAGGGCGGAGGTTGCCTGGAAGGTCCCTCGTGCCAAAATATTAAGAGTGGCACACAGGCGTACTATGCCTGGAATGGATTGAGTGCGTTTGGTGGATGGCTCGATTTTGTGCTTAATCTGATCATATAGGGACTGTAGTGCAGCACGATTCAGACGGAAGCGGCTCCTGATCTGCTCGTCACTTAAGTCCCATACTGAAAGGCGGATTGCAAAGGAGCGGGGTGCCCTAAGCCTCACAACACCCCGCTCCCTTTCCTCCTGCTCTTTCAGCATACACATACATCCATCCACCCAGACACCATACATCACCCTCTTATCCATCACACACACTCAAGATATATACAAAATAAACCAAAAAAAAAACCAAACCACAAACACACCACACACACACACAAACAATCACACTCCACACACACCCGCTACAATGCAGCTCACCACAAAACCAGAACTATAGTGGTCCAAACCACCAGCCTGCTGAAAACCAGCTTTCTAAGTTAGGCACAACCAAGAAGGGAGTTGCTGCACAGCCCACAAAAGGCCCCAAAATCAAGCCTCACTTGCTGTATGGTACACAATATTTGCAGATGCCACCAAAAACAAGCTCCTAAAGAAACAGCACTGATGTCAGAAATCACCCAACAAGCCACAGAGAGTGAGGACAGAAACCAGACAGAGGCTCAAATGAGCTAAGGGAAGCAAGCGAGCACCGCACCACACCACAGCCTTTGCCACAGTGTAAGAATACCAGAAGCTTGGAAATTCCTTCCATTTATACTTCTCTTTCAAAACGGACAGGTCCGCTTTGCCGCCTTTTGCGTTGCTCTGCTATTTCCGGGCACCAATTAGCCGACCCAGGTGTGCGTAAAACGGAGTGCGCACGCGCACGCTAGTAGCGCTACTAGCGTACGTGAGCCGAAACTTGCGTGAATTAACGGACATGGCCGAAAAATCAGTGGTGGCCCAATGAAAGGTAAGCTGCTGTTTATTTAAATAGCCGTTAGGCTAGCCACATGTCACAAGGGGTTGAGATACATCAGTCCATTGTTGTATTTGGGTGTGTGTTGTTTGGTTAATGAGGTCTGTAATGAGTTAATTGGCTAACACACATGCTTCAGTCAGTGCAGTGGAGGTGTGGCTAGAAGGAACTGGGCTGTATGTGTGAATCAATTAAGTGGCCTGGTTTTTGATTGGCTGTTAGAGCACATAAAACCTGCCCAACCCTAACAGATTGCGATGCCATTCTGTAGTCTGCATGCGTGCTTGTTGGGTGTGTATTTGTGTGTGTGTGCAGCTACAGGATGGAGCCAAATTCAGGACATCTGCCGGCCACAGCAGGCCCAAGTAGGAGTTTGGTGGGTGCTGTGCGCAGACCTCCCTTACGGAAAAGGGCCCAGCCTGAAGGTGGGGCAGCACCCCAGGCTAAGCGCCCAGGTGCCAAGAGGGAGCCTGAATTTAATTTGGCGGAGAATAATCATCTTGTGCGCCTTACACTTGCTAAATGGGAGCTGATATTTGGCTCCCAAAGCAAGTTCATAGGCAAACAAGAAAGAAGCAAACTGTGGGATGCCATTGGTGTGGAGCTTAGTAGCACTGCTCAACACCCACGTAGTGGCCCATCCTGCAGGAAACGCTTCTACACTTTGAGAGGGGCCCTTATGAAAAAGATGAATCACGATCTTGATGTGGACAGTGGGACCATCCAGGCTCCAAAGAGTACCTACAGGCCGTATGAGGAGATGCTGAAGGCCAAAATCCCACTGGCTCGGCTGCAGGGTGTGGATCCTGGGGATGACACCACAGGTTGGACTGAAGGTACATATTTTCTGCCTTTTTTCAAAAGCTACTGTTAATGTATGTGATTAGCATTTTTTCTTTCTGACCAACTAACAGTAGGACCTGTGAAGTAGTACATTAGAGCTCAAAAATTTTTTACTTTTCTGTCTGTTGCTTTCTGCATAGGTGCACATGCTGCTGTCCGGGATGTGCCTCAGGACACCCAAACTCCTGCCCTTCCAGCAACCTCAAGGCTACCCCAGTCTGCCATTGAAGGTATTTACCCCTAATTTTGGTGCTGGTTGTTTGGGGAACAAATGGGTGTGGGAGCAGCTCAAACAATCGAGTGTTGCACTGTTGAGTATTAATAATATGGGCCTGCGGCCTAATTTCACGCCCACTGTAACACTCACAGCAACTAACTAACAAGGCCCTAACATGTGTAGATATGTTTGAAGCCAGAGATGTGTGGCCATATATCGGCATATAAATGTGGAAGCCACACTGGCCTTGATTAGTGAATATTAGTGAAAGAGCTGCTCACACACACCTTAATGCATGTTGTATTTTTGCACGCACATTAACTATGGCTCAATGTTTGCTTGATTTTTGCATAGCTCCCATGCCATTGGCCCCAGCATCTCCTCCGGATCCAAGCTACTCTTTGGATGTCGGTAAGTGCATGTGTCCACCTTGCTTTATCCACTTTTACCCAAGTGCATGTGTCTCATTCCTCTTTTTTCTTGGTAGGCCAAGTGACTGGTTCATCTTTGGACCCCACTTCCGATGTTGCAGGTCAACAGGACCCTGTTGGTGTGTATAGCAATGCCTAATGTATCCTTTATGCTGTTTCTGTTACACTGGTTCAATTTGGTTAGTCTACTAATCTACATGTTTGCTTTGTCAACTTGAAGATGCCGCTTGGGAGTGCTTGTTGCCTCCCCAGGGTCAGTCTAATAGTTATTGGAGTGATAGCAATGTATTTTGGAGGACATATTTTTGGCCAAACATTCCCCGTAGTAGTTTGAGGAATATTTAGAGCCATTACTTGTGTTTTTTAGTTGACCCGAATATCGGAAGTGGCTGTCCAGAAAGGGCCCCTCAAGTTCAGGCTGCCAGAGATGAGGGTAAGTTGTTTTGCCTTGCTCTAGTCTGTATTTTGGCTCTACTTTTGTTGCACTTGCTTCTGGCAACTTGTGTGTCCACATGTATTTTCAAGGTCCAAGCTCGAGTGAGGGCCCCACTCCAGACATCTGGGAGATTGCGGGTATGTGTAATTTAAGCAATGTGTCTGATCTTCTTTGCCAAAATTATTGACTCTTAGTCCTGTAACATACATGTTAACAATCTGAGTTTAACAGATACCTTTGGTCTAGTGTGTAATTTTGCACTTTGTTGAGGTATGGCCTCGATAGCCTAGCCAGGTTACATTTGAGTTTGGGCCACTGACCTACTAACCTGACTTTCCTGTTTAGCATATGCCAACTTGCCGGACATCTCGGATGTGGAATTGCCACTCTCTGGCAGCGATACCTCGAGCCTACCTGTGCCGGAGGACACGCAGGTAACATGGCTGATGTAGACGACCTATAACCACATTGGCATGTTCGTGGGTAGTGGATGAAGCAACATGTCACATTTCCTTTCTTTGTTGTTTTTGCAGGAGGCGGAACCAGAACCCCAAGCTGGGACCTCTTCCCAAGTCCCATGTGGCCAAGCTTCCGAGGCTCAGACAAGGGTAAGTTGTATAGTGACTGTTTTGGATAATTCTTTTGAGGGGCATACCTGCATTGGTTCGGTTTGACTAAAATGTTGTTTTCTATTTTGTTAGGCTCAAACCACAGCAAGAGGAGGTGTGGCACCAACCAGTGCTGATTTTTATGAGCTAGGGGTCCGGATGCTGGAGGACTACAGTCGCCAACAGCCGCGTGATGGAACTAATGAGCGCATTGCGGCGTTGGAACAGCAGGTGCTGATGTGTCAGCAACAACATGAGGCCCAGCAGCGCCAGATCGACCTATTGATGCACAATCTGCATCAAAACCAGCAACTTGGTCGGCTGGCCAATGCAATTGACGATTCCATACACCAGCAGCAGCAAGCGATCCAGCGGCAGGACCAAACGTTGTTGTTGATACAACAGCTCATACAACAGCAGTCTATATTTTTTACTGCACTGTTGTCCCCCAACACCGCCCCTAGCAATGACTCCCAACCTCCCCGGCCACCCAGCCAAGAATATTAATTTTGTTTGTTTTGGTTTGTGTAAATATATTTGCTTAACCCACCTCTAAATTGTGTTTTTCCTAAGACCTAGCTAATAACACAGTCAGGGATGAGTATCTTGATCTAGATATGTCAATGTATTTGTAAATTTAGGCCACACATTTGAGACCATAGCTTACTATGGTTAACACATAAAATGGCTCCAAAGGTATGGCTAAATTGACACACAAATGGCTTTTGAGACAGTTAAACTATGCTTTGCAAGGCACCACACTGTAATGATGATCATAAAAATTTTTAATTTAAAAATGGGGCCAACAGGGCCAACATTGCCCAACAAAGGGCGTCAACAGGCCAGCCTTCCCCCCACCCTAACGACGCCGCCGGCGCCTCTTCTTGGCCAGCAGCATCAGCTTCAGGAGCCTGATCTCCCGCCACAGTCTGTGATGCTGGTTTTCACAAGCTGTAGAGATGTAGAAACAACAATTTATTAATAAATTGAATGTGACCTCAACAGACACAGATGTAGCAATGTAACGTCAGTGTGTCCAATTAGGTGACACTCACATTAACATTGTTGACCACTGTGCGCTTATTGGTTAACATGATATGAGTACTATTGACTGGCAGGAATGTGAACAACACATCCCAAGCATACATTTACTCTTAAAGTGTACCAACACCCACCGGTGATCGGCACCGGAATCTATCAGATTCCCGGCCCGATCACCTCCCTCCCCGCGGGACATCCGAGATCGGGATGTCCCTCGGGGTGAAACCCCCCCACACCCCTAAATCCCTACCTCAGTTTCGTTTTGGCACGGCCGCCGGGCCCTCCCTGCCGCCCCTCTAGACGTGTGTGTGCCTGCGGCGGCCATCTGTGAATGGCCGGCGCAGGCACGTGCGCGTAAAAAGGGACGCGCGGGAGGCGGAGGAGGAGCCACTTTGCCGCGGCTTGTACGTTTGCTGGAGTAAAAGTGAGTTCAGGGGGTTGTCACACAGCGGTGACGATCAGGGGTGCCCCACCGTAGTGGACCAAGACCCAGGAAAGTCAAATTCCTGGTTGTTGTTCCACTTTAACTCTGGGGAAGTCCCAGTGTGTCCATTTTTGTGTTTAGTCACAGCCAAACCTCAGGGCCGAAGTCCTAACGAGTACACGAGTTTGCCCTATAATGTTAGAGGTCCAGACCTAATACGGCCCATTTGGTTGTGTCTAAGGCAAAAATAGTCTCAATGTGGCCAAATGAAGAATGTGAGGCAACAATCAAGCATGCAAACAGGCATGTTGGATTATTGTACAAACACATTGAATCTAGATGTGTGTGAAATTAACACATAGGTACATTTTAAATGTCTGCAGATGTGACTAGAAGACATAGGTTTCACAAGTCTTTAGGCATATGAAGTGGGATGTACTCACCATCGCAGCTGTGGCGGGGGCCCATGCTGCTGGCCGTCCCTGGAGCTGGGGTGGGGAGGAGGTTCTCTGGCTCCATCTGCGTAGCAACATCTGTCAACAGAAAGCAAAAGACAAAAACACAATTAGTGGGCCAATGACACCTGACTATTTGACATCCATCTGGTTATTGAGTCTGAAAAATCAAAGGCTTGCATGGTTACATACAGGTTGTCCAAAATTAGCATATTTCCTGGTCCATGAGTTAATGTCAGTTAGTTAGGGTTGCAACATGTATCCCTAAAGATAATGTGCAAATAACATAGACAGTGCTATGTAAAGGACTCATTAGCAGTTGATTGGCTAATGTTACTAGTGGGCCACATGTTTGAGCGGGAACAACTTAACCCAAGAAAAGAAATTAGAACAACCATCATGGTGTGGGCAGAAACATAGGGGTGGTTGCCAGTTGGCTAGCACTGTAGTGGGGTTTGTGAGGTTAAGGTACCTTATCAAACCAGCTGTGACAATGGACCAGGAAACATGTGTCTGTTAAAAGTGGGCCAATACACAGGATTGCAGCAAATCTGGGTTTGGGTCCGCTTTGGCAGAGCACCACAATTTGAGTGAGACAACGTACTCCGCGGCCGCTGCCTTCCACACATCACTCCTCCAGTGTGTGCGCACGCGCAGCCCATTAGGAAACAGAGCGCAGGCGCACACACATCTAGAGTGTCACACAGGAGGCTGGGACGGTGGCTTTGGCAACCCCCAAAGAGGTAAGGAGTTTGTGGGGTATTTTTTGGGGGGGGGTGCCCTGGGTGAGGGATGTGATTTTTCAGGGAACCTTCGAGAATCCAAGCACTATCAATGTTTGTGGGTCCACTTTAATGAATGTCATAACATAGGGAATGTGATGGATAACAACAAACACTTACCACGACTATGCCCGTGGAGAATGCTTCGCCAAAAGGCCATGGAGGTGCCGCCTATATGATGCCCTGCAAATTAGAGAGGAATGGCAAGGGCTAAGTACAAATTGCAAGATGAAACCTGTCACAGACTAACAATTAAAAAAAGGACACTCACCAGGGGATGAACCGCCACTTGAAGCCCAGGGAGGGCTCTGAGGAGGAGGCGGGGAGCCTCGGCTCCTCACACTCTGGTCAGAAGATCCACCAGGCAAAGGGCCACCCTCCTCCCTCTCACTCCCTGCTCCTTCAGGGAGTGTGGGCGAGTCCATTTCTACCACCCCACTTGGACTCCCCACTTGAGAGTGGCCCCTTGCCTGGTGAGAGTCCTCAGACTCAGAGTGTGAGGAGCTGAGGCTTGATCCTGCCAGCCCCCCAGCAGCACACTCCTCTGGGGCGTCATGCCCTTCCTCCCCTGGGTCCTCTAAATAGGACCCGCGGGAGGGACCCTCCCCCGATGACTCCCCCGAGTCCGCCTGCCTGGTTCGGGGGAGGAATCCCTTCCCACGTTTCCCCAGGGGAGGACGCTTATCTGTGTGGAGGGGGTGAAAGAAAATAATTAATATAAAGAGCACAAATGGACACAGCTTAGCAGATGATTCTGCAAAAAGTATAAACAGAGCATAAGCTTTAACTTACCTGATGCGTAGGCATCATATAGGCGGTACACGCCTTCAGGGTCCCGGCGCTTGAAATCTGACCACTTCTGCTGAATGGCTCTGATGGACAGCTCGGTGTGGAAGCGCCGGGACACTGTGGCCTTCACCTCCATGGCAATGCGTTTTTTTCCTCCACGGGCATAGTCGTATTCGGCCACGCAGAAGTCCTATGAAAAATGATCAAACAAACAAAAATCAATACATGACATCAGAACAATGGCATAAACAGTTATACAGAGACCAGATCAAAGTGGACCCACACCCAGGATTATCACTATTCTGGGTTTGTGTGCACTTTGGTGGGCCACACCAATTGTGGGTGGTCCGCTGTCTGCAACCCCCTTGGAAGGCCACAAATACACCACTGAGGACGCTCCCACGTGACTGCGCCAGCCAAGCACAGCGCTCAGCGCCGCTGTGGTATGCGCATACAAGGCCGTTTGGACGTGCATACCAGCTCAGCTGGGTCTGCACGGCAAAGTACGCATGTGGCGTTTGACTCTAACAGGGAGTGCGCCTGCACACAAAATTAAAATATGTCTGGCGCAGGGGTACTCCCTGCTAGAGGTAAGCGCAATAGGCATCCGCAGCTCACGCATGCACAGATGGGACGGGGCTGAGGTAATTTTTAGGGCCCTCCAGGGGGGGGCATCCCAGCAGGACATCCAGAATGGGGATGCCCCACGGGGAGTGATCCAATTTTGGCAGAAAACTAAGAGATTTCTGGGCCAATCCCCCCTGTGTGTTCTGCAACTTTAAAGCTAAAAATACACAAACCAAATACTCACTTTGACCACCTGGCCATTAACGCGGCTATCCACCCAGTTGCGCCTTTTCTTTGGCGGCCCAGGAGGGGAAGGGGTGGGAGGGGTGCTAGTTGGGGAAGGTGAGGTAGGTGGGGGAGGTGGGGGAGGGGTGGTGGGGTCAGAGTCGGAGGAGGAGCTGGGGAGGCGCATAACTCGCCGTCTGGGCAGCATTGTGGAAACGCTAAGGAGGAAACAGGAACCGGAAATGACCAAAGCGACATTGGAAAAAAGTTAAAAAAAAAAAAAACGCTCCGCGCACCAGCAACAAGCTATTCTCAGCTATGTGCAAGCTAAGTGGCGGAAAAACTAAAATGACGCTTGAAAACAAGCTATTGGCATAAGCGCAAGACATTTTTACCTTAAGGTGGCGTTGAAACGCAAAGGAGGATACCGGAACCGGATATGACGCTAGCAACTGTGATTCCAAATTCAAAAACAAACATGCGCGCAACAGGGACAAGCTAATATCAGCTATGTGCAAGCTAAGTGGCGGCAAAAAATTAAAATGACGCTGGAAAACAAGCTATTGGCATAAGCGCTAGACATTTTTACCTTAAGGTGGCGTTGAAACGCAAAGGAGGATACCGGAACCGGATATGACGCAAGCAACTGTGCTTCAAAATTCAAAAACAAAGATGCGCGCAACAGGGACAAGCTAATATCAGCTATGTGCAAGCTAAGTGGCGGCAAAAAATTAAAATGACGCTTGAAAACAAGCTAGGGCCCAAGGCGCAACGAATTCTTAGCTTGATTTAGCAGGGGGTTCTACATACTGTAATGCATAGGTCCTTATAAAGCATACACCGTTGTGCTTAAATATACAAATCTTATTCCTTCCCAAAGTCATCACACAATCAAACTAGACAACTACATGAAAATGTGGCACACATGAGAATGCATAACGGGTTGTTATGAGCTGGTACGGCTGAATGTTAATCCTGCAATATGTGGCCAGGCACGCTCACAACTACAGTGTATTCATTAACAACGACTGGGGTCGCGGGAAGTGAATTCCTTGCAAATTGCAGAAGGGCACATGTATGAACAGCACAGCGCCGCACAACGCAGCACAGCGAGGCACAGCGACGCTCGCGCCACCACATAGCGAATTAAAACAGCGACTGCACAAACACTGACCAACACAGATTCATCAAGGACAGGGCTGCCGAATAGCTTGGGCGCTGACAATTTCGAAGAGCGAACGTGACCGCCCAACCTGACAGGCTACAAAATAGCTTTACAAGCCCCGTTTGTGGTGAAAACAAGCGATTTTGATGCCAATGAGTTTGGGTGGAGGAGATGCAATTCCCATGTCACTCACAACATTACATTGTGAAAAATAATAAAAACTTCAAATACATAGAAATAACCAGCCAGATTCATAAAACATATCAATATAAACATGTGTTGAATTTTGTACCCAAGAAAAAAACCCAAAAACCACTAAAAACAATCATTGCAGCGTCTGCCATTGAAATGTATGGGAGAGCGGCAGGTAGCGCCAGGTAATACGTGTCGCTGTGAAGGAATTTGCAGCGGCGCTGTTCGGGCCAGCCGGCTTCATGATGAATGCCGCGCTAGCCGTCGCTCTCGCCGGCGCTAGCCTCATTTTGCTTGATAAATGCGTCATTGTGACCGCCGCCGGGCGTACTTGAGTCGGTAGTCGCCGTTAGCTGCCGCTACCTGGCGCTCGTCAGACACTACCTGGCGCTATCGCTTGATGAATAAGGGCCTAAGTTCTTTATAAGGAAGTCTCTAGCAGCAATTTGGTGCCAGAAGATTCTTATGGTCATCTTTCTGAGAAAACTTCGGATTCACTTGTGTTTGACCCAGACCTCCTTTGACCCTGCTTTTTGGACTAACCCGGGTTGGCCGATTCATTAATAGCGGCAGGTAGCGACAGTTGAGCGACTGTAGCAGTATTTTCACAGCGCCCGCTAGTAGTCGCTGTGTTTGGCCATTGTTCGGTTGTTGATAGCGACTGAGTCGGTGTGCAGTAATGTTGAATACGGGGTGACGAGTCGCTGTTTGACAGGTTCCGCGCTGTATGGGAGCGCATGATAGCGACTGGTCAGAGCGACCGGCTTCCACCATATTCATCAAAAAATCACGCTCAAAAAATTCTCCCGCTGTGAAATGCATGTTTAAACCCCAGAGTGCTGGCGGCGATGTGTTAAAAGTAGTTTTTTAACCCCCAAAACACCATATTTTTGGAAACCAAAAAAAAAAAAAATTATAAAGAATTTAAATATGAATACAATAATATCAGACCTGTAATATCAATTCTGCACAATTTTTTTTTTTTTTTACCTTAAAAAAATTATCTAACATGGCAGAAGTGGTCACAGAATTTTTCACATTTAAAAAAAAAAAAAAACAATAACAATTAATTATGAATATTTAAAGATTGTTCCATTGAAATGCATTGGAGAGCGCCAGGTAGCGAGAGGTCATACCTGTCGCTGTTCAAGGTCGGACGCTGGCGCTGTGGGCTGAGGCTGGAATAATGATGAATGATTCGCTATATGGCGCTATCTCAGTCGCTAAGCAGGATCGGCTTGATAAATGTGTAATTGTGGTGGGGAGCCGGCGTTCTCGTGGCGGTGCCCGTCATTACCGGCCGCTCACCAGTCGCTACCTGTCGCTATTCCTTCATAAATAAGGGCCTTAGTTTGCTTGCCTTCTTAAAACTCGGCCTTGTTATCTGGGCTTTGCATTTGTGTAAGCAGACCCCCAGCCTTGGTATGTTTATGCATCTCTGCACGTCTGCTTGATACCCTCAACCTCGGCTCCGCTTTAAAAGACTTGCATGTTTTTTAAATATCCCTCACCTTTGCTTCTCACAACTACAATTTATAGTCAACAGTTATCAACCCAGAATGCCCTCCCTCTTACAATTTACCACTCCCCAACCCTCCAAGCCTTTAAAGGAAAACTCCCCTTTTGGCAGGTTTTTGATGTTCTGCTCTATTGTTTTCTTCTTTTGGAATGTAAAATAAGCATTTCCCCCCATACCTGTGATTTGCTTATGCTGTTTCCATGATTCTCATATTCCTGGGACTCGGTTTTGCTACAGTGGGAGTAGTTTTCATGGCCTTGAGTAAAACACATGGACTACAAGTCCCACAATTCTTCCAACAGGTGAACTATTTAGCAGCTTTGGCTAAGTCCAAGCAGCCTAATGACCTATCCAGCTGAGAACCCAGCTATTAACCCTTGTTACCCTTGAACAGAAGAAGTTGAATTTCAGCAAAAAGGGTTAAACTAGTCACCCATGTCTTAGCTTATCAGATGATTAGCAAGCTAGAGTGAGGAAGTCTATGATATGTACTCCAAATCACATAGCTAAGGTAAACACATTGTTTTCTTTTTTAACACAGAGTTGCAAGCAAATAGGAAATAAAAAAATAACAGATAATCTTAGCACATTGAAGTCATACACAATAATGGAAACGTTTAAAAATACCATAGAAAGCAGAATTACCCTTTAAGTGGCCACAAAATTAACTTATTCAGACAAACCTATCATAATCATAATCAACCTCACGGCCACCATTTGAGCAGCAGACTGTATCTGGTTAGTGTTTTTATAAATATTGGGCAAAGTAAAAAAAAAAAAAAGAAAGAAAGACAAGCAGTTTTGGAGCACTGGGCTGGGGATAGAAGATGATGACATAAAATTCCTTTCTGGATATAGGATCCCTTTAAGGCCGGGTTCACACCTGGACATTAGCATAGTAAAAGTGCCAATAGTGGCCATTGTGTGCCCTGCACATATGGAATTTATCTTCTTCATTTTCCACACAATTCCCTGAACACACCAGAGAATAAACACTATATTAGTGACTACACACAAGTGAGTAACACACTAAGGGGCAGTGATATTCCCAATGCGGGGGCTGCCCTAAACTCAGTGCCTGAGGAGCAACTGGGGTTTAGGTGCCCTGCACAAGGGCACTTCAGTCATATCTCAGCTGGGAATTGGTCCTTCAACTCTCAGATCACAAGTACAATTCCCTAACCACTAGGCCATGGCTGACTGATTGCATAACTGTCACGTTTTAGAGCGACTGCAAAATGCTGCAAAGTCGCTGCATACAGGACTTTTGGCAAACGTATATGTAAAGGGGCTTATAGATTACTATGGGCAGCACTTTCACAGCGATTGCGGGGCGATTGCCTCATTACACCCATCTGTTAAAGGGGACTGAAGTTGCACATTAACACTTTTTACTCTAGGTGATAAAATATCCACTGACTGCACTTAAAGGAAAGGTTTGGGGGGTTCTTTCTTATTGTTTTCCTCTTTTGGGGTGTAAAATGAACACTTGTGCCGGGATTCTGCCCGCAGACCTGTGATTTACTTATCAGCATGCTGTTTCTGTGTTTTATTATTCCTGTGGCTCTATGTAAAGTGGGAGTGGCTTTGCTGGCCTTGCATAAAGCCCTTTAGTATAGCAGCTTGCTAGGAATACCAGAATCCCTCCACTGACAAGGGTGAGCTCCCCTCCTCCAAGAGGCAGAACTTGGAAATCAGGCAGAACGAATGACCCCAGGTTAGCATGCTGCCAGTAACCGTCAAGCTACCAGAACACAAAAAAATGTGATCCCCTCGTCTGAAGAGGCTGAATTACAGCAGAAGGGGTCAACCCTGTGAGCTCAGGAAGTGTCATCTCTGCCTCGGCCAATCAGTTGATTTGAGTGCCAGTCAGGAAGTCTCTTCTTTGTACACCAAATAGGCCACTTTGGTGTACTGTAACGTAAACAAACTGTTGCTAGAGAAAACAAATAAAAAAAATAAAAATAAAATAAGCTCAGCCCCTTGAGGACATCATTTTGGCTACCTCAGGGAAATACCAGATCGGAAAGCCCCTCTGTGCAAAAGCCCCCAATGAGGCACAAAACTCACCTTCTTCCTGGCGTCCTTGGTGATCTCAACATTCGACAACAACATACCCATTTAGATAGGAAAACAAATAACAATTAACAAAATTAATAGGTAAGCTCAGCCCCATGAGGACATCATTTTGGCACACAATAATGTACATTTTTTAAAATGCCATTGAAAGTAGAATTACTCTTTAAAGAGGACCAAAACCTACTATACTTGCTCCCCTGGGGCACCCCGATTGAGGATGCCCCGCTGTGTGAAACCCCTGGTTGCCTGAAAACTCACCTTCGTTCCTGGTGCAACAGTGCATGCGCAAGCAGCAGCCGCATTCCCACTATTCCTTTAGCAGGGCATGTGCCCATGCCAGACATTCGTGAATGGCCAGCGCGGGCATGCTCCCTGTTAAAGGGTAGCAGGGGATGTGGTCGCCAGCGCGCTCGCATCCGCTCACATTAGACGAGCTCCAGGATGAAAGGGCTCAAGCGGCGCTGATTGGACGAGCTGAAGGAGCAGGAAGAGGTGAGTTTTTTTGGGTGGCCTGGGGGGTTTCACACAGCGGGGCACTCCCAATCGGGGTGCCCTGGGGGCAAGGGCCAAAACCCAGGATGGACCAGATCTCAGGTTTTGTTCCATTTTAAAGCAACTGCTTCCCACAGGCTGGCTCAGGAGCAAGGCATTGCAATGGAGCAGATCACCCCTGTTAAAGTGGAGTGGTACACTCAAATCCTGTTACCGCTGATTTTCTTAAAAGTGGAGCAAAAATCCTGTGTGGCCTAAAAGATTCCAGGGCCAGTTGCTGGCCCTCCCCAGGGGCATGCCACATTAGTGATGTCATCATTTGGCCGCATCCCCATCCACTTCAAAGCAACTGTTCCCCACAGGCTGGCTCAGGAGAAAAGCACTGGAATGGAGCAGATCACCCCTGTTAAAGTGGATTTATATGCTCATAAACTGGTCACCACTGGATTGTATAGAACAGAAATACGAGCTTGATGGGATTTCAGTTAGGTTAGGGTGTATAAGTAGCTCCTCCTCTCACTATCCAGCGTGTTTATATGATTTTTTAATATCAAGGAACTCCACGATACAGCTCCTTTAAGGCCAAGGTCTGATTGACTAATGTAATAAACGTAGAGGCTGATTCACTACTAACGCCAGGTATTGCCAGATGAGCGTCTGTATAGCGACGCTTAGAGTGACAGCTAGTAGACGCTGTAAGCGGGTATCGGGGGCTGTAACCTAGCGTTGCGGTCGTTGTAGAAACTTGGCCGGCATTGATGAATGTGATGTATGTTGGGCGCTCTAACAACAGTACAGCGCTGCAGCGAGCGAGAGGTAGCGCCAGCTTAGTGCGTCCGGCACTTGGCGCTCCACACCATATTTAACAAAACACTAGACACACACAGCGTCGTGTTTTTTAACATATATACACCAGGAACAAAGCGAAAACACATGGAATGACATTGTTTTAACACTGGGACAATAACACTTTAGTGCCAGACCTGTAAATACAATTCTGCATAAAAATATAAAAAGTCCAAAAAATGTATAAAAATGTTTGTTTGCAGCCAGGAGAGGTCACACAATAATTTAAGCAAAAAAGCCAAAATATTTTAATTGTCAAACGCACTATTTATACACAACTAATGAAGCCCCATTGAAGTGTGTGGGAGAGCGCTACAGAGCGATGGGTACTACATAGCGCTCCTGAGCTTAGAGCGCCGGTGCTATACACTGAGAGGCTGATTTATTAATAGCGACATGTAGCGACAGTTGAGCGACTGTAGCGGTATTTTCACAGCGCCCGCTAGTAGTCGCTGTGCTTGGCCGTTGTTCGGTTGTTGACAGCGACTCAATCAGTGTGGCGTAATGTTGAATACAAGGTTACGAGTCGCTATTTGACAGGTTCCGCAATGTATGGGAGCGCATGATAGCGACTGGTCAGAGCGACCGGCTTCCACCATATTCATCAAAAAATCACGCTCAAAAAATTCTCGCGCTGTGAAATGCATGTTTAAACCCCAGAGCGCTGGAGGCGATGTGTTAAAAGTAGTTTTTTAACCCCCAAACCACCATATTTTTGGAAACCAAAAAAAAAAAGTATTTTAAATAATTTAGTAATACGAATACATTAATATCAGACCTGTAATATCAATTCTGTACAATTTTTTTTTTTTTTTCCCCTTATCTAAAATGGCAGAAGTGGTCACAGAATTTTTCACATTTAAAAAAAAAAAAACACATTAATAACAATTAATTATTAATATTTAAAGATTGTTCCATTGAAATGCATTGGAGAGCGCCAGGTAGCGAGAAGTCATACCTGTCGCTGTTCAAGGTCGGACGCTGGCGCTGTGGGCTGAGGCTGGAATGATGATGAATGAGTCGCTATATGGCGCTATCTCAGTCGCTAAGCAGGATTGGCTTGATAAATGTGTGATTGTGGTGGGGAGCCGGCGTTCTCGTGGCGGGGCCCGTCATTACCGGCCGCTCACCAGTCGCTACCTGTCGCTATTCCTTCATAAATAAGGGCCTTAGCAACATGTAATATTACATCGGACGCTACATGGCGCTGTTAGAGTCGCTCATCAGATTCGCTTTCTTAAATGTAGTTTTGTATACAGTGCCCAGCGTTCACCAGACGCTGCCTGCCGCTACAAGGCATTACCTGGCGCTATCCCTTTTTAAATAACCCCCTTGGTGCAAAGTTTGCTAAAACTTTTACTAGTGTAATCTGACAACTTTTGCTTATTACAGTAAATCAGTCTGTGGAACTTAAATGATGTATATGTTTTATTTAAGCCCTTTAAGACATTTAAAAATCACACCTTATTTTATTTCAAGCCTTATACTGAAACAATGGTCCTAATTTTCAGGATATAGACTGGGTAAAGTTTACTGAATCTAGGCCTAAACTACAGTATGTCCCTTTCAATTCTGCCATTTAAACAGTACAAGAAAACTAGAAATGTCTACTTATTATTAAATGAGTGTTGATATAGGTTTGTTTATACAGCACGTTAGTAAGGATCTTATTGGAGCCTCTTTTTCCAAGCTTAGCGCTACAAATTCCGTATAGAAAATTTCGATTTATAAAATAATGAGTAGAAGTGTCTGGCGGAGCATTTCCTCTAGATGGCGCTGTAATCTGCATTTCCATCATACTCTGACAATAAAGCAATTGTTTTCTGCTCACAGTTCTTCTTTTCATGCTCCTCTGAAAAGACTTTTTTTTTTTTTTTTTTAGTATAACTTTTTTTTTTTACTATAAATGCTGCGCTGATGTGCTGGGCGGCCTTCAAGGGAAAAAGCGAAAGTAAGGAGAGACTATTCCCATGACACTTTTCAGCTTTGAAGTGTCAAAATAAAAAAGTCTTAAGAACACCTAATCCTTGGAAAGCATCCAAGAGCCGCGGTGTGTGTAATTGGCAGCGGGCTCCAGGGACGGGTGCGAGGTCTAGGTGTGTCCCTCTGAAGTCAGCCATTTCTTCTGCACAAGATGCTGCTGAAGAGAATTATATAACCTGTCATCTTTCCCAGAACATTGACCTCAGCTCTGGATATAAAAGTAGACCAGTCACAGGCCAGATCATGATGTTGTAGTGCAGAGCTGAGTAGGTCTTCAAATTGGACCTCCAGTTAAAAATGACTGGAGGTTTGCTCGTCCTCTGTATGGGATGCCCTGGTGCACAGGATGCTAGGGATTGGAAAGATGCACCCAACCGAATCATGTTAATGGCAGTGCAGAGGAGCATCCCGAATTGCAATACCCCCTAAGCTGTAGAAGTCCTTGTTTCATAGGGCCCTGCCCAACTTAAAGGGACATTCCAGTGGTTGAATGATCCTGCTTTCTGCTCCTACCAAGCTGGAAGTCAGAAGCTGCATCATTCATCCAGCTTACATTCAGTCTGCTGTATATTACTTACCGTATTTGCCGGCGTATAAGACGACTGGGCGTATAAGACCCCCCAACATTTCCACTCAAAATATAGAATTTGTTATATACTCGCCGTATAAGACTACTCCCTCTTCCGCACACCTTCCACAAACCAAATAAACAACAACCAAAAAAACAACCTGAGCATGTTAGCAGAGATGGGATAATAGAGAGATGGGATGGGACAGAGCTGGGAAAAGAGAGATGGGGTGGGACAGAGCAGGGAAAAGAGAGATGGGATGGGGCAGAGCTGGGAAAAGAAAGATGGGATGGGACAGAGCTGGGAAAAGAGAGATGGGATGGGACAGAGCTGGGAAAAGAAAGATGGGATGGGACGGAGCTGGGAAAAGAGAGATGGGATGGGACAGAGCTTGGAAAAGAGAGATGGGATGGGAGTCATGGGACAAAGCTGGGAACAGAGATGGGATGGGACAGAGCTAAGAAAAAAGAGTTGAAGCAGGGAAAGGTGGGTTTTTACAGGTGCCCTGGGGGGGGGGGTTTCACACAGTGGGGGCATCCCGATTCAGGGTGCCCCAGGGAAAAGCTGACTGGCGATAAAAGGCGCAACTATCCCAGGAGGCTGAGCAACGCACAATCATAAACGACCTGCTTCATGCAATGTTTTATATCCGCTGGGCAGCTGCAAACAGAACTATGCAGGGCCAAACTAATGCATAGTCCTGCTTGTTGCTGCCCGGAGGATATTAAGCAGTGCACTGCAGAACTTAATTAAGCGCCGCTCAGCCTCCTGCGATCGAAGCAGACAGCTGAGCCGGCCGCTCCTCCATACATCACTCACCTGCTGTCTTTCCTCCCGCCCGCCGTCCTTCCTCCCGGACGGCCGGCCCCGCCCGCTGCCTTCCATCCTGGCCGACGGCCCCGCCCGCTGCCTTCCATCCTGGCCGACGACCCCGCCCACTGCCTCCGTCATGGTCTCGGACCCCGCCCACTGCCTTCCCCTCCACCCGGCCGCCGGCCCCGCCCGCTGCCTTCTCGTCTCCAGCTTGCGCGCTGCCTTCCCTCCCGGCCGCCCCGGAATCCTAGCGGCCCCGCAGGTAACAGTGCTGTGCCGCGCACCCGGCGTATAAGACGACCCCCCCACCTGAAGGCAGGTTTTTCAGGGGCAGAAAGTTGTCTAATACGCCGGCAAATACAGTACTATACTATACTATACTATACTTACTATAACTCTCATTGAACTACAGTATGTCACATATGCAGGTCCTCCTCAGCAGCAGATGATGATTCTTAGCTGTATGTTTCAATGTGAATGTCCCTTCAGAAATCAATTCTTTAAAGCGGACCAAAACCCACATTTTTAACTAGCATCCCCTGAATTGCTCCCCCCATGAGGGGTACCGTTTGCCAATTTGCACTGCCCCTACTTCACTCTAATCCCAGATAATGATGCTTGTTTTAGCTGTAATGCTCCGCCTCCTCCATTCATTGCCACTGTTGT
The DNA here is from genome assembly GCA_027917425.1 of Gastrophryne carolinensis. NCBI lineage: Eukaryota > Metazoa > Chordata > Amphibia > Anura > Microhylidae > Gastrophryne > Gastrophryne carolinensis. Next base: position 203,004,313 of record CM051240.1, on the reverse strand, counting down.
GTGTGGCAATGATGTCATTGTCACACATAAAATGACTGATTCTCTTCCATCTTACAGAGTGGGACAGCAAAAAAACAGTGTTCAAGGTGCCTCTCTGCCAATCCCTACACTGGCTGCCAGTCCCACAGCGAGTCCTGTTCAAAACTCTAACTCTCGCATACAAAGCTCTCTCCAACCAGGCTCCTCCTTACATCTCATCTCTAATCCAACAATATCAACCTAGATGTAGCCTTCGCTCTGCTGCCGACCTTCTCCTGTCCTCCACCCTGGTCACCTCCTCTCATGCCTGCCTCCAAGACTTCTCACATGCAACTCCAATCTTCTGGAATGCCCTCCCACACCCAATCCGCCACTCCACAACTCTCAAAACCTCAAAAAGGTGCCCGTAAAACTCACTTATTCAGACAAGCATATAATCTGGCTTAACCAATTTTCTAAAGGGCATACGCCACACAGCTCAATACTGACTGTTTGTGATCCTTCCCCTTCCCCCTCATCTTTACCCCTCATCCTTTAGACTGTAAGCTCACAAGGGCCGGGCTCTCTCTCCTATTGTATCTTGTATTCAGAATATCCATTGTAAACTCTGTAACACTGCATTTGTAATAGTCTATGTACTGTATGTTTCTACCCTGTCTGTAATTACTACTTTGTACAGTGCTACGGAATATGATGGCGCTATAAATAAATAAACAATAATAATAATTTAAAAAGTGAAAATATCCATTTCTAGTTCTACACCCTAAGAGGGGAGCATTGGTAGAAGCCTTGGCCAAATGTATTTCACAAGTTCAGTGGGTTTTGGTCCGCTTTAGGGGACCCTAACAAATGAGTCAAGATAGAAAGTTCTATGAGGGGATGCAAATTATGGAGAATAAAAGATGCTGCCCCTGACAGCCAGCATCGTGGAGAGCAGAAAGTAGGCTCAGTTAACCCTTTGCATGTCCCTTTAAATCACAAGCGCATAGATTGTACAGTGTTGTTTCACCTACCGTTAACTACCAAGCCCATCTACGTGCCTGGTTTTAATTGGGTAATTGGGTTATAAAAGCTGCTCACCTTCATCCGGGATCCAGCACCAGGTTTCTCCTTTTCACCCAGGCATCCAATCCCGCCACCGCCGCGGTCTTTAGCGGTGCAGACCATTTCCTGCATGGTGGCTTCTAACAGCTCACCTGCCACTACCGCAGGGACGGGGAGAGAGATGACGCCACTATAAAAGGCGTCCGTCAGCGGCGGCCGGTGAGTCAGAGGCTGGGAGTGATCAGTGGAACTGGATGCGGGGACAGGGGGCTCCGATCCCCTGACCCTGCACCAAGCTTCCGCCGATCACAATGACAGGGTGGCGCGGGAGAGTGATCGGAATTGGAGGTAGGTAGAAAATAAATAAATGGCTTTTATTCCTGCATTTAACCCCTTGTGAACTGGTAAGCGTCCTCTATACCAGTTTAAAATCCAGAAGGGGCTGGCATGTCACCTGCCAGCCAGCGGGTGAATTTCCATTATCTGCATCCCCAAAGCCCAGGGGGGTGCAGAAAAGGCTGCAGCCCCTGAGGGCTATGTGGGCTGGTAGCCTTCAGGAAAGGGGTCGGCTGGCTCGGCCTCTGCACCTGGGAAATACCTGGAAATTCCTGCAAAGTCACAATTTAACAAAAAAATGAAAAATGTTTTGGCAACAGAGGGTTTAATCTCTAGGTAGGCTGGTAGATAAAGGGTTAAAAAGGAAGTAAAAAACAAAACTTTACTTCCTGTGTCCCCCCATTCCAAAATTCGGATGCCCTGCGCTTACCATGCTACCATAGTATGATAGCTATTCAGTAACTCCTGGTGACTAATCAGATTTGCTGGGTGGGAGGGCAGCACCACGCACGCGTGCCCACCGGGTGGACACGATTGGCACCAGCAGTCACACAGGGGATATTGATTTGGAACAAGAAGAGGAAACATAGCTTTCTGCTTACCATATAAAAACATTTGGGTCACTAGCAAGAAGGATCGCTGATACCATACGGTGATAGGTACAATTATTCTAACATGAACACTTTTACAGCAGACGGCTCTGACTGGACGAGAGCCTTTGCATGCTCTGTTAGCCGGGGAAAAATCCTGATGTGCAAATCACAATGTAAGCATAAGACCCAAGTTTAAGCATAGGTGATCGCTAAGCAGTATACTTGACTTTTTGGGGCATACAGTCCCATACTCAGGATCTCTAAATTAATAAATGGACTGTATGCCCTGAAACTTAGGCCCTTATTTATGAAGGAATAGCGACAGGTAGCGACTGGTGAGTGGCCGGTAATGACGGGCCCCGCCACGAGAACGCTGGCTCCCCACCACAATCACACATTTATCAAGCCAATCCTGCTTAGCGACTGAGATAGCGCCATATAGCGACTCATTCGTCATTATTCCAGCCTCAGCCCACAGCGCCAGCGTCCGACCTTGAACAGCGACAGGTATGACCTCTCGCTACCTGGCGCTCTCCAATGCATTTCAATGGAACAATCTTTAAATATTAATAATTAACTGTTATTAATTTTTTTTTTGTTTTAAATGTGAAAAATTCTGTGACCACTTCTGCCATTTAGATAATTTTTTTAAGGGAAAAAAAATAAAAAAAAAATTGTACAGAATTGATATTACAGGTCTGATATTAATGTATTCATATTGCTAAATTATTTAAAAAAACTTGTTTTTTTTGGTTTCCAAAAATATGGTTGTTTGGGGGTTAAAAAACTACTTTTAACCCATCGCCGCCAGCGCTCTGGGGTTTAAACATGCATTTTACAGCGCGAGAATTTTTTGAGCGTGATTTTTTAATGAATATGGTGGGAGCCGGTCGCTAGGGCCAGTCGCTATCATGCGCTCCCATACAGCGCGGAACCTGTCAAATAGCGACTCCTCACCCAATATTCAACATTACGGCAAACCGACTGAGTCGCTATCAACTACTGAACAACGGCCAAGCACAGCGACTACTCGCGGGCGCTCTGAAAATAACGCTACAGTCGCTCAACTGTCGCTACCTGCCGCTATTAATGAATCGGCCTCTTAGTGATCACCTATGCTGAATTTTATTTACTTGTTTTGTCTGTGTTATGCCTACTATTGCAGAATGAGACGGAGCATGTCACGCGTGAACAAGATTTTGCTACACTCGGTTCTTCTTTTTGTACCATGGAGGAAGGTGGTCATTCAGAAACTCTATATACAGGATTCTGCAGAAGTAATTATGACATATTCAGGGACCCTAAAGGGGTCTATCAGCTCTCACCCCATGATTCCAGCCCAAAACATGACTCTGGCTTATTGGGACATAGCGGTCCACCTGGACCATCCAGGGTTGCCCTGCACTGTTTGAAAATGTATGTTCATGTATGTGTGGGCCCACTGCAACCATTTATGTTTGTGAGCAATAGTTAGTGGGTAGCTGAATAGTAAGGTTAAGCATAGATGCAAGCCTATAGAGGATCCTACAGCTTGAAGTTTGCGGAACTCCAGTGATATCAGCAGCTTCCAATACCTTTTTACCTCTTTGTAAAAGCATTTAGGCTGCTGCTCTCCTAAAGTGGACCAAAACCCTTTTGGCAGCTAGCTTGCCCCTGGGGACTCCCCATGTTTTTGATACCCCTGGGTGGCCAGTAAACTCACCTTTCCCTGCGTCACAGTGATTGTATCCCCAGCTTCCCTCTGGATGTGCGTGCCGCAGATGCCGTAAACTGGTGTTTCGCATCACCTTGCACTTTTGCGTGTCACCGGGCACCTTAGCCAAAAGCGATCGCAAAAGGTGCTGGGTGGGTGTGGCCTTGGCGGTGGAGAGCCCTGTTTTTCTTATTAAACAGGGCTACTGCAGAGCCGGCAGCCCTGCCCGGCTGCTCGGGCAGAGAGTGTTCCCCCACTAGATGCGTGGAGCACCCAAAAATGGGATTCACCCCACTTTAATCAGATTAATATGATTGCCAGAATCCTTCCTTATTGTGCTTCAGCTGCACAAACCTGTTTGTGCTCTGAATCAGCCACAAATCTTTTCACATTTCAAGCAGAACAAATCCAGGGATTTTGACTATCCTGGGTTGTGTTCCCTGCCCAGGGGGCATCACATTTTGGGATTCCTCGCTGTGTGAAACCCCCCTAGATCACCCAGTAAATCCCACCTCTCTCCAGTTCCACGGCATGTGCAGGCTCTCGTCCAATCAGAGCTGCTGCATCACCAACAGCGCATGCGCACAGTCCAAAGATGTTTTGCCGTCTGATATTTACATAGACAAGGAAGCCAGGAAGAAAGTGAGTTTTTCTGCACCCTAGGCGGGTTCTAACAACCGGAGTATGCCAATTCGGGATGCTCCTGGGAATAGCCAGCCGCTGGCTCTGGTTGGGTTTTGTTCTGCTTCAAGTTTAGGCATTGCAATATTTGATGATAATCAGCAGATAGAGACATTTTATTTCCTGGCAATGAAGGGGATGGGGGGGGGGATGGACACGTATTGCAATGTAACAGATCATCCCCCTGCTGTCACCCCCTACACCACACAGGGACACAAGGATGATATCAAAAATCACAGGGAGACACAAGTATATATTCCGAGGTGGGAGAGGTTATTGCGAGAAATTTTTCAGGATGTTAATTCCAAGAAAGAAGTATGCGACTGTAGTTCTGTTTTGTAGCAGCACCTGATGTCAGCATTATATTATTATCATATTAAGTCATATTGTAAGTTATTTGGCATAAATTGCAATTACAAAGAATCACCTTTATATATATATATATATATATATATATATATATATACAGTGTATGTGTGTGAATTACATAATACATACTGCAACCCAGCGTAAGAACGCACTACAAAGAAATTTTACTCTACACATACATGTGACAGGTTGGTCTGGTAGTGAGCTATTGTGACGTGTCAGTGATATAACTAAATTTGACAGTGTGAACATTAAATGGGGCCCTTCCATGGCTAATACAGTAAACTTCTTCTGTCTTGTATCTCAATTGGATGCAGCAAGACAACTATTGACTGACTGAAACAGCAGAGGGGAACCTTCAAAGTGGACCAAAACCCAGGATTTTGACTGTTCTGGGTTTTGGTCCTCTTCCAAATCGGGGGTGCCCCACTGTGTGAAACCCCCCAGACCGGCAGAAAAAACTCACCTCTTCCAGGTCCTACGGCGCATGCGCAGCCGCTCAACCAATCAGCGCGCTCTTAGCCACTGACGTCACACCATCCAAGATGGCGTCTAAGGCCAGCGGCTCCGAGTGCGCTGGCGGATGCATCCCCCGCTTCCCTCTAACAGGTCTAACATTCACAAATGGCTGGCGCGGGCATGCACCCTGCTAAAGGGATAGTGGGGATGCGGCCGCGGCCCGCAGTTGGACTGGGAAGCAAGGTAAGTGAACAGGGTGACCTGGGGGGTTTCACATCTATAAGATTCCCAGGCCAATCGAGCTGGGTTTTGGTCCACTTTAACTGCTGCCAACTGAGCACAAATATGATACATAATGTGGAGGAGCAACAATGATGGAGCCCGTCTGACCTTCTATGCCACGGTTGAGTTGCACGCCCTGCACCCCCTCAAGTCACTGCAGTCACCTGCAGTTAGTCATTGGCCATACCTGTGAAATGAGTAGCCTTTCTCCACTTCAGTTTCTGGGCATTGGCCAAGGTGGAAAGGGCATGTCATGGCGGAGCTTTATGTGGTCAGAGACAGCTCAGCGACCACTTGGCATGTTCAAGGACGGATTCAGCAGTGAGATTTTTTTTCCTCCCTTTTTTTGTGAGTAAACATTTTTTCTCATGATCGCAATTCAGAACCATATTTAGCTGTGCATTTTTTTTAATATTTGCTGACTTGTTTCCAAGGAAAAAAATCTTGAGAAAAATTGTTTTCCCACCAAAAACATGAAGAAAAAAATTCTTTAGGTGCTGAGTCAGTCAAATAATGAAGAGCTCCAAGGGACAAAGTGAATGTTAGACCACTTTTTTGTGTGGTCCTGGAGAAGTTTATTTTAAAGGAGGCCCATGAGACAGGCATCAGGTGAGCTTGCTACCTCATTATTGCTGTTGGGTTTACAGTCCCTTTAACCCGTCTCAGTCCATGTGACCATGCTGTATAGCATTTAAATGGTTTTGTTGTTGTTCCGTGTGTTGCCTGTGCTGGAATAAAGCATGTTTTACCTCACCCAGAGTACAGCTGGCATAGGCCGAAGCCTCTAAAAAGCAATTTCACGTACCTTTGCAATGCATAGTATTCCTGTATAATGCGCAGCACCACATATAATGCTCCATATGGCATTTTACATCTGGGCTGAGCCTTTTAATTACTCGGCTAAACATTCAGTAGACGGGGGAGGCTGTTTGTAGCGATCACAAAGCAATCATCACGCAGGATGACATTATTTGCTGCAACCAAGAGGCCTGCTTGAACCTTTCGGATAGGCGGCATCACTGCCAGCTACCCAGTGGCATTACTTAATGAAATGATAGCACGCTTGATAAGTCATGCGCAGCCTTGATAAACGTATCATAAACCCTCTTTACATGGACTGACGAGGCCCAAGGCACGCCATCGCAAAAAATGACATCGACGGCCCCTCATAAGCTTGCCTGATGGCGCGGCGCACAAACTTGGTTCCAATCATTTCCCTCCTTTTGTGTTTCAGGGACACCATTTGTATCTCTTATTGGCGATTGAAATGTCTTTTATGTCAGTGCCAGCATTTGGGAAAATCTGAAGAGCAATGTAGCTGTAGGTAACCAGCAAATACAAGAGTTCCTTTTATCTAGAAAATAACAAATATAAAGCGGAAGTGGAGCTCTAATCTGGGATCTTTTGGAGCTAATAAAACAAAATGGTCCTTTCCTAGAGGCCAGAGTCAGGGGTGGAGTGGCCATAGGGAGACCCGAGACAATGCCCTATGGGTCGCACTGTTTTCAGTCAGTTGGGCTGCTGCTTTTAACATCCACATTCAATCCCTGCCAGCCCCCTGTGCCCAGCCCCACTGTACCCACAAGCCAAGGAACCACAGCCCCCAATGCTGTAGCATTATCACAATGGGGGCCTCAGCAAGGATGTCTTGGGCCAGCCAGGGGCTGGTAAAAGAGTACACCCACAGGTCTTAAAGGACAACTATCAGGACAAGATAAAAGCCTCTGTCCAAAAAGTTTAATTATTTGTTCCCCTAAAGCCCCCCTTGATCACTGGCCAATGCTGTTTGAGAGGGCCTAAAGTCATACAGTAAGTGAAAAAAAGGGTACTTACCTTTTGTCCTGTGCTGCGGGTCACTGCAGTTCCGGTGCTCCAGACCTCACATTGCTTTAACGGGTCAACGCTGCAGCCGCGCCTCCAGCACCATCCAGGGCCAGACCCCAGTGACGGGATTGGTGGTGGGACAGAATTGCGACATGCCACCAATAAATGGGGTGTGGCCTTTTCCATTAATTGCAATAGAGGTAGTGGTTGATGCCCTACATGGCCTCTCTCCATTGTAGTGAATAGAGGGGGCATGGCCACACCTCCTGTGACTGATTGCAGGGGCGTCCTAATAAAGTTTCATGCCCCAGACAGCTCTGGAGACGCCTACTGCTGCAGCCGGGTGAGGTCTAGAGCGGCAGACCGGCAATGGCCAGGCCCTGCTTTATGACTTTAAACCAGACTAACAGCCTTGCAAATTTGGAAAAAAAACTTGCCAAAATTAACTTTCTCCATCTGCATGCATGATACTGAACCATTGTCACCACTTACATTTGCTCCTGCACCCACTCAGAGCTAAAAAGTCATATTTTCTCCTGGTAGCAGCCATTTTGGAGCTTCCTTTCCCAGCGTCCCAGCCCTGCTGCTGCCTGAATTCAACTGTCAAAACCTCACAATGCACAGCAGCAGTAAACTTCCTCTTTGCATGTGCCCCGCAGCTCCATGAGACGCCATTTTGTTTTTAAAATTGACTACAGCACTTGTTAAAAAAGGTAAATTAATTTTTTATGTTCAGTAATCCAAATTGCCCTGTGGAGGGATGCATATGAACGCTCTTTAATTCAAAGGTGCTGGATCAGTTTCACTCCATACAGTTGTTGTGGAATAGCTGGGTTCTTAGAATTACATGGCAGCGGCCATCTTGGAATACACCCAAGAGCCCTGCTTACACATTTTACACAGGTTGGGATTTTGCTATAAGTAGCCCACACCAAACAAAGAGAGATTTGCCTCAGAAAAGGGTTCAGCATGTCTGTCATGTTACACACACTCACACACTCACACACTCAATGAACAGCTATTTATCAATGTAAGTCAATGGCCTTGGCGGTCGCAGATTGTAGCATCATTTGTTTACAATGTTGACACAATGTTTAAAGTGGACGGAAACCCATTCCTGGGCCGACTGCAAATCCTTACTGGACAGCTGCAACACCCTCCTTTGTAGTTTGCCAAACCCCTCCAATCTATTTTGAACCCTGCTGCTCATCCACTTCTCCTGGAGAAGTAAATACTAAAACAGCAGAGAGTAATGGTACTTCCTATTTCTAAATGATGCCAAGTGATAAATAAGGTGGTGGAGCAACAACAATGGGACCCCCTGACCTCCTGGGCCTGGTGCAGTCTATAGTTACTCCCATGTCCCTAAATGTGCTTTCCAGCCAGTCAACGAGTGCATTAGATTGCCTAGGCTATAGCATTGTAATGAACATACATTTCAGAACAGATCCAGGGTCTTATAAGCAGAGACCTCAGGCCTGGGTATACAAATTGGAGGTTGAGACATCTAGAGAGAAATGTGTGGGAGCTGGGAGGAGAAGGAGGAGGTGCCCATCTGGGTAGATAACGGAGAATATCTGCTGTGCCATCAGAGGATGCCCAGAGGGAAGAAACCCTGATACCCTATATGGAGGTGAGAGAGACTGGGTCTCCAACTCCGGGACCACACGATACCCACCAACTTTCCCTCTTGAATCACTGAGACCGGCCACTGTTGCTAGCTCCCTGGGCTCTTAGTGCTGTGGCAAAACAGGGTGCCATCTGAAAGTGCTCCACCATCCTAATCCACGGGGGGAACCCCTGTAAGTTACTGTGCAGTGGGGTGGCCTTCTAAGCTTTCAGGAAGTTATTGTGTAAGGACTATGTCTGGGGATTGTGTTGCTGAACATTTACATGGTCTGAATTAAACCTACTCCCTGGGCCCTGTTTGCAGGGGCAGATATGGCCACTCTTAAAGTGTCTGGCAAGCCAAAAGTGAAAAAATAAATAAGTAGCTTACCTTTCATTGAGGGATTCTAGCGCTGCATTTTCTTCTTTGTTTTTCTCCTTAGTAAGGAAAATCACTTCCTCATTCACTTTTCAGGCCCCACCCCACTGATCTGGTCCTTCATTCACCTACCCCCCACTCATTGCCCAGACGTCCTGATTGGCTGCCTCTCTCTACAGCTCTGAAACCCCACCCTCCTCTCTCATCTCACACTTATCACAGTGTGCTTACATCACATTGCTGTTGCCACACTCACTGTATCTCTTCATTTTCCTCTGCATTGTCAATGCTCTAATACTTTTAAAGATAACTTAGGAACTACTGGGTCTTTTTGAAAACTAATTGAAGTTTAGGACAGTACAATGGGACAAGATTCTGGCTTGCCTTTAACATAAATTTAAATCATTAGCAGGGTTGAACCTTGTCTCTCTGCTGCCTGAGGAGAACTATAGAAGGATGCCACCTTCATGCAGAGGTTATAGTGGGTAACAGTGGAGCTGGGTACAGGGAGCTTGGAGACTGGGAGGCAGGGACTGAATGAGGGTGTTAGAAGCAGCAGCTCAGCTACCCCAAAAGTAGTGTGGCCCACCTAGAATTCTCCTGGATCTTCCTATAGCCAGTCCGCCCCGGCCTGCAACTTTTTGACTTGGCCACCAATGCCTCCAACTTGTCCCTGGTGGCACTCAAGGGAATCTCAAGTACCCCCACTGGTTGGGAAACCCTGCTTCACACTGCAGGCTTGTAAGGACAGGGCTCCCCTGTTGTTGCCTTATTGCATATCATGTGCGTTGTACTCTTTTCTCCTAATAGTCTATGTATTTAATTGCTAATTTGTACAATGCTACAGAAGAAGATGGCACTAAATAAATGAATAATTAAACTAATAAAAGAATAATATTGGTGCCATCTCAGCACCAGTTAGTGCAATTTGTTTGCTGCCACTTGTGCTATGAAGATATCTTTGAACGTATTCAATACAACAACAAGCGATCCAGCGGTAAGACCCTCAGGACAGAGCAGCAACAAACAGATGCCGGTGGCTGCTGCAATAAATAGCCTGGTATCGATTAGTATTGACCCCTCTCCCTGTTCAGCGCTCGGGTTGTACTTCTGTAAAGGCTCCGACACGTTGTAGGATCTCTCGCCGCTCGGACATGACACAGAAAACAGCTGGTTTAGATAAAAAGGAAGTTTCATTCTGAGAACACAGACCCTTGTTTGTAAAGCATTGATTTTATTGGCCTATTATTGACAGACGGCCCCCTAAGGGCTTGTTAGTAAACTTTTAGTATAGTATTAGGATAGCATTAAAGGATAACAAGATCTGTTTTATTGTGCTGTGCCTGATATTCTTCTTTGCTCTGTAGAATCATGGTAATTGCCTGATATTGTTCTTGCTATTAGAATAAAACCACATATTGGGTTTAGCCATTAGTTTATGAGAGGTGATAAGAAGGAGAGATGTGATTAATGGTCTTTCTAACCATAACCAATCTCATAGCGGGTCCCCTCAGGGTTACCCTCAGCATCAATCAAATAATCATCCAAATCCACATAATTAAATCAATCCCCCCTACACATAGCCACATTAAAACAGGCTTGGGCATCACCCCCACCCTTTCCAGCGATTGGGACCTTTCTGCAGCCCGAACCAAAGAAGTGATCCTACTTGACTGCGGGCAATCCGGGGTGGGGCGCCACTCCTAGCCAAGGAACGATGGATAGGAAAGAATTGTGGTCACTTGGTGGGGGCAATGCACAGAGGAGATCCAGCTGGTTGCCCATTTCGGTCTGTTTTAGTGCGTCTAGAAGCCGACCAACACCTGTTAGCTGCCGATGTGTGAAACCCCGCAGCTCGTCAATGCCAACTCACCTTTTCCCGGTACTACAGTGCATGGTACTACTTATGCACCTACCCAGGCGCCAGTTTCATGAGAATTCACTAGACTTTACATTTTTGGGGGGGATCTACAAAAATCGAGGGGATTTCTAAAAAGCTGGAAAGCTTGCATGCTTTAAAGTGTTTCTAGTAAAAGCCCCACCATGCTTGTGTGAATGGGTGAATGTGAGGCTTTATAAATATTATAATTATTATAATAATTTGAAAAAAATGCTTGAGTTTCCTTAAACCAGAGCTGCGATGCTGGCACAATCAATACGTGGACTGGTATCTCCATAGCTTGAAAGCCTTGGGGCCCTGCAACTGGCCCTGCCTGGATTGCCTTCAAAAATGGGTAATCAAACCTCTTACCAGTTCCCAAGTAACAAAGTAAAAAGTAAACACTACTTCTCTGTTCACCAGTTTTATCAGTTTAAAAAAAAATATATGATGTCTTAAGGTTTGATTGAAGTCTTCTCTTGCATCTTCTGTCTTCATTGAAGGCTTCTCTTGGATCTTCTGTCTTCCTTGAAGGCTTCTCTAGCATCTTCTGACTTGATTAAAGGCTTCTCCGTTGTCTACATTTCAAACCTCAGGAGAGTCTTTTTTCTTTGCTTGAAGTGCAGCCATTCCTTTCTGCAGATCTCCTGTCTGTTCATTCTGGCCCCCAGCCAGGGACTGTGAATTCTGCTGTAGAGAGGGTTTTCATGGTAGAGTGGGAAAAATTTAAAGGCTCCCAGCATGCCTTCATTGCAATGAAGGAAGTAGGCGTGCTCTAGACATTAAAGTCCCCGCCCAGGCACACATTAACTTCCTCTTACCAAATCCCTATTGAGAACAGTATAAAATGAGCCATGGGCATATCAAAAACTCAGGTTATAAATAAATATCTTAAATATTCTAAGCGAAGCCACTTTCTTGGCTTTCGTTTCTGTGTTGTAGATTAGCTGCGAAGGCATGTCATGGAGCAGATTTATGAGTCTTGAGCATGCACAGCTGTGGTCAGAGACAGTTGTGGGGACCACTGTGGCTTGCCAGACTGAGAACATCAAGGGACAAAGTAGCTGTTTGACTGCTTTTTTACATGGTCCTGAAGAAATAAAATTGACAGGAGGGCAAACTTTGGAGCCCTGCTACAGTTTCTACCTTGCCCTGCAGGAAATGGAGGAGAGCCACATGGGACAGGCATCAAGTAACCATGTTTTTGCTATTGGGTTTACAATCCCTTAAAGAGGAACATCCCACCCTTTCTGATGTTCCTCTCAGATAATCCCTCCCCCCTCCATCACTGCATTTTAGATGTCAGCATTATATTAAATGCTAAGATCCTGCTGAATTCCTCCTCCTCCATATCCTTAGCCGTCCCTTAGCCATCATTGAGTGATGGCAGGATACTCACGTCTTTGCCGGCCACTGTTCGAATCCATCGCGCTGCTTCTCAAATTTTGTGTGCGTCTGCCCCCAGTGTCATTGTAGCCTATGCAAATACACGGTGCATGCGTGAGATATGAGGGGCGGCGCAATGTCTGTCGGAAAGCCTTCAGCTTCCAAGTTGGCGCTGTCCTTCAGTAAGTTTTGAATTGTTAAGTACTAAATTGGAGGGGCTGGGGGGGGGGGTGCTGACTTGAATTGGGGCACCCATTTTCCTTCTGTACCATGAATAGGGGGCAGGCCTGCACACCACAGTAATCGATCTTGGGATTCAGTAACTTCATATTGGCAGTAGGAAAGCTGTGCGACAAAAGGTAAGTTTGGCTTTTTAATTTTATTGCTACTCAGCTAGCATTGTGCTGGAATCAAACCTTGCCTCTAATACTCACTCCTATTGGGGGCAGCAGCCACAGTCAGTGTCGAAAGTGGTTGTCACTGACCAATTGAGTGTATGCCCTGCAAACCTGCTTGACCACCCGAAGTCATATGGAGCATTAGGGCAGTGTAATAATGGTGCAGGACTAAGGACTGGATGATTGATTAAAGGGCAACAACACCTGAGAATTTCATTCTCCCAGGTATTGTTCTTCTCAGCAGTGGCTTACCTGTGTTAAATATGATGGGGTACTGCCCAAACATTAAATGGGGCTCTTTCACGGCTCATACAGTAAACTAATTTCTGTCTTTTAAGTCGCTTGGATTCAGCTAGACAATGAAAGACAAAAACAGCAGAGCCAAGTACTGCTTCTTTTATCTAAGTGATGTCAAATGACCACAAATATCACATCAAATAAGCTGGAGGAGCAAAGATGATCCCCTGACCTTCTGGGCTCGGGTGCTGCCTGCACCCCTTTAAGTTACGCCCCTGCTTCTCAGACGTGGCATCATAATTTGTCATGCCCTGCTGTGTGTATCCCCGGTTCGCTGTTGAAACTCACTTTCCTGACATTTCCGCAGTGCAAACGCAGCCAAAACCGAGCATGCTGAATGTCTGAGTGGGCTGCTCAGCCAATCAGCGTGCTCAGTTCCACTCGGCTCCCTTCGGCTCTGCTATCAGCTAAGAAGGATTAACTGAAGGAAGCTTAGCAGGGCTGGACGTGCCACCGGTCGCATCACCTCTTAGTTTCTAGCTGTGGGCATACATGCACTGCCCATTCAGAATGGCCTGGAATAGGGATGCAGTGCCAAGACACAGCAAGGGCTCCGGGAGCATGTAAGTGGAATGGGCAACCTGGGGAGTTTCACACAGCAGGACATCCTAATTCAGGATGGCTGAAGGAGTACAGGGACTACAGGGCCTCTGAGATTCCTCTTTAAGTCATGTCTTGGACCTCCTTGGACTTAACAACAAGCAGGCCATCCCAAAATCAGGATGCTGCAGAGAGGGGTGGGTGATCTAATCCCAGGCCTTTAGGCCTGCTTTAAACCAGTCTGCCTAATTTTTAAAGAAAATGCATCTTTGCCCTGCAGACCAGACTTATTCTCTAATTCCTTTTACTGGCTTTACATTGTAACTGAGTGTTAAATAATTAAAAGTGAAGGGAGGAAAAAATAACAAGCATTAAGGGACAGGTATCCCCAACATCATTCATGTATTACCTATGTAATAATTTAACCAGGTATTAGTAATAAGTCATTCTTATCCCAGCATAACCTCAGGCTCTTCCTGGGAGACAAACACAGGCTCTCCTAGAGCTGGCCGCATATAAATCTATAATTGCAACTATAACTCACTGAAATGAATCTGCTCTGCTAAGCAGAGCCTCCATGGCGGCAAGGATATGAAGCTTTGCTCTAACTCCATAAATACAAAGTAACCAACAGACTACAGCAATGCAGGACTGGCCAACCAGTGCTGTAGAATGACTTTTAAATTATAATATAAAATATTTCACCCAAGTTGGATAGTTTGCCACTTGGAAGATGTATGTCCCCCAAAAAAGTTTGATCGAACTAGCGTATGCAAAAAGCAAATTGCTCCCTATGTACAACTTGTGGCTCCATTCACTGTGATGTCTGTAGGAAGCCTCATTCCAGGCACAACTATACCTGAACATCCAGGGTCGGTTTATGAGGGTAACACAAAGGGCGTGTGCCCCAGGGCCTCCACCACGTGTCCTGCAAAGGGGGCAACCCCCAACCTTTGGGTTAGGGTCTGGTGCAGAAGGCTTTTTAGTCTTTGTTCTTTGTACTGGGCCAGCAACAAAGCTATCGGCAGCAGTGGGGGCCCCGTGCCTGGGCAAGCCTTTTTTTTTTGCTACACCGGATGGGGTTGGATGGATGGATAGTCTAGAGCAGCAAAACCAGCATAAGCAACGCTACAGTGATGGGTGGATGCGGAGCTGTCATTCAGTGGCCGCTCACTGCACATAAGCCACCAAGCACAGCCTCTGGCAGCTAAATGCAGGGAACTGTTTTCTGCTGGACCAGCTGGACGACTACACCACCACCACCCAGAATGGTAAAGCAGGAGTTCCCGTTCAGCACTCACCCACACAGGGGGCTCGATCTGACGTTCCAGCAAGTAGGTGGGTGCCAGACAACCACCAGTCAGTTACTTGGCTGGAATAATATTTTAAAGGAAAAAAATGAGGCCTGCACCAGATTTTGTGCCCAGGGGCCTCCACCACACTTAATCCGGCCCTGAGAACATTAGCTGCTATGGAGAGGTGTGGCTAGATTTTCTCAAAGGATATTGAAAATCTGGCCTGGTGGAACATTTTTCAGGGGAACAAATGTACTCTAAGTATACTCTCCAAGTCTTTAAATGGAAAAAAAAACAAAAGGCACATTTTTTTTTAGATTCCAGGACCAGCCACTGGCCTTCCCCGATCTGGGATGCCCCACTGTGTGAATCTCCCCTGGAGCCTTGCAACACTCACCTGCTTCTGGGTTCCCTTACTGATGCAGACCGTGGTGGCCACATCCCCTGCGTTTTTCAGCCTTACGTGTGCTCCTGCGTCCAGTAATACAGATAGCCTGGGGACAGGACTGAGTATGTTGCAGGGGATGCGGCCACTTTCCATAAACAAAAGCCATTTGTGGAATATTTAGGGCCTGATTTACTAAACTTGCTGCTTTTCACCTGTTTAGTGTGGGTCGGTGTGCAATGTGTGCCTAGAGTGTGTAATTCCATGGAGATCTGAGCTACTGTACATTGTGGTGGGGAATGAGGGGAGCGGCTAACTGCGCCGGCTGATTTTGCTTTGACAAAACAAAAAATTGTGTTGAAAACCCACTTTACAGCTTATGGCAACATGGAATTTGTTGCAGAATGTAAATGTGGTGTATCTGGAATGTCTAGGTTGTTTGGGAAGCCTCAAAAAAATAGTTTAAAAAAAAATTGACATGAACACATTTTTTAAAAGGTTGGTTCAGCCAAACCAAACTTTTACAGAACTCGCTCATAAAACCATTCCAAAACAATATCTTACCTTTGTTCCTGTTCCAGCGCAGGGTGACGTCCTTATTTTCGGGGTTGTCC
The DNA here is from genome assembly GCA_027917425.1 of Gastrophryne carolinensis. Lineage (NCBI taxonomy): Eukaryota > Metazoa > Chordata > Amphibia > Anura > Microhylidae > Gastrophryne > Gastrophryne carolinensis. Next base: position 202,988,272 of record CM051240.1, on the reverse strand, counting down.
TGTGCCGCTCTCCGCAGAAATCCAAGCTCCGGCTGGGCCCTTGGCATCTCGCCCCCGCCGCATTTATGGGGCCATTTATGTAAAGTGATGTCACAGGTCATGCCCAGTATAAGTAGCTCCTCCCTGCAGCGGGCAGTGAGCTGTCACTGAGAGGCAGAGAGACCTGTGGATGCCAGGCATGTGCCTGTCATCAGCTGTTCTCTCTGGATGCCAGTGAGGGCAAGTGGTGGACAGTGCAGGACCAGCCTCTGGATTCTGTGAAGACTGGCAGTGGATAAAAGGTAAGTATTGGGGGAAATATAAAAAAATGTTTTTTTCTTATGTGTCTATTTTTTTATCTTTTTACTTTTAACTCTTTGTGAACTGGTAAGGGGTCCATGAGAGGGGCTGGCAAGTCACCTGCAGCAAGCCATTAACCCCTGGCCCCAGTACCTGCCTCCCCAAAGCCTGGAGGGGGGCAGCAGAGCCTGCGGCTTGTGGGCTTTGTGGTTGAAAGCCTTGGGTTACCGAACCTGCCTAGCTGGTGCCTGGGGCCGGTTTTACTAGGTAGGGGGACCCCACTGTGTTTATAAAAAACAATATAAGGGTGGCCCTGTGTGTTGTGTGTGGCCGCGCCTTCAAGTTTTCAATAACAACAGCATGTGGTTCGCAATCTTACCCTATGAATCATTGTTATTTTTGTCATAGGTAGGGACATATCCCAGTGTCAGCAGCAGGGATTTGTCTGTATATATGTGAAGACCAGACAATTTGAAGGTGGTAGCCGAAGCATCACATATCACTCTGTGCATGTATGCTAGTTCTGTGTCCGAAATCAGTGATCTTCGAGTTCCTGTGATGATTTACTAAAATGTTGGTGAGTTGGAGGGGGCAAATGGCAATGATATTGTGTTGCTTGTCATGTACCCATTCATCCTCGTACTCTTGAACCCATGTTCATGACAAACCCAAAATGTCTATTCACAGAATATTTACTTAAAGTGGACCAACACCCAGGATTTTGACTATCCTGGGTGTTGGTCCACTTAGGCCCCGCTGTGTGAAACCCCCCCGATCGCCGCAAAAACTCACCTCTCCCCGCTCCCACGTGACCTCGTCCGGCCAATGACAGCGCTCAGAGCCGCTCTGGTATGCGCGTCCAAAGCAGCTTGGAGGCGCATACCAGAGCGCTGTCATTGGCTGCGTCTCTCGCTTCCCTCTAACAGGGAGCGCGCCTGTGCCGGCCATTCACAAAACGGCTGGCGCGGGAGCGCGCCCTGCTAGAGGGAAGCGAGAGACGCGGCCGCGTCTTGCGCATGAGCCGTTGGATCGCCGGTAAGGTAAGGATTTTGGGCCTCCTGGGGGGTTCCTCCCCGCGGGACATCCCGATTTCGGATGCCCCGCGGGGAGGGATCTGATCGGTCCGGGAATCTTATAGATTCCCGGGCCGATCCCCCCTGGGTGTTGGTCCACTTTAAACATGAACAACACATGTTCAAGTTCAAGGGGCCATCCGAATAGCCCAAGAGCTGGCAATTGTGTGACCACAGGGTGCCAATCAGAGTACTCGATTTCTCTGGGAGACCGAAGAGAAAGATAGACATTTTCCTGTTTACCGGCATTGATGCTTAGGGGGACATCAGCAATCAGGATGCCCCCTGTGCTAGGAAAAACACCCATTTTGGGAAAAAATTTTGTTGTTATTTAACAAGACTGGTGCAGGGGAAAGAAGAAATAACTGGATCTGTGCCAAATAGAATAACCAATTAGATTCCTCGTTTCATTTAAACAATGGCATCTGACCGGTTATTTGGGGGTCTGCTCCAATATTTCCCATCTTTCCTTGTCTTGGTCTTGATAAATCCAGGTAACTGTATTTGCTCTTCTACCAGAGATTGGTACTCGGCACCTATGCTTCAGTTTCTTTAGCTTTTCATAAGACAAATGTGTTATTACTTATTTCCTAAACATGCAGTTTTTATTACCCATTAAACTTATAACTCTGCCTGCATATTTTAGATTTATTTTAGGTCGAGTATCATTGGCGCCTTGTCCCTCCCGCCTCCTGCCGCTCAGTGTTACGCTTCTGTCTTTCTAGTAATGATGAAAGTGTTCCTCTTTCGCAGCTAATTCAGGAAAGATCCCTCCGTCCTCAGGAACATTTTCATGCAAATAGCAGCGTACAGTTTCTAACCCCCTAATAGCTTCTTACAAATGATATGCCATTACAACGAGGTTTATTTAAACAAATTTAATACATCTTTAATCAAGCTGGAGAGCATTTTCAAAGGTCACGCTCCAAATCAGGATCTCCATACTGAGCTTATCAAAGTATTAGCTCAAGGGGAGGGAGAATTATTTCCTGGACAAGTCATTTTAGGCAAATCTTTATTTACATTTTTATTCTGTTATTAAATTTTATTCCTTTCCCTACTCCTTTGTGTCTCCATTTATGAACCTATCAGGAACTCGGTAAATGGAAAAATAACCACATTTCAACTTTTTCAATAAGGCATGGCTTGTTGTCCTTGATATTGAGAAGAACTGGTTACAAATAGAGTTGCCCAAAGGTTAAAGACCTTGCCTAGGGTGGATGTGAGTAGATGTGTGCGCTGGAGGGGGGGACTTCTTCAGTACTATATTTAGTATGTTAGCCTAAGCACTAAGAGTGAAAGTAATTAAGCAAATACAATTGTTTTTCAAATATGAATTATGGGAAACTTAAGTCAGCAAGGGATGACAGCACAGCGGCAATGAGATGTAGTTGCAGTCATAATGACAGCTGATTCAGATAGAGAATTGGTAACACTGAATATAGGCAGGAGATGCAGTAGTGATGAGAACGACAGCTGGTAGAGAGAAGCGTGGTTAGTAGAGATGAGCGAACCCCCCTAAAGTTTTGGTTCGGCAAGTTTGGCCTAATTTTGAAAGAAAATTTGTGTTCCGCGAACTGAACCCAGTCCCCATTTGGGGGGGGGGGGGGGGGGGGGGTTGGGGGGCATTCTGCCTCAGCACAGCCTGTCAAGAGTATGCAGCAGGAAGTGGTTCTGTACAACTTAGCTGAGCCTGGCGCCCCGGTCCCGGTGGCGACATTCAGTTCAGCTGGCACTGGGAGTGTCCTCACTCATGGAAGCAGCTGCCATCTTTCTGTGGCCCAGCCACGCCGCCGCCTACAGGAGCGGGATTGGGGGGCACATGTAAGTTGTACGGCAGCTTCCTGCTGCTGCATCCTTTAGGTGACGCTCAGCAGCCCATCAACCAGCTTTTCTGTGTTCGGGCCGAATGCTGAACTTCAACACAGAATTTGGGCTGATGTCCGTGTTTGGGTTTGGGAACCAGAATTTGTACCAAACATTGTGGCTCGGGTTCACTCAACACTAGTAGTTAGAGAAGTGTTGGCAGGAAGGAGGGACAGTGGGTAGGAAAGTAATGGCAAGAATTCGGGAGAGTGGGTGAAGAACTGGTGGCAAGAATGTGGGACAGTGGGAAGAAGAAGTGGTCATGTGAGTGATAAACATTGAGTAAGGGGGTAATGGCAAGGATGAAGGAAAGTGGGTGAAGAAGTGGCGGGGTAAGGGACAGAGGGTGAAAAAGTAATGGCAATATTGGGGGACAGTGGTTGAAAAAATGGTTGCAAGAGTGAGCGAAAGTGTGCGAAGAAGTGGTGGCAAGAATAAGGGTCAGTAGATAGGCATGTGATTGCAAGAATGAAAGATAGTGGGTAGAAATGTGGTGGCAAGAATGAAGAACAGTGCTGAGAGAAGTAATGGAAAGAATGAGGAGTTGTGCCAAAAATAACGGTGGGTAATAAATAGTGGCAAGAACCATAACCAGAAGAAAAGGAAGTAGCAGGGAGAGAATGGGGTAGTTGGAAAAAGTTGGAAAAAGTATACTGGAAAAATGTGGCAATGGGCAGAAAAAAGTTGTAAAAAAGTTGTAAACCCTGTGGAACGAATCTTAGAGGCCGATTCATTAATAGCGCCAGGTAGCGACAGATGAGCGACAGTATCGTTATTTTCACAGCGCACGCTAGTATTCGCTGTGTTCTTGGCCGTTGTTCGGCTGTTGACAGCGACCCCGTCGGTGTGCGGTAATGTTGAATACGGGGTTAGGAATCGCTGTTTGACAGGTTCCGCGCTGTATGGGAGCGCATGACAGCCAATGGCCATAGCGAACGGCTCCCAGCATATTCATTAACAAATCACGCTCAAAAAATTCTCGCGCTGTGAAATGCTTGTTTAAACCCCAGAGCGCTGGCGGCGATGGGTTAAAAGTAGTTTTTTAACCCCCAAACAACCATATTTTTTGAAACAATAAAAAACATGTTTTTCAAAACATTTTGTAATATGAATACATTAATATCAGACCTGTAATATCAATTCTGCACAAATTTTTTTTTTTTTTTACCTTAAAAAAAATATCTAACATTGCAGAAGTGGTCACAGAATTTTTGACATTTAAAAAAAAAAAAAAAAAAAAACATTAATAGCAATTAATTAATTAAAGAATATTTAAAGATTGCTCCATTGAAATGCATTGGAGAGCGCCAGGTAGCGAGAGGTCATACCTGTCGCTGTTCAAGGTCGCTCGCTGGCGCTGTGGGGTGAGGCTGGAATAATGATGAATGATTCGCTATCTGGCGCTCTGTCAGTCGCTAAGCAGGATCGGCTTGATAAATGTGTGATTGCGGAGGGGAGCCGGCGTTCTCGTGGCGGTGAGCGTCATTACCGTTCGCTCACCATTCGCTACCTGCCGCTATCCCTTGTTAAATAAGGGCCTTAGTGGCAGTATGAAAATAAAAGCTATAACGCCTTTCAACTAGAAATGCTGCAGCAGGGATCCAGCTCTAGTAAGTGTGATTGGTATGGCTAATGGAGGGGGGGACCTCTAGTTTAGCAGTGCCATAGGGAGATAGCTAGCCTGGAGGGTAATACACTCCCATAAGGGACTCAAAATCACTGTCAAAAGCAGCTGCATTAGACTATGCACGAAAACAGCAGTTCAATAACCAGATGCGTATTAAGCATTTATAGTCTGGAAGTCTCTGCGCATGGCAGGGACATGGGGCTTGCAGTGTTATTGTTACAATTACGGTGTTTTTCACCCTATAAGACTTTCCGGCCCATAATAGTATTTGAAGGCGGAAAAGGCAGTGTGGAATTTCCCCCTTCCAATCCCCCATAGGCAGTGTGGCATTTACCCCTTCCCATTCCCCATAGGCAGAGTGGCATTTCCCCCTATTCCCATAGGCAGTGTGGCATTCCCCCCCTCCCATTCCCATAGGCAGTATGGCACTCCCTCCTCCCATTTCCCATAGGCAGTGTGGGATTCCCTCCCTCCCATTCCCATAGGCAAAAGAAAAAAAAAACAATATAAGTAAACTCACATATACATCGATCCTCCACTGCTGGCCGGACCATGGGAGGCCAGATGATGGAGGAGCGGCAGGCGGGCAGGCAGGGTAACTGATCCCTGCCTGATATCTCTGCCGTCCACGTTCTTCGCTGTCCCCGCCGCTACTTTTTCTCTGGCAGCATGAGCAAACACAACCAGTTCCGTGCAGTGGGTGAGTGTGGCCTGTGCCGGGCATCAGCCACACCCATCTGCTGCAAAGAGCCAGATCATGTGTGGATCATGGACATCGGCGACAGCGCAGATGGCGGGGACATCGGGCAGGATCAGATCAGCTACCCTGCCCGCCCCTCCCAACATATATGTGAGTTTTACTTTATTTTTTTTTACATTCCCCTAATGAGACACACTGCCCCCCCCCCCCACACACACACACACACTTACTTTTGGGGGACAAATGTGCATCTTATAGGGTGAAAAATATGGTATGTTGTAGTCGGATGGATAATGTGCTGTGACTGTGCTATTGCACAAATTAAATTCCTTTAAAAGGGGTTGTACTGCAGTACTACAGTTGGATGTGCAGTTGGAGTAAACCTTTAGGAACTTATCTTGGGAGAACTGCCTGGGACTGTGTTTGTACTCCTGCAAGAGTGCATGTCTGCTTGACAGCACTCACATCCCACATATGTCACACAGGATACATTCCACAAGAAGAATCCACGCCCTGCACCCCGCCTATCCCTGGGTGTGTGCTGCCCACAATTTAAGGTTATTTTTGAAACTAACACATTGACAGACGTTTTAGCTTTCTCGGAACCAAACTAGTTTTGTTACTCTGTGTAATTCATGTGATCCAAGTTGCAACTGTGGGGTTGTGTTTAGCAGATAGCAATTCTAGTTATAGAACATTAGTCAAAGTTGATGATCCACAAGGGGATTACAGAAATGCAACCAACACACAGCGATGCATGTATATAATTGTCCAGCAGAATGATGGTAGAAATAAGATTTTGGGATTCCTATGCATTTAGCTGTTGCATGGAGAAGATACTGTAGGACCGGACTTAGAAGTGTGGCCTGAACCACTGTGGTTAAAACCATGGTTATTTGTGCCCTTGATATTGCAAACTAATACAGGGGTTGAAGTAGATACCTTTCAAAATCATTGTTGGCTGTGGCATATATTCTGTATTGAAAATTATTGATCAAAGAACTCTTGCGTCTTAACTGGCGAGGAACAGGGTAAGGAAAAACTTGAAATAGAATGGAATGAAAGATGAAATCACCAGTGATCTGATAGCAAGGTCTCTTGTCCTGCTGTGTAATTCAAGTACCCGTGCTGGCTACTGAGTGAGTAAAGTATGGCCCATCCTTCCATGTTTCAGGTCAGATTTCAGGTTTTGTGTATTTAGATTTTGTGTTTATACAAGTACCTGACCTGCTCCGGAAGAGCTCATGGGATTCCTCTTTTGGATGTGGCAGACAGGATGGCTCGGTTGGAGAGCATGGTCAGTGGCCTTCGTCAGCAGGGGCAGTCCCAGGCGGGAAGGCTATGGCCATGCGTAGGCACATTCAGACGGAATCCTTTGATGATTCTAGCTCCTACATCGAGGATCAATTAAGGTGTTCAGGATCTAGTTCCGGACAGTCAGAGGGGGAGGTGTCATCTGGCAGCGGAGAGGAAACGGAAGTTGCAAATATGCAAGGGAACCCTCCAGATTACCCGACAGCTCAGATTGAGGAGATTATTGAGGCAATATTGGAGGTTCTGCACCTCTCTACTCCTCGGCCAAGGCGACAGATGAAGAAGAGTGAACCTTACAAGCGCCAGATGGTCAGGCATATTTTTCCCAGGCTTGCCCATTTTGACAGGCTGGTGGTAAAGGAGTGGAAGAAACCAGATTAGCTTCCATCTCTTCCTAAGGTCCCGGAAGCCAAGTACCCCATTCAGCATGAGGCAGTCATGGTTTGGTCTTCACCACCTGAGGTAAACAAACCGGTGTTGGGTCTGGCTCGGCACACCATTATCCCTATTTCAGATAGTGCAGCCTTGAGACACCCGGGGGATAGGAGGTTGGACCAGTTGGCCAGGCATGCGTTCTCCATGGTGGGGTCAGCCATGCGGCCAGCTTGCGCCACGTCCATGGTGACTACGGCAAGCAAGGTCTGGATAAAGCAGCAGAGGAGGCATTTATGACATGGAGGTTCATGTTCCTCTGCACTTCACTGGAACGCCTTCGCTATGGAGGTCTTCAGATACATTGTGCCATCTATGGATGACTTGGTGCACCTGGTGGTTAGGGGGTTGACCTTGGTGGTCACCTTGCGAAGCATAGTCTGGCTGAAACAGTAGTCGGTCGACACTGCTTCTAAAAAGACGCTTATTGCCCTCCCCTTTTCAGCGGGGTCATCTTTTTGGTGAGCCTCTGGTTGACCTGGTCTGGAAGGCAATGGGTGGGAAGTTGACTAGGATTCCACAGAAAGGGAAACTGAGGACCTCGTTTCACAGGTTGCCGAATTTTCATCCCTTCCGGAAGTTCAGAGGTTCTACAGACTTCAGGCGCCATGAGAATTTTTTAAGTAAGCAAAAGCCACAGGGGGAACCTAGACCCCAAGGGGCCAGCTGGTCCAAGCCCACAGCTGAATCCTCTGAGGGTTGACCGGATGCCCTCACCACATCGAACGGACGGCTTCTGCACTATGCCCTGGTGTGGAGGGAACGGATATCCGATGCCTGGGTCTGGGAGGTTGTTTCCTCCAGATAAAAGATTGAGTTTGGGACCAAACAGGTTTGTGGCGTCTAAGCCTTTCCACGTTGCAGAAAGGGCGGCGGCTTGCGAACATTCCCTAGTAAGGATACAGCCTGCTCTATGCATTCCCGCCACTTCTGGGTCACGTGTGTTAAAGAAGGTCAACTGTGAGCAGACTCCTATCATCCCGATCACTCCACACTGGCCCAGAAGGGTTTGATTTGCAGATCAGCCTGGCAATAGAGCCAAGAGCCCAGATCTTCTGAAACAGGGTTCTCTGCAGGACCCCAATTCTCCAGCACTGACTGTAGCAGCTTGGCTGTTGAGACCAGCTTATTGGAGGAGAAGGGGTTTTTCCGCCATGGTAATTTGGACCTTGATTTGAAACTAGAATCCTCTAGAATTTACTACAGGATTTGGAGGGCCTTCATGTCTTGGTGCGAATCTAAGCACCACTCCTGTAGGAGGTACTCAGTACCCCAAATTTTGGAGTTCCTCCAGCAAGGCCTGCATGCTGGCCTATAGCCCAGCACCATTAAGGGCCAGGTCTCGGCCTTGTCCATGGGTTAATCCACATTAATTTGCAGGGTGCTGTGCATGTTCGGCTCTGAGGAGGTTGATAGTCCCACCCTGGGATCTCAATCTGGTCCTATCAGCACTTCAGCCCCCCCCCCCCCCCCCTTTGAACCCATGGCAAAGGGTTCCCTGATGAAGCTCATGCTGAAAGTGTCTTTTCTTGTGGCGATCACCTCCATCTGGCGAGTTTCGAAGCTGCCATCGCTTTCGATCAGATCACAGATCACCCTTTTTGGTGCTGCATGAAGACAAAGCGATGTTTCATGTGAAGCAGGATTTTTTGCCAATGGTAGTCTCTCCTTTCCATCTTAATCAGGAGATTGGCCCCCTTGTGCCCACACCCCCCTCGCCATAAGGAGTGACTCCTGCATACCCTCGAAGTGGTCAGGGCATTAAAGCGTTTCTTGGCCACTACTCGAGAGGTACGTAAGATGGATGTCCTGTTTGTGATCCCAAAAGGACCAGGGAGGGGCCTGGCAGCTGCCAGGTCTGCTTTTAGAAGAGGAATCAGGCCAGTGGTCATTCAAGCCTGCACCTGCACCTGCAAGGGGACGGAGATGCCTTTCCGGGTTGCCGCTCACCCACTGGGACAATTGCTGCATCTTGGGCTTTCCAACACCAGGCATCAGTGGATCAGATTTGCAAGGCGTGGGGGCCTGGTCCTCTCTACACACCAGGATTTACATACTTGATGTCAGGGTATCTGCCGATGCTGCTTTGGGGTGTTGCAGACGATGGTGAATCCCTCTCCGGGTGTCTAAGCTTGAGGTGTCAGTGCTGTTGTTCTTGGTTAGGTTGACGCAGTCGCCCTGCGTCGGCTGTCCCACCCGTTACTACTGGTTGTGCCTCAGAATGGAAGAGATGAGAAAGGAAATTTACCGGTGAGTACACAGGTTTCCCTTTTTGGGCTTCAATTAGTCTGTCTTATAATAGAGGCATTTGTAAAGTACAATTTAATGTGGATTACACATAATCTCTACAGTCACCAATCACCAATGGGACCATAAAAGGATGGTTAAATAAAAAAAGAAAAAGAAAAGGATGGGTGCTGCATGACTGGTCTTATGGGGGGCAAAAGTTGGTCAACACACAATATACCATACAAAGCCGTTTCTGTAAAAAAAAATGCCTTGCATCAATTTTCTCTGCCACTACCGTAACATTGGCTTCTTCAAGCGACTACATTTTGGTGATTTATGACTGCTTTTCTTGCTCCGTGGAAGTTGTTTCAGGCTTGTTTGTTTTCTCTTTGTTTGTTTAAATCCACTTTCCTCTTTGTGTAGGCAGCTTGTGTACCTCTCGCTCAGGCAACAGCCTTTGTTTCAGCCTCCGTAACTTTTGGTTAAGGTGAAACATCAAAAGTTCCGGAGCACGCCAAGCCCCCCCTTGATAAATGACACGAATAACATTTGAGACGTGCTGTTAAATATTTATGCGCTGACGATGAAAGTAAGGAGAGCGAAGGAACCCCTGGAAGAATAAATATATTTACCTAAATAAATTACTAAGACAAATACACTCCTGTGTGCTCGGACCAATAAACGCTAGATATTCGCTAAATTGTTGAATACAAATGGCTCATTTGCTTACCGTGTACACGGAGATCTATAACATAACACATTGCTTTTGCTTTGCATACATATTTCAATATTCATCATAAAAGCCTTTGCCTATATGTCAATATATATTACTTTGCATGCATTAGGATTTTTTTTACCCTCTCATCTCCTCTATCGTTAACCGTTGAGGGCCATGCCAGATTTTATTTGCTAATTAACCCCTTCGTCTCCCGCCTTTCTTCTCACCCTGACATTTGAGCAAAATGAATTGCTTACTTTGACACTGCTAACTAAATAAAAGCAGGCCAGGACTGATAGTATGAAAAATGGATTTTCATTATGGTTTCATTGATTCTTGTAAATAAGAGCCCCAGGCCTGCTCCGAAAGGCTCCAAACAGTCATAATTTAATCTGAGGTGACATAGACCAATATATACGTGGACAAAAATTATCCTTGAATATTAAACAACAGCCCGGAGACACAGCAAACAGTTTACAGACGAATTTAAATGCATGCAGATCGTCAGGGCAACATATTTAAAAAACAGAAATTAAACACTCCCTGTTATAAATCATGGACAGCACGGTGGATTTGGTTTGTTATTCTGGCGTTTAAAGAAACCTGAAAGGTTAAGGCAGTCGATGCATTAAATCGTACAAGGATAATTAATACTTTCCTGGTGGCTATTTATAAGAAATGGAAAACATAGTGAGATCAGCTGTGGCACGGCAGTAATTTGAAGAGGACGTAGATACGCTGTGACTCAATAGTTTAAACTGGACAAATGTCAACTGCCTATTGATATAGTGTCCTATTTAGGAGGATTGGAAAAAAGTATGTTATGAAGGGGCTTTTTAAGGAAATGGTCATTTTCCAAGTGTATTTTGGTTATGTATGACAGATTAAAAACCATTAAAAAAGTTATATACAGTAAAGATTATATGGCTCAATGGTATTCTACAGAATAAGGATGCTGAGGGTGCAGGATGTAGTGATTTCTTTTCTACAGGCTATTATACTTTCTATACAATACACTAAGGGGGTGGGGTTAAGGGTCCAAAGCCAAAGCATATGTATTCAGAAACTAAATAGGAATTACTGTTATAGGGCAATTAAAATAAAAAAAAGTCTGGGTAAGGTATATGAGGTTTAAAGGCAAGGTCAAGCTCTGTAGATCGGTACCACAAATTACGGACCAGGAGTGGCATTTGCGGGGAATAACCTTCTTACCTATTATTGATCCCACCACACTTGTCATTGTACTCGCCACCAAGCTTCTCAGTGAACTCCCTCCACTCCCACCACACTCGTCATACTCGCCACCAAGCTTCTCAGTGAACTCCCTTCACTCTCGTCATACTTGCCACCAAGCTTCTCAGTAAACTCCCCACCACAACCACCACACTCGTCATATTCACCACAAGCTTCTCAATAAACTCCCCACCGCTCATTGTACTTGTCATTGTACTTGCCACCAAGCTTCTCAGTGAAGTCCCAACAGCTCCAACCTCTTTCTACCAAGATGTGTAAAGAGGCAGCAACATTGACAGTAAGTAAAACTTGCACTGGGAGTTTTATAACTGACATTACTGCCACGCTTTACAATATGTAAGTGTAACAGGGGCACCAGGCTTGAGGTTGGGCAGTCAAGGTGCCCCGGTGTCTTAGGTCCGATTGAAAGTATTAAAATGGCTGCCAAACTACTCTTTAGATCTGATTAAAGAAAAAAGCAGATATTCTAAAGATCCCTGGGTTCTAACCCCACTTTGTCCTTTTGTTGGTCCTCACCTGGTACACCCTCCAGGAGTCCATAGAGATCACACAATTCTCAGACCTTCTCTCCTTCCCTCCTACCCTGTTCTGGTAAGCAAAATGACTACCTAAGACCCAAGGGGAAAGTCTTCCTCATCATATTTGGTTCAGATTCTGCCTAATGCTTCACCATTTGATATGCCCCAATTGTTATGCATGTATTTGACAAAAACTATGGCTTCTGAGAATACAAAGTCTGGTTGCTAGTGTTGCTCGAATATGAATCTGTGTGGTTTGGGTGCAGTTCTGCCAAAAAAGTCCAAGTGACCAAAACCAAATTGCAGGCATTCAAACACCATAAAAGTGGTGTTGTGCTGTGATTTCTTGTGACTAGTAAGCATCTAAAGAGCCAAGAGGTCCTAAACTTTGCAAAAAGATTCCCAAATGTCTATTGATTTTTGTGATAATTACAAAAAGAGAAACATGTGGATGGTGGTGGGGATGAGTGGAAGGAGGGGGAGGCAAAGCCATGTTTTTTTAACTGGTGCAGAGGAATGCAACTGACAGAAATGCCAATGGTGCCAATGGGAGCAGAAGGATATCAGGGTAGCATATTAAACATGCAGTTCTTTTACCCCCTAAAAACTCTTGTTCCAACATTGGCACAGTAGTGAAGTTGTCTTCTTGGCAGGTGTAAGAAGACCAAGCAAAAAGTAAAAATAGCCTTCGCAGTGGACAACTTTGACAAAAATTTGAGTTTTAGTGCTTGCTGGAAAAAATAGCGCGTGTCCCCCGATTTCCTTGGTAGGAGATTGCAAAGCTGAAATAGCTTTCTTTCTAACAAAACATTTAGAGTTGTGCAACCAACAATAACATAGCAGAAAGTAGAGAGCTGAAGTCTCTTGGATGGGTTTCAAGAGAACATATAGAATGCCTGGGTAGATGTGTATGCATCCAAACTAATTGAGCCACCCCTGAGAAACTTATCAGCCACCCCTGAGTCCCAGCCTTACTTACCCCTTGTTGTTGTCAACACCTGCTATATTCTGCCCATGACCAAGATACTGCCCAGCTCATTTCCATGTTGCATTCTACATATCCATTATGTTTTCCAAACACGTCCTGGTGTACAATATACATCTAGGTCCAGTTTCCCTTCAACCACTCAAGACCACACTTCATCACAGTTCTGAGCTATGTAATAGAGCTCACATGCTGCCTGCATGACTTTTCAGCCACAAAACGTGCATATGTTGCTTTCACTGTATAGTGTGGCTCAATAGCTCTGTCCCCACAATGCAATGCTGGGGAGTTATTTGTTGCCTTCAGGCTCCAATTCTGGGTCCTTTAATTAGGAGCATAGTGTCTCTAGTCCCCAGCTAAAATCTTTTGGTCAGCCATAACCTTTCTTGGCCTGCCCTTGGCTAGTTAGAAAATGATGATGTTCACTACATCTAAACGGCAATGATTGGGTTAAAGAGGCCTTTCCGTTTCTGAGAACCTCATATGTATACAATCTATTGGTCAGCCATAACCTTGATTAGCCTGCCCTTGCCTACCTGGTACACCCTCCAGGATTCCATGGAGGTCACACAATTCTCAGACCTTCTCTCCTACCCTTATGGGGGGTGGTACTCTGATGACCTGAGATCCAAGATCCTCCAGGGAGGCAATATGGAATGCTTCTCTCCGGCTCCTCACAATGACATCTTCCAGCAGCTACTCTTGCACTGGCACCCTGTCCTGTAGAAGACTTTTATAGGCTCCTGAACCAATCAGTTCTTTAACTAGGAACATAATGTCTCTAGTCCCCACCTAAAATCTTTTGGTCAACCATAACCTTGCTTGGCCTGCCCTTGGCTAGTTAGAAAATGATGATGTTCACTACATCTAAACGGCAATGATTGGGTTAAAAAGACCTTTTCGTTTCTCAGAACTTCCGATATAAAATCTTTTGGTCAACCATAACCTTGCTTGGCCTGCCCTTGGCTAGCTAGAAAATTATTATTTTCACTACATCTAAATGGCAATGATTGGGTTAAAGAGGCCTTTCTGTATAGTGTAAACAGAATTTCCAGTGACTAAAGATCAGGTCCTTCTTACAGAATATTGTGAACACCGTGTCTTTAGACTCCAGCCAGCAGCTCATTCGGGTTGCCAGCTCTGTTTACTGAACTAGGAAGTGCTTGTACTGTAGTAAGCATTTCTTGGTTTACTGACTGCATGGGGGGTCTCAATTGAACCTTCCCCTTTCTATATAAAACACAAAAGCGGAATTTTGGCTTCAGAACTTTTGGCAGACAGAATATGTTTGGCTAGCTAGGAAAAGGTACCATTATGGTGGCCACTGTATGTGTTTGTGTTAAACTGGCTTTTCTATCTGTCAGCAGTGGTAATATAAATAGTTCCTCTGAATTTCAATGGATTGATTGCATTATTTTGTTGTTCCTTGCAATTGTTTAACACATCATCATGCTGGCATATTTAGATTTGACATTGTTTGTTTCTCAAACTCACTTTAGCTGGGAAAATAGAAGTCATAAAGTCGGCAAACTGCCCATAAATCCAACCTGATCAAAACTGTATGTTAAAATGTAAGCAAGCACTTTAAACAGTTTTGTACACATTTCAAAGCCCTGTCTCTGCTTTTGACACTCAGCCTTGTATGTGAGTTCCTATGAATTATTTAACATCCATCCATAATTGTCTATAGATTTGAGTTTGGACTTCTCTTTAACGTATACTAGTCCCATTTACTTATTTAGTGTACTCATTTTTGGTGATGATTTATCCCTCATCTGGGGTCTTACGTGTTATATGGGTATTTTCCAGATAGCTCTGTGTAGTAAACTATATATTTGAGTGATGGCATGGCGGTGACAGGAATGAAAATGTCTAGGATTCCTTTCTTAATTAAAAGTTAGTGAAGGCTTCAGTGGCTGCTACATCAAACTTTTGGGCCACCACCAACAGTAAGAGCTACCTTTCTAGTTCATCACAAATGATAAAATAAAGGCTAGTGGGCTCCGCTAATCCTAACTTTTTGAGACACCCCTTCCCAACCCCCCCGCCCAAAAAAAAGGAAAATAATTCAAAATAAAATAATTCTTAGATTTTATCATCTGTACATTTGGAAGCCAAAATGCGTACGTAGCATACAGAAGTTTTTGGGGACCCCTAGTTTTAACAGTGCTAGAAGGAGGATCATTTGCTTTAGAAAAGGTTCACTTCTTTAGAAATGTTATAAAAGCTTTATAAAACCATGGGAGTCAGTCATTGTGAGTAGTGTTGGCAAAAATAAATAGTTCATTAGCTAAGCTTAGGCCTAGACTCCTAAAGAGTTCCAGAAAGCATGTGGAATTGCCACGTACCTCCTATGCCAATGCCTATAAAAAGTTGTAGATGGGAAGGAATCAGAGCATACAATGGTAAAGTTCTGGTTAGAACTGGAAAGATTGATAGTGGAAGTAGAGAAAAAAAGTGTGCAGAAAAAGTAAACAACAAGCTGAAACCGGGAGCAAGGACTAGACCAGAGACCAGAGGACCTTTAGAGGAAGCTTAAGGCTCAGGTGTCATCATTAAGGCAATTGTGTGATGGTTTCCTCTGGGAGGAGGTGGAACTGCTGAAGAGAATGTGTACAGTGATGTACTTTGGAAGTTGGAGTTTACCTTTAACAAGGTAATTCAAAATTCTATAGACTGGTCTGTGACAGTATTTGTCCCGCAGTGTGTCTGTGAGTGTGTGTGTGTGTGTGTGTGTGTGTGTGTGTGTGTGTGTGTGTACTGAAAGCAACCCACACCCCACAATTGCCACACAGGACACCTCAGTGTCCAGAATAATCCACTACCCATATCCCTGTTACCACCCCAAAACTTTAGTTTAGTTTTGGAGTGTGTATAGAATAGTGAGAGCATTGGTGATAGCTGCTTTCTCCTGGTTTGGTGATCAGAAACCTTCCAGTTTCTAAAAATGGGTCCTACGTTGTGTAGGACTAATAATGCTCTGCTGGCATTCTCAGGCAGTTGTGGCTCCTCTCCTGTGTTAGTTTCAGCTTGAACCAAAGACTAACTCAAATAACAGGAATAGAGGGGGTGTTATACTCCCCGTCCATTGCAGGTATTGGAGCTAGGTATGCTCCTAGCTGTAACTGGCCTGAAGGGGCAGAGGGACCTACGCAAATGGTGGGGCTTCCTTTGTATTAAATGGGGAGGCTTATGATCGTTAAACCTGTAAGAAATAACTTAAAGTAATTAGCAAGTCAAAAGTAAAAAAAATATCAGTAGCTTACCTCTCTCATTGACGGGGAAAACAATATGAGCTGCTTGCCGAATCACATAGTAACGGCAGACAGCTATGCACAGTGGGGCATACTGATTTGGGATGCCCTGGTCGAATGCCAGTGGCCATCCCTAGAATCTTATAAATCCCAGGGCGGCTGTCGGTGGGTTTTGTTCCACTTTAAAATGCAAATAAAAAGCTTTGTCACATAACTCCAGTGAATATTTCAAGCCTAAGCCATACTCTAACTTCCTTTTACTTTACCTTTAACTCATGCCTTACATTGAAATAATCCAAACAACAGTCAGAGATATTTTGGGGCAAGTTTACTGAACCGAGGCCACAGTATCAAGAATGCTCATCAAGATGTAGCATGAAAAGGGGAATAGTTAGAAGATAGGTGACATCTTTTGAAGACAAAGCATCTGTCTTGTTAATGTGCATCGAGCCCTCTGGAAGCCACATGTCAGACAGTCAGACAGGGACTGGCTCATGGAAAAGAGGAGAAGACGTTTTGAATTATGTCCATCTTAATCTGAAGCCATCTTTAGATCATATGTGCCACACAAGAGGTGCAGAAGCCGAGAACTGACTGTGATGTCTGAGGATAAAACTGTCTTCAAGGGAAAATGGACTCTTTGATATCCAGTGTTTATTTGACTATTATAAATACACCATTAACTCATTAATGTAGTTCTGGACCTCGTCTCGCAGCCGGAAGAAATTTCGAACACATTTCAGACTCAGTTAAAGGGAGAATTTATACATTTTCAACCTGGCTTGATGAATCCATATGAAATGTACCTGGGAGTGATTTTAAAAAATGACTTTGAAGTCAGCCCTAGGGCAAATCGGACAGGTATTAACTATTAAACACACATTAGAGGCACTTTGTATGGGATTTTCCTTGATTTGAGGACATTCCAACCCAAGAAACTACAAGTACTTGCTGCAGTACCAATAAAATTTTTTATTTTGGACAACTTGGTTACAATATACTACGTTAAGCTAATTTATTAAGGTGAGCATGGAAAAAAAAACAAAGGGGTACTTACTTTTTGTCCTTAGCTCATGGTCACTGCAGGTCTGGCACTCCAAAACTCACCTGATTGGTTTATCGCGGGGCCTCGACGCAGCCGTCGCCTCTTGTGCCTTCTGGGGCCCTACCCTATTAAGGTGAGCATGGAAAAAATAACCAAAAGGGTATTTACCTTTTGTCCTGCGCTCATGGTCACTGCAGGTCTGGCACTCGAAAACTCACCTGATCGCTTTATCGGGGGGGGGGGGGGGGGCTCGACCGCAGTCGGCTTCTGGGGCCAGACCCTGGGGATGGCATTGATTCTGAGACGGAATCCAAACTCACCATCAATCACTGGAGTGTAGACACGCCCTTTCCGTTCATTGCAAAGGAGGTAGTGGGCGAGGTCTTACAAGTCCCCTCTCCATTGTAGTAAATGGAGAGGGCCACACAACATGTGATTGATAATGGGAACATTGTCTGGCACAGAAGTGCTAAAGAATAGAGTTTCAGGCATGGGAGGGGCCCAAATAAAGTGATTGGGTGAGATCTGAAGCTCCAAACCTACAGTGACCTGCGGCACAGGACAAAATAAGTACCCTTTTGTTTATATTCTAAGTATACAGCACGTCCTGTTCCAGAAGATATTCCTTACTCTTGGGATATACATCCAGTAGATGGCGCTGGACTGCAGAGACAGAAAAGTGTCTCCTCCCGGCCCCATATATACCAGGGACCTCCCACAAAATCCCCAGTTCTTCTCTGCAGTCTGGGCTGCGATGACTAGAAGATGGCTCTTTCTACTCGCAGGTGAGCGGGGCTTATTAGCCTGCGGCCCTGTAGGGCTATTCCCACCCATTCCTTTTCACTGCCTCCCAGCTTAGGCTGCGCTGGTCGGGTGATGGTAGGCAGCTCCGCTGCTAGGTGCTAAGGAGCGCTGCTCCTACCGCAGTCACCCACCAAAGGGTAGGCGGTACAGGCCCGTGGTGAGCTTTATGGGATGCCCCTCCTGCGGCCGTTTGCCCCTCGACCCCTGTCCCCTCAGTTAGGCTCCTCTTAGGTCCACTGCTTCCCCTTCGCTCCCCCTGGGTAGATCTTCGCGGGGGGGGGGGGGTGGTGTATATATATTACTATGTGTTTTTTGCTACGTGTTTTGCATTGGTTGCACTGGTTTTGCTATTGCCGCCGCAGCGCGTGCTTGTACTCCGCTCCGCAGACGGCGGCGACTCAGGCGCTGCTGTGCCGTCATTGGCTGGCCTTGTCACAGGGGTGCGTTTTCGCGCTCTTCGGGGGGCGGGCATTGCGGATGACGTTTTCCGCATCACTTCTCCGCGGCCCGCCCCTCGAGGTATATGAAGGCGCCATTTTGGAGCTCCTGTGCTGCGTGTCTGGCGTTCCCCTATCGCGGTCCGTAAGTGCCCCTGCGGGCTTTTCTTTACATTTCATTGTATTATGCTTACAGGTTCTTTGCTTTATGTCTTACAGGAAGGTCAAACTTTTTTGTGGTTTCTCCTGGTCCTATCCCCTCTATTTAGCGTTAACGCCCTATTGGAGGGCTATTGTATTGTATATCTCCCACTTCCCTAGCGGGCTATTGGGGCATCCCGGGTAGCCTTATTGGCGTCAATCCCAATTGGCCTATTATGCCACAATAATCACCATATGGAGGCTTCTCAGGATAATGTGCTTGGGGTTCCTTCGGGACAAGCCTGGCTGTGTGTGGCGTGTGGGGTATCCCCTATAAGTGATGATGTCAGGGTGTGTGTACCCTGCGCCCAGCAGACGCTTGCGCTGCAGTCTGGGTTACCGGTGGCTGGGCCTGCGCCCCCTCTGGCTTCGCCTACTCCCCCACGCTTACATCTGACTCCTAG
This sequence comes from Gastrophryne carolinensis, assembly GCA_027917425.1. NCBI lineage: Eukaryota > Metazoa > Chordata > Amphibia > Anura > Microhylidae > Gastrophryne > Gastrophryne carolinensis. The sequence goes on along the minus strand of CM051240.1, from coordinate 202,969,132 downwards.
TGAGGTGCATACCAGTGGGGAGTCTCAACCTGATTTGGCTGCTCGGGTGGCCAGCATTGAGAGACATATTGCTGGCTCTGGCACGCGTAAGGCTTCTGCTAAGGAGCGGCATTTATCACCTGGTGTTTCCCTCTTTCCTATGGAGGCTGAGGAATTTTTTGTCATTACCGGTTATACCCCCCTGGAAGAGGGGGAATCATCTGAGGAACAATCTAGGGTGTATGGTGCCAATTCTGGGTCTGACCCATGGGCTTCAGATGATACTGACAGGCTTTTAGCTCACATTTTTGAAGTACTCTGTATCTTTCCTCCTGCCGTGGCTCCGCGGCAGCAGGGTGAGCTGTTTCATACTGTTAAACCATGCTTGGAGTTTCCTGAACAAACTCATTTTAATAATCTAGTGCTCAAGGAGTGGGAACGGCCTAGCCGGCTCCCCGGGGTGCCAAAGTGTTGGGATAAGAGGTATCCCTTTCCTGCTGAAATGGTTAAACGGTGGTCATGTCCTCCCGAGATGGATGCACCAGTTCTGGGGTTGTCCAACACATCCGTCATGCATTCCCCTGACTCTACTACACTGAGGGATGGGGAGGACAGGCACATAGATCAGCTGGCTTGCCATGCCTTTGCCTGTGTGGGGACCGCACTGCGTCCGGTCTGTGCCTCTGCCATTATGGCTGTTGCTATTAAATGCCTGCTCAGGGGTCTCTTAGATGGGGCCCCTGATGATGCAGGTAATGAAAAGTATAAAGCTTTTCTGTGTTGTGAGGAATTTGTTGCATATGTTCTCTCTGCCTTGGATGATACCATTAGAATGTGTGGCAGGGCATCTGCCTTGTTGGTGGCGATACGCTGCTTGGTCTGGCTGCACTAGTGGGCAGCTGACAACGCTGCTAAGAAGGCTCTCACTGGGTTTCCCTTCAAGGGGCTGCACCTCTTTGGTGAACGTCTGGACTTATTTGCTAAGGGAGTCAAGTTACCTCAGCGTGGAAGGCAGCCCCGGTCCTTTCGGGGTTCAGGTGCCTTTTCTCCTTCCTTCCGGGGCTCCAGAATTGGACGGGGAGCTTCCTTTGCTGGAGCCCGTGGAGATTTTTTGGGGCAGGGGCAGAGGACGTGGCCGCTCTGGCCCCTCCTGGTGTCCCAAGCCTAAGTCCTCCCCCAAGCCCCCTCAGGCATGAAGGGGCACTCTCACCCATCCGGGTGGGGGGATGGGTGAGGGTGGTTCGGCTCTTGGCTCATGTCTGGAGGTGTCATGTCTCAGACCGGTGGATTCAGGCGGTAGCACCGCCCCCAAGATTCATCAAATCCCGGTTAGCTCAAAACCCCCTGTCAGCTCAGGGTCTGTCCCTGGCTGTCCAAGGCCTTCTGGAACTGGGTGTCATCTGCCGGGTTCCCTTGAGGGAAAGGGGCAAAGGCTATTATTCCAATCTTTTCATTGTTCCCAAAAAAGATGGGTCCATCAGACCCATCCTGGATTTGAAGCACCTCAACAAATTTGTCAGATTCAGACACTTTCGCATGGAGAAAATGACCTCTGTAGACATCAAGGATGCTTACCTTTACGTACCTATCTTTCCAGGTCATCAGAGATTCCTCAGGTTCGCTCTGGAGGATCAGCACTACCAATTTGTGGCCTTGCCCTTCGGTCTCACCTCGGCTCCCAGGGTATTCACCAAGGTGCTGGCAGGAGTGATGGCTCTGCTGAGATCTCAGGGCATTCGCATTCTTCCCTACTTGGACCACTGGAGTCATTCGGCTGGGTGATCAACCACCCCAAATCTTCCCTGTCTCCTTCCATGGTGAAGTCCTTTCTGGGCATGATTCTGGATTCATCTCAGGTCAAGATCTTTCTGCCTCAGCAGAAGGTGGAGAGTATTCAAGAGAAAGCTCAGCTCATTCTGTCTTGTCCTCAACCGTCCATCAGGCAGGGAATGCAGCTGGTGGGCCTGATGGTGTCCTGCTTCGAGGCGGTTCCATATGCCCATTTCCACATGAGGCCTCTTCAGCTTCATCTCTTGTCAGTGTGGGATCGGGACCCTGTGTCCTTGGATCAGGTGTTTGTCCTGTCCCCTCTGGCCAGGCGGTCTTTGTCGTGGTGGCTGGACTCCAGGAACCTGGGGGGCTTTTGGAAGTCCCTGTAATTCCAGGTTCAGTGGGGCCCCCCAGGAGGCCCATACCCCTATCAACGTTCTGGAGTTGAGGGAGATCAGGTTGGTTCTCGCCCATTTAACCCCACACTTGCGGGGTCGGGCTGTCCAGGTCCGTTCGGACAACCAGACGGCGGTTGCCTACAATAATCATCTGGGAGGGACCCGGAGCAAGAGGGCCCTCAAGGAAGTGTCCCTGATACTGTCCTGGGCAGAGGTGAATGTTCCCTGCATCTCAGCTGTGTACATTCTGGGGGTGGAGAATCTGGAGGCAGACTCCCTGAGCAGGGGGACCTCTCGTCTGGGAGAATGGTTCCTCAGCAGCAGGGTGTTTCGCTCCCTGTGCCACTGCTGGTGTCAGCCGGATGTGGATCTGTTTGCGTCCCAGCACAATCACAAGCTTCCAGTCTTTGTCTCTCTGTCCCGGGATCCTCTGGCCCTGGCCATGGATGCCTTGGCAATATCTTGGACGAGTTTTCAGCTCCTATATGTGTTTCCCCCATTTCCCCTGCTGGGCAGGGTGCTGCACAAGATAGCTCAGGAAAGGGTGCCAGCCATACTGGTGGCCCCCTGTTGGCCAAGAAGAGTGTGGTTCGCAGACATCGTGCAGCTGGCAGTAGATCAGTATACCCTGCCCAGGGTTCCAGATCTGCTCACTCAGGGGCACCTACGCCACCCCAATTTACAAACGCTGGCTTTGACTGCCTGGCTGCTGAAACCTTCATCTTGATGGAAAAGGGGCTGCCTGCCTCAGTTGTTAATACTATGATCAGGGCTAGGAAAAGGTCCTCTTCTTCTATCTACTATAGGGTTTGGCGTACTTACATTGACTGGTGTGAGTCTAACTCGCTTCCCCGTCGTGTGTTTTCTATTCCTAGGATTCTGGAGTTTCTGCAACATAGTCTGGGTCTTCAGCTCAGTACTCTGAAAGGTCATGTTTCTGCCTTGGCCATTTTTTTCCAAATATCCTTTGCTCAGCATCCCCTGGTCAAGACCTTCTTCCAGGGGGTTACTCACGTGCGTCCCCCACGTAAGCCTATGTTACCAGTCTGGGACTTGAATTTGGTCTTATCTGCCCTGCAGGGGTCTCCCTTCGAGCCCTTGCAGGGGGCCCCCTTGTCCATTCTTACGCTTAAGGTAGTCTTTTTGGTGGCTATCACTTCTGTTAGGCATGCTTCTGAGTTGGTGGCGCTTTCCATCAAACCTCCTTATTTTGACAGACACCAGGACAAGGTGGTGTTTCGTTTTAAGCCAGATTTTCTGCCTAAGGTTGTTTCTGCCTTTCATGTCAATCAGGACATTGTTTTGCCTTCTCTGTGTCCTAATCCTAGTAACTCTAAGGAGAGGGTTTTACACTCTTTGGATGTGAAGTTCTATCTGGTGGCTACTGAACCCTTCAGGAAGACTGATGCTCTTTTGTGCTCCCGTCTGGACCTAAGAAGGGTCTGGCTCCAGCTAAGTCCACTATCAGCAAGTGGTTCTGTCAGGCTGGGATACAGGCCTACTCTGCTAAGGGGAAGGAGCCTCCCTTCCGCCTTACTGCTCATTCTACTCGTGCTATTGGTGCCTCTTGGGCCTTTCAGCACCAAGCTTCTGTTGAACAAGTTTGCAAGGCTGTCACTTGGTCTTCTGTTCATACTTTTTCTAAGTTTTACAAGGTTTATGTTAAGGCCTCAGCTGATGCTGCTTTTGGTCGCAAAGTTCTGCAGGCGGCAGTGGTTTAAACTGTCTGCTGTTACTTTTGGGGATCCCAACCTACCTTACGGACACTGCTATTGGATGTCCCAAGAGTAAGGAATATCTTCTGGAACAGGACGTGCTGTATACTTAGAATAATATAATTCTGTGATTACTCACTTGTAGAATTGGTATTATACGCATACAGCACGTCCTGTTCCACCCCACCCTTGTTATCATTATTTTTAGTTACCTCTTTATGGTGATTGTTCTTATGTTCAATTTTTATATAATGGTTATAGTTCTCCCGGTCTCATTTTAACTGCTTTTCAATACTGGGGAATTTGTGGGAGGTCCCGGGTATATATGGGGCCGGGAGGAGACAATTTTCTGTCTCTGCAGTCCAGCGCCATCTACTGGATGTATAACCCAAGAGTAAGGAATATCTTCTGGAATAGGACGTGCTGTATACGTATAATACCAATTCTACATGTGAGTAATCACAGAATTGTATTTTTATTTCCCTGCTGTATTACTTTATTAGATATTTCCCTAAATTAGATCTCAATTAACCTGTGAAATGAGGAATATCACCTGTAAGCAGGGCCGGCTATGGGTCTATGAGGGTCTTTGGGCAAGAGAGTCTCAGTGGGCCCTATTGCAGCACATCCTGTCACATCATGTCAAGCTTTAGTGATGCTGCTACTGATGTTCATTACTTTGCCACGGATCGCCATCCAGTCCACATTGTCACCAGTCTTCCTTTAGTCCTGCTTTCTCAGCTGCTGATGATAACTTGCCAGTCCCTGCTGCCTTCTCCACTGCTGATGAAAAGTCCATTGTTGATAACAATCAACCACCGGTCCTTTCCACATTTTGAGCTGGCTCAAATTGCCCTCCATTCCTTACCACCATCTTAGATTCCACTGATTGTCCTCTGGTCCTGAGGCAAACCATGAGCAGGTCTGTAAATTGGACATGCGGCTTACCGGACTAGTTGGTGGGGCACACTGGAGAATCACCCTGTGGCCCAGTCAGAATCTGTAAGCTAGGAGTTCTTACCTATGAGACAGGATAACATTACTGAGTAAGTAAAAAAACACAAGATTGAAATGAAATCACTTATAAATTAGCTCATTTCTTCTGTAAGTAAAATGAGTGAAGATGTATCACCCATACCGAGTGATATCTTTGATCAGTGATTTAGGGACAGTATTTATGACTAAAGAATATTACATGAACAGGAATATATTTGAGTATAGAGAATATGCTGCCTATGTTTGAGGCAAATTTCTGATGAGAATTACTATAAGAATCTATTGTACATTAAGGTTTATGTCACAATTGTTGTGCTGGCCTGATCAGAACTGCCAACTGGGACATGGAAAGCACAACACATTGATAATAGAAACCAGAGCCTATCGTAACACAACCAGTTCTTGGGGCTACATGTAAAGCATCTCCACCCAGGAACAAGGGTCACACATCAATCCTACTGCTTTTAGATGGTAAAGCCCATACTCATCTTTGATCTCCTACTGAGGTTCAATTGGTGGATATCAGGCTTAAAAAGGTTCGCGTATTTCTGTGCCGATACTGACAGTTATGACTTCCCCACCTGATGTAGCCCTCGAATAGGTGAAAGCTGTGCAACAAGGCACCAGTCAACAATTTGTCAGGAGTTACCGTAGACTGTGAACACCTCAATAATGTCCACACCCTCCTCCAAAATATATGTAATATATTAAGATGGGGCCTTCTAGTGAATTTCTTGATATTAAGTTGAAGGATGACACTTTAAGTCCCAAAAATACTTTCCAGTTTTGGGCCAAACGCCAAACTTGAACATGAACTTTGTGGTTCGGTTTTGCCCAACACTAGATTATGGCCCTTATTTATTATGTGCTCCATTTAGCATCTTTTTTTGTGGCTATAAGGGTTGATTCAGAGAGAAAAAAATAGACTTTCGTTTTTGTCGACCTGTTTTTTTTTTTAATTTTCCCGCTCTCATATGAGTGTACGAGTGATTCTAAGCATGCATTGCAAGCCTTCTGTAAAGTCTTCGTCCGTTCGTATGCCAACGAGAATGCCATTTTCCAGCTTTCGTTTTCCGTTTATGTTACTCATGTTACAACATCGGCTTTCATTTTTGGGCTTTTTCCATCGTCTCCAACCACGAATCCTTTACGTTTCCCGTTAGATTCTGTTTTCCTTTTAGAATAAATAATCGTCCAGACGAAAATCCTTACGACCTTACGCCTGCGCACTACAAACTTAACTCATTAATGTTCTCGCCTACATATTTGGTTCACTCAATTTGGCTACAATGCTTAGCTAAATCACTTCGCGCTCTCATTCTTCTTGCATTTCCCACCCCTAAAACTTACCCAAATCACTTTGCGGTCATGTTCTTCTTCCGTTTCTCACCCCTAAAACTTACCCAAATCACTTTGCGGTCATGTTCTTCTTCCATTTCTCACCCCTAAAACTTACCCAAATCACTTCGCTGTCATGTTCTTCTTCCATTTCTCACCCCTAAAACTTACCCAAATCATTTCGCGGTCTAATTTTTCTTCCATTTCTCACCCCTAAAACTTACCCAAATCACTTCGCGGTCATGTTCTTCTTCCATTTCTCACCCCTAAAACTTACCCAAATCATTTCGCGGTCTAATTTTTCTTCCATTTCTCACCCCTAAAACTTACCCAAATCACTTCACGGTCATGTTCTTCTTACATTTGTCACCCCTAAAACTTACCCAAATCACTTCGCGGTCAGTATATTCTTCCATTTCTCACCCCTAAAACTTACCCAAATCACTTCACAGTCATGTTCTTTTTCCATTTCTCACCCCTAAAACTTACCCAAATCACTTCGCGGTCCTGCAAATCTTCATCTCTAAATGTTTCTTGGCCCATTCATTTTGTGGTAATGTATTTAGAAAAGGAAATGACACAGAAACATGTTTTTTTTTTTTTTTTTTACTAACAAATGCCACTTATTTTGTTTGGCTTATTTTTAAAAAAAAATTTTTTTGCTTAAAATTTACCACTTTTAAAATTTGTTTGTATAAAAAATAACATTTATAAATATATAAATATTAGGTAAAAATTTAAAAATTACAGAACTATATACATAACAATGGCAGGACCCAGAACATTAGCCTTCCTCTGTGGTCCCCAACGAGTCGCGCAGCTCCTGCATGTCGTCCACCAATGCAAGGACCCTTGCACTCATTTCTGCCTCTCTGGCACGTGTGGTCCCTGTATAAAAAAGAAAAAAACATTATTTGTTGGCAAACACATGTTTATCAGCTGGGGATGGAATGTTTATGGGGTTGCAAGCTAACTCATGATGCCATATGTAATTATGCTAAGGAATTTATCTAAGGAAGAGGGCATATGTCATTATGCTAAGGAATTAATCTAAGGAAGAGGGCATATGTCATTATGCTAATGCCATTGACTATGGCTTTAGGTATCTTGGTGATCATGTCAATTCCCACATACTCAAAATAATGACATTACAATTTACTTTGTTGGTGGCCGACGTCTGCTTCGGGGACCACCCTCGGTTCTGGGACCTGCCACTGCTGGGAAGTTGGGGCTGTAGAGACATGTCAAATAGGGTCACTTCTAATGTCTGAGTCAACATTAAGCAAATGACAATTTGAATGTGTGTGTGACATCACCCACCTTCTACATGTGCCTCCTGGGCCTGATCTGCTGCAGTCCCTGCTCCAGATCCTTCCCCCCTACCGAATCATCTACAAAAAGAGATTAAGGGAATCAGCTTTTGTTTAAATAGCATGTATGTGTGTGCGGTTACATTAAGAGTCACATACCAGAGGCTAATGGCTCAGTCGCTTGGTACGACTCCCTGCCCACGCCGTGACGCCCCTCCTCTGTAGAAAGGTCCAGGGGCTGGTCGGAGGCCGCTACAGAGGAGGGGTAGGAACTTCGCCCTGGAGATCCACCACCTTCACTTTCTGCTGCAGATTCATGCAGCACTGGTCGGCCTGCGCACCTCCGGGTGCGTCAGATTCGGTACTCCATTTCCAACACTAGAAAAGCAAAGCATTTATAAATAAAGGCCTACCTTCTGTATTATTTACATCTAGCATGCAATCACTATGAACTTACTTGGGAAATGGAGCCCGAAAAATCGCCGGGCATACAAATATCTGTTACAATTAGATCAGTTGACTAAATGACATTCCCAGACACATTTCTTGCCTCAAACTATCCTTCTAGATGGAAGTGACTTGGTTCGCACATGTGCGCGCTTCTGTTTGGCATGGAGTTTTACAAACTTTTAAACCAAACTTTTTCTTCCTGCGCTTCCTTAAGGCCTAGGCATACATTTAGATGGCAAATCAAAGTCCTTACAATACACTTACGAGCATAATCAGCTCTTGTTGTTGGCTGGTGAAGATTGTGGGCGCCATCTTTCTTCTTGTCCACAGCAGATAAGTAATGCCCCAGCGGTTTCCGGGTTCCGCACGACTGGATGAACGGCCGTACGCACGCATACTCTAGCGCGTAAGCGTCATACCCAGGCATTAGTATTTAAAGGGTCCTGGACACACAGCTCATTCTCTTTGAGAGTTTCAACATGTCAGCTAAAAAAGCACTCGGTAAGGCCAAACCAGCCAAGGAGGCCACCAGCAAAAGGCCACAGTGGCCTGAGGATCCTTCTTCACGTCCGACCAGTGGGTCCCAACTACCAACTCCGAAGGTGCGGGAAACGCACAGCCACAGTGGCCAACCCAAGGCGACATTACCCACCAAGTCTGCTAAACCTAAACCAACCAGCAAAGCCAAGGAGGGAGCGGCTAAGAAGAAGCAAACAACAAAGCAGGCAGGTACGCCCACAAGAAAGGCCACTAAGAGGGTGAGAAGCCCCAGCCCCCAAAAAACACCCTCCCCTCCTCCCCGGCCTAACACATTCCTTCAGAAAGCACACTCCACTGGCAAGGCCAGTAAGAGCCACAGGCCCAGAAGCCCCAGCCCAGCCAGCTCTGCATCTCCTGAGCCACGTGCAAGTACCTCCCAGGGGCATGGAACCACAAGTGGCAAGGGCACAAAGAGGCATAGGGCCAGAAGCGCCACACCCTTAAGCACACCCTCTCCTCCTTGGCCACATTTGCCACCAGCACAGGTGGCAACTAACTATCCATATGCCACATCCACGCCTGGAAGTTCTGTGGCCACCCAGGTAAGGACCCCCCAGTTCATTTGCAAGTCCAGTCCATTCGTTCTCAAGCCACGTGTCCCACATTTCAACACAACAGAGCCAGCCCAGAATGTCCCCCGAATTGCCTACATACAGAGATGAGCCCGAACAGCAAGCGATAGGCCAGACATTGCAGGGACAGTTGAGTGGTAGGTTTAGTGAGGCCCAAACTTTTGCATTGGCAAGTGGGCTCACCCTCCATTATAACGAGCTATATGGGCGAAAATCAAAATCTACAAGCAAAATGGGAAAAACAGAATTCTTGGAGGAGCTCACCAGACAGGTCAATGCAGCGGGGGAGGAGCTTAAAGATGTGGAGCAGATATTTTTCAGTTTACAAACTGGCGGAGGCTTCCCCACAAAATTACAGTTTACCCGAGCTGAGGAGATGGTGCTGGCATTGATACATCCCATGGCATTAGAGGGCCTCTCTGGCCGACGGGACACGGACATCCCTACTATTCCTGCAGGTTAGTAATGTTAGTGTGTATGTGAAATGTTTTAAATGTGTAAAATGAAGCTCACAGGCATATATGAACATATACCCCTAGGGAGTGGCTTGTAGGGGAGGTTACAGTTTTAGCTGGGTGTTTAATGTATGCGAAATGTTATTTTCTAATTTTGCAGCCCATACACGATCTTGGACAGTATTTATGGTCACTAATAAAGTCTTTATATTAGCAAAGCACTGCCTGTTATGTGATTCTACATCATATACAACACTTCCTTCTTTGTCTATAGGCCACTTGTGTTTTAGCTGTGCTTTGGTTTCAAATACTTGATCAGGGGTCAGGGAAAGGTCTACATATGAAGAATGCCCACCAGCATACTCTGAAGACAAATGCTATTTGCAAGCTGAGTGTGGGTCCTTATTGGCCCTTTAGGGATGTGTGAAGCCTCATAACATGCAGTACATGCATGTTTGTATTATTTAAGGTGACCAATGTGTATGTACAGGGTGAGGCATACATATAACAGATAATGACATTCGTAGGGAAGGTCACCTTGGACCGTTGGGGGAGTTGGCATTCCTGCTTGGTCACGTGTTTTTTGGAAGCATATGTAGGAATCCAGATCATCAATGGATTTTTGGGTGTTTACGTGCCTTTTTATTTTAAATACAGCCTAGCATCAAGCCCCAGCAAGTGTGAAAGCCTCATCCAGTTTGACCATGCCGTCAACTTCCGTGCTGCCTAGGAGCCAGGAACAGATATATACGGTAAGTGGACTTTGATGAATCTGCTGCTGCATGTGAATTAACATGACTAATTTGCATAACAAATATATTTAGGCCCCAAACTGAACCATTTTTTGCACATGTCCCAACAGACCCACACACTGATTGTGGGACCTTCAGAACTGACCCCCCTGGAACCTAATCTGCCACTGTCCCAACATGCTACTGCAGCAGAGTGAAGCTGGACACATGCTGCCAGCCCATTGTGGGCAGCATGCAGAGACTGATCCTACAGTCCTCAGTGGTAGCTCTGCTGGAGAGGATTTGCCGAGCACATCTGCAACTCTTGCTCGCCCTAGAGGTCCAGCATCTGCAGGCGCTCAAACCCGGGGAATTGGTAGACGTAGTCAGCAACGTCGACCAGTTGCCCAGGGGAGGCGCGTGCCGATCCTGGAGTCAGCGTGGCACCATGAAAGGCGTTTATTTCGCCAGGTGACTCAAAGAACCACAGAGCAGCTTACTGCACAATTAGATACATTAAATAATACATTCACCACCATGCTGACAGAATTTAGGATGAGCAACAGCCACATGGCCACCTTAACTAATTATTTCACAGCCATGCTCGAGGAAGTTAGAACTAGCAATAGACTCATGTTGGAACATTGGCAGTTTATGAATGCCACACATGCCCAGGTGATGGGCCACCTCCAAGGCCCACCACCAGGGTTTTATGGGCAACACCCATTTTAACAGCTATTTGCCCTGTATCTGCTTCACATCTTTCCACTACATCCCCACTGTATTGACCTGTCTGGTGAGCGCTACCAAGATTGCCTTTTTTATGGCTTTGCTTGTATGATTTTGATTTTTGCCCATATAGCTCATTAGAGTGCTGAGATACCCCACTAGCCAATGCCTGAGCTAAAGCCTCACTGAACCTGTTGCTCAAGCTGTCACGCTGTAGGCTTGGGCCTAATAAAATTGTGTCTGGCTCATCCTGTTTGTAGGCATGATTGGGGGACATTCTGGGCTGGCATACTACTACCTTGAACCCTGGCAAGATTGGACTGGACTTGCATTTGGACTGGGGGTTATTGTTTGGGTGGGCCACTGACTTACAGGCGTGGATGTTGCATAGGTATGGCTGCTTTCCACCTGTGCCTGTGGCAAATGTGGCCAAGCAGGAGAGGGTGTGTATGTGGCCCTATGTATTACTGGCCAAATATTGACATGCAAATGGTTGCTCCCTATGTCTGTTTATTTTATTTGTTATTGAAACTTCGGCCTGGAGTTCGTTACTTTAAAACTCCTGGATGTGGCCAATTGCTAGGTGCCATGATTCTGCACCAATGTATATTTATGTTGTACTATGTATGTACATGAAGTCTGTGAATGCCCTTCAACTCCAATTTTTCATATTTCAATCAAAAATATTGAATGCAACTTTAGCTGTTGTTGACTAAGTTGATGCATTAATGTTTGGGTTCTTTTGAGATTACTGAAGCTTTTTCTAAAGAAACATGTCCAAAAAAATGCATGAGGCTCAGATCATGTGTGAATATTTTAGTAATTAATTCATTCCTATTTTTTTACAATAAACAATACAAAAACATTCACAAAGCCAAATGATAGTAAAAATAAAAAATACATGCAACAAACAAACAAATGAAAACCAAATTAGGCAAAATGGGTGTTAATAAAATTGACCCGAACAGCTTGGCCAGAGGCACTAGGTGTGCCACGGTAGTTCTCTTCTGGGTCCTGGCTGGGTGGAGAGGGGGGCAGATCCACATACTGGGGGACACACTGCATTATGGCAAAGTTGTGGAGGACACAGCAGACCAGTATGATATCGATGACCTTGTTGGGGTCATACTGGAGTGCCCCCCCGGTATGGTCCAAACACCTGAAGCGAGTTTTTAACAGGCAAAAGGCCCTCTCTGCAACGGACCGGGTTTTGCGGTGGGCCCGATTGTAGGCGTCCTGGGCCGTATTCTGTGGCCGAAGGACGGGCGTCATCCGCCAGGGAAGTAGCGGATAGCCAGAATCCCCTGAAAGAATAAGAAAATACTTACATAAATTACACATTCCAAACAAAAATTTTGGGACAAGCGGTCGTTCACCTGACTAAGAGCATATCTTATATTTTAGCCACACCCTGTACATACCGATTGCCCAGCTAAATTTGATTTTGTCACCCTTTGTTGCCAGACCATTTTGCACTGTTTTGTGCTCCCCATGTTCAACTGTGATTTTTGAAGGGATTTCCCAGGAAAGTAATATATTGTTTTTTTTCGGCAGAGCCTGGGCTTTAACATGAAATGTCTTGTTTGTCATTTTTCTAAGTGTATTCTCAATATTTTGGGGTGAAAATTGTGCAAAAAAATTAAAAAAAACTATTTTTTACAATTTGTGGAGTTTGTCAATAAAATCTTATTTTGTGTGAAACCCCAATTTCTCCCGGTTACAGCGGTACCACATATGTATAGGTAGTCACCCTTTCCTGCCCAGGAGACTCCCCCAAACTGAAACAGCGCTTTAGGAGATTTTCAGATAAAATACAACTATGCTATGCAATATGTGCACCTTGTGGTTTTTCAAGAAAAACAACCCTTTACATTTGAAATACCCCCAACAAATGATATATTCCCTAGTAAACACCTCAGGCTTTCTAGGCGTACCAGGCTTGTTGACATAGGTGCAGTTTTCTGGAAGTAATAATCCCTCAGTGTATTCTTTGGTTACACAGGGTTTCCCTAAAAACACATGGACCCCTTACCAGTTCACAAAGGGTTAAAAATAAAAAAAAAAACACACAGACACACTTTTTAAAAATATCTTTATTAAAAAAATAAATAAATGTTTTTTAATATTTTTTTTAATACTTACCTCCCATCCATCCCTGTGTCCCACGCTGATCATTTAGGCTTCTGCTCTCCTGCTGCTGCTGGAAGCCTTTTATACCTACTGGGTTACAGGTAACATAGGGTTAATTAAAAAAAAAAAGGTTAAAACCCTTAAAAATCCAAAAAAAAAATGGCGTGAGGTCCCCCCTACCCAGCGTAACCAGCCTGTGACCAGCTATGGGGGCTTGTAGAACAGGGTGCAGGGGCCAGCTTTAGTGGGGGGCCACGGCTCTTCTGCTCCCTCCTGGGCTTTGGGGAGGCAGGTAATTTGGGGGGCCAGGAGTTAATGGCAAGTCACCTACTAGCCGCAGGTGACTTGCCAGACCCCCGAGCCTTGTGAACTGGTATAAGGGGTCTCATGGACCCCTTACCAGTTCACAAAGGGTTAATAGTATAAAAAAAAAACACAGACACATTTTTGAAATATTTTTATAAAAAAAAAAATAATAATTTTTACCTTTACTCACCTCCGATCTTCATCTCCTGTGTCCCGCGGTGATCATATGCAGGTGACGGCTGGGCAGAGGAAGGGGAAGGCAGGCGATCGGATGATCGCCTACCTCTCTCCTCCTCTGTCCAGCCATCACCGGCATCTGAAAGCTGAACTGCCGGGTGCCCCGATGACACCCGGTGGTGACGTCATTGGCCCCGCCCCCGGGACGAGGCTAAAATCCAAGATATCGGCCGCCATCGGAAGCTGCGGCGGGAGGAGGGCTGTTATGCCCCCCTCCAGAAGACGGAAGAGTCGGGGGGGGGATCGGAGCCCCCCCCCAATGAAGAGGAGAGGCGGCGGGAGCCGGCGGGCGCGGAGGTGAGTAACTGTCATTTTTTTTTTTTGCAGGCAATCCCGGGGCTGCTGAAACGGGGGGGGCACCCTATTTTGGGCACTCCCCTGCAGCCGGAGGAGCCCCAATCGGCGATCGAAGCCCCTCTGGCTGAAGAGGAGACCCGGCCGGATCGAAAGAGGGGTCAGGTAAGTGACTTTTTTTTAAACTTTTTTAAGTGTTAGTGGTGAAAGTCAAGTACGTAAAATTTACGTGGCTGGCACTTAAGTGACGGAGAGGCAACCACGTAAATTTTACGTGGCTGGCATTTAAAGGGTTAAACATCAAAGATGGCAGATGAGGGCAAATCAGGCAGCCTGCAAACAGGAATTGGCTTAGGACTGTGCTGCTCAGCATTCTGGGATGTCTTACCTTTTCAGGACCCCAGATCTGCTTTGTCTGAGCCAAGCACAGCTCTAACCCGCCCCCTGCACTTTATTCCGCTCTCCTCTACTCAGTCATGCATCTGAGCAAAGATGGCGCAGACCCTATCATAAAGTCAAGAACAGAATTGCAGCCGAGTGTAGGGAAGAATAATAAGTAATTTACTAGAAAGTAGAAATATATTATTTAGAAATGGTGGGAAATCATTTTGTAAGGGTTTGTGCTTTGCTAAAGATCATGGTTAAGGTCCGGTTTAAAATGTCATCAAGGGGTAAAAACAGCCATAGGTTCAGACATGGGTCATAAACTATATTCATAGGCATACATTGAAAAGGGAATGACGTTATTTGCGTCAACTTAACAAGGAGCCATCCACCTGAGAATTCTCCAGACTCAAACCGACAATACAATCCAGATCGTCGCAAGATGTACGCGTCATGGGTCGAGCCAGGAAGCCCGGCGAGGATGCTAAGGAACCGCATGTCCGGGGCCACCACTGCTTGGACATTCAGGGAGTGGCCCATTTTGTGGTTCCTGGGAAAAAAGAAAAATACTAAAAATTAGCAAGGCAAGGTAAACTACTCAAACACTAACTCCTAACACCCTCCTAAAAACATGTTGGGCAATACAAATAACACTAACTAAGTACTTAAGTATTTTTTTGGCAAAAAAAGGATATGTATGTTGGATCAACAAAAGATTAACTTTAAAATGACTAATTAAGGTCCACATGAAAATGTTTGGCTTTGGCCAACATTAAAAACATTGATGAAGCTAAAGACGGTCAAATGTATCACATGGACAAATTATAAGGAGGGATTAATAGATATACACTGTAAGCTGTTTCACAGGGACAATTTACGAGGAGGGATTAATAGATATACACTGTAAGCTGTTTCACAGGGACAATTTACAAGGAGGGATTAATAGATATACAGTGTAAGCTGTTTCACAGGGACAATTTACAAGGAGGGATTAATAGATATACACTGTAAGCTGTTTCACAGGGACAATTTACAAGGAGGGATTAATAGATAGTTAAAATACAGTTTGTCTAAACTATATAACAAAATGACAGATTGAACTTACCTATAGATGTACTCGTCGGCTGCAGGAGGGACCAATGCAACGTGGGTGCAATCAATCGCACCCATGACGTTGGGCATGTCGGCGATATTATAAAATGCCAGCTTAAGCACGTTCCAGGCTACCATATCGTCAGGAAAAAATATATATTTCTGACTAATGGTAGCCATGCCTTCCAAAAACTTGGATAGCGCGCGGCTCAGCGTAGGCTGGGAGAACCCCACTGAGAGGGCACCGAGCCTCTGGAACGAGCCCAAAAATTGCAGGCAGCCAAGCATGTTGGTCATACCTGAAATTGCTTGCCCCTTCCTTGTGGTGCGGGCTAACCATGGCTGCAGCTCACTATACAACTTATGGAGGGAAGCACAATTAAGTCTGGTCAGCTCGAACAGCTCAACGTCATGCATGCATCGATATGCATGCGTCGCCGGTGCAATCTGGCCTCGGCCCTGCTGATACATTCAATGCCCATTAGCTGGAGTTGCTGATATTCCTCCACAAAGGCACAAAACATGGTGAAAGCAAGGTATCCGAGGTCAAAATGGTCCCTAAGTGGATCGCAAAGGAAACGGTTTTATAGGGTGGTGGTCCCTCGGCAATCAGCTCTCTGAGTGAGACGCAAGCCCATACCAATAACGTAAGTTATCTGAACGAACTCAAAATATCAGATTTAGATAGGAAAATGATCCGAACTAACGCAAATTATCCGATTCGTTCATCGAAAGCGCATATACGCACGAGCGTGAACGAACGTGCGAATGGGAAATGGAACGAAAAAACCCCAAAAAATTACAAACACACACAAAACATACACAGACAACTGCGGAAGTCCAGACGAATGTGTCTATGAATCAAGCCTATAGTGCCAGTTCCGGAGTGCCGGTATTTTGGTCTTATCTGGTGTTGTGCTTTGGACTACATTGGTGCTAGCAGTCGCTGCGCAGAAAGCTAATAAGCGTTGATTGTTGAACTGGGTATTGGCCGGCCTATGTCAGTGCCTATTGGACCCGGCTGCTGATTATTCCAGCACCAGTGAGCACCATTTTTCTGGCATTCGATAGCATATTTTTTGCCACCTTGAAATCTTTGGCGCTGTATTTTTCTGGAGCCGGTCATCTTTTCATCATTACAGTTACAAGAAATCACTGCTGTGGACAAATGGGTCCTGCATTTCCATTGCTGACAAGTCCCAATGCAAGTTCTGTACAAATAAATGTGTTTAATATAAATGATAAGCATTAACACTACAATCCAGTCCTGCCCATTGTGCTCTATGGAATCTTGACTTACAGCGCCAGGTTTCATCTGCCGCTTCTTCAACCAGAGTTTTTGTTTCTAGTGTTAAATAAGACAATAGGTGTAGGCTACATTGGTGCTGCCAATTTTGAATTGGACATCGAGAGCCGCTGAGGTCAAAACAGTGGTGCTGTGTAATGCTGACATTTCTTAAATAATGCCCCCAATAATTATTATCCCTATTTGGTGTTCCAGGGTCAAAAGGCACATGATGTGACAGGGGGCTTATGCCGGCTTATTAGTGCTATATAAATGAGGCTAGGTAGGCTCACATGTCAGGTATTACTAAGCGATATACCCTAAAACACATCTGCACCATGGGAACGTTGGTAAGTTGAGATTTTACAATCGACCGGGGAGAACACAATGGGGGGCATACCAAAATAGGAATCCCCGCCTGGGAGGAACAATACCCCTTAGAGTGAAATTCCAGGCTGTTGTTCCTTTTTAAGAAGTAGTTCTCATCTACCTACAGGGGTGACAAAGTATATCAAGTGGTCATATGAGGTGAGGAGCCCCCCACTTCTTCTGCTTCATCCCCATTTTTAGCAGTGCCTCTATTCTATAAGGGTGCAGGGGGCGAACTGCAGAATTGTGGTTCTGAATGACCCGAATCCGAATTACATTAAAGCCTTCAAAGCAAAATGCAGGATGTGCTTTTGGGTCTCTGGAAGTCAACTAAAACAGCCAAAAACCCCGAATAGTATGATGGGAAGACCACTAAATCTGGGGTAATTAAAGCTAAAACATCAGAGGTCACCTTAGCCAAGTATTTTTGTTGTAGGGAAAAATAATCTCCCTTTAGATCTGTTTCCTTTAGCAGAACACCTGTATATAAAGCTAGGCCTGCCCTTAAAAAACATTAAAATAACAATGCCCAAATAACCTATTTTTAGATGGAAAGGAGTAAACTTTAGTAACTGTCACCTTATTTAACCACCAAAGGCTTCCTGTCTTTGTTATTACAATTCTAGCACTTAATGCTAAAATGTAACTGATTTACTGATACATGTGTTTTATATGCAGGTGGTATACCATAAAGATAAATATATTCTTTCAATCTATGACTACAATATTCTGTTAAAAGGGGCCTTTAGCTTTAAATAAAGATGATTTAAATGAGTTAAACCAGAATTTCACTGTGAAAAATACATGTTTCTGTTTAAGGGAGTCCCTAACATTCATGATGAAATTAACTATAGTTAAAGGGGTAAATGCTACCCTTTTCCACTTCAAAAATATTAACTGGCTAATGGTGACCTGTGTCATTATCTAGAGATACATTACTGGTGGTAAAAACATAGTTTACAAAAAAAAAAAAACATTGTTCCGAACCAATCTAAATTTGCTAAATTCCGGGTAAATTTATCTTTGACCTAAATACAAAGCCTAACACTATATAAAGCAGGTAAAACAGCTAAACATCTAAAAGACCATGGCTGTATATTTTATTCTAGAGCCTCCGATCTCCTGCCCCTGCACCCGGCTTCCGACGACCACACCAGCTGTTAAAAGCAGCAGCACGGGAAATCAGGGCCGCGATGAATGAAGGTAAGTAGATAAAAGATAATTAAAGATTTTTAAACTCTTTGTGAACTAGTTATGGATCCTTGAAACCCCTATACTTGTTCACAGGGCAGGAGGGGTCGGCAAGTCACCTACGGAAAGCAATAGATTCATTGCTTTCGGCCTCCATGTCTCGGTCTACCAGCCCCCATGGCTGGTTTGGAAGGGGGACCCCCTACCAGCCTACCTAGAGTTTTTGTCACCCTCATTTGCAAGACCATTTTTACTATTTTGTGCTACGTTCAACCGTAATTTTTGAAGGGATTTCAGGTACATAAAATTTACATAGCTGGCGTTTAACAGTAGGAGAGGCAGCTACATTTTGCATAGCTGGCATTCGAAGGGTTAAACCTTGATAGTGAGTATAGTGAGCAACCCTAATAAAAAATTAAAAAAATTGTCACTACCACTTTAAACCGGACCAACACCCATTATTACATTAACAGGTGTTGTTCTCTCTTTTTGCTGCTAGCAAGAAGCCCGGGGGGGGGCATCCAGAATGCTGGAGCCCCCTCGCACCTAACTGCATTGGACGGTTAGAATACTCACCTTCCTTAAGAGCCAGCGTGGGAAAGGAGTCCCGCGATGGGCTGCCGGGCGGTCACGTGGGCTGTAGTCGCCGCCTCTGTGCCGGCCGCCGGCCAAGCGCAAAAATCCTTTCCCAGCACTGGCTCATAAGGAAGGTTCTGGATGCCCCCCGAGCTTCTTGCTAGCAGCAAAGAGAGGGACCAACACCCATTAATGTAATAACGGGTGTTGATTCAGTTTAATGCCCCCTAATGGGTGCCCCCCTGCCGCAGAATGGATGCCACTTCAGTGTTTATGCAGCCCTGGGGCATGGTCTATGAGGCCTACAGTATGTTAAATTCAGGCCTTGACAAGAAGTTCACTTCTCCAAAGGTTTACGTAGATCACCCAAACTGGTTCAAAATTACACTGGATATTTGATTCTCAACTAGGCGCATGTTAAGAGACAAATTGAAACGTAGTAGTTCATTTTTTTCCTCGCTGGATTGACGTGAACAAAGTAACTAGCTGACGCATCTTTAAATGTAGTGTAACTCACAGAACATTCCTGACATCCTGTACCGTACATCTGTGTTAGTGAATATTCCCCAGGGAAGGTTTGACTTGTGTTTACACCTTCTCATGAGTGTAAAGCAGATGAGACGTAGTTAATGTATCATGCTACACACTGCCAGTGATTGGCGCGATGAGACACTATCTGAACATCTGTCTCGAAGTATTAATGTATGCTGCTTCTCTTCTCCTAACGTATCATCCAGAGATATGAATTGTCAGTAGGAATTAAAGGCTACAGCTATGGAGGATTGTTGTGTGGTAGGCTGCGTTAGGATCTAGAGTCATTTTCTATCTAATCCTGGTAATACTTTAATTAATTAACTGAAATCAGTTAAAGTACATTGGATTGTTATAATGGTTATCTACATTCAAGGGGACCAAGAGTCTGAAAGGATCTTGTCCTGCTTAAAATGGTCCCTAGAGGGCATCCTGATTTGGAATTTCCAGCAGAGTGTACCAGGTCTGGCTACATACTTATGTTCTTCTGGGTTCCCACAGCAAATGAAGCTGCACAGAAACAGCAGCCTGACTCCCTTGCTTGCCAACCAGATTTTGGAAGGAGCAGAGATGGATTTGAGTGCTGCAGGAACCCAGAACTAGGTACACATGATACCCACTTTTGCACATCACAAATAAATAATAATAATCTTTATTTATATAGCGTCAGCATATTCCACAGCATTTTAAAATCACAGGGTTCATGCGAAAACAGGGTAATACATTTCATAACAAAAAGAAGGTAAGCTAATGAGACAAATGGAATAAGGGCCCTGCTTGCTAGCTTACAGTCTAAGGGGATAATAGGGGTGACAGATCAGGTATTAAGTGCTTTGTACCATGGTCTAGCTATCTTAGCAAAAAGTAATTCAAGTATCTACAAGCTGTATGGGCCAGCCACAAGCTGATGGGGTGTAGTAGATGTTTGATGAAGGATCAAAAAAATGATGTAGATGAACGGTTAGAGAGTTTGGGGCAGCACCGGGGCAGTTGCCCTGCACAAAATGGACTAGGGAAAGTACTCAAAATAATAACAGGAAAAATTAGAGAATAGATATCTTAGTGGCCGGATGAGTGGGGGGGGGGGGGGGTGTCATTTTCCAAGTTAACTGTCCATTTAATTGCCCTTCCATGGACAGGTGGCTCACATAGTGAGGGACAGTTAAGGACAAAGGAACCTCTGCTAATTGTCCTTTTCAGGGACAGGCTGCTCATATACTGAGGGGAAGAGAAATACCATGTGGTTAATATACTAAGGAGGACGGGCCCTTGTCAGTAACTTCAAAAATGAAGAAATCTAAATTATTAGAAATGGGTGAACCCAAACCTCAAAATTCAGCCAGAAGTCCATGTTTGAATTCAGCGTCCTGCCCGAACACGGAAAAGCTGGTTTATAGGCTAATGAGTAGCCCATCAATCAGCTTCACCTAAGGTTGCAGAAGCAAGCAGCTGCTGTAACTCACCTGAGCCCTGATTCTCCTTTTTCAGCGGTGGTGAGCTGCAGCAGAATTTCAAACTGGCCCCAACCGAGGCTGTGAAAAGGTGTCCGCCGAGTCAGGAGTGCTCCCCTGCTATAGAACTATAACACACGTAATCACTTGCGGCTCCATTCATAACACTACTTCAATTTCACCAACAAATACCCTCCTCCAATGAATATGTGACTGCCCCAGTACTGATGCCCTACTGGCATGAAAACACATTGTGTAAGCAAATTCCCTAAACTTTAAAACCATTATCAATGTAAACAGACCACACATGAATAGGCATATTGCAGGCCAATCCCGCATAAACCCCCAAAAAATAGACAGAGTGTGAGCCAGTATGCTACAAGATACAACAATAGGCAGAGTAAAGGAGGACACAGGCATAACTAATAATAGTAGAGTGTGCACAGGACAGGTCCATGCTTCATGTCATGGGCAATAAGCTATTACTGTCCACTGCAGGGGTGAGGGGCTCATGGTCCACAAGATACATTCCACCGCTCAATCATCCACAGCCCGAGACACACTGTCAGGAACCTCCAGGAAGGAATGCTGGAGGTGAGCTCAGCCGGCTTGCCAGGTATCGCTGACGCTGTGTATCATCTCTTAATCTCGGAGAGAAACATGCTCCGATTCTGTGCCGTTTTGTGTAAGGTGACAAACACCGCCCTGAACGCCGAGGGCTGGACACCGCGCTCGGACCTTTCAGCTGCTCTGCATGTTGCTCTCAGTGATTTATAGGTGATGGCACATCCTGTCAGGATGACTGAGCTTACTTACTGGCCACATTTCTTCAGTGAGGTATGGCGGGTTGTTGGTGCCGCACTCTGGGTGGGGAGGCCATCTGTGAGCACTGAGTCCCACATGACAAGAGGGGATTTTAGAGGTGCCCTGGATCCCCACCTGCCCCAGGGCATTTGCCTGTGTTGTTTGGGCCAAACGCCAGCCCTGCCAACACTGTATACTGGGGTAGTTCCAGTCTGGAGCTTTTGCCACAGATGCAGTAGTATGAGAGTATTGCTTAGGACCCCCTTCTCCCAAGGGCCCAGTAGCAGCTGCCTTCCCTGCCTCTATAGTATGTACACCCCTGCCATGTAAGCTTATTGCCCCTTTTCATCTCCTCTTTATGTCAAAAGTACATCAATGTATCACAATGTGCACCGCTTTGTCAGCATACCCAAAGACCCCCATCCCCCAAAATGACTCTTTACTAGTTTGCTAAACCCTGCTGCTTATTTTCTGTTTTTTTATTTATTACAAATGTGCTGTGTGCTTCCTTTCATCACCCTGACTTGCCATCATAAGTTAATTACCTGGTTTAAAAGCTCTAGTATCCATTATACATGATTAGTATGCACTATTATTATGCATGATCATTATGTACTATTATTATTAAGCCTTATGATTTGATTATTATTTGTGCAGTGTGTGATTTGGGGCTCTGAAGAAGATCTATTGGCTTTTAGAAAAATCACTGCATTCTAAAGGCGCTATTGGCATGAAATGTGTAGTTATAGGACATGACACAGGAAAAAAGTATTGAACAAATAAAATATGAGAGGTATAAAAGTCCTAAAATCATTAGAAATCTACATGACACACATGAATAACAACTGGTTCAATTGATAGCCTATAAAGGTGTCTCATTATCATGGTGCTACACAAAAAACATCTCATGATGGGTAAAACCAGTGAGCTCTCTTGAGACCTTCACAACATTATTGTCGTAAAATATACCAATGGCATTAATAACAGCTGTCCAAGACGTGGATGTGAAGATCCACAGAAAGACCCGGAATCAGCTGGTACAATTTTTCCAAGAAACAATAAGTAAAGCACAAGTACGATCTCCATGACTCCAAAAAAGAGCATGTTGAAGCACATTTAAAGTTTGCCCACAATTTAGATTGTGAATTTCTTGGAGAACATAGTCTGTTCACATGAGAACAAAATTTGCCTCTTTTGTATGCCAAAATACACACCATGTTTGGAGGTCAAAAGGAGATACTGCATATCACCCAAAAATCACCATACCAGCAGTGAAGTTCGGTACATCATGGTGGGGGCTGATTTTTAGCATACAGAACTGGCACGGTCCATATACAGTAATTGAAGGAAGAATAAATTGACAAATGCACCAAGACATTCTTGTTAAAAATCTGCTGCCGTCAACCAGGATGATGAAGATAAAATGAGTGAACATTTTAGCAAACAAAGATCCCAAACACACATCCAAGGAAACTCTCGATTGGTTTTAGAGATAGAAAATAAAGCTGCTAGAATGGCCCAGCCAATCACCTGACCTGAATCCTGAGCTAAGTGTTTGTGTGGAAGAATGGGCCAAAATCACACCTGAAGAATGCATGCAACTAGTTCCTCCATCGAGGAGGTGTCTTGAAGCTGAAGGCTTTTGCACAACGTATTGAATAACTATCAGTAAACATGTTCAATACATTTTCCCTGTGTCATTTCTCAATATTATACATACAGTAACTGAATTTCTGGACATCTATGGTTTTATTTTTTTTGTGTGTGTATTGGATGGGTTTTTTATGTCAATAGCACCTTCATAAATATAGTTATTGGTGACATATTCAATACTCATTTCACCAGCTGTATGTTGTATCATGCATTTTCAGAAAAAGCTGGTTACAGATGAAACGCGTCTAAAAGGGTGATCAACATTACAAGCACACATGTGGAGGTAACATAAATTACATTCTTGTATAGTGTAAATTTCAGTCGAATTTTGTATGTGAATTCATGGTTACATCATATAGCGCTACACTGCATCAATTTAATGGGGAGAAGGAAAATAATGTGACTAATTGGACTTCTTATAAGCTTGGAGTCTCCCCCTTTAAGCATCAATAAGCCCTCAGAAAATAGGTGTTTGCTTTCCATCCCTCTCCCTTTAGTGTTCCGGATGGTAGAAGCAAGCCTACATTTCGTAACTCAATTCTGAGAAGGAGTTAAATCAGTTGGAATGTTAAATGTTATTAATATTATAAGGAAAATCAGTTAAGTCCCTGGCAAACTCTCTTATAAGTCTGCCAAAAACTTAATTTTTTTTCCTTTTTTTACCTGCAAAACAATCTGATTCTCACATTCTGACATCCTTTGAAAGAACAAATGGAAAACATTTAAACCAGATGAGCCATTGGAGAGGGAATAGCGGCACCTACAAGCACAGGATATACCGATCACCTATATCAAGGGAACACGAGTGGGTGGCCGGAAAAAGCAAGTCGTTCCATTCAACCTGTAATTTGACATCTGCAAAGTATTACTGCGAGCATTGTAATTGTTCTATCTTACAAGAATTACGGGGGAAAAGGACAGTACTTTAAATAGATGTTAACTTCATTATAGCCTTAGGTTAGGAGAAAAACACACGGTTATGGAAACCCCCACCCTTTTCTGTTCGTAGTTTTTTTTGTCATTTTATACAAATAGTTTCATGGAGTTATTACATGTTTTAAAATGTAGCAGTAATGTCTTCTCAACATTAAATGTTTGATTGTGGTTTTGTCCCTAGCAACCAATGTATTTTTCTCACTAATGGAAAGCAGAGGAGGTCAGGGAACTAAAAACAGATTTAGAACTTGTAGAAAGGGAATGAAGAGTTTGCGTTAAAATATGTTGGCGTGTTACAAAAACCTGAACTGAAACAATGCATCTAACTAGACATGTTTTGCAATTGGTTTGTCTTTCTCATAAAGGAGGAAGATTCAAAATGCACTCGATGCATTTTTGGACCTCTACAGTGGTTGGGTTTTAAAATTTTCAGAAGCATAACTGCATAAAGTAGACGTCAACGCAACTGTTTTTGTAAATAGCTGTACAGTGCTTATTGAAACATTGTATCTACTTGGGAGTTTTTATAGTTAAAGGAGCACTATTGCGAAATTGTTTAATATTAAAAACCCATATAAACATGTTTGTTAATGAAAGGAGGGGTCACTTATATACCCAAACTGAACAAAACTGCAAAGCTTGTGGCTTTTTTCTCCTGGTAGGAATAAAATCCAGGGGTGACAGGTTTAGTGTATCAGGGGTGACAGAAACTGTCACCTGATTTTCTCTGGTTGGATATTTCTTGATGTGGGGTGTATAAGTGACCTCTCCTCCCGATATCCAGCATATTTATATGGATTTTTAATATTGGCCTATTTTTTTGTGATAGTGCTCCTTTACCTGACATATTGAATGTATTTATATATTGTTTATCTGATTGGAAGAAAAATATCTCTGCAAGATATTGTTAACTTTGTTGTGGACATATATGAAATAATGTCTTAGTTAATCCCTTAAGCTCAAATTACAAGGGAGCCTTGTGACTGAGCAAAGGACAACAGGCTTACAAGAGGGTAGAAGAGCCAGTCAGGTCAGGGGAGGGTCTAGGCACTGTCGGACAGGAGTTGCTTGGGGCTACCATAAATTATTATTGTGGCCCACACTTCCACTATGCAAGACCACTCTAAAAGTTACACTAAAGGCAAGCCCAACTGTTGTCCCGTTGTCTTGGGCTACACGTTACAGTGTCCTAAACTTCAATCCATTTTCAAAAAGACCCTGTAGTTCCTAAGTTATTAGAGCATTGGAGATTCATAGAAAAAAATGAAGAGAAGCAGTGGGTGTGGCAAAAGCGATGTGATGTAAGTAATCAGGATGTCTGGGCAGGGAGTGCCGTTCTTGGTCCACCGAAGGTTGATTGATGGACCAGATCAGAAGGGTGGGGACTAAAAGCTGAATGAGGAAGTGATTTCCTCACAAAGGAGACAGTGGAGGAAGCAAAGTTCACCATAACATGGAGTTGCAAAAAATAGAAAATAAAAAAAAATAACAGATAAGTTCATTACCTTGAGCACATCATATTGGCAGACGATGATGGAAACTTTTAAAAATGCCATTGAAAGTGGAATTACCCTTTAACTTTTTGTAACCCCTTTCCTATTTGGATAGGGAATGTTGCAGCATTAGTTGTAAACATCTGCCAAACCTGGTAATGAAACCAACAAATGCTAACTCAAAGAAGAAACTTAGGTGCTACACTCTCCCTCCAAACAATAATGGTGTCCTTGACATACATGCTAAAGGTATGAACCTGGATAAAGGAAAATGGAAAGGAAAACACCTTGCAAATAATTTTGAAACAACTTAAATTGCTTTTAATTATAGGAGAAGGTTAACAGTGGATACAGTTATACGTGTCCTTTAAGTAAATGTGCATGGCTCAAAAAATGTCTATTTCAGTACAATCCATTTGGCTGCCCATGGTCCCATGCTTAAAGGAGCACTATCACAAAAAATAGAAAATCCATACTACTGGGTAGTGGGGGGAGGGGTCACTTATACATCCGGCATCAAGAAATATCCAGTCAGGCTTGTTTTTCTTTCTTTTAAGGGAAGTAAAAGGAAATCCAGGGTGACAGGCTCTGTCACCCCGATAGAATAAACCTGTTCTTGATTTTATTTCTACTGTAAAAGAATAATCCACAAGCTTGGTGGGAAGTGTGGAGGCTGATTTAAGACTAGCGACACATATTGCCTTTTGTGTTTCTATGTATCGACACTTAGAGCGTCTGCAAGAGTACGCTGCAAACGGGTGTCTGGCCCTATAACGTAGCTTTGGCGCTGGACAAGTGACGCTGTAGTATCCTGTCCAGCATTGATAAATGTGATGTCTGGAGGGAGCTGTAGAAGCGCTCTTGCTGAATCACTGCATATGTAGTGCCCTAAGGAAAAGTCGCTCAAGGCAAGGCTACATATAACAACAGGACAACGCTCCAGTGAACGATAGGTAGCGTCAGTTATGTGTGTCCGACGCTCGGTGCTGAAGCCCATATTTAAGAAAAAAAACATGAAGCCAGCGTCGGCGCTATAAAACTGGGTGCTCTAGCAATATAAAAAATGTCTGTTTCTGAACACATATACACCAGCACCAGAGCGAAACCACATGGAATGACATTGTTTATACACTGCAACACTGACACTGCAATGGCAGACCTGCACATACAATTCCGACAAAAATAAAACAAATTTAATATATGACAATATAAGTCTTTGGTAGCCAAGAGAGCCAAAACAATCATATGATAAAATAGTGGGAAAAAGTGGATCCAGATTTTTATACACAAACAAATTAAAGATCATTGAATTGTATGGGAGAACGCAACTGATGCTACATGGCGCTGCTGAACATACAGCACTTTACACTGATCCACCGCTAGTGATACATGTGACGCTACATGATGCTCACTGGATTGACTTTCATATACCGGTATATGGTTTTCACATATTGCGCCCGGTGTTCACATGACCCTATGTGGTACTACGGCCGTTAGCGTTTCTTAAATAAGGCCTTTATTCAGTTTGGGTGTATAAGCGACCCCCTCCTTTAATTCTCCTTTAAAGTGGACCAAAACCCATGGTGACTGGCCCGGGAATCTTATAGATTTGATTTGATTGATCCAAAATCAGGATGCCCTGCTGTGTAAAACCCCCCAGGTCGCCCCATACACTTACCTTCTTTCCCAGAGCATGCGCTAGCTGTGACCGCATCCCCACTATCCCTCTAGCATGGCGCGTGCCCGACATTGGTGAATGGCTGGCACAAACACGCTTCCTGTTAGAGGGTGGGGCGGGATGTGGCCGTCAGCGTGCTCGGAGCTTGTCAGCACACTGATTGGACGAGCGCCCATGCATGCGCTGTAGGACCGGGAACAGGTGGGGCAGTAGGGCACCCCCAATCAGGGTGCCCTGGGGGCAAGGACCAAAACCCAGGATAGTCAAAATCTTGGGTTTTGGTCCACTTTAAGCAGCAATATTTTACATCTACTTTTAACTGGAAGGCAACTGAAATCTGGTTGCCCTGGGGTAGGGGCTATAATTTGACATTTGTACATTGACATTTTTGACAGGAGGTCCTTTTCAAATGTCTTGTACTTATTAGCACTAAACCCGCTGACTAAATTCATCCCCAAAAATATTTTGTCTGGAGTTGGGCTTTAAACGTACTGCGTGCACGGCCTTGCCCCTCGCTTCTACATACTTACTTTCCCTAGTGTCCCACACTTCAGCACCACAGAAAGATTTTGTTTTTCCTCCTATTTGAGCAATTTATCCAGCCGTACAAAGCGCCCCAATTACAATATGCTGGTGTAATCAGCGGATATCCTTTCATCCCATACATTTAATAACTGTACAGGACCCTTAAGTGAATGCTGCTGAGATCTATACGGCCCACCTAGGTATGGCACTTTCAAAATGTACTTTATTTATTGACTTTAAGCTATTTTTTTGGCTTTGAAACATCAAAAAAGACTGTCTCCTGTTTCATTCCTCTCCTTTTGAAATTGTCCAGGTTTTTTTGAGCTGAGAGTCTAAAGTCATAGCGCACAGCCGGGCCAAGAGGGAGAACTTTGGAAATGTTCTCACAGCTGTGAAAACACAGTCCTGGGGCTGCGCGCTGCTACTTCAAACACATGCTTCAGGTGACTGAACACCTTGAATCTCATTCATCAAGCCTTGTTTATACTGGCTGACATGCCAGACTTCGGGAATTAAGTTTGTTAGAAAAGATGGACTATAAAGCGGAGCATGAGAAAGGAACCGTTACCTAAATATGAAAAATAGGGACTTAAGCATAACGTAGCACATGATAACTAACGCAATCCGCCCCGGATGATTGTTCCCAGTCTTACTCTGATCTAATAGGTAATCAAGAAAAATGATTGGTTGCTCGTTGTTACAGCACTAATAATAAATGCATATTAAAATTAATTATTTAAATCATTGTTATTATTATTCACAATATTTTTAGATCATTATTGTTTTTATATTTTTTCCTTATTGATATTATTTTTATTAATTTCGCACCTATCCCTTTTGCCTCTGTTATAATCATTGTAGGCATTTTGAGGCGGATTTTGGCTGCAGTAAAGGTGCAGTTGTTAGATGCCTCTTTCGGGCCAGTGGCAAAGGTTGCGAGAAGTGAGGGGGATCTTGGACCTAAGGTGAGACCTGCTGTCACCTGGTGAGATGTAGTGTGAGGTAGGTGCACTTACTCCTCAACATGACTTCAATGCAGTAAAACAAAGGTGGTCTTTATTCTCAGATTTTAGCTTACACTTCCGATGTTAACGTCATCAGATGTTACATAGGTCTGAAGGGCAGATCACATCAGTTGAACTACAACTTCCCCTTCAATTAGCTGTTTTTTCTTTCTGCTGCTGCTTCTCCTGACTCTTCTCTAACATTGAAAGATATATGCGCTCAGACATGGCCGGCTCCAGGTTTGTGGGGGCCCTTGGGCAAAAGGGTCTTAGTAGGCCCCAAAATAGTGTGTCACATGATGTCCCCTTTCAGCTCCCCTGCCAAAAATAGGTCATCTTCTGCTGCTGATCACCCTCCAGTCCTTATTGCCTCCCCTATTGTCCTCTAGTCCTAGTTGCATTCTCTACTGCCACCAAGCACCCATCATTGCTGTCAGATGTCACCTGGTTTTCGCCACCTTCTCAGCTTCCATAAATTGCCTCCATACAATGCCACCTTCTACATTGTTGCCGATCATCCCCTGTTGCTGAGGCCAGCCGCAAGCAGGTTTGCACACAATACCCGGCATTTGATTGTTTGGGTCCATTGTAAAATAATAACATGGCCAAGCGTGAGCCTGAGATGCCAGGGGCCCCGGCAATTGCCCAGGTTACCTTGCACTCAGATGTATCACATAGAACAGAATCAATAACTAGGACAGGGCTTCCCTTTTATACGACTTACTGTATCTTCTTCTACTCACAGAACCTCTCATAACCACTCCCAACCATGTGTCCTATGTGGGGTGATCCACATGCTGATTATGAATCATGGCACTTGGATAAGCCGGTTACAACCAGTTCTGACTAAATCTTGTTGTTCACAGTTTTCCCATCAGCTTCAATTTGCTGACATAATCAATTCTGGCATATGCTGCAGGAGAGGTGGGCTTAGTTGCTGACCAACCCACCCAGAATTTCCAGTTCTCCCTATGGCCAGCAACAGTTAGTAAGTAGGGGGGATAAGAATTATCACTCCCTAAAGAATTTGTTACTACTTATCTGGTCCATTATCTTTCACTGCTCTTGTGCACCACTTGACCCCAAGCAGCCAATGGGATTTGCTGGGCAGGCATACATGTCTTAATGCCAAGTATGTACACACCTACCTGGCAAACCCGGTTACATGTAGTGTAGTGCATGCACAAATGCAGACTACAGGGTCCCTGAACTAGGCAGCAAAGGATAAAATAATAATGATGAGGGATGCTCTGCTCTCAATACTGGCACTAGAAGACCAGTTGTCCTCCAGGGTCTCACCTACCTTTGTCTTCCCTTGTTCAGACCTCCAGATTGTAGCTCTGCGAGTTGGTGATCAGTGGGGATCGCTGGGTGGGCAGGCACACAGCACTAGCCTACCCTACAAACCTTGCTGGCTATCATGTGGGTCTTCAAAACTTCAGGGTACTTGGAAGCAGGAAAGTTCCAGGGCTGGAAAATCATGACCCATGGGATGCCCATACTGCATAATTCAGGGGAAGCACCGGTGTACCAGGGCTGGAAAATGTACTTCCAGTGTTGTTATGCGTAGTGGAGAATCAAGATCTTTAGGATGCCCCCTACTGCACTGGAGGGTCACTTTAAATGAACAGGAATTTCAAATCAGGATGCCCCCTACTGCACTGGAGGGTCACTTTAAATGAACAGGAATTTCAAATCAGGATGCCCAGAGGATGGGGGAAAAGCAGCCCCTTTGAACCATTTTGCTTTAAAACTGAGAATCCTTTCTTCCCTGATATCTCCATTATCCATTAAAAAAGCCGAAGCACGCTGAGCCTCTTACTATCTCCAGGAACTTAAGTTCACTATCCCTGAGCTAGGAAGTCATAAAAGATCTTGTAAAGCTTGAAGTGTGTTTTTGTTCTTCCCCGAACGTAATATCATTAGGAGGATAATTCAACGGTAATTTCAGCAGCACAACATCACTTTCTTTAAGATAACAGCAATTTATCTCATCTGTCCATGAAAAAGAGACAGGCTGCAATATTTGTTAACGTGTTAGGGCTTTGGCTGGATCAAAAGAAGAATGAAAGGCTGGGGCGAAACGCCGCCTCAAAGGAAGTTCCAGCAGCTAAGTACTCTTTAAATATTAAATACGGCATTTTAATATTTCTTTTTCATCTTTAAGTACATGAAGTGCATAACTTTTGATATAAGATAACAGTATACAGCTGTTGCTCATGGCAACTTCAGTGAATGTGGTTGTCTCAAAGCTCATCTGGACAGTTGCAATTTTATAGACATCTATCTATCCACAGTAATATCTATATATATATATATATATATATATATATATATATATATAGAGAGAGAGAGAGAGAGAGAAAGATATAGCTTGACTTGCTGAAAGTGGACCAAAGTGCACCAAAACCCGGGATTTTGACTATCCTGGGTTTAGGCCCTTGCCCCTCTTCTTATCTACTCACCTCTTCCCACCGCGCATACACAGTCGCTCATCCAATCAGCATGCTCAGATCCGCTCGAGCCCCTTTGCCCAGAAGCTCGCCTAATGCGAGCAGATCCTAGCGCGCTGGTGGCCGCATCCCCTGCTACCCTTTAACATGGAGCGTACCCGCGCCAGCCATTCCCAAATGCCTGCCGTGGGCTCACACCCTACTAAAGGGATAGCTGCTCGTGCATGCGCCGTTGGACCGGGAACAATGGTGAGTTTTCAGGCAGCCTGGGGGGTTTCACACAGCCGACCGAGTATTTGTGCCCTAAAGTCTCATATACTCCTGGGTGGGTTTTGGTCCTTGTTAAATAGAGACACAGGCAGGCATCTTGATCAGGCAGACACATTGAATCCACAGTTCTTTTCTGAGCATTTATTGTTACTTCTCAAACAGGAACAGCTTTTCAGGGGCAATAGGTACAATAGCACTACATGAGCAGAACCTAATCAATTTAATAAAACTGTGCGTCAAATAGTTTCTGTTCAGCAGCACTACTCTGTCTTCTGTCTCTGGATTCCAGTCATTTGTATGAGATGTCCACTGTCTCTCAGCCAGTTTGTCTCTCATTGGGTCACCTGGCTCATTGGATCAGAACATGCTGGCTTATGGCATCTGAGCCCTTTGGCTCTCAATGTCTGAGTCTTATGCTCTCTGGGTTAAGGCTTTCTGGACTAGAGCCCCCTGAGTCTTTTGGCTAACTTTAATCTCTTCCATGGCTCAATCACATAATTTATAAGCGCTGGGTTTATTTATTTTAAGGAAAAGAAGCGCTCTTTAACCTTATAATTCTTTTTCAGATATTATCAGAGCCCCCCCAATGGCCATCTAATGCTTTTTTAAAAAAATGTGAGTAGTAAGCGATAGCAAAATTTTATCTTTCAAAAGTGCTTTACCTTCCCTTATTTGTACTTTAACCATTACAGTAAAAGTTGTTTTTTGGAAAAGGGTAATTACAATTTGCGACTCCTAAATAGAAAATCCAGTTGGCTCAAGGTAACTATCATCTGTCTATAAATAAATGGAGGTGGAAGATCTTCTGTAAAGTAATTGGCAAGTCAAGAGTTAAAAAAAGTACAAAAGTTCACCTTACATTGATTGGCTAGAGCGCTGTGATTCTTCCTCTGTCAGTCTCCTTAGTGAGGAAATCCCTTCCTCATTCAGTTGTCAATCCCCATTCTACTGACCTGGTCCTTCGATCAACCTTCAGTGGACCAAAAACGGAAACACCCTCCACTCCCTTCACAGATGTCCTGGTTGGCTGCCTCTCTCTCCAGCTATGAAACCCCGTCCTCCTCTCTAGTCATGCTATGTGCTGGCAGACTGGAGATTCTCTTAGCCTGCAGCATCTCTCACCCCCTTTCTCTGCATCTCCAATGCGCTAATACTTTTACTAATAACTTAAGAACTACAAGGTCTTTTTGTAATCGGATTGAAGTTTGGGACAGTGCAACATGACAATGGGACAACAGTTGGGCGCTCGCCTTTAGTATAACTTTAACTCAAAAACAACATTATTTGGCTAAAGGGGACCTTTGACTTTAAGTTGGCTTTAAGTGGTCTTCCTATGTAAAAGGGGAATTTGGCTGCTTCATTTGGCACCACAACTGGAAATCCTCCTTTATAGACTTAAATTGTATTCAGATTCAGGTGTTGTTAGAAAATACTGAAAAATATTCCAGCAACCGCATCCGCGTTAAAATTTGAGCAGATTTGACCAGTCAGTCAAGACTTAAGCTTGGCCAAATATATATCTTTCCCTTTTAGGAGCCATGTCCGGTGCCAGCTCCCGCAGCACTCTACTGGTGAACAATAGAGCTTGCAGGCATATGCTGTGCTGTGCATGGCACTACATGTGCCGCCTTGGGGAACACCATTGGCTGCTTGTGGTCACATGAGATGCACAAGTGGTGAGAGCACAGAGCTGGTACCTACTTTTTCCCCATTTTCGAGCTAGATTTTAGTTATAGGCTGAAATCCAGGATGCACTGGGGCGGGGGTTTACAGGTTAGTGGACCTCTAACAATTTTTGACTGGAGGCCTATTTATTAATGAGGAGCTGGCATGGCATGCAGACAGGATAACAGATTAGTTGATACTGAAATAAGGCCCTAGATTTTGAATCTAAGCATGATCTTGCTAAACTATATGTGTGATATCCGGCCTTTATATTCCTCCTAATGCAGGACTGGTATTTATGGATGCAGGACTGGTATTTAGGGAGCTAATGCTCTAGTCAAGTCCTTTAGCTATTTTCAAATCATTTCGCAGTTTTTCCTTCTTTTAAAACTCCTCTTTGTCTTAAAGGCACATCCCAGGCAAACGGTTAAATGAGCATGTTTTCTGCTGTCCCCATGCTGGTTGTCAGGGGCCGTATCTTTCTTGCACCCTTTATTAAGCCTGCTTTGCATCGTCTTTCAGTACCTCCTCAGCAACAGATGATGACTCGATTACATTTGAAGACCCTGAAAAATGAGGGAGCAGAATGAAAAAAGTTCTACAGGGTTTATCAGGGAATGCAAAGTAATGGTGGATGAAAGATGCAGCTCCTGACAGCCAGCATGGGGTAAGCGGGTTCTTTTAACCCTGGAATGTATCTTACAGTATATATATATATGTTTAAACTGGACCTTCAGCATCATTTAATGAAAAGCCAAACCATTAAAAAACTATTCCCCAGCATCTAAAATTAATATATTTTAAAGTGGGCTAACACCCTCCGCTCACCTATGCGACCGCCATTATATGATAGGCTGGGAAGGGGGCATCCAGAATGCTGGAGCCCCCCCCTCCCACGCCTGAAATCTTTAACTTAACCTTGCTCCCCCACTAAAAATCCAGCGCTGCGATTGGGCGCCCAACGGTCATGTGGGCAGTGTTGTTCTGGCTGCTGCCCATGTGAACCCCGGGCAGCCAGTCACAGTGCTGGACTCCCGGTGGGGGAATGAGGTTAGGGTAAAGATTACGAGCGTCCTGGGGGGTTTGGGAGGCTCCAGCATTCTGGTTACCCACAGCTTGTCATATAGCGGCGGTGCCTCCGGCAGCCATAAACACCCTCCATGTGGAGGGTGTTACTTACTTTTTATTCTTTCCCCTGCTGAGCTGCAACTCTGTTTAGGACTCCAGGATATGGGTGCTGCCATCTTGCTTCAGTAGCATCACATGTTGAGGGGAAGAGGGGGTAATGAGTGCAGGTGGGTGAGTTATATATGTGCACAGACAGAGCAGAGCTGGGGTCTGGAAAAGGACAGCAATCCCAGAATGCAGAGCGGCACAGTCAGAAGACACTTGCTTTCTGCAGGCAGTCTGAGACTCCATGGGCCGCCATCTTGGATGTTTACATGTTCAAAAAACGCACTAGGTGCAGGTAGGATGATTAATGTGGGCAATCTGTATGTACAGGGTGGGGGAAACATATAAGATAGGCTCTTATTCAGGGTGAAGGTCCGGTTCAAGTTCCTGTCCATTTGATTTTGTTAATTTGTAACCCCTTTAATGCTGTTTACTGGAGTTCTTCTTTAAGATCTCTATCACTTCCATGGGCACAAACTGCGAACAGAGGATAACGGTGTTTGCAAATATCAAGCTGCATGTCATTCACATGTTCTTAAGGGGATACGCTTTGGCACATTAACAGAATTTAGGGTGTGAAAACTCAGTGTACCTCCATCATTAGATTTATGAATATTCATGGAGCAACAGAGTGGTTTATAAATATAGGTGTGAGTAAACAACGTGAATTTATTCCTAACAAACCCAACGGCACAATCGGCTTTTACATTTTCTTGCCGTCTAACTTGACCAGGTTAAACCGCCATACCGCCTGTTATATCGAGAAGCTTTGATTTCCCCACGTAGGGTTAAAGTGGACCAAAACCCAGGATTTTGACTATCCTGGGTTTTGGTCTTTACCCCCATGGGCACCCCAATCAGGGATGCCCCGCCGTGTGAAACCCCCCCGTCACCCTATCTCACCCTTCCCCGATCCTACGGCGCATGCACAGCCGCCTCGTCCAATCCGCTCGAGCCTCTTTTTCCAGGAGCTTGTCTAATGCGAGTGCATCCGAGCACGCTGACGGCCGCATACCCTGCTACCCTCTAACAGAAAGCGTGCCCGTGCCGGCCATTCACAAATGCCTTGCGTTGGCACACACCTGCATGCGCTGTTGGACCAGGAAACAAGGTAAGTGTATGGGGCGACCTGGGGGTATAACACAGCGGGGAATCGATCGGCCCAGGAATCTTATAGGCATGGGTTTTCCACTTTAACAAACAAATGACTCCCTACGAACTTTGACTAGGACAAATTTAAGCAAACAGAATTCCCGGTTCTAATCTAAAGTGATACTGCAGACAAAAGTAATTGTTACACCATTGTGTCAGGCTACATTTGGCACTGTTTACAGGGTTTACAGGTTCAACCAATGACATTCTCTTTTTCATCCTGTCCCCCAATCAGCTCAGCAGGATTGCTGGTCCCTTCTTCCTCCTGTCCCTACCTCAGCCTCCTCCTTCAGATTCATCACATTGCTGATTATTATGCAGCATCACAGATCCAAGGGCCACGTCAATTTGAAAAAGTAAAACAGTTTAGGACAAATGTAGCTCAACACAATGGTGTAACAATTACCTTCGCCTACAGTAGCTCTAGTTTAGCTCAGCTAGGGCTCCCTCTATTGACAAGAAATAAGCCATAGTTTAACAGATTTTTACTACAGTGTGGTCCAGATTTGTCCTTCTAATAGTTCAAGGTTTGCATAACCAAAATTTGGTAAAGAATTACATATTTTTATGGAGAAATCAAAAAGTACACATTATACTCCTATCTCTTCTGTCTCTAATACCGTCTCCATATCTAATATTAGGAAAAGTGCCTTGCAATATTTCATAGCGGCAGTAAGGACTATCTTCCCGAGACACTGGAAGTCACAGGCAGCTCCGAATGGGAATCTATCAGAAGAATGGAAGCCCTGGTATCAGAGACTAAGGATACGTATATACTGGTGTGCACAGGGTGCTTGACCGACCTTCTGAGACTCCAATCTTTGGGGTCATGCTAACTATTCAGTGAAGCCAGTGTGACTTGCAGCATGCATTGCGGTGTAAATTGCAGCCTGCATCTCAGTGAGATCTTGATTTGAGATCTTGTGATTGGACACAAAAAAGTGCAAATGTTTTTTCTACTTTTTTTTCACAAAAATGACCTGTTCCTGTGATGGGGTATTTTTTATAGGTGAGGTACTGTACATCATTTTTCCTATGAGGTAAGGACAGGGCCGTAGCTATGGGGCAGCAGGAGGGCACGTGCCCCGGGTGCAGCAGGTTGGGGGGCCAAAGAGGGGCCTGAGAATAGGTGAGGGGCACCATTTTGAATCTTTGCCCAGGATGTTTTCTTAAAGTGGACCAACACCCAGGGGGGATCGGCCCGGGAATCTATAAGATTCCCGGACCGATCAGATCCCTCCCCGCGGGGCATCCGAAATCGGGATGTCCCGTGGGGAGGAACCCCCCAGGAGGCCCACAATCCTCACCTTACCGGCTATCCAACGGCACATGCGCGAGACGCGGCCGCGTCTCTCGCTTCCCTCTAGCAGAGCGCGCTCCCGCGCCGGCCGTTTTGTGAATGGCCGGCGCAGGCGCGCTCCCTGTTAGAGGGAAGCGAGAGACGCAGCCAATGACAGCGCTCTGGTATGCGCGTCCAAGCGGCTTTGGACGCGCATACCAGAGCGGCTCTGAGCGCTGTCATTGGCCGGACGAGGTCACGTGGGAGCGGGGAGAGGTGAGTTTTTGCGGCGATCGGGGGGGTTTCACACAGCGGGGCACCCCCGATCGGGGTGCCCCACCTAAGTGGACCAATACCCAGGATAGTCAAAATCCTGGGTGTTGGTCCACTTTAAGCAAATATACTGTGAGCTATATAATTTTTCCTTATGAGGTATGGATAATACCTCATAAGGAAAAATTATATAGCTCACAGTATATTTTCAATGTATGCCTTGTTGTATCTGCACTCTTTCTCCATTTTCAATAAAGTCTGTATCTGAATTAAAAAATACACATTTACATAAACAGGGCCGGATTGTGAGGGGCGTGCAAGGGGCATGCGCCCCGGGATCTTCACCACTTGCCCTGCAAAGGGAGCCTCCACCAACCTGTGGGTTATGGTCTGGTCCATGAGGCTTTTCAGCCTTTGGTCTGACGGGCCACGGGGCCAGAAACAAAGCTATGGGCCTCAGTGCCACACGCGCACCTGAGCAAACCTTCAGCCAAAGCCACCACAGAACGGGACGTAGAGTCTAGAGCAGCAAAGCCGCCGTCAGCAATGCTACAGTGATGGGTGCGTGCAGAGCTGTCACTGCACATAAGCCACCAAGCACAGCCGCTGGCAGCTCAATGCAGGGAACTGTTTTCTGCTGGACCAGCTGGGCGACTACACTACCCCCCACCCAGAATGGCAAAGCAGGAGTTCCTGAGCAGCACACACCCGCACAAGAGTGGCACAAGGGACTCGATCTGACGTTATAGCAAGTAGACGGGTGCCAGACAACCACCAATCAGTTACTTGGCTGGACTATTATTTTAAAGGTGAGAAAAATACTGTATCTGGGGCCTCCACCAGCTTTTGTGCCCAGGGGCCTCCACCACACTTTTTCCGGCCCTAAATATATATTAGGTACAGATGTCGGGAGCTGTGCAGCTGCAGTTACAATGTAAAACAGTGAGAGGCATGGGTGATATTACAATGTAACACAGCAAGAGGCGTGACTGCTGTCACAATGTAACACAGACGCCTGCCCAAGTTAAAATATAAAGCAGCTGGTTGCCAGCAGAGCAAGTCACAGAGGCAGCAATGTGAAGGATACGACTTGCATCACAAGTTTTATCACGCTAACAAATGCTGCCTCTGCATGTGGAAAAAAAATGTTCCTACAGTAGGACATTAAAGCTGACCAAAACCCTCTGGGTTTGCTGACCCCCCAATATTGTGAGGAATATTTGGCTTGATGCAGAGCCTCCCCCGATCTGACCTTATTTTGTTCCGTTTTTCCTATGGCCCGTTTTCCTTCCGTTTGTCTCGAGGTCCAAATGTGATTCAGAGCCGCCGTCAGGAGACTTCCGTTACTGTTCCGTTAATGTGTCTTCAATCGGGAAGTGTTTTTTCCCCTCACGGGTGCTTTCCGTGTGGTCGTGGGTTCCCTTGCCGTTCACACGGACGATCCATTTTTTGGTCCTTTTTCTTGCGTTTCCAAACGTAGCTTCCGCCTTCACCCCGATTCCGACTGTTTTTCCGTGTATACTTACATTTCCATGGTTTTCCTGTTGTCAATCTGGGTCCACGCAAGCGCACATCCCTAGTCCTCCCTCAAGCTTTCCTCATACATCAAATTGACACTTTTACCCACACCAAAATTTACCTTAAAATAATCTTCTTCTTCTTCCTCCTCCTCCTTGTGTTTAATGCTTACCTGAATCTGTTCTCCTTCTTCTTCCTCCTATTCCTTGTCCCATGTACTTACCTTTTGGGACATGTAACTGTATGGTTATGTTGTGAGAACGTACAGTGCCAGGAA
Organism: Gastrophryne carolinensis; assembly: GCA_027917425.1. NCBI lineage: Eukaryota > Metazoa > Chordata > Amphibia > Anura > Microhylidae > Gastrophryne > Gastrophryne carolinensis. The sequence goes on along the minus strand of CM051240.1, from coordinate 202,930,150 downwards.
AGAGAACACACCACAATTTTTGGTTTGTTTTTGTTAACTTAAATTTTTTTTAAGAAATTGTCAAAGAATTTTTTAAAAAATTGTAAAAAACAAGTTTTTTCCTTAATGTTTTTTGGACCTGCCATGCTCAAAAGGACCAGGCCGCGTAGCTGACGCCTTTGATGCTCACGCACAGCAGAATGCATTTCCAAGTCACAAAGATCAAATACGGCTGCTAAGACTGCCCGTAAGTGAAGCGTCGACACCCTCGTTAAATTGGGCTTGTTTCAATCGGAAATCAAGGCTCTGAATCAATTAAAAAATGGAACAATCAACGGCCAGTCCGTTTTCACGGAGTTCAGCCTCTTGCGAGCCGTCAATCGGAAAGGCGCCTGAACAAACACCTGAGCGCATAAACGCTCACAAAAAGCAACGTAGCACCCTTTCCTGACCCGATCGCAGCCCAAAAACAACGGGAAAACGCACGGGATAGCTGAACGAGGAGGCTCTGAATCAGGCCAATTGGGCTTATTTAGGTAAATGAAAGCAAAAGCTCCCTGCTGGACAAAACCCAGGGCAGCCGGACCAGGAAACTTAAAAGATTCCAGGGCTGGTCTCTGGCCTTCCCCCAGAGTATCCAGAATTGGGATGCCCCGCTGTGTGAAACACCACAGGTCGCCAGTATTCACTCACCTTTTTCCAGTCCAATGGCCCCTGCACGGGCTCTTGTACAATCAGAGTCATTTGCTGTGCATATGTAATTTGGCAAATGGCTCTGTATACATTTGGGAGGGACACCTCTACTGCATCCTCAGGCTGTGTGCGCTTTACCACCCCCATTCAGATATGCTGGGGTGGGATGCGGCCACTCTTGTTACCTATTGAAGCCTATCAGAACTGTTTGCCGAATGACATAGTCACAGCAAATTGCTCTGAGTGGATGACAGCCCACACATGCTCCCTTGGACCAGGAGGTGAGTTGTACTGGGTGATCTGGGAGTTTCACACAGGGGGCATCATTTCTCTTTATAGAGCAATATTGGTCACTTCCTATTGGTCGCCTGGAGTGTAAAAAAAACTCAAGGACCAGCTGATTCCCTATCCCAGAGGTATCAAGATTTTGCCCAGGCAATTGCCAGGAAGCAGCCCCCCATCAACCAGCTTCAGCTAAAGTGTGCAGCAGCGGGAAGCCTGTGTAACTCACCTGAACGCCGCAATCCTGTTCCCATTGGCGGTCGGCCACAAAAAGATGGCCACTGCCATGAATAAGGTCACTGCCATGAATAAGGTCACTGCCATGAATAAGGTCACTTCCATAATTGAGGACACTTCCATTGCCAACTGGCAGTGTTTCTTGCTGCACACTCTGCGCCAAGCCATCCCTTCCTCCTCTTGTGCTAAGCTTGATTTGGGCAATCAAATAAATAAAATAATAAAACCACTCACTTAATCACCAAAAACACTTCCATGATGCAAGCCGACGGGGTGGGGTGGGGGGGGCTGCATGGCAACTTTAGACATGAGTGACAGCTGGTCTTGAGTTATAGATCAGTACAGTTACTGCTGAGAAGGTAATCCCAGCTTTAGATTTTGTGCAGATTGCCAACTCCCCCTCCCTTCCCCAGTAAGTTGTTCTTCATGTTTTAGCACAGGATTGAGGGAGGAGTGGGTGGAGTGTTACAAAATGTTTGGACTTCAGCTTTAAAGTGGACCAAAACCTACCCTGGAGTCTATGTGACTAGCAGGGCACATGCCCGCACCAGGCATTTGTAAATGGCTTGCGCAGGCATGCTCCCTATTTAAGTGGGGCAAAACCCACAGAGAACGACCCGGAAATCTATAAGATTCCCAGGCCGATCGACTCTCTCCCCCAGGGGCATCCAAATCGGATTCCCACGCTGTGTGAAACCACCCAGGACATATAGGCAAGCCGCTACTGCATCCCCACTATTATTATAGCGCCATCAACTTCCGTAACGCTTTACATGGTATGATTCCAGACAGGGTAAAACATATAGCACAGAGAACAATACAAAATTAGATGCCACAGGTTAAAACCAAGTGTTGTGAGCACAGGAGACAACAGGAAGGAGAGCCCTGCTCTTGCGAGCTTACAGTTTAAAGGATGGGGGTGGAGACAAAGGGGCGGGGTCACAAGTGGTAGAGCTTGAGTATGGCTGCATGTGCCATTGAAGGTTATAGGAGTTGCTTAAGCCAGGTCATATGCTTGTCTGAAGAAGTGAGTTTTGAGGGCACTTTTAAAGGCTTGGAGTGATGGAGAGTGGCGGGTCGAGCGGGGAAGTGCATTCCAGAGAAGTGGAGAGGCACGGGAGAAGTCTTGAAGGCGGGAGTGCGAGGAAGTAACCAAGGAAGAGGACAGGAGAATGTCAGAGGCAGAGCGGAGGTTGCGCTTGGGTTGGTAACGCTGGATCAGAGATGAAATGTAGGAAGGGGCCTGATTAGAGAGAGCTTTGTAGGTTAGCGTTAGAAGTTTGAACTGAATTCTGTGGGAGACAGGTAACCAGTGGAGGGATTGACAGGGGGGACAGCACTGGAGAAGTGAGAGGAGAGGTGGATGAGGCGAGCAGCAGAGTTTAGGATAGATTGGAGGGGAGCCAGTCTGTTTGTTGGCAAACCACAGAGGAGGGTGTTGCAGTAGTCCAGTCGGGATGCTATGCCTCTAACAGGGTGCGTACCCGAGCCAGGCATTAGTGAATGGCCGGTGCGGCATGCTTCCGGTTAGAGGGAAGTAGGGGATGTGGCCATCAGCACGCTCACCTTAGACAAAGGCTTAGACTACGTGAAATCAGCGGATCCGAGCAGCTGCATATGCGCCGTAGGACCGGGAAGAGATGAGTTGGTTTCAGCAACCTGGGGGGTTTCACACAGCAGGGTATCCCCGATCGGGGTGCCTGAGTGCAAAGACCAAAACCCAGGATAGTCAAAATCTCACAGGAGCCATTGAAAAGCCCTCAAGATTTCAAGATACAGCTCTTATTCACGTTGCATTCATTGTCGCATTCACTTTTGCTACATCTAAAGCAAAATAAGCCTTTATCTACTGGTGCCCCTTAAGATCGCGCTGTTAGGGGTGAAGGTAGTTATCTTGACATTTCGATTCGAGCAGCTCCGGAAAATGCTTCACTGTTTTTACAACATCCAAGAGCTCTGCTCCGTTTTAAATTGTTTCCTCGGGCTTTGTGGTTGACCAGTACCTCAAGCTGCAAATAGATCTGTGACTGATGTCTCCGGGGATCCTGGCAGAATGAAATTACTAAAGCTGATCTTGTTACAGTGTTTATATAAACCTTCTAAGTCATGGCCGTGTAGTGGAAACAGAAATCCCCCACCTCGTACCTTATCATTCATTGTCTGTGATGGATACTGTCTAGTTAGGAGGGATTGTCTCCAGTTTATTCCAAGTGTTGACATGTTCCAAGTCAGACTTTCTGCTGGGTCTCGAGGTTGTATTTATTGTAACAATAAAAAGTTGGGTAAAAAAAAAATGTAACATTTTCCTTAGTAGCGCTGCAGTTTACTTTATTTCAGAAAAAGCAAATCAGACCTCCCAAGTCCCACCCTTTTCCATAAGGGACACCATTTGTCACCCAGAAATTGGAGTGAAAGAAAGCTCTAGCTTTGCTGTTTTTTTACAACAGCAATTAAACCGGACCTTTTCCCTGAATAAGAGCCTATCCTATATGACTCCCCCACCCTGTACATCCAGATTGCTCACTTTAAAAATCATCCTACCTGCACCTATTTTGTTTTCTGAGTCATTTATCATCCATGATTGCGGCCCAGGCTGCCTGCAGACAGGAAGTGTCTTCTGATTATGCCGCTCTGCATTCTGCGATTGCTGTCCTTCTCCTGAACCCAGTTCTGCTCTGTCTGTACAAAGCACAGCTATAACCCTCATCCCTGTACTTTCCACCCCTCTCCTCAACATGTGATGCTTCTGAGGCAAGATGGCGGCGCCCGTATCCTGATCAGAGTTAAATACCAACAAGTGAAAGGACAATAAGTAAGCAACTAAAAACGTAAAATGTATCAATTTTAGATGCTGGGGATAGTTTTTTATGGGTTTGGGCTTTTCATTAAATGATGTTGAAGGTCCGGTTTAAATTGGTCACTGCTAGCTCCCTCTTCAGCTAAGAAGCCATTTGGCCAAATGTGTCCAGCTAATTGGGTTTCACACAGCAGGGCATCCATGATCGGGGTGCCCTGAGGGCAGGGACCAAAACACGGGATAGTCAAACTCCTGGGTTTTGCTCTACTCTAAACAAATACAAGTAGAGATGTGCTATTGTATTCATTAGAGATGAGCGAACCGGTTCGGGCGAACCGGAATTCGCTCCGAATTTCAGGAAATATTCGATTCGGCACGAACCCGAATATTTTGTGGTTCGTGCCGATCGAATTTTTCCTGAAATTAAAAAAAAAAAATGCCGGCATGGTGGGAGCCGGCCGGCGGGCCGGTAAAGCCGGCCGGCCCGCTCCCACCATGCCGGCATTTAAAAAACAAACAAAAAAAAAAAGCATTTTTGCCAGCATGGTGGGAGCGGGCCGGCCGGCTCCGCTGTCAGCGGAACCGGTCGGCCCGCTCCGCTGTCAGCGGAACCGGCCGGCCCGCTCCCACCATGCCGGCATTTAAAAAAAAAGCAAACACTTACCTGCAGGTCCGGAGCGTGGAGGCCGGCGCCGCTCTCAGCTGTCATCTGAGGGTGCGTCATCAGAGGCGCCCTCTGATGACGCGCCCTCAGATGACAGCTGAGAGCGGCGCCGGCCTCCACGCTCCGGACCTGCAGGTAAGTGTTTGCTTTTTTTTTTAATGCCGGCATGGTGGGAGCGGGCCGGCCGGTTCCGCTGACAGCGGAGCCGGCCGGCCCGCTCCCACCATGCCGGCAAAAATGCTTTTTTTTTTTTTTTTTTTTTTTTTTAAATGCCGGCATGGTGGGAGCGGGCCGGCCGGCTTTGCCGGCCCGCTCCCACCATGCCGGCATTTTTGATGGGGAACTTCGTAAAAGTTCGATTCGGCCGAACCCGAATTTCTTTGTGAAATTCGGCGAATCGGCCGAATCGAACTTTTCAAAAGTTCGCTCATCTCTAGTATTCATAAAAAAAATCCATTCTTAGCAGAAGTTTCTAAGTAGAAATGTCCAAACCAAACTTTTAGCAAACTCACTTGAAAAAATAAAAATAATATGCTTACCACTGACCCTGTTCGAGCGCCATGTCCTCAGAGAAACATAGAAGGTTGACGGCAGAAGGAGACCATACGGTCCATCTAGTCTGCCCTTATGTGTATACTGTATGTTCTCTTTATCTTAGGATAGATGTATGCTTGTCCCAGGCATGTTTAAATTCACTGTTGATTTTTCAACTACCGCTGAGAGTTTGTTCCAAGCTTCTACTACTCTACTACTACTCTATCTACTACTACTGGGCTTTATACACCTGGGAGTGAGATGACGTCATCTCACTGTGCTGGTATAAAAGGCTCCTCCAGGAGCGGGAGAGATCAGTCGGAGGCTGGGAATGATCAGCGGTAGATCGGAAGCCGGAAGTGATTGGCGGAAGCCGGTAGCAGGGTAGGAAACAGCGGTCCCCTTTCCTGCTACCGGCTTCCGTCGATCACTTCCGGCTGTCAGTGATCGGTGTGGTACATGATGAAATTGAGGTAAATAGAAAAAAACATAGAAAAATATAGAAAAATATTTTTTCTGTGTGTGTTTTTTTACATTTAACCCTTTGTGAACTGGTAGGGGTCCTTGAGACCCCTATACCAGTTCACAGGGCAGGAGGGGTTGGCAAATGACCTGGAAATTTTAGAAGCCCCATGGGGTCTCTGGGCTGCAGGCTTGGTTAAAGTTGGGTTTATTGTTATATTTAATATTTGTTGCTAGCTGTTATATTTCTGCAGTTACTTGTTAATTAGAAACATACAGTTTATTCCACACCTATATAAACACATACAGGAGATAATCTTCCTCGGAAACAATGCGAGTGTTGCATTCTTTTCATACTGTCTGATTTCCAAGCGACCCGAGACTTCAGGATAGGAGAAAAGAACAATTATGCTTAGAAAGTTGTATTTGACATGACAGAGGCAAGCAAGTGTAACCTTAACACAGCAAGCTGCGGGCCTCTGGGAATTCATTCTGCGAGGAATTTACCTAGCGCGCCTCTCCCACGGCGATACTCAACAAATGTTTTTACTCTTTGCTCTACTAAACCATAACCTGTTTTGGCAAAAATGAACCATTAAGGCCTCTTCCTTTCCCTGTTTTTAATTTAGTATTTTTTTTTCTTTTGTGGATTGTGTGAATAACGGAATGTACAGCAGAAATCCTGCTGGTTTTTGTGGTACTGCTGCTTGTTGTGCATTGTTTATTTGTAAAGCACCATCATATTCTGTAACGCTGTACAAGGTTTAAAAATTAAGAGGAGGGCAAGACAAGTAATACAGAAATGCAGCATATAGGCATTGCTACACTGATACAACACAGGCTGTTATGGGAAACTTGGCTGGGGATAAAAGGTGATGACGTAGAGCCTTATTTAAATAAAAAATCTTGCGGGACACAGCCGGCGCTCTGCGCTCGAGTGCTCCTGGCTGGACGTTGGGCTCTGCACAGGGCTTGTATAAGCCTATGCACTAGAGACCCCTAGTGCCGGCCAGAAGCACTGGGATTGCAGTACATGTGGAGGCTGTTTCACTACTAACGCCAGGTATCAGCCGATGAGTGTCTGTATAGCGGCGCTTAGAGCGACCGCTAGTAGACACTGTAACAGAGCGCCTCAGTCGCTCTAGTAACTTGGCTCACATTGATGAATGTGATGTATGTTGGGCGCTCTAACACCAGTACAGCGATGCAGCGAACGAAAGGTAGCGCCAGCTCAGTGCGACCGACTCTCAGCGACTCACACCATATTCAGCAAAAAAACAGACACACACAGCGTCGGTGCTCTGGATCTGGTCGCTATAGCATAGAGCGCCAGGCTCTGTGTGATTAAAGTCTGTTTTTGAACACATATACACCAGTAACAAAGCGAAAACACATGGAATGACATTGTTTTAACACTGTGACATTAATACTTTAGTGTCAGACCTGTAATGACAATTCTGCATAAAAATATAAAAAGTTTCTAAAAGAGCGACAGTGAGCGAAAGGTAATACCTGGCGCTCTGGAAGCTAGAGCGCCGACGCTATACGCTGAGCCGCCTGTAGTAATACATCGGATGCTACATGGTGCTGTTACAGTCGCTCACCAGATTTGCTTTCATAAATGTGGTTTTGCCTACAGCTCCAGGCGTTCACCAGACGCTGCCTGCCGCTACGAGGCACTACCCCTTCTTAAATAACCCCCTAAATACTGCACACAGACATGCGAAAGCTGTAGAAAGGGGAAAACAAGCATACAGCGCCTGTTGCAATCCCCAATTTTTTTTTTTTGGGGGGGGGGGGGTGACTGCACTTTTTTTACTACAGAAACACCATGAATTTCATTAGGGAAACTTGAATGACATGACACAGGTATTTCATGGCCCAACCGAAAAGGAAAATGCAATTCCAAAAAGCCCAGGGATCCCGTGGCACATGTACCAGTCCAAAAAGAACAATAAATAAATGGCAACAACCCAGGTCATTGAAATCTATGGGATAAGGCCACACAGTGCATGGTGAGCGCCTGGCCTGTGGCCATTTGGCACCGTAGGGAACATCATGCCGGCCACTGATGATAGGTGGGACACTACCTGGCACTATCAGAGGCGCAATAGATTTTGACCTTCATACATACACCTTTTGCACTGGGACCTGAAATTCACCTGACGGGCACTAGTGCTTCTTAAATCAACCCCCCTAAACTCTCTTTTAGCTTGAGCTGAATTCTTTTAGCTATTGGGAGCCAGCTCGTAGAGAGGAGCAGCACTGGAAAAGTGAGGGGGAAGATGGGTGACGCGAGCAGCAGAGTTGAGGATAGATTGAATCGGAGTTGATTGGTGGAAAAATTACCAGCTTGGTTTTGTCCATGTTCCGTTTGAGGGAGAGAGATGACATGAATGAGGAAATAACAGTCTGACATGGTAGTTGGTCCAAACGCAAGAAGATAAAAGTGACTCCTGCACACGGGGAGGCAGATTCATTAATAGCGGCAGATAGCGACAGTTGAGCGACTGTAGCGGTATTTTCACAGCGCCCGCTAGTAGTCGCTGTGCTTGGCCAATGTTCGGTTGTTGATAGCGGTGTGCAGTAATGTTGAATACGGGGTGACGAGTCGCTATTTGACAGGTTTCGCGATGTATGGGTGCGCATGATAGCGACTGGTCAGAGCGACCGGCTCCCACCATATTCATAAAAAAAATCACGCTCAAAAAATTCTCGCGCTCTGAAATGCATGTTTAAACCCCAGAGCGCTGGCGGCGATGTGTTAAAAGTAGTTTTTCAACCCCCAAACCACCATATTTTTGGAAACCAAACTTTACCTTAAAAACATGGCAGAAGTGGTCACAGAATTTTTCACATTTAAAAAAAAAAAAAAAAAAAAAAACATTAATAACAATTAATTATGAATATTTAAAGATTGTTCCATTGAAATGCATTGGAGAGCGCCAGGTAGCGAGAGGTCATACCTGTCGCTGTTCAAGGTCGGACGCTGGCGCTGTGGGCTGAGGCTGGAATAATGATGAATGAGTGGCTATCTGGCGCTATCTCAGTCGCTAAGCAGGATCGGCTTGATAAATGTGTGATTGTAGTGGGGAGCCGGCGTTCTTGTGGCGGGGCCCGTCATTACCGGTCGCTCACCAGTCGCTACCTGTCACTATTCCTTCATAAATAAGGGCCATAGAACACATATGGCTGCCGATGGCTGCTGATGACCCAGCCCAGCAACAGAGTTCTGTGTGTACAGAACTCACTCATCTCTTCTTGTAGATCTTGGCGTACAAACTTAGGCTTCAATTCAGTAAGCTTTCCTTAAAATAGTTTACATTTTATTTTTAAGGGACATTTTATGTTTTATTTCAGAATGAGGCATGACATACATTACGTAGAGCTGAGCAGACCCATGGATGTTTGGGTTTGCCAGATTTAGCCCAACATAAGAAAAAAAACAGGTTCAAGACCAGAATCCGACCTGAACTTGACCATGGATACCGAACCCCTGAATCTTGGGGGTGTAAAATGGCTTTGAAATGGCCATCGTTGTGAGAGATTATTGTTGGCAAGATATGCCACTGATGTGTTAAAGCTGTGGGCCCCGTCTTATTATACAGGCTATATGGAAAATGGGCCCCTCAATAATCTATATGTGATGGTTGGGGCCTTAGTTTGACTTGGACCTCTGTCCCCAAGTCAGCCAGTCGTGCCTTATTATTCAGGCCTTAAAGGAAACCAAAAGCACATTTAAGGTTATGGTGTGGGGGGGGGACGCAATATTGCCTCGGGGACTGTACAGGGTTTTTTTTTTTTAGAAAATATATTAGTCAATGTTTTCTTTTTCAATAACCTATAATATAATACCATTTGATTTTCATGGGTGTTTAATGATTGTTGTTAATTGAGTAGCTGTGGAGGTATAGGTCTAGAGGTTCACTTAAAATCAGAGGAATACTGCAGCATCATGAATTCTATTCATTCATTGGCTGTGTCATTGACCATTCTCGGATTCCTAATTAGAGACACGGGATGGTGTGGCTATAGAGCTTACTGGGTCAGAGTGATTGGGGCAGATACAGTAGAGCACCCAGGAATTTTATCATAGGTAGGGGTGAGGTGGAGTAGGGGACCCCTGCTCTAATGCAAACAGCAGCATTTTGCGGCACAACTGCACCAACAAGCAACCACAGAGCTTTGCTACACCAGGTCTGGGTGGGGGGAGCAGACCCTGGGACCACCCCCTTCAGTGATCCCCTGGGCATATATATGTGAATCACATGACTGGCTGTAATAAATTAAATATTATTTAATAGATAATATATATATCTGCCTGGAGCTGAGCATCAGGAAGAAGAGATATCCATAAAGTATGCCATCACACCAAGTTGAGATTGAAAAAACTGATGTCTCCCTGAACTAGATGAAACTCTTAACAGCTGGGGATGGGCTTTGAACTTGTATTTGGCACCTGTTCAAGCAGGAGAATCTCAGCTGTAATCTAAGAACATTACCAAATAATTAAATTAATACACGGTGCCACATAGAGTGTGTGGGCGTTAATGAGCTTGTCATTGGCGCTGAGGAAATGTTTTCCTTGGAAGTTATTGAGTAGACTTTAAAGGTTGTTCCTGATAGCTTTACATATTGATGTTGTTCTAGAGGGATGTCAGGTTAATTAGCCTTACACACAGAAGATAAAGCCATTCGCATAAAAATGAGTGCTGCTCATTGCTCGCCACAAGTGTGCTGCACTGATTTCATACTGTATATATATTAAGGGGGGTGGACACAGATGGGACACACAGTCCATGGGGTTCCAGGCAAGATGGGTCACACATACACTGTATGGACTTAAGTACCAGTGATGCTCAATAAGTTATCTACCCCAGTGTTAAGGGGTGAGCTTGTTAGAGAGCTGAGCCTGTCTGTGCATGGTGAGACATGACTGGACATGCAACACACAGTAGAAATTCAGTCTGATGACAAGTGACAAGGATGGGAAGTGCAGTAGCGTGTCGGTCTACAAAGAAAGTGAATGATTCGGGGCTTCATTATGTGAAAGGATGATTGTATATGATTAGAGATGAGCGAACTTCTTGAAAGTTCGATTCGGGCGATTCGCCGAATTTCCCCAAGAAATTCGGGTTCGCCCGAATCGAACTTTCACGAATCTGAAAAAAAAAAATGCCGGCATGGTGGGAGCGGGCAGGCCGGCTACGCTGTCAGTGGGCGGCGGAAGCCGGCCCGCTGACAGCATAGCCGGCCTGCCCGCTCCCACCATGCCGGCATTTTTTTAAAAAGCAAACACTTACCTGCATGGTCGGAGCGTGGAGGCCGGCGCCGCTCTCAGCTGTCATCAGAGGACGCGCCCGCTGACAGCGTAGCCGGCCTGCCCACTCCCACCATGCCGGCATTTTTTTCTTTTTATTTCAGGGAAAATTCGATCGGCACAAACCAAAAAAAATTCGGGTTCGTGCCGAATCGAATTTTCCCTGAAATTCGGAGCGAATTCCGGTTCGTCCGAACCGGTTCGCTCATCCCTATATATGATGATGATGCATCTTCCTTCCACCAAATACAGTTTTGGGCCAAGCAGGTAAATAGCGTAGGGAGTCATATGAAGATGACTCCTGTAAGGGTGACCTGTCAATGCACCTTCAGGGAATGTGTGTCATAAAGTGGAGGCCATGATTTTGGAAGATTGTCTGGTCAGCGCCAGTCTTATAGCTCATGAATTGGGCATTTCAGTTGGCATGGTTTCCATTATCATTCATGCTGTTTTGATGATGTCCAAAAGTCCATTCCCAGTGGATGCAGCGAAAGTTGATGCCTGGGCAGAAAACATGCCACCAGCATTGAAGCCAAGATAATTGCTTAGAGAAAATCTAGGAAGGAGGTAAGTATTGGTGTGAAATTGGACTTGTAGGACATTTGCTGGGGTCTAGGTTTTTTTCATTTTAAAGGAGCACTAGCGCAAAATTGTGTAAGGTTACAAATCCATATAAACATGTCGGCTAATGAGAAGAGAGGTCACTTATACACCTGAACTGAAAAAAACTCCCGACAGGCTTGTGATTTATTCTCACATGGTAGAAACATAGTGACATGGTGACAGGTTTAGTCTATGAGGGGTGACAGAACCTGATTTCCTCTTTCATCCATTTAAATAAAAGAAGCAAACCTGGCTGGATATTTCTTGATGCCGGGTGTATAAGTGACCCCTCCTCCCACTATCCAGCATATTTATATGTCATTTTTTCGTGATAGTGCTCCTTTAACCACTCCAGGTCCCTGACACCTTTATACCAGTTCAAAGGGCAGGATGAGTTGACAAGTTACTTACCGGCAAGCAAGTGACTTGTCGAAAACCGGGCTGGGGGCCTAAGGGCTTCCCCGGACAGCTCACTCCTTGAGGTATTAAGACCCCCTCCATATGGCAGGAAGCATTGGTGGGTAATCTGAGTATCTGTCCCACTACAGTGCGGTAAGTGTCAGATGAACCCAAATTTCTTCTGGAAATTTGGCAAATCCCCCAAATCTATTTTTTGGCAAAGTGTTCATATTCAAGTAGAAAATGTATCGAACACCCCTCATAAAGGTAAACCTCTTAATAATTAAATTCAGATCCCATTGCCATAGGTATATATAATCCAACACCCAGTCAGGCGGTCAGGGGGAAGTGGCCATAGGCAATACAGGGAAAATTCCCCGTAGGCTGCACTGCTTTGGAGTGTAGCTCCCCCGCATGCAACCCATCTCACACAGAGCCTTATAATGGCCTCGATTCAATAAGAGTTGAAAAAAATTCTCATGGTAGTAACAAAATCAATTCATGAGAAAAAAGCCTGAGAATGTCACTGTTGCTGAATCACCACCTGGGAAAACAATGAAAGTCAATGTTTTTACTATACTATTTACTATAATTTACAACCATGAGAATTTTTTTTCAACTCTTATTGAAATGAGGGCAATTATTATTATTATTGTTTATTTATATAGCGCCATCATCTTCCGTAGCGCTTTACAAAGTAGTAGTTACAGACAGGGTAGAAACATACGGTACATATAATAATTCAAATGCAGTTTTACAGAGTTGACAATGGATATTCTGAATACAAGATACAATAGGGGAGAGAGCCCTGCCCTTGCGAGCTTACAGTCTAAAGGAAGAGGGGTGAAGACGAGGGGGAAGGATCACAAACAGTCAGTGTTGAGCTTTGTGGCATGCGCCCTTGAGAAGATTGGTTAGGCCAGATTATATGCTTGTCTGAATAAGTGAGTTTTAAGGGCGCCTTTGAAGGTTTTGAGGGTTGTGGAGTGGCGGATTGGGTGCGGGAGGGCATTCCAGAAGATTGAAGTTGCACGTGAGAAGTCCTGGAGGCGGGCGTGAGAGGAGGTGACCAGGGTGGAGGACAGGAGAAGGTCGGCAGCAGAGCGGAGGCTGTGTCTAGGTTGATACTGTTGGATTAGAGATGAGATGTAGGGAGGGGCCTGGTTGGAGAGAGCTTTGTATGCAAGAGTTAGAGTTTTGAACAGGATTCGCTGAGGGACTGGCAGCCAGTGTAGGGATTGGCAGAGAGGTGCAGAATTAGAGTAGCGAGAGGAGAGATGGATGAGGCGAGCAGCAGAGTTCAGGATAGATTGGAGGGGTGCCAGTCTGTTAGTTGGTAAGCCACAAAGAAGGATGTTGCAGTAATCCAGTCGGGATATGACCAGGGCATGCACTAGCATTTTAGTGGTGTCAGGTGAGAGGAAAGGACGGATGCGGGAGATGTTTTTAAGTTGGAGGCGACAGGAGGTGGCCAGGGAGTGAATATGTGGTTTGAATGAGAGGGCAGAGTCCAGAATGACTCCCAGGCACCGAGCTTGGGGAGTTGCTGTTATTGTGTAATTGTTGACAGAAATAGACGTGTTAGAGAGGGGAGGGGAGTTAGATGGTGGGAAAATGACCAGTTCTGTCTTGTCCATGTTTAGCTTGAGGTAGCGAGATGACATGAAAGAAGAAATTGCTGAGAGGCAGTTGGGGAGGCGAGATAGGAGAGAGGAGAGATTGGGGCCTGAGAGATATATCTGAGTGTCATCCGCATAGAAGTGGTATTGAAAGCCTAGTGAAGTTATAAGTTTGCCAAGGCCGTGGGTGTAGACTGAGAAAAGTAGGGGGCCTAGGACAGAACCTTGCGGCACACCAACAGAAAGAGAACGTGAGGATGAGACTGTGTTAGAATAGGATACACTGAATGATCTGTCAGAGAGGTAAGAGGTGAGCCAAGAGAGTGCAAGCCCTTGAACCCCGAGAGAGGAGAGAATATCAAGAAGCAGAGAGTGGTCGACAGTATCAAAGGCTGAGGAGAGGTCAAGAAGGATGAGGATGGAGTAGTGACCAATGCTTTTGGCAGTAAGTAGATCATTGGTGACTTTGGTGAGGGCAGTTTCAGTGGAGTGGTTACGGCGGAATCCTGATTGTAAGGGGTCAAATAAGTTGTTAGTGGATAAGTATTGTGACAGTTCTGAGTGGACATGTTGTTCAAGAAGTTTGGAGGAGAAAGGGAGTAGCGAGATAGGGCGGTAGTTGGAGAGGGCAGAGGGGTCGAGAGAGGGTTTCTTGATTATCGGAGTAATAACTGCATGTTTGTAGGAAGAAGGAAAGGTGCCAGTGGAGAGAGAAAGGTTGAATATGGATGTTAAGGCTGGAGTGAGGGATGGAGACAGTTGAGGAATAAGGTGGGATGGAATAGGATCGAGGGAGCAGGTAGTCAGGTGGGCTCTAGATATGAGAGAGGTTAGTCCAAGCTCAGTTATTGGAGTGAAGAAAGTAAGAGAGTAAGGCGGTGGGATTGTTTGAAGTGGTGAGGGATTCTGAGGGGCAAAGCCGAGTCGAATGTTGTCAATTTTTCCTTTGAAGAATGCAGAAAATTCTTCTGCTGTTATTTGGGAGGTTGGAGGAGGAGGTGGTGGGCGGAGTAAGGAACTGAAAGTGTTGAAGAGTTGTTTGGGATTCCGGGCTTGTGCAGAAATCAGTGAAGAGAAATAAGCTTGCTTAGCAGATGAAAGGGCCGTCCTGAGTTCCTGAAGGGCTTGTTTGTAGAATAGAAAGTCATGATTGGCTTTGGTTTTCCTCCATCGCCGTTCAGCAGCTCGAGACAGCTGTTTCAATCTGGTTGTGCTTGCATTTAGCCAGGGTTGTGGGTTTCTGGTGCGGGGACGGCTATAGGTGAGGGGGGCGACAAAATCCAGAGCTGAGGAGAGAGTATTATGGTAGTGTGAAGATGCAGCGTCTATGTCCGTGAATGAGGTCAAGGTCTGAAGAGGTTGAAGTGAGGCAGAAAAGGACTGAAGGTCTAGGTTTCTTAAGTTCCTGCGTTGAGTTGTGGGTTTGTGTGGAGGGGGGTTAGCAGGCATTGGAGCGAGGGTCATAGTCAGCAGATTATGATCAGAGAGGGGGAGCAAGGAGGATGAGAGGTTTGAGACAGAGCAGAGGTTAGTGAAGAGGAGGTCAATTGTGTGGCCGTCTTTGTGGGTGGGTGCAGTAGACCATTGCTTGAGGCCGAAAGATGAGGTTAGTGACAGTAGTCTGGTGGCAGCAGGGTTGCTAGTGTCAACAGATATGTTAAAGTCACCCATGATGATTGCAGGGATGTCTGTGGACAGAAAATGAAGGAGCCAGGTAGAAAAGTGGTCGAGAAAAAGAGTAGTAGTTCCAGGAGGGCGGTAGATGACTGCGATTTTCAGGTTACAGGGAGAATATAAACGGACACAGTGAACTTCAAAAGATGAGAAGGATAGAGATGGCAAGGCAGGGAGTGGTTTAAAGGAGCAGAGTTTGGAAAGAAGGATGCCGACACCCCCACCCTGTTTGTTGTTGGATCTGGGGGTGTGGCTGAGATGTAGTCCCCCATGTGAGAGGGCAGCGGGTGAGGCTGTGTCTGAAGGGGTCAGCCATGTTTCTGTGAGTCCCATGAAGGTAAAAGAGTTAGAGAGAAACAGGTCGTGAATATAGGTGAGTTTATTGCGCACTGAGCGTGCATTCCACAGTGCGCAGGTGACAGTGGCGGGAAGGGATGGAGAGTGAGTAAGCTGTATCAGATTAGATAGGTTGCGTGTGTATCCTGGTTTTACACGGTTGTAGACTTTTGGCTTTGATGAAAGATGAATATTTATGGAGGAGGGGGGGCCAAAGAGTGGGCCTGGATTAGGACTGATGTCTCCGGCGGCAAGTAAGAGTAAAAGGAGAGAGAAGAGATGGTTGTGGCTTTTGAGGGTGGAGTAATGTGCCTTGTGCTTGGATATAGAGGTGGTGTGTGATTTTGCCAAGGAAAGGAATTCGTGAGCAGAGAGGTAGGGGGAGGAGAGCAGAGAGGGGGAGATATATAGGGACTTACCAGGAGCAGGGGGATGCTGTGAGGCTAGGATTCTGAGGATAAGAGGAAGCAGTGTGATGAGGTAAAAGGGGATCATTTTAGTTGATGCTGGGCTATTCAGACAAGCAGAATCCGGTGCAGGTTTCCTTCAGGTTGAATTCGGGTTAAATTCGCTGCAGACTTAGAAGGAGTCAGACTTGGAATGGAGTCTGAATTGCAGCCATGGTGGCTTTGCAGCCACTATTCACTCAATATGAGCAGTTTCTAAGTGCCTATGATTAGCTCATGCACAACACTTGGGCCTAAAGGGTGGGGCTCGGACAGTCCTAAAAGTTTGGTCAGGGAGGGCACATAAGGTAATAAAACATCAAATGGAATGTTGCTAGATGCTATGGTTCAGTGAACACACAAGGGGCAATAGTGGTCAGTTTAAATTTAGGAGATAGTAACAGATGATAGTATCGCAAATATAGATATGGGCAGGGGAACCAGATGGGGCATTCAAAATAATGGGGTTGATTCAGAGCCCCTTTGTTGCTGTTTTTTAGGAGGTCTCGGTACCAAACGGAAAATCAGGCATAAATGAAAACATTTCACATAAATATTCTTGCAGAACAAAAGGCTCTGCTGAATCAGCCGAGGAGGAAAAATGTACGAAAATGGAAATATTCAAGCATAAAAATATTGAGAAAATCAACCCTATTATCCCTAATAGCTTTCCTTTGGCACCAAGGCTGTATTTAGGGTTCACCCTATTCTAGGTAATTATAATAATAACACTCCCACATACCAAAGCACATGTACCATGTAAAGGAATATCCACTATAAAGTCTTAGGATAGAAGTTGGAGGAAGTAGGAGAAAGTGAGGGATTTGGAGCTTCGCTATGTGATTAAAGTCTTTTAACAGCCAAAGAAAAAAACAAAAGTTTACACAACTTTTGTTCCTTGCAGCTGATCAGTGCTAGTCTGGTGATCAGCAACTCACCTGATTGCTGGAACTGAGCCAACCCTCCATCAACATCAATCACAGGAGTGCTGCCACACCCTCTTCATTAGTTGCAATGGAGGTTGTGTGCTGAGGCCTGATACGCCCCCTCCACTGTAATGAATGGGGAGGGCATGACCGTGCCCCTGTGACTGATGGTGGGGGCAGGAACCGATATGGAAGTGCCGGTGAATGGCCTGGGGGTGATGCGGGAAGCGAGGGCTGTGGTATAGGCTCAGATCCAGCAAACCGGTTTGCAGATTTACAGGCTAGCACCGACCAGCTGTGTCAGACAAAAAGTGAGTACCCTTTTTATTTTTTCTTTGGCTGCTGAATAACTTTAAATTCCTTACAAAGAAAGAGAAGAGGCCTAAAGAAACACATCAGAGGAGGATTGTTGTATATGGTGATGATGCACCTTCCTACCACCAAAAATAATTTTGGATCAACCATTGGAAATAGCAAAAGAAATCAATTGCAGATTCCTCCGTGGTCCAACGGCAGCTACCACACCTGGTCTGTGCTCTCGGGTTACTCATGCAATCTCTGCTCTGCTGGCAACCAGTAAAATTTGCCAAGTGGGCACAAACCTTCTTAAAATAGAAATATAATAATGTATCTACTTACATGTAAATTTATCCATCACAGAGAACAACCCTTTTACTGTAACAAGAGGCTTCCTTACATATCCTGCTTTCCGGTCAGGTTAACTGCTTCCATCCTGGAAGTAAGTGTACTCAGAATCAAAACACAATTTAAATGTAAAAACTTCACAAAAGCAACCATTTCCTTACTGATATGTTTATGTTTTACCTAATACAACAGTACAAAGTTTACTGACGAAGCATTTGAATGCGAAACGCATCTACACTCTGCTCTGCTACAACTGAAACCACTTGCTACAAACTGAACCCCAACAGACTGAGACAATAAAGAAGCATTTATTAAGAAGCAATAGGATATAATCTCTCTCTTTTATTTTTTCTCTCTTTCGAGATTGTATATGTGTAATATGTGTATATGTATATTACTTATATAAGTGTTTACATTGGAACATTTCATAACAAAGGCAAGGCACTAACACAGGAACCCCAACACTGTCCCTCAACTGGCTCCTGTATTCTCAATAGTAGCCTCAAGAGCCAGAGAGACAACCCCCCAAAAACATTATATAAAGGAAAATGGGTCCAAAGGCCCTGGTTAAATACTATTTGGAGCCAGCTTCTGAGAGGGAAGGTCCCACAACATTCTCTCCCCCCCCCCCCCCCCAAATGGGCACGCACCCCATGCATTAGGCTCCGAGCACCCAAAATCTGGATTTTTTGGTCTGGAGGTCCACTTTAATCATTGCTTACTCTCAAGTTCAATACAACTGGAAAACCTATATTATTACCTGACATCTATTATAAACAGAAACTGCCAGCTTTCATACAGCGACACGTTTCAGTCGCCCTAATTAGCATTTCATGTAATATAATTAGTCTGAGATATGAGCACATGAGGAAACATCGCAGCTTTTATTTATGCGCCGCTACGGCAACCTGAGCTTCCCCGTCTGCCGTCAGGTTCCCAGGTATTTAAACACATTACAGGGATCTGTGAAAGTCTGCGCCGCCAGCTCTCAGGTATCACCCGTCGTCATTACTACCTGATTAATTAACCTGTTTAACGTGCCAGCGCTAACACCTTGTCATTAGAATCTATAGCAATATCTAATGAGCCTCTATAAAATCATTTGTTCCTCAATTAAAATGCTGCAAAAGGGAGAAAAAAAAAAAGAGAAAGTTTTGCGTCTCATTATTCCCACTTTCAGCAGCGGCGTCGGCAAGCTTCGTGCGCGATCAGCTTAGGCTGTTTTCATAAAATACAATATTACCTTTTGTAAGAAATTATGGTTTTTAATAAAATATGTAAATGGTGCGCTGCGAGAGAGAACAGCGGTAATCATTTTCTACAATACCTGTTTTATTTTTTCTCTAATATATGCTAATTACAAAGGGTTCAGCGCTTGCAGGAATTAAACGCTAGGCGCGGAAACCGAGCGGCACAGTAAATCACGGCTGACTGCTGTATACCATCGGCGGCAGCGCAGACAGTGAACAAAGCAAAGTAAATTAAATATATTACAACACTATAATGAGATCAACGTGCCACTTTCTTTTTGTTCCTTTTCTTCAGCAATGCTGGATCAAAATACTAAATAGTGGAAAATAATTAAATAGTATAAAATATTGTTTAAGGGTTAGAACCAGTTAAAAAACTGGTTTTGTTTCCAGGGATCTATTTTGCTGAATTAAAGCACGTGGAGGCTGATTTAAGACTAGCGCCACGTATTGCCATTTGAGCATCTATGTAGCGGCGCTTAGAGCGTCCGCTAGTAGACACTGCAAGTGGGTGTCTGGCGCTATAACCTAACGTAGCGGCTGGACAAGTGACGTTGTAGTATCCTGTCCAGCATTGATTAATGTGATGTCTGGAGGGCGCTGTAGAAGTGCTCTCCCTCAATCAATGCATATGTAGCGCCCCGAGGGAAATCCTCCCAGTACAACGCCACATATAACAACAGGACAACGCTGCAATGATAGGTAGCGCCAGTTATAGTGCACCAAAACCCAGGATTTTGACTATCCTGGGTTTTGGTCCTTTCCCCTGGGGCACCCCGATCGGGGGTGCCCCGCTGTGTGAAACCCCCCAAATCGCTGAGAACAACTGACCTTCTCAGACCAGGGGTGCATCCGCTTCCCTCTAACAGGAAGCGTGCCCACGCCAGCAGTTCACAAATGGCTGGCATGCGCCCTGCTGGAGGGATAGCGGGAATGCAGACGCAGCTCACGCATGTGCTGTTGGACCGGGGAGCAAGGTAAGTGTATGGGGCGACCTGGGGGGTTTCACACAACAAAAATGTTTAGGGTTTTTAACCCTTATAAAATGAAAAAAAAGCCAGGCCGACCCCAAAAAAGAGGCGACATATGTAATTTTTTAAAAAATGAACCCTTGATGTCACTCAACTTGTGCAAAAAGTTTCCAGCAGCAGGAGTGGGAGCAGAAGTCAATGATCGGCGTGGGACACAGTGCTCAGGGATGGATCACAGCCTGGTCACATGGACAGTATCTACTAGAATGGGTGCATTTGATGTTACTCGGGGAGGCCGATTCATTAATAGCGGCAGGTAGCGACAGTTGAGCGACTGTAGCAGTATTTTCACAGCGCCCGCTAGTATTCGCTGTGCTTGGCCATTGTTCGGTTGTTGATAGCGACTGAGTCGGTGTGCAGTAATGTTGAATACGGGGTGACGAGTCGCTATTTGACAGGTTCCGCGATGTATGGGTGCGCATGATAGCGACTGGTCAGAGCGACCGGCTCCCACCATATTCATCAAAAAATCACGCTCAAAAAATTCTCGCGCTGTGAAATGCATGTTTAAACCCCAGAGCGCTGGCGGCGATGTGTTAAAAGTAGTTTTTTAACCCCCAAACCACCATATTTTTGGAAACCCAAAAAAAAAAAATGTTGAAAGAATTTAGTAATATGAATACAATAATATCAGACCTGTAATATCAATTCTGCACTATTTTATTTTTTTTTTTACCTTAAAAAAATTAACTAACATGGCAGAAGTGGTCACAGAATTTTTCACATTTAAAAAAAAAAAAGAAAACATTAATAACAATTAATTATGAATATTTAAAGATTGTTCCATTGAAATGCATTGGAGAGCGCCAGGTAGCGAGAGGTCATACCTGTCGCTGTTCAAGGTCGGACGCTGGCGCTGTGGGCTGAGGCTGGAATAATGATGAATGAGTCGCTATCTGGCGCTATCTCCGTCGCTAAGCAGGATCGGCTTGATAAATGTGTGATTGTGGTGGGGAGCCGGCGTTCTCGTGGCGGTGCCCGTCATTACCGGTCGCTCACCAGCCGCTACCTGTCGCTATTCCATTATAAATAAGGGCCTAATTGGCTAATCATCTGATTGGCTAAGGCAGAGACAACAGGTTTAACCCATTCTGCTGTAACTCAGCTTCTTCAGATAGGAGACCAATCGACTAGAGATTGTCTTGCATGGGGGTTATTTAAGAAGGGATAGCGACAGGTAGTGCCTTGTAGAGGCAGGCAGCGTCTGGTGAACGCCTGGCGCTGTAGGCAAAACCACATTGATGAAAGCGAATCTGGTGAGCGACTTTAACAGCGCCATGTAGCGGCACATGTATTATTACAGATGGCTCAGTGTATAGCGCCGGCGCTCTAGCTTCCAGAGCGCCAGGTATTACCTTTCGCTCAGTGTCGCTCTCCCATACATTTCAATGGCCGTTCATTTGCTTGTGTTTAAACAGCGTGTTTGACTCTTTTTTTTTTTTTTGCTCAAATCATTGTGTGGCCTCTCCTGGCTGCAAACAAACACTTTTAGAAACTTTTTAGACTTTTTATATTTTTATGCAGAATTGTCATTACAAGGTTTTTGCTTTGTTACTGGTGGATATGCGTTCAAAAACAGACTTTAATCACACAGCGTCTGGCGCTCTATGCTATAGCGCCCAGCTTTAGAGCGCCGACGCTGTGTGTTTGTTCTTTTTTGATAAGTATGGTGTGGAGCGCCGAGTGCTGGATGCACTGATCGCTTGCTGAAGCATTTTACTGTTGTTAGAGCGCCCAACATAGATCACATTCATCAATGCGGGCCAGGTTACTACAGTGCCTGACACCCGCTTACAGCGTCTACTTGCGGTCGCTATACAGACACTCATGTGCCAATACCTGGCGTTAGTAGAGAATCAGCCTCCAAGTATCCAGCACTAGATGGAAAAAACAAATGACTCCCAGTCGTTTTGAAGGCTCCATTATTCATTTTCATGAGAAAAAGGGAGCGTTCTTCATTGGGAACTTTGTCAGATATTTCCTGGAACGGTGCGGAGATTATTGCAGGTAAACACCATTTTCAGCTTATCGCGTGTTAACCTCTGGATAAAAGTGCGGCGCTCTGCTGAATGGTGAGGGGTTGATAAAGCTCTTATCAGCGAAGGCAATTTTAATGCGCTTCCAACCTGTCCTCTGCCTACGCGTTTCACAAAGACTTCCATAATATGTATTTTCCCGCAATCAAAGCCGAGCAGAGACCTTCACATTGATACAGGTGCCTCAATTACCATAACACTAGACAACAATTACCCTGTAATTCAACAAGCCCGAGACATCTCACGTGTCAATCTGCCAAGAAATATTACTCTGGGATCTCTTATAATTCGCCCATGTTTCATCTCTGAAGGCCCTTATCAGAAATACTTACCTTGTTAAGCATAATGTTAGGCGATGAATATGTTAAAGAGGCAGTGTTGCTACAGTAAGTTTGTATTAAAGGGTTTCTCTGGGTTAGGTGTAACTTCACATTATTTTTCCTTACCTCTCACGCAATCGATTTTTCCTGCTGTGCTGCTGCATATTATTATTATTGTTTTTTTTATATAGCACCATCATCTTCTGTAGCGCTTTACAAGGTATGATAACAGACAAGGTAAAACATATAGTACAGGGAGCAATACAAAATTAGGCCCTTATTTATGAAGGAATAGCGACTGGTGAGCGGCTGGTAATGACGGGCCCCGCCACGAGAACGCCGGCTCCCCACCACAATCACACATTTATCAAGCCAATCCTGCTTAGCGACTGAGATAGCGCCATATAGCGACTCATTCATCATTATTCCAGCCTCAGCCCACAGCGCCAGCGTCCGACCTTGAACAGCGACAGGTATGACCTCTCGCTACCTGGCGCTCTCCAATGCATTTCAATGGAACAATCTTTAAATATTCATAATTAATTGTTATTACATTTTTTTTTTTTTAAATGTGAAAAATTCTGTGACCACTTCTGCCATTTTAGATTTTTTTAAGGTAAAAAAAAAAAAAAAAAATTGTACAGAATTGATATTACAGGTCTGATATTAATGTATTCATATTACAAAATTATTTTAAAAACTTGTTTTTTTTGGTTTCAAAAAATATGGTTGTTTGGGGGTTAAAAAACTACTTTTAACCCATCGCCGCCAGCGCTCTGGGGTTTAAACATGCATTTTACAGCGCGAGAATTTTTTGAGCGTGATTTTTTTAATGAATATGGTGGGAGCCGGTCGCTAGGGCCAGTCGCTATCATGCGCTCCCATACAGCGTGGAACCTGTCAAATAGCGGCTCCTCACCCAATATTCAACATTACGGCAAACCGACTGAGTCGCTATCAACTACCGAACAACGGCCAAGCACAGCGACTACTAGCGGGCGCTCTGAAAATGCCGCTACAGTCGCTCAACTGTCGCTACCTGCCGCTATTAATGAATCAGCCTCTTAGATACCAAGTGTTGTGAGCAAAGGATGGGGGTATGGCTGTTGTTCTATAGCCAAGCCACCAGCCTTTTTTTTTCTTTAGCACGACTACCTTTTGCTAGACTGAGAGCTGGACTGAGCCCCAACCCCTCCTGCATCACGCTGTATGAGATGCACCATTCCCTAGGTCTGCAAAGGAATTGCTCCACATTCCTGAGCTCACTCCTGGGGTTTAACCCCTCCTGCTCTAATTCAGCCTCTTCAAATAAGATGATCACAGTCTTGTGTTCCAGTACTAAAGGGCTACCGGCAGCGTTCTCACCTGGGGAGGTTGTTACTTCTGTCTGATTTTTCCAAGTTTTTCTTTGTGGGGGAATGGGAGCTCACCCGTGTCAGTGGAAGGATTCTGGGATTAATAGTAATCAACTATACTAAAGGGCTTAACTCAAGGCCAGGAAAGCCAAGCCCACTTTAGCAACAAAGAGGAATATAAAAAACCTGTAAACAGTATGCTGATAAGTAAATCACAGGTCTGGGGGCATAATCCTAACACAAATGATTATCTTACATTGCAAATGAGAAAAACAATAAGAAAAAAAAAAACTGCCAAAAATGTTGTTTTCCTTTAAAGGGACTGTCCAGGTAAAAACAATAAACAATATATACTCACCATCAGCTTCGGGCAGCTGATCGTCACTATTCTGGGGGTTTGGAAATTCCCTTTTTCGCCTATCCAGACTGCGCCATCCTCTCTGGACCTCTGTCTGTGGATGTTTTGCTACCTTCTAGCTTTTGATAGCGGGAGTGTAGCGAGGGCTGGCACACCTATCCCCTATTGTGACTGACGAGGAGGATGGCGGGGATAAGATCGCTTATGTGGGTCTCACACTATCGCCATTATGCCGCTGATGTGCGGGACCAGGAGCGGACTGGCCAGAGACCTGGGCAAATTCCCATTGGGCCGCATTGCTTTGGGGCAGTTTGGGCTGCTGTCTTTGCTAACACTCCCATCCAATCCCCACCCCCATCCCCGTCACCACCTCCTCACCCAAGCAACCCCAGCCCATGTCCTCACCCTAATGATATAGCCCCAGTCTTGGAGCACACTGGGTGACTGGCCAGGAAGCAGCAGAGACGCCACTGGTCATGGGCAGGTGCTGGGGAAATCCCGGGCTGATTTTTGGCCCCAGTCGGCCACTGTTCGGGACTATATGTCAATATGCTCTGTTTATTGTTTTTGCCTAGACATGAACTTTAATTGACAGTGTTTCCCTGGTTACTCTGTACTATTTTAGGTGTAACAGCGGAGTGCTGGAGGGCATCCCTGGTAAGGAACAAGCGCAGGAGTCAGTGAGCATAGGACCTGATGTTCCAGGGGCCCTGAGAAGCTTTGTCCTGCCACAATAAAGAAGGAGCATGTTTGCATGTACATGGATTTTGGCTGCAATTTATTTTACATTCAAGCCGACCTGGACTCATCAGGCCAGGGGTCCTGTCTGGGGACTGTTACTGTGACTAAGGGGGTTATTTAAGAAAGGCTAAGGCCACGTAGTGCCAGGTAGTGCTGGATGAGTGCCAGATGAGTGTCAGGTCTAGGTCAAAAAGTTGTATGTATCAAGTCAAAAATCCAGAGTGCCTGTGATAGTACCAGTTAGTGTCTCATCTATTATCAGAGCCAGCGATGGGATGAGTGCCGGTGCTGAGTTCCCTACAGCACCAGATAGGACCAGGCATTCACTCTGCACTGTGTGGCCTGATCCCATACTTTTCAATGAGTTAGGATGGTTACATTTATTTAAGCATTTTAGTAGATTTAGTAAAAAAAAAAAAAAATAGGGAACCCAACAGGCGCAGTGTGTCCGTATTCCCTTTTTTGAGCGCCTCTAGGAGTGTCTGGTATTTGTTTGATAAATTTTGTCAGCTTGAGGCGCTCTTGGTTGGTGCTAGGTGTCGCTAGCGCGTAGGCTTATATAAGCCCTGCACTGTGAATGCTGCCTGGCCAGGAACGCTACAGCTGACAGCGCCGCCGGCCAGAAGCCAACGCTGTGGTGTGGGCGCTGCTGGGCATCTCGGACGAGGCGCTCAAGTGGCGCCCACACAAATAATAATAAATGAGCCTCCCCATTACTCTTACAGCCCTCAGACCCAGGAAAAACCCTGTACAGCGTGACTTGGTCAAGCAATCACTTTACCCTAAGGTGCACCCAAATAGTAGGGGGCATTCCAAACACATGTGTGTCCTGGCCTTTCAGGATGTGAGAGACAGGCTAGTACTGGGCACACAGTGGAGATGGAGAGAAAACATGACCCTAAAATACTGTCTGGAGTGACGGATGCGGGAGAAATTAATCAAAGAAAGGGGTTTTGGTCCAGTACAGTAGTTATTGTGCTTGGAGGGGGGCAGATACTTTAGCAGATACTGTAAATAAATATATATATATATATATGATTTTCTATGTTCTAGCAGCTCATTAAAGCCTCTACGTATCCCATGAAGAATGAGGTTCATCTAATTCTCTTAGTGAGAAGCTGAGGATATCGCAGCCAGGTATCTGGTTCAGATGATAAGATAGTGAACCCCTGGCTTCAGCCAGGAAAGAACTTTCCGCAATTTGATCAATGAACTCAATTACGGCCTCGTTGTGAGACTTTTAACCTCGGATTCGGGTGATTCATGGTCACTGCCACACCTAGCCGCTCTCCCAAAATTCCTTTCCTTTACATAAAAGGGGGGATGGCGGATAGGATTCAGCTCTGCCGGGTCCCTACAGATTTCCTGGCCGGGTTCACTGATAATAAATCGCTGCCACCCAATACATTATTAATGCTCAGCGCTCGCCAAGGTGTCAGAGACAAATAGGGAGCCCGAGTCACAGACTAGTGGCCAATGGATTTTTTAGTTATGCCTGAAATGTTCAATTCAATGTGAATTTTTCTCATTCCAGGTGGAACTGAAGAGCGTTTTTTTTTTGTTTTATGAACATTGTTGTTGGTTATTTACTAAAAAGCTTTTATTCTCAGAACACCTAGAACATCAAGGACATCAATGAAAATGTAACCTTATCGGTTCTAAAGCAGGAAAGACAGACCTCTCTTTGGTAAATAATCCATGGGCGTGACACTGCAGAGGCAGAGATTTAAAGAGGACCAAAACCCCCACTGGAGCCTTTGAGACTCCAGGGCAAGCATACTCGCTCCCCCGATCGGGGGTGCCCCGCTGTATGAAACACCCCCAGGTTGCCGGAAAAATCCTTCTTTCCCAATCCAACGGCGCATACGCGAGGAGCAGCCGTATCCTTGCTAGCCCTTTAGCAGGGTGCGTGCCAGGCATTTGTGAATGGCCAGTGTGAGCACGCTCCCTGTTAGAGGCCAGCACGCTCAGATCTGCTCGTATTAGACGAGCTCCTGGACAAAGGGGCTCGAGCGCATCTGAGGATGCTGATTGGTGAATTTGTTCGGGCAACCTGGGGGGTTTCACACAGCCGGGCACCCCCGATCAGGGTGCCCCGGGGGCAAGGACCAAAACCCCAGATAGTCAAATCCTGGGTTTATGGACCACTTTATAGCATGACCTTATATTGAATTGGGGTAGAGTAAGATGCTCTCCGCCACCTACTGGTCCATTGCTGAAGTCTTTGCTGCCGTTGCCTGCTGGGTCCTTTGTCTTCACCTCCAAGTTTTTATTCCAGTGCCCACCTTTTTCTGCCAATAGGACCATGCCAGGTCCTTTCGCCACCAGGCCCTTCCATTCCACACCCTTCAGCTGCTCAGATCTGCCACCTTCTCTTATCGCAGCACCATTCTGCCAGGTATGGCCACTACATAGATGTTCAAATACCTGGAAATGCTTAGCCCTAAGAGTTTGAAATGGCGTTAAAGGACAATCCAGGCATTTTTAAATTTTTTAAAGTACCCTCCCACCCTGCCATGATCGTATTCCAGCACCAATCCCTGGGTTTCGCGGGCACAGATGCACATAGCGGGTTCCCTGCTCTATGCATGGCCCCATCACTTGAATAGGGTTTTATAAAGGTCTAGACTGTGCCTTTAAAATGGCTTAAAAACCACAATGGTCGGCCCTGGAGTCTAAGGGTATTTTTGTCGCTATAAGGAAGGAAGTCATACATGTAAAATTACATATACAGTAGGATTAAGGTTTTACATTTAAGGGAGTATCCTGTATTTATTAAATACCGGGATATATCTTATGTTTCCCCCACCCTGTACATACAGATCACCCACATTAAAAACCATCCTACCTGAGTCTTTTCTGAGCCTTTAAACATCCAGCTTTGCTCTGTCTGTGCAAAGCACAGCTATAGCCCCGCCCCCTGCACGTTTGCCCCCTCCCTCCTCTCCTCAGTATGTGATGCTTCTGAGGCAAGATGGTGGTCCTAGAGTGCTTAAAAGAGCTGCAGCCCGGCGGGTGAAAGAATAAAAAAGTGACTAAAAACATAAAATATATGAAATTTAGATGCTGGGGAATAGTTTTTTAAAACATTAAATTATACTGAAGGTCCAGTTTATTTACAGAGCAGGTTAGAAAAGCTGAATGAAGCGCAGGCTACTGGCCACTCCACTCCAACTATTCAGACCCCAAGTAGACTCCTCTTTAAGAATTTGGGTTTGGTGACAGAATTTACCTATCAGCTTGACCTGATAATACCATTCTGTGATTACTCACCTGTAGAATGGATATTATTAGTATGCCTCACACCCTGCTTCGGTAATGAATAATCACTTCTGGGTTATAGCCACAAGATGGCGCTTTTCTGCAGAGATGGCAAAAAAAGAAGCCCCTCCCGGTCCATAAATACCTTGGACCTCCCACACATTCCCCAGTATATGAAAGCAGTAAGGGGACCAGGAAGAGCCAATAATTAAAAATAACAACACGAACAATGAAAAAAATTTCACCTTATAGAGGATCCAAGATACAACTCAGGGTGGGACTAAGCAGGGTGTGAGGCATACTTATAATATCCATTCTGCAGGTGAGTAATCACAGAATGGTATTATTCCTAGTATGCCTCACACCCTGCTTCGGTAATGAATAATCACTTCTGGGATATCCAGTAGCAGTGTCCAAAAATGGGTGGGGACCCCAAAAGGCAACAATACACAAATCAAACCACTGCAGCTTGCAGAACTTTGCGGCCAAAAACAGCATCCGCGGAGGCCCGAACATTAACCTTGTAAAACTTGTAAAAGGTATGAACAGAAGACCAAGTAGCAGCCTTACAAACTTGTTCAACAGAGACCTGGTGCTGAAAAGTCCAAGAGGCCCCAACAGCAGTAGAATGAGCAGTAATACGGAAAGGGGGATCCCTCCCCTTGGCAGAATAGGCCCTAATAATGGCCTGACGAATCCATTTACAAATGGTAGACTTGTCGGGCGCCAAACTCTACCTGGGCCCAGAGGGCACCACAAACAAGGCGTAGACTCCTGAGGACCCCACAGCCCCTGGAACTGATGGTCTCTCCAGAAGCCCCCCCCCCCCAGCCTGACAGGCTGGCATCCGTGGTGACCATCTCCCAGCGGGGCGCCAGAAAGGATCTGCCCCCCAGAAGATTCTTCGGGTCCAGCCACCACTGGAAGGACCGCCAGACCAAAAGGGACAGAACCCAGGTCTGATCCAGTTACAGAGGACATTTGTCCCAAACCGATAAAAGATGGAGTTGAAGAAGGTCTCATGTGAAATAGAGCAAAAGGCACTGCCTCGAAGCAAGCCACCATCAATCCTACCAGCCTCATCCCTTGTCTGATGGACGGACGAAGGTTGGACAGAAGGAGACGAATTAGCGCTTGGAGAACATCCACCTTCGGCTGGGGTAAGAAAATCCTGGTCTGAATGGTATCCAACGTCATGCCCAGGAAGGAAGCCACCCGTGACGGAGAGAGTGAGGACTTGGGGTAATTGATTACCCACCCGAACCTCCCCAGCGTCGTCACTACCGTCCAGATGTCCAGCTCCGCCTGGTGGATTGAGGAAGACGTAATGAGAAGGTCGTCCAGATAAGGAAAAATGCGAATGCCCTGGGCTCTGAAAAGGGCCATCACGCCCGCCAGCACCTTGGTGAACACCCTGGGTGCAGATGTGAGCCCGAAGGGAAGAGCCACAAACTGGTAGTGCTGTTCGCCTACCACAAACTTGAGGAACCGCTGGTGTCCCAGGAAGACCGGCACATGGAGGTAAGCATCCTTGATGTCTATCAAAGTCATAAAGTCCCCCGGAGGTAGGGAGTTGACCGCAGAGCGCAGAGTCTCCATGCGAAACTTTCTGGTTCTGATGAACCTGTTGAGAATCTTTAAATCCAAAATGGGTCTTATGGAGCCATCCTTCTTGGGCACCGTAAAGAGGTTGGAATAGTAACACCGACCTCTCTCTCTGGGGGAACCGGACAAACGACCCCCATATCCCGAAGGTTTTGCACCGCCAGAGCCAGTCCCTGCACTGCCAGTGGGTCCGTAGGCACCCGTGACCTGAGGAATCTGGGAGGAGGCCGGTCTGCGAACTCCAACTTGTACCCGGAGGAGACCACCTCCAGAATCCATTTGTCTGAGACTTGTTGAACCCAGACCTGAGCGAAGGGCCGCAGCCGTCCCCCCACCCGCAAGGGTGAGGGCACCCCCTCATTGCTGAGTGGGCTTGGCAGCGGATTTGGGTTTGGCACCCCAGGAGGACCCGAGTCGGGCACGACCTCTGCCCCTACCCCAGGAATCTCCTCTGAGTTGCCCCGAAGGGACCCCCGAGTCCGGTATCCTGGGAAGCCTCCATATGGTGATTTTTGGGTAGTCGCAATGACCAATGGGAATTACGCTATAAAGCTACCCGGGATGCCCCTTAACGTCTGTTGGTGGGAGGATTTTAATAAGGGACTAATGGAAACCCCAAATTTGATCAAGGGCCACAGGACCAGGAGAAACCCCAAATTTTGGTCGTCCTACCTGAAGGACACAAAAGGCGACCCTTTTTAGCAAACAAACATGCATACAAATGTCAAAATATAATGCATCTATATATATATATATATATATATACAATTATAATTAATCAATATGCTGCCCAAGGGCACAATTAACGCCCCGCAGCCATAGCCTTCCATGAACTTTAAAAAAACGCACAATATATACAACATATATATATATTAAGCCCGCGTGGGGCACTCACAGAACCCAGGAAGATGGCGGCGACTCAAAACCGAAGGACAGTGAGGAGAGAGGAGGAGGGAGGTGGGCCACAGCGGAGCGTGCCAGGCTCTTGGCCCCGCACCCTCAAAATGCGGGACTCATCCAGGCTGCGCTGCCAGCCAATAAGGCTGAACGCCGGCCGAGGAGGAAGGAGGGGCGGGCCGCTGCGTGCGCTCAGAGCGCCAGGCCCCGCCCCCTCCCCTACGCTGATACCAATCCAAGGGCCGCACTCCCCAGCCAATAAGGCGGCAGAGCCGGCCTTGCAGTTACCGGCCCGCCGCCACCCGAAAGCGCGCATGCGGGCCACCAATAATAACTAAATGCAAAGGCAAATACGCGCTGGCTCCTTCCTAAACTGTACAAAGTAATGCACAAGTACACGCACACAAACACACACACATAGCTGATAAGGGAAAAGGGAAAATAACAATGGAGGGGCAGCTACCCCCCCCCCCAATAACCGGGAACAGGGAGTAAAGGGGGAAGGAAGCCGAGAGCTACATTTAGGTTATGTAGTGAGAGCTTAGGAACGGACAGGGCATCCCAAGTCAGGATCACCAACCTGACAACCGCCTACCCCTTGGTGGGGGATTTGCGGTGGAGCATGGCTCCTAATAAAAAACACCTCTAAAGGTGTGCCCTTCCCTCACCCGGACCCCGCAGCCATAGCTGGGAGGCATAATGACGAGGATAAAAGAAGCCCGGGTGGAAATAGGAAAAATGGGGGCCGGGTGTGCACCCGTCTTACCTGAAAAGGAGAGAGATAGCCATCATCTTGACTGTCGTCGCCTTCCTGCAGAGACTATACTGGGGAATGTGTGGGAGGTCCCAGGTATTTATGGACCAGGAGGGCATCTTGTGGCTATAACCCCGAAATGATTATTCATTACCGAAGCAGGGTGTGAGGCATACTTGGAATATATTTCTGGTTTATGCCATGGAGTGTCCTGGTCTCCAGGGACACCAAAGTAACATTGACCACCCCTTTGCACCATCAGTCTGCATTAGAGATATACTTACCTTTTTCTTGGAGAGCTGTAGTAGATGGGGGACAGCAGTTACACCTCCTCTAACAGGGGACATTCCTGTTATCCTTAGCAGCCTCTCCATTCTAATCTAGTTGAATAAACAAATGGCCACCCCCACTTCACTAATTGTAACTAACTGTATGAGCATCCAAAATTGGGCTGACACAGGGCCAATTTCTTAGGAAGAATAGGTCATAGGTAGACAGGGTTCCCTTTCCTGACACCACTTAGCGGAAATCGATCGGCATGGGCCTTGGTCCACTTTAAGTTTCAAATGTACACCAAAGCGGTGTGTTTGGTTTTGTACCTGGCAGAGACTTCCTGACTCTGGCTTGCTAATCATCTGAGTGGCCGAGGCAGAGACGACACTCCACATTCCTGAGCTCACAAGTTTATCCCCTCTTGATGTAATTCAGGCTCTTCAGTTGAGGGGATCACAATGTTGTGTTCCAGTAGCTAAAGGGGAGGCCATAACTGCTGCTTGATTTAGCCGAAGCTGCTGATGAGCTCACCTGTTACAGTGGAAGTCTTCTGGGATTCTAAGTATACTAAGAACTTTATTCAAGGACAGGAAAGTGCTTCCACTTGAACAACACAAAACCACAGACATATAGGTAAGTCACAGGTTTGGGGGCACAATCCTAACACACATGTTTATTTTACATCCCAGAAGAGGAAAACAATAAGGCAGAACATCAAAAACCTTCCAAAAAGGGAGTTTTAGTTTAATTTTCTTTAGTGTCTTTTATAAAATTAAACTTATCTATATAGGAGAGGTGGGCAGAGGCATTTCCTTTGCACATGGACTGCCTCTTTGTTGTTGGGTGGGAATAATATTAAGGTGAACTGAGCAATTCTGGCTTCGGCAGAGCCGATCTATATATATAGGAGAGGTGGGCAGAGGCATTTCCTTTGCACATGGACTGCCTCTTTGTTGTTGGGTGGGAATAATATTAAGGTGAACTGAGCAATTCTGGCTTCGGCAGAGCAACACTGTTCCCTGAATAAAGCCTTCGCTGGCTGATTTTACTTGCCTAGTTCCTTTTAAGCAATGGAAAGAGTTTGAGTCAGGCCTTCCCCTGGGAGACCAGCAGGGGAAAGAGAGCAAAAAGTACCTTTTGATGTTTCCAGTGGAGCGGAAGTCGTTGTTTTTCCTCCCATGTTGTAAGTAGTATATCTGACTCCAAATTGACTGAGCAGCCAACTAAATTATAATGTTTTAGTCTGGGCCGTACATTCCTGCTGCTGAACACGGAAAAAAAATAATCCAAGGCGATACCATGAGAAACATGTTACGTGTGTTGGTTTGCTTTACCGCGTCTGTCACTCGCTCTCTTTATAGCCTGTGAACTTGTTATGGGAGCCTTTCTGAAGGATGAAGCATCTGTATGAGGTCTTAAAAAAGGAAAACAGGAGAAAGTTGGGGGGGTTTCATGGCTTTTTTGTTTATGACTGAAAGTACATTTTATTGGAATATTTTGTGTTTTTTTCATGGACACTGGAATAAAACAGTTTCTTAAAAAAAAAAAAAAAAAAATACCCACCCTTGCTTAGCTTTCTAGGATATTAGATGACTTAAATAGGAACTTTGCGGGCCTTGGGGTCTCCAGGGCCATTCCACTAGGATGCCCCACTGTGTAAGACCCCCCCAGGTAGCCCTGATACACTCACCTTCTCTCGTAGCCCTCTCCGAGTCTCTGCGTGGCGGCTGCTTCCCTGGTCACCTTTGCGTGTGAGCACCTGCGTCTGGCCTCTCTGAATGGGCGGTGCAGGCAAGCCATGGCTAGAAGGTGAGCAGAGGATGTGGCTGACAGCGCACTAGGCTCCTTTCAGTGCGCAGGCCGCTCAGCCAGAGGCGGACTTGCCATAGGGAAACCCAGGCAAATGCCCATTGGGCCGCATTGCTTTGGGGCACTCTGGGCTGCTACCTTTACTAACACTCCCATCCAATCCCTGGTCTTCCCTCTAATGACCTCAGCCTTGGACCACCCTGGTTGATTGGCCAGAAAGCAGCAGAGATTCCACTGGCTGGTCATGGGCAGGCCAGGTGCTGGTAAAATCCCGGCTGATTTTTGGCCCCAGTCCGCCACTGCGCTCAGCCCAGTAGCACGCTCATTCCCACCAGAGTCTGTGTCATGGGAGTGACAGGAGGGTGAGTGTACAGGCAACCTGCAGGGGATACACGCAGCAGGGCACCCTAATCCGCATAGAGGAACACCCCAAAAGGTAAAACTGAGTGTGTTGTTACTCTTTAAAGTATAAGTATAAAGTGGTTGACGCAAATCTTGCCTTTCCGTCAATCCCACAGTGCCTGCACAGGCCACAAACACATCCTCAGTATCCCTCAGCTGAGGCAGCTCCGGGGGACAGCCATTCAGATAAGCTGGGTGCGGGAGCCCACCTCAGACTACAGGGAAACTGAAGATCCAGCTACTTCTAGCTCTCTATGCTGGAGCTTTGTTTCCAAATAGAGCTCTATGCCATGCATTAATATTTATGGCATACAGTGCTGATTGGATAGAGCTTGAGCATGTCCTGTGGGATTGGTGGAAAAGTGAGTTTCAAGGGGGCGACCTGGAAGTGCCTGGGGTGCCCCCGGTTTTGGCCCACTGAGCACTTGCTACCATGCTTAGTAAATACTCTTTGTGACCCAACCTCTTGTCTCCACCCTCATCCTTTAGATTACAAGGGCAGTTGGCATTTGACTCATAATATGTATGTATTATATGCAGTCATTGTCATATCTCTTATATATGACTTATAATGCCCTGTGTATGAAAAAAAGATGTTACTTGCCTCACCCTCCTGTAATTTATACTTTGTATAGTGCCACGAAATACAATAGCCCTTTATATATAAACAATAATAATAATAATAAAGGGGACTGTAAACCCAATGGCAATAATAAGGCAGCCATTTGTGAATGGTTGGTACCGGCACTCAGATGCTAGCGGGGATGGAGCTGCCAGATGAGAGCCCACACATGCGCCGTAGGACCAGGGAAAGGTGAGTTTTACTGGGTGACCCCAAATCGCAAGGTGCCCCTGGGGAGAAGCACCAAAACTCATGATAGTCAAAATCCCAGGTTTTGGTCCACTTTAACAACATGAGTACTATTTTCTCTAAAAAGATATGTTGTGTACGTGATAGACTTGACCCATGATATGTCTATAGGTTTACTTTAAATGGTAATACATGATAGTCAGGTATAATCATTTAACAATCACAAGATACAGCAGTGCAGCAGCGATACTTCTGTGTACAGAAATTGGCACTAAAGACAAGAAGAAAAAGTATTATTGTGTTCCTAGAAACATAAAACCCGAGTCCCTCTTGAGCTGTCCATCTAGAGCAGATCAATAGTCCTTCCAAGCATTGCTTGCTTCCAGACAAAAGCCAGAGAGGATTGAAGGCCTCGGAAGAAGTCAAGGTTGTAACACAAGTCTATCATTATGTGTCAACAATGCCAAATTGAGTGTTTGGGCCTCGATT
Source organism: Gastrophryne carolinensis (assembly GCA_027917425.1). Taxonomy (NCBI): domain Eukaryota; kingdom Metazoa; phylum Chordata; class Amphibia; order Anura; family Microhylidae; genus Gastrophryne; species Gastrophryne carolinensis. The sequence goes on along the minus strand of CM051240.1, from coordinate 202,895,142 downwards.
GATGACTGGTATTAAACTCAAAGTATTACGGCAAGACTAATGTTCTACTTCTCAAAAAAGGGTTTCTCGGAGCATGTCGTCGTGATTGTTTCTTTAGTGATTTGATTGTGTTTTATGTAAATAGAGTGGTCCAGGGTTTCCCAACCTACTACCGATCTTAAAGAGGAACATCGGGGAGGTTAAGACTCCCCCCAAGCCTTACCGATCTGCTCCTCCCCCCTTCCGGTTTTACCTTAGGGCATGCTTTACTCGCCTTGCCAAAGGACTCATCTTCTAGGTCCCTTAGTTTCCGGGCGAAGTTCCGAGGGGTGGCGCCATCTTGCAGCCCATCAGGCACTGCGCGCAGCCCGTGATCTCATTTTAGGATAACAGACACACAGAAATATTAGAAACTTGGACACAGCATGCTGATTTGTAAATCAAAGATCTGGGTGAACAATCCTACCCCCCACAAAAGGTTAGTACTCTTTTATTTTCTTATTTGGCTGCTGATTCATTTCTGTATTTTTCTGTATTCTGTATTTCTGTATTTTTAGAATACTAATACTAATGTATTTTTAGTATAAAAAACACAGGCTTCTTTAAAGGGCACGTATACTCAGGTTTATGTGGTCACCATCCATCCCCAGCCCAGTGCCCCAAAACAGTCTGTATTTCTTTTTTTTTTACTAAAGCCTTTGCCCAATATTCATAACAACACAACTTGAATGCAGTCGGCCATATTGCTCACTGGCCGAGCAACTCATCCCCAGTGATGATGAGGCTTTAGTAAAAAAAAGAAACACAGGCTGTTTTGGGGCCCAGGACTGGGGATGGAAGATGTTGACATAAACCTCCTTTTTGATTATAGGTGCACTTTAAAGGGGTTGTCTTGCAAAAACACAAATATCTAATACTTACCTGACCTGACACTGATCAGCTGGACAACTTCACTTTCAGCTAAGGCCACACTCTCTGGCTGGCTTGGGTGCACATCTCTGCTTCAAGTCATGAGAAAGTGCACAGCCACTCCTGCTGAACTGAATCACTGACGTGGCCGTGGACAGCCATAAAGGGATGCAGGGGTTGATGAGTGCCGCAAGTGCAGCTAAGCTCCCATTCATTTTTATTGTCGCACATTAATATGCACCGCCAAAGCGGTACCAGCAAGTTAAAGCATGTAAACTAAGAACCTAGTTCCCAGCTACAGGAACTGCACACCTAGAAAACAACCAATATAAAGATTTAAAGTCTATTACACAAAATTACGGCAACAAATAAATTAAATACACTAAACAACATCACATGTTAAAAATAGAGATGAGAGTTCCTGCAGCAGTGAATCAATAAATAAATATAATCTTATGTTGGATTTAAAGTCAGTTCTTACCCAGTCTACACCGCCAATATACTCAGGACAGTAAATAAATAAGACAAAGTGCCAGTGCTAGCTATTCAATAAGGTCTCTATATATGCATACTCTAGTTCAGTAAAAAAAAAAAAATAATATACAGTATATATGTTCGCCCTTTTAGACTTATTTTTCACCAAAAATGGGGGGAAAATGTCAGTGCGCCTAATTGGGCGAATGTGAAAAAAAATATATGGGGAATGGGAGGGGGGAATGCCACACTGCCTATGGGAAATGGGAGGAGGGGAATGCCACACTGCCTATGGGAAATGGGAGGGGGGACTGCCGCATTGTCTATGGGAATGGGATGGGGACTGCAACACTGCCTATGGGAATGGGAGGGGAGTACCACAATACCTATATGGAGAATGGGAAGGGTGAATGCCACACTGCCCATGGAGTATGTGAGGGGGAATGCCACACTGCCCATGGAGTATGTGAGGGGGAATGCCACACTGCCCATGCGGAATGGGGGGGGGGGGTAAAGCCACTCTGCCTGTAATTGGGGGATTCTGCACCTTGGCTAATACTTGGTTCTTGGGGGGATGGTGCTTTTGCACAACATTTGTTTCAGAATATTTATTTTCTTAATTTCCTCCTCCAAATCTTAGGTGCATCCTATGGGCAGGTGCATCTTTTATATAATATATATATATATATATATATATATATATTATATATTGAAAAAAAATTATGTCCAAATAAAGTGCTAGTGCAAAAAAAGACACATCCCCATCTTTAGCTATATGAATAATGCCAAAGTATTACAAAGGCCTCAATAAGGCCTCTATATATGCGACCTTAATTCAGAAACAATATGGAAAAGTATATCCAAATAAGTAAAGTGCTAGTGCAAAAATAGCCCAACTCCAGCTATATAAATAATAGCAAAATATTACAAAGACACCATCCAATGATCAATGTATTGATCAATGTATTGGCGCCCCATGCATTAATCACATAAATATGTATATATAACATATATATAGAAAACTATCACAAAAATGAATAAACTGATTGCAAGTGCCAAAAACATCACAAGCGAAGCAAGGGCAAGAATTAGACGTCATACCAGTGACATGAAAAACAAGAGCAACACTGTGTAAGTAAGCAAATCAACATAACCTGTCCCAAAGAATACTGAGGCCGAAGGCTGTTAGGAGGGGCGTCTCAATAAGCACCAGAGTCCTCCATGGTCTCCCACACCACTACAAGGGATGAGGTCCAGGTACCAGTATGTATATTGGGCGACCGGTGGGGTTTCACACAGCGGGGCATCCCAAATTGTCCAGATTATTCTGAAAAGTCTATCCTATTGCATTTGCATGGAAAAGCACAATCATTTTTAGACTAAGCACTCAGCCCTAGCCTTCGGCTTTTCCTACTTTTCCTAAATAACTTGGCTCATAGCATAGGAGATTACCCTCCCACGTTCTACATGCATGGTGTTAAAACAAGAGACTGTCTTTCTACATTTCCCCTTAACGTCACCATCGACAAGGACTCAACTTTCCCATTCAACTAATTAATTTTCATACTGAACCTTTCAAGAGGGCTAATGATGTAATGAAGTCATTGCTCTTCTGCCAAGTCTTACTGAGAAAGGTTCAATTACTCCATAAAATCTGCTTTCTCCCCTGCCTGGCCCATGTAACTTTAGACCGTTTAACGATGGAGGTACAGGGTGTTTCCTGATCCTTCCAATTCATTTGACTTATTTAATAACAGATTGCTAAGGACAAAAAAAAAAAAACTTTTTGAAAGTGTTTTAAATAACTTACAGGTTTTTGTGGGTTGCCATTACTAAAGATGAGCGATGATTGCAGAAAAAAAAATCACTCTGTAAATTCTGATATTTTTAATATTCCTCTATGTTATTCTCTATCTTTTTCCTGCACAATGAATTTCCTTTCATGCATGGTATATAATATTGTTATTGTAGGAAAACAATGTTCTTCACTTAAGGTTTCACTTAAAGAGGACCAAAACCCACCCTAGAGTCCATGAGACTCCAGGTCAGGCATACTCGCTCCCCCCTAAACCCTGATCGGGGGTGCCCTGCTGTGTGGCACCCCCAAGTCGCCCGAAAACTCACCTTCTTTCCCGGTCCAACGGCACATGTGTGAGCAGCGGCCGCATCCCCGCTATCCTTTCAGCAGGGCGCATGCCCGCGCCAGGCATTTGTGAATGGCCGGTGTGGGCATGCTCCCTGTGGGGTATGCAGCCGCCAGCGCTCTTGGATCTGTTCACATTAGATGAGCTCCTGGCCAAAGGGACTCGAGTAGATCCAAGCATGCTGATTGGAGGAGCGGCCGCACATGTGTAGTAGGACCAGGAAGAGGTGAGTTCAGGCAACCTGGCGGGTTTCACACAGCGGGCCACCTTCGACCGAGATGCCCTGGAGGCAAGGACCAAAACCCAGTATAATCAAAATCCTGGGTTTTGGTCCACTTATAGGATGACCAGGAGTGGACTGGCTAAAGGGAACACGGGGAGAATTCCCTGTAGGCTGCATTGTGTTGAGGCCAGGTGGGCTGGGTGTAGTCCCTAGTACTCAGCAACCACACCAAGGACCTGATTACACTTCTTCTAACCAGGGCTGTGGAGTCGGTAAGCCAAAGCCCAACTACGACTCCTAATTTTATCAGACCTAGACTCCTTCATATTCCTTCACATTCCTTGATAAACCCTGCTGAACTTGCTCTTTTCTGCTGACTCCTCTTTCTCAGTCCACAAACTTAATTCACTTTGGAGGGGACTGTTACAGTAAAGAATGCATAGATAAGTCATCCTCTGCTGCAGACCTTTATATTCAGCATGGAAAGAGCAGACAACAGGCTGGAATGTCCCATTAAAGTTCATGTCTAGTCAATAACATAAAATTCTATACTCGCCTTTTCCTCCACAGCTCCTCCGTGCAGGGCAGACATCTTCATAATGAGGGAGAACGAGTCCATCCTCCATCTCTGAGCAAACATGGTGGAATCCATCAATATGGCTGTACATCTTCTAACACTCCTACTCCATTTATTTCAATGGAGGGGGCATGCCGAGCCTAGGTGTGGTAGGGAAATAAGGAAAGAAACTGAACATAAAATGAAAACAGGAGTTGTAAAAGAGCATACGAAAGCATCAAAGAGTCGTATGACTGCTCATTATGAAAGTTATTCTACGGCACACATTCTTTACCTTTAAGGCACTGGTTTTGGTATACATAAGTTCCCTACATTAGGTGTCTGTATATTTTAGCCTCCAGCATTCATGTTGAAGGCATTATGGGTAAACAGTATGTTTATGTTGCCATCTACAGATAATAATGCAAGGTGTGCCAACAAGATACTAGAAACTAGAGTATAATGTCAGCTGTGCCCACAATTAAATTAAACAGTACCGACACACACAAGTGGCCTGACCCAGTGGATACACCACTAATGACTAGTATTAAAGAGCAGTGACCCCCAAGTGGCCTGATCAGTTGTTATAGTGACACCCAAGTGGATGTGGGAAGTGGTATTAATCAGTAATGATACACAACTGACCTAAACCAGTGGATACTCAACTAACAATTGTTATTAAAAAGCAATGCCCCCCAAAAGGCCTGAACAATTGGTATTAAAGAGCAGTGTCCCCCAAGTGGCCTGAACAATTGGTATTACAGAGCAGTGACCCCCAAGAGGCCTGAACAATTGGTATTACTAGGTTGTGACCCCCAAGTAGTTTTAACAATTGGTATTACAGGGAAGTGACCTCCAAGTCTTTTGAACAATTGGTATTACAGATCAGTAACCTCCAAGTGGCCTGAACAATTGGTATTACAGAGCAGTGACCCCCAAGTGGCCTAAACAATTGGTATTACAGGGCAGTGACCTCCAAGTGGTTTGAACAATTGATATTACAGAGCAGTGACTCCCAAGTTGCCTAAATAATTTGTATTATGGAGCAGTGACCCTCAAGTGACAATTGGTATTACATAGCAGTGACTCCCAAGTGGTTTGAACAATTGGTATCAAGGAGCAGTGACCTCCAAGTGGTTTGAACAATTGGTTTCAAAAAGCAATAACTCCAAAGTGGCTGTGACAGTTGTTATTAAAGAGCATTGACCACCAATGGCCTGAACAAGTGGTATTACAGAGAAGTGACCCCTAAGTGGTTTGAACAATTGGTATTAAAGAGCAAAGACCCCCAAGTGGGTTGAACAATTGGTATTAAAGAGCAGTGACCCTCAAGTATCCTGAACAATTAGTATAATTGAGCAGTGAACCCCATGTGGTTTCAACAATTGGTATCAAAGAGCAGTGACCCCCAAGTGGTTTGAATAATTGGTATTATGAAGCAGTGACCCCAAGCTGTTTACACAATTGGTATTAAAGGGCAGTGACCCCCAAGTGGCCTGAACAATTGGTATTAAAGAGCAGTGACCCCCAAGTGGTTTGAACAAGTGGTTTTACAGTACTGACACACCATTGGTGGGTGCAAGTGATATTGAAGAGTACTGACACCTAATTGGTTGGAGCAAGTGGTATTAAAGAGTGTGCACACCCAAGTCGTTGGAGCTAGTGGTATTAAACAGTACTGACACCCAACCTATCTAGCCCTGACGCCAGCCGCTTTCCCTATAAAAATGTCCTGAAAAGGACAATAGCGTGCTGAACAACCTATCTAGCACTAACTACAGCATATTCCCCTATAAAAATGTCCTTACAAGTACAGTTTTAGTAAAAAAAAAAATAAAGCACTACCTATTACTCAGTTACAGCAGTACCTTTCCCCCCTGCAGACTTGAGTGCCAGTGTGATTGGTGTGACACAGACCCTGCCTTTTATAGTGTGGGACCACTTGTCCCACCTGGCCAATGGTTGCTGGTGAGGGAAAAATGCTGATTGGCCGGGTTCAGCTGAGCACCAAACATGCACACAGATTTCAATTTGAAATCCGTGCTCAGGTTTGAAGACCCAAGCTCGCAAAGTTTGCCCTTTTTTCAATTTTTTTCCTCCAGGATCATGCAAAAAAGTGGTCCTACAGCCAGTGAATCCCTAGCCGAGCAAGCATGGTAAGCCACAGTGATCCCACAGCTGTCTCTGACCACAGCATGGTATGCCCATAAAGCTGCACAATGACATGCCCTTCCCAGTTCAGCCATCACCCAGAAATTGAAGCACAGAAATCAATTTTCGCCTAGAATACATGAGGTATTATACAATCCGATATTTTCCAGTGCTTTAAATTGTTTATTATTTACTCTTAGTCGGAGAAGTAGGAGGCAGTTTGCCTCATGAGGGACTTTAAGAGTATCATCATTTTTGTCTAGGACAGTTTTATACGTTTGTTTATTAAAATGTTTCTGGTGAATCGCAATTCAAAAGCAATTGTGATTTTCATAACTTTTTTGCTTTTGTCAGTTTTCTTTAAGTGACCATTTTGGGTTCTTGCTAACGATATGGAGAGGCAAGTTTGCTTTTGGGTGTGCTTTTCTGGTGTGAACTGAAGTTTACATCTGAGTGAGTTTTTTTTACTTAACCACACGCACAAAAAAAAATTTCTGTTCTAATAAATCACCTACTCCTGTGGGGCATTTGTACTGGTGACATACATACTTTTTCCAGTGGTGTAAGGATATTCTTTTCAAAGTTTGGAATCAGCAGCACCATATGGGCTATGCAGAAAGATTTGGCAAATTGTTTAGCATAGCCCAAAGCATTCTGTTTTTCCCCAACTGTACCATACATGTACAATCTTGGGGTTGGGTGATTTTTTTCGGAAACAGAACACTTTTTTACAGTATATTTTAGTGTGTTCAAATTAAAAAGCACACTATATAGATGTAATTGTCAGTTCAGTTCTCCCAAAGGTATATTTGATTCACCATATCTTTAGCATGACCCCTAATGTGTGATTACTTTAAGGAGAGTACAATCCACGTGTATATAATTAATTGATTTAACTTTTGTTTACTTTTGCTCTTACGATCTAAGTACTGTAATTTGGAGTAAAAAAATAGTAAAGTCTACTACTCCTTTTTTTCAGTAAAAATATATTTGGTTAAAGGGAAACCTATTCAACTTTTCTTCTTTTTTTTAATCTCTCTTTAAAGTGGACCAAAATCCACAGTGAATCTATAGGATTCCTGGGCCGATCGATTCCCTCCCCACGGGGCATCCAAAATGCCCCACTGTATGAAACCCCAAGGTCGCCCATACACTTACCTTCTTTAACCATTCAATGGACACGCACGAGCCGCGGCCGCATCCCTGCTATGCATCCAGCGGTGGCTGTGCCATGACCTGACATTTGTGAATGGCTGGTGCGGGCACGCTCCCTGTTAGAGGGTTGCGAGGATGCATCCATTAGCGCGCTCGGAACAGTTCGCCTTAGATGATGGCTTAATCGATGGAATGGCAGCGGATCCAAGTGCGCTGATTAGACAAGCGGCCGTGCATGCGCCGTAAAACCAGGAACAGGTGAGTTTGTTTCAGCGACCTGGGGGTTTCACACAGCGTGGCACCCCCGATTGGGGTGCCCTAGGGGCAAGGACCAAAACCCAGGATAGTCAAACTTTAAAGTTTGTCACCTGGATGTACCTCTTGTGTTTTTAGAAATTAACTTTCATGTCCTATCTGACCAAATCCTATATTTTCAAGGTCTACTTCTTTGGATATGGACACTGTCCCTCTATTACTTTACAGCTGTAACTGCTATCTGTTTTGTTTAAACTTTTCTTTGCATTCACTTAGTTTGTTCTGTTGTAATGAGTATATTGTAAGTGCAATAACATATTATAGTTCTTTGTAAGGTAGGAATAAAGAGGAAAATAAGAGTCCTCATGTATATGTCATGGACACTCTCCCCGTTTACTCATCTATGACATGCAAAGGTAACCCTCTTGGGTGCCATGTAAATCTTGGCCTATAAATACAAAGGAAAGCTCGCCAGCAATGCAGGTGAATGCCGGATATTTCTTGGAGGAGGATTTAACTTTTATTTGTGGGATTTTGTAAGAAACATCTGACCAGTCTTGGACAACAATGCTTCCTTCAGGAGGAAACTGTGTTATCTGAAAGAAGTCAGATGTTTCTTCTTCAGCCTGACAAATAAAAGCTTTGCTCCAACAGGATGCAGGTTTATCTGTGGCGATAACAGGCGTCATTAGTGCTACTTACCTTGTTGTGAAACAATGAAAATATAATTCTGTGTCCTCTTAATAAATAATGGTGTAGTTAAGGATTGCTGCCTCGCCTCACACAGTGACTTACAGGCTGATTCATCACTAACGCCAGGTAGCGACAGATGAGCGTCTGTAGCAGGCATTTTCAGAGCGCCCGCTAGTAGTCACTGTGCTCAGTCGTGGGTCGCTACTTCATAGCGACTCAGCCGCTGTCCAGTAATGTTGAATACATTGTGAGGAGTCGCTTTTTGACCAGTACAGCGCTGTATGGGAGCGCATGGTAGCGACTGCTCATAGCGACCGACTCACACCATATTCAGGAAAAAAACAGCCTCACAAATCTCTGGCGCTGAAAAATGCTTGTTTGAAGCCCAGAGCGCAGGAGGCGGTGTGTTGAAAGTCTGTTTTTCAGCATCTTTCCACTAGTAATAAAGCGCAAACATATGGAATTACATTGTAGAAACATTATAACATGAACACTTTAATGGCAGACCTGTAATGTCATTTCTGAATAAAAATATAAAAAATAAAAAAATGTGAAAAAACTGCTTATTCAATGCCAGAAGAGGTCACAGAATTATTTGAGATTTAAAAAAAAAACATTTTAAAGAGAAGAAGAGGATCGTCCATTGAAATGTATGGCAGAGCGTCAAGTAGCGAGAGGTCATACCTGGCGCTGTGCAAGGCTGAACGCCGGCGCTGTTCGCTGAGGCAGGGAAAATGATGAATCAGACGCTACATGGCATTATCCCAGTCGCTACACAGATTCTGCTTGATAAATGTGTAATTGCGTGCCGTGTCCGGCGTTCACCAGTCGCTACCTGTCGCTACCTCTCATTAACCAGGCGCTACCTGATGCTATCCCTTCATGAATAAGGCCCTTATTCTTTACAAAGCCTCCTCTAGTGTTCGGCTTGTAGTGACTGCTGAAAAGTCTTTGACATTTGAAGTGTTTGTGATGCATAATCCTAATCAGATTTCCTGTAGGTCACCCAGAACTTAAAGACTAAAAGAAATCCATATAAAAGCATTGGCTAATGAGAGGAGGGATCACTTACACACCCGAACTGAATAAAACTCCGGACAAGCATGTTGTTTTCTTCTTATGGTAGGAATAAAATCCAGGGGTGACAGGTTTAGTCTATCAGGGGTGACAGAGCCTGCCACCCCTGAGGTCCTTTTTCTTTCATTAAAATAAAAAAACAAGCCTGACTGGATAATTCTTGATGCTAGGTGTATAAGGGACCTCTGTTCCCGCCATCCAGCATATTTATATTGATTTTCATAATTGGGCCATTTTTCGCGATAGTGCTCCATTAAGCCAGCTGCTAAAAGTTAATATTAAGTGGTCCTCTAACCCTGCAAACTCACGGTGTTGTTCCCTGTTATTATAACCCAATCTACATAATTCATGAACAGCGAGGTGGCTACAGCATGCTGCAGCAGGTCCTTGAAACCTTATGAAGATAGGAAACTTCTTAGAAGTTTGATTTGGGTGATTCAATGAAGACATTTAGGTTTGTACAAATCAAACTTTTAACAAACTAATAAAAATATAAGCTTTTCTCAGTCCCCGTTGCAGTGCGGGGCGATGTCCACATCCTCCGACTGACAGCAGTGTCTACGGCAGGACTGACCTCACCAGCAATCCCACAACGCATGCACGAGCTGCAGCCAGGGCCGGATTATGAAGGGGGTGCAAGGGGCGCAAGCCCAGGGGCCTCCACAGTTTGCCCGGCAAAGGGGCCTCTCCTTACCTTTGGGTCTGGTCCAGGAAGCTTTTGGTCTGACAGGGCCAGCAACAAAGCTATAGGCAAGCCTTTTTTTTTTTTTTTGCAAACCTGCAGCCAAAGCCACCACAGGGCAGGACGGAAAATCTAGAGCAGCAACGCTGACACCGCTCCGTCCGACTTCTGAATGGTCGGTCTGGGTACACACAGCTCAAGGAGAGGGGCAGTGCTCCTCTCAGCTTTACTAAGGTACTCTGAGGTCCGGCTGTTCCATTTCCTACAATGGAGGGATCATGTCCTATGGGCTAGGTGTGAGTGGGCGCATCATTGTGACTGAAAGAGGTAGAGGGGCGTGTGTCCGACACAGAGGTGGGGTTGACATCCGATGGTGCTGCACTGCATCGGGTGTGTTTGCATACACCGGAATAGGAGCAGTCGGGAAAGAAGGTGGCAATGGGCCAGGAAAAGGGTTACTGTATGAACAATGCTCTGACCCTTATAAAAAGTGATTCTACATCCAGAAAGAAGGTTCACCTCTTATCCCCAGCCAGTGCCCCAAAAAAGCCTTCGCCCAGTATTCATAAACATACTAACCAGATGCAATCTGATGTTTGAAAGACAGCCGTGTGGCTTTGTGGCTGTGCAGCAGCAGCCCTTGGTGCTCTCCAACTATGATTCATTCAGTTACACAGCTTAGCCTTATCAGTTATGATTGCTGCAATAAATCTGAAGGCACTACGAGCTAAACTGCCATATACATCTACATATACAATTAGCTTGTAATTAAATGAATTGTCGCTGGGGAGCACCAGGAAATGTTTGAATGACAGCCGTATTTATTTGTGGCTGTGCACCAGTGTCCATTGGTACTCTACAGCGATGATTCATTCAGTTACACAGCTCAGCATTGAGGATCAGCATTTTCAGTTATAATTACTGCAAAAAATCTGAAGGCACTACAAGCTAAACTGCCATATACATTTACATCTACAGATATAGTTAGCTTATAATTAAATGAATTATTGCTGGAGAGCATCAGGGGGTGCTGCTGCACAACCAGAGAGCCATGTGGCCTCCATTCAAACGTCATCCTGCGTCCTGTTAGTGTTGTTATACATTTTGGGCAAAGGCTTTAGTTAAAAAAAAAAAACACACAGGCCATTTAAAGTGGCTAAAAACCCAGCTCGATCAGCCCGGGAATCTCTAAGATTCCTGGGCCAATCGAATCCTTCTCCCCCGGGGCATCCAAAATCGGGATGGCCCGCTGTGTGAAATCCCCCAGGTCGCTCTGTTCACTCACCTTTGTTTCCAACGGCGCATGCTGGGATGCAGCCGCATCCCCGCTACCCCTCTAGCATTTGTGAATGGCCGGCGCGGGCACACTCCCTGTTAGAGGGAATCGAGGGATGTGGCCTCCAGCGCGCTCGGGCTTAGACACCGTCTTTGATGGCGTGACGTCAGCGGCTGATTGGACGAGTGGCCGCGCATGTGCAGTAGGACCTGGAAGAGGACGAAGACCCAGGGTGGTCAAAATCCTGGGCTGAGGATAGAAGGTGATGACATAAACTGTTTCCTGGGTATAGGATTACTTTAACATATTTAGTTACATCTCTGATAGGGCACATTATTTGCCCCTTATAAAGGGCATCTTCACTAGTGTATCCAGGTAGCGCACATGTCTTGCTGAGCTTCTGTAAGGAATGGAGACCGATACAAACGCTTCCATGTAATCTGGAGGAAATGGCTACATAAAAACACAAAGCAAATACATTAAATAAACTTTGCCGTCATAATTAGCACCCCACCACAACCTACACGGTGCACGAATCACCTCTCCTTCCTCTGTTGGATAACAACCAATCCTTCATCTGCCCCATTATATCTCCGGGTGCCAGAATTTGTATATTTTTGTAGTTGTAATTGCTCCAGCTGTAAGTGATTGCGTGGAATCTGCTGCTCCAAACACCACACGACATTTCCATTGTTTTCATGTTTACCGCAGGAGCTTTTCCTTTCTGTTACAATAACTGCTGATTTCAGCCAGTTTATCCCCTAGCTGCATTTCACTTTACACTCAAGAGCCAAAACAGCAGGGGAACCAATGGAGCGGTGAAGCAGAGTGATTCTAACAGGAAAACGTGTTACAAGGAGTTCCTCCCTTGGTCCTCTGTAGTCCTGGCATCTCACATTATAAGCCTTTATCCTCTGAAGTGTGGAAGGAGCAGAACTCTGCCGCGCTCGCCCCTTCCCAGTCACCACCGATGGTAAATGGGTGTCATTGCTATTGTGTATCATCACTCCCTGAAGAAGTGACACAATGTAGACGTTAGACTACTTCCTTAATCCGTCTTCTAAATACATCAGACAGGGCAATGAGTGTGCTGCTCACCGGGATTCCAGCTAACATTAATAAAGTATTTCATGTTGTATTATGTGGCGAGGGCTGGAAAACTTGACCTTGGGAGGATCACTCTACCACCTGGCCCTTCAGACTTGAACGGAAAACACAACCACTTGGCCGTTTAGACATGGCAGGAAAACACAATCACTTGGCCCTTTAAATCTGGATCCGCAAAGCAATCCTATACCGATATGTTAACCACTTCCTCATTCACAAGTGGATGGCAATCACGTGACTGGCGCTGACCAATCTAGATTCCCTAGTGGGCTTGCACATCAAACCTGTATTATCTCAACTGCTCCTACTTCACTTTACTTCCTTAATCCGTCTCATAAATACATCAGATGGGGCAATTCCAGCTAACATTAATAAAGTATTTCCTGTTCATGTATTCATGTATTATCTGGGGAGGGCTAGAAAACTGGACCTTGGAAGGATGACTCTACCACCTGGCCCTTAAGACTTGAGCGGAAAACACAACCATCTGGCCCTTTAAATATGGCAGGAAAATACAATCACCTGGCCCTTTAAATCTGGATCCTTAAAGCAATTCTATACCAATATGTTAACCACTTCCTCATTCACAAGTGGATGGCAATCACATGACTGCCAGTGACCAATCTGGATTTCCCAGTGGGCTTGGACCAAAACCCACGTATATAACTAGCATCCTCTAAATTGCTCCCCCTATGAAGAGTACAATTTTGCCAGTTTTCACTGCTCCTTCTTCACTCTACTTCCTTGATTCATCTCCTAAATTCATCAGACAGGGCAATGAGCGTGCTGCTTACCGGGATTCCAGCTAACATTAGTAAAGTATTTTATGTTATATTATGCAGGGAGGTCTAGAAAACTTGACCTTGGGAGGATCACTCTACCACCACCAGACTTAAGCAGAAAACACAACCACCTGGCCCTTTAGACATGGCAGGAAAACACAAACGCCTGGCCCTTTAAATCTGGATCCTTAAGTCCATCCTATACCGATATGTTAACCACTTCCTCATCCACAAGTGGCTGGCAATCACATGACTGCCGGTGACCAATCTGGATTTCCCAGTGTGCTTGCACATCAAACCTCTATTATTTCAAATGCTGTTTGGTGCCATACACCATGAAGAAGGAAGAGGTGACTTAAAGTAGACCAAAACCCACGTATTTAACTAGCATCCTCTAAATTGCTCACCTATGAAGAGTACATTTTGCCAGTTTTCACTGCTCCTACTTCACTCTACTTCCTTAGAGGCCGATTCATTAATAGCGGCAGGTAGCGACAGTTGAGCGACTGTAGCAGTATTTTCACAGCGCCCGCTAGTAGTCGCTGTGCTTGGCCGTTGTTCGGTTGTTGACAGCGACTCAGTGTGCAGTAATGTTGACTATTGGGTGAGGAGTCGCTATTTGACAGGTTCCGCGCTGTATGGGAGCGCATGATAACGACTGGCCATAGCGACCGGCTCCCACCATATTCATTAACAAATCACGCTCAAAAAATTCTCGCGCTGTAAAATGCATGTTTACACCCCAGAGCGCTGGCGGCGATGGGTTAAAAGTAGTTTTTTAACCCCCAAACAACCATATTTTTGGAAGAAAAAAAAAAAAAGTTTTTTAAATAATTTTGTAATATTAATACATTAATATCAGCCCTGTAATATCAATTCTGTACAAAGTTTTTTTTTTTTTTTTTTTTTTAGCTTAAAAAAAAAATATAACATGGCAGAAGTGGTCACAGAATTTTTCACATTTAAAAAAAAAAAAAAAAAAAAACATTAATATGAATGAATTATGAATATTTAAAGATTGTTCCATTGAAATGCATTGGAGAGCGCCAGGTAGCGAGAGGTCATACCTGTCGCTGTTCAAGGACGGGCGCTGGCGCTGTGGGCTGAGGCTGGAATAATGATGAATGAGTGGCTATATGGCGCTATCTCAGTCGCTAAACAGGATTGGCTTGATAAATGTGTGATTGTGGTGGGGAGCCGGCGTTCTTGTGGCGGGGCCCGTCATTACCGGTCGCTCAACAGGCGCTACCTGTCGCTATCCCGTGTTAAATAAGGGCCTTAATCCATCTCCTAAATACATCAGACAGGGCAATGAGTGTTCTGCTCACCGGGATTCCAGCTAACATTAATAAAGTATTTTATGTTGTATTATGCGGGGAGGGCTAGAAAACTTGACCTTGGGAGGATCACTCTACCACCTGGCCCTTTAGATATGGTAGGGAAACACAACCACCTGGCCCTTTAAATATGGATCCTTAAAGCAATCATATACCAATATATTAACCACTTCCTCATTCACAAGTGGATGGCAATCACATGACTGCCGGTGACCAATCTGGATTTCCCAGTGGGCATGCACATCAACCCTGAATTATTTCAACTGCTATTTGGTATCATACATGAAGAAGGAAGAGGTGATTTAAAGCGGACCAAAACCCACATATTTAAATAGCATCCCCTAAATTGCTCCCCCTTTGAAGAGTACATTTTGCCAATTTTCACTGCTCCTGCTTCATTCTAATCCCGTTCGTTTTAGCTGTAAAGCTGTAATTGTGTATGGCAATTATGTCATTGCCACATCTAAGCAATGACTGATCGCCGGCCATTTTACACTGAGGGACAGCAGAAAAATTCATGTTCCAGAACAATTCGAAAAAAGCGAAAATATCCATTTCTAGTTCTACACCCTAAGAATGGAATATCAGCAGGGGCTTTGGTCAAATGTATTTCTAAAGTTCAGTGGGTTTTGGTCCGCTTTAAAGAAGCACTATCGCAACATTTTGTAATATTAAAAATACATATAAACACATTGGCTAACAAGAGGAGGGGTCACTTATACACCCGAACTGAATAACACTCCCACCAAGCTTGTGATTTATTCTCAGATGGGGGGAATAAAATCCAGGGGTGACAGATTTAATCTATCAGGGGTGACAGAGCCTTTCACCACAGATTTCCTTTTCCCTTCATTAAAAAAATGAAAAACAAGCCTGGCTGGATTTTTCTTGATGCCGGGTGTATAAGTGATCCCTCCCTCCACCATCCAGCACATTTATATGGATTTTTATATTTGGGCCATATTTCGCGATAGTGCTCCTTTAAGTATATTGCCCCTTTAAACCGGACCAAGAGCCTTACAAGTAACAGTGCTCATATTTATTATTTCCAGGGCAAATCAGATTGCTGCATATAAAAATGAATCAACCTTTTTGTAACTCCTACTGTGGCCAATTTTACCACCAAAAAGGCATCCCATGGAGCTGCCCGCAAAATGGAAGTGCTGCTGGGTTTCCTGCCACTGTGCATTGTGGGTTATGGCAGTTAAATCCAGGCAGCAACACAGCTGGGAGGCTGGGAAAGAAAGTTTCCGGGGTGCTTCAAGATGACCGCGCCCAGAAAAAAAAATCAGTGATGTGATGTTTCAGCTTTGAGAGGATGCAGGAGAAAATGTAAGTGCCGACAATGATTCAGTATCATGCATGCAATTAGGGCAAGTGACTTTTGTTTTTTAGTTATGTCAGGCTGTTGGCCGGTCTGGAGCCTGATTGCCTGCCACTGCGGCATGCTAAATTAGGATGCCTCACTTCGTGAAACCCTCGGAGATCTCCCGAAACTGTCTTTACTGGAGGCTGCATCGCTGGCTTCCCTGTAGCTGTGGCGCGTGCACCCTGCATAAAGAAATTGGGGATGCAGCCAGCTGGTCATTTTGGCTGGCACTCTTGAAATCTGCCAATCAGCAGCGTGTCACGTGTCCTTGGGGGTCAAAAGCTCATATTTTGTTAAACTAGGCCACCGCCGAACCAGCTGCATCACCTGGGGTACTTGGGCAAGGATGGCAGGGGAGCAAAAGGTGGTCAGGTTTTATGCCACTTTGAGTGCCAAGGTGGGTCCTGGTTCACAGTGTCACTGATCTAACCTATCCCACCCCTCACACCATCAGTGAGCCCCGCATTATATAATGACTTTTCCCCAGTATTAATACATGCATTGAAACTCCCGTCAAAATTGACCTGACTGCTTCTTGAATATGCAGCACTGGGGTAGCCTGGACCCCCCCCCCCCCCCCCCCGCTGTGCAGTGATACTAAACTAGAGAAGGGGGCCCGACTGTGTGAAGCCCTCCAAATCACCCATACAAACTCACCTTTCCTGGGTCCAATGGTGCATGCACCATTCAGAGCCATTTGCAGTGCATATTTTATGTTGAGCAAACAGCTCCAAGAGAGAAAGTGGCCGCATCCCCAGCAGCGGGTTTGCTCCAGCCTATCTGAATGGCGGGGAGTGGGAGTGCGCACACAGCCCAAAGATTCAGGGGATGCCACTGCCAGATGTTTACATCGGCAAGGGAGCGAGGAAGGGGGGTGTCACACAGTGGGGCATCCCCTTTTAGATTCCAGGGCTGGCAGTGTTGACATTTTTTCCCTGCTTTAAAATGACTGTCTGGGCAAGATAATACATACACACCTATAATCCTGCATAGCCAAAGGGCTTTACCCCAACATCGGGCAAATCAGTTGCCCAGGATATTTTTTAGGCCAGGTTGCAGGTTTGTCTTTGGGTTTGAATTGCAAGCCACATCTTGGTGAGTTTTTTTTGCAAAAAATTGCAAAAAAATGTTCTAATTTTGATTAAAAATTAATCTGTGCATGTGAAAGAGCATATTTGCAGGTGAGGTACAGGGTTCTTCCAATGAGGTAAGGAGCACCCTACTGTATATACTGTGCATAAACAAATTACCAACAATTTATGCATAGCCCATATGGTGCTGTTGTTGTTTTCAAACTTAAAACAAATCTCTTAAAGTGGACCAACACCCAGGATTTTGACTATCCTGGGTGTTGGCCAACTTAGGTGGGGCACCCCGATCGGGGGTGCCCCGCTGTGTGAAACCCCCCCCCGATCGCTGCAAAAACTCACCTCTCCCCGCTCCCACGTGACCTCGTCCGGCCAATGACAGCGCTCAGAGCCGCTCTGGTATGCGCGTCCAAAGCCGCTTGGACGCGCATACCAGAGCGCTGTCATTGGCTGCGTCTCTCGCTTCCCTCTAACAGGGAGCGCGCCTGCGCCGGCCATTCACAAAACGGCCGGCGCGGGAGCGCGCCCTGCTAGAGGGAAGCGAGAGACGCGGCCGCTTCTCGCGCATGCGCCGTTGGATCGCCGGTAAGGTAAGGATTGTGGGCCTCCTGGGGGGTTCCTCCCCGCGGGACATCCCGATTTCGGATGCCCCGCGGGGAGGGATCTGATCGGTCCGGGAATCTTATAGATTCCCGGGCCGATCCCCCCTGGGTGTTGGTCCACTTTAACCTCATTAAAAAAGCTATGCCCCTCACCTTTAAAAATGCCACAGGTAAAGGTGACTAGGGAAGAAAATGGGGACAGAAACAATGTTAGCACTATTTTTGTTTGTTAAAGTCCCTGCCTGTCCAGGCATGAACATAGAAAAAGTATATACACGCTCCTCTGATCTCCTGCAGCTCCTCTGTACATCGCCACCATCTTCTTAGTACACTGATGAGGGAGAACGACAGATACCATCCTCCAGCACTGGGCAGACATGGTGGCATTTATCAAGATGGGTTAATGCCCCCCTAGCAAGCCTACTCTATTCATTGCAATGGAGAACGCAAGCTGAGACAGGGTGTGCCGAACCCTCCTTGGCATGCCCCCTCTATTGTTATGAATCGTGCAGGTGTTTTAGGGGGGCATAAAGGCGTAAACAAGGCTCAATGGACGCTGCCATGCAAGGTCAATGACACTGGAGGAAGGAATCATTCTCTCCCTGAGAGTATAAAAATGCACTAAACATTTAAAAGAGCACTATTGCGAAACCTGGCCCAATGATAAAAATCCATATAAATATACTGGATGGTGGGAGGCAGGGTTACATATACAACTGGCATCAAGAAATAACCAGCAAGGCTTGTTTCTTTTATTTTAATGGATGGAAATGCAAATCAGGTGTGACATGTTCTGTCACTCCTCATAGACGGGGAGGCCGATTCATTAATAGCGGCAGGTAGCAACAGTTGAGCGACTGTAGCTGCATTTTCAGAGCGCCCGCTAGTAGTCGCTGTGCTTGGCCGTTGTTCGGTAGTTGATAGCGACTCAGTCGGTTTGCCGTAATGTTGAATATTGGGTGAGGAGTCGCTATTTGACAGGTTCCGCGCTGTATGAGAGCGCATGATAGCGACTGGCCCTAGCGACCGGCTCCCACCATATTCATTAACAAATCACGCTCAAAAAATTATCGCGCTGTAAAATGCTTGTTTAAACCCCAGAGCGCTGGCGGCGATGGGTTAAAAGTAGTTTTTTAACCCCCAAACAACCATATTTTTGGAATCCAAAAAAAAAACAAGTTTTTTTAAATAATTTGGTAATATGAATACATTAATAATATCAGACCTGTAATATCAATTCTGTACATTTTTTTTTTAATTATTTTTTTTACCTTAAAAAAATTATCTAAAATGGCAGAAGGGGTCACAGAATTTTTCACATTTAAAAAAAAAAAAAAAACAATTAATAACTATTAATTATGAATATTTAAAGATTGTTCCATTGAAATGCATTGGAGCGCGCCAGGTAGCGAGAGGTCATACCTGTCGCTGTTCAAGGTCGGACGCTGGCGCTGTGGGCTGAGGCTGGAATAATGATGAATGAGTCGCTATATGGCGCTATCTCAGTCGCTAAGCAGGATTGGCTTGATAAATGTGTGATTGTGGTGGAGAGCCGGCGTTCTCGTGGCGGGGCGCGTCATTACCGGCCGCTCACCAGTCGCTACCTGTCACTATTCCTTCATAAATAAGGGCCTAAATCTGTCACCCTTGGATTTTATTCCTACAAGGAGAGAATAAACCACAAGCTTGGCGGGAGTTTTATTCAGTTCAGGTGTGTAAGTGACCCCTCCTCTCATTAGCCTATGTGTTTATATGAATTTTTACCATTACACAATTGTGCTCCTTTAAGATGACCTATCAGACAGGAATGCCATCAGGCCCTCCTCCTTATTACGGTCACTCCAGTTCCCAGCCGTAGTCCATAGGGTAATAAGTAAAAAATATTAAAAAGAAAATTAAAAATGGTTTTGCCTGCTTTAGTATTTAACCATTATACTGGAGCATGATCTGAGAATGATCCAGGAATGGCTGCCATGAGGTCCATCCATTATATCCATATAGGCTCCCTATGTAAAGACTTGCACTCCCATAACCGACAACCTATATTAGGTGATGCAGGGTCCTGTGGCAGACATTCTTACTACAGGATATAACAACCGCCCCCACTGAAGTCACTTTAAGCGGATCTTCACTCTGAATAAGAGTCTATCTTATATGTTTCCCACACCCTGTACATACAGATTGGCCACATTAAAAATCATCCTACCTGCATCTACTGCATGTTATGAGCCTTTAAACATCCAAGATGGAAGCCGCCATCTTATCAGGCAGCCTGCAAACAGGAAGTGCCTCCTGACTGTGCTGTTCTGGGACTGGGACTGCTGACCTTTACCTGACCCCAGCTCTGCCCTGTCTGCACAGCTATAACCCGCCCCCCTGTACCATATCCCACTCTTCTCAGTAAGTGTGATGCTTCAAGATGGCGGCGCCCGTATCCTAAATTCCTGAACAGAGTTGCAGCGTAGTGGGGAAAAGAATAATAAGTTAGTGACTAAAAACGTAAAATATATTAATTTTAGATGCTGGGGAACCGTTTTTTAAGAGTTTGGGCTTTTCATGAAATCACGCTGAAGGTCCGTTTCTGTGCTATCTGATAATAGGTTGTGGGTTATCGGGGACTCAACAACCCACAACCTATAAAATGTGATGGCTTGGCCACATGGCAATTGAAAATAAAATCTATTTATAAAAACAAAAATCAGCTCCTCTATTGGTCTGGTTCTATTCCAAGGCATTTTCTAAATGAAAAATATGCTTCCTCACCTCTAGGATAGTCGCAGGGTAACCGCTCGTGCCACTCATCTGACCATCACTGTATAATTCACCTTGTAGGACAGATGCTTTTCTAGTTTTTAATGTATATTAACCAAATCGATCAGAAGTTTAGGAGTTGAATATTTCTTGAAGTCAGTCTTGGCTTGGATTCTATTCATTTACAATGCCAAAGAAAGCCACATTTTCCACCCGATGAAATGAGAAGGAAAAAAACATCTGTCTCTTCTTCATCTTGTGCTTCTTCAATGCCAACCAAAAGTAGAGAGCCTTGAAAGAAAGGAACGCAGGCTTGACCTGATTAATGGTAGGTTTTAAACATTCAGCATATTTTTATTTATTAATTAATTGAAGCACAGATGCTAAAACTCCATTACCAGCTGCACTAGTCAAAAATATTAGTGTTTGGAAAGCACCATCTAACAGCCAAAAGGAGCTTTAGGCGGGCTTGTATTCATTCTGAAGTTTGCTCTTCTCTCCTTCACACAGGTTTCACATATCACCTCAAGGATACTATTGACAGATATACTATAAAGCTCAGCCATCAATATGATCATTCTAGGAACTTACAATAAGAACCCATGTAGATGACCTGTTTATAGTATGTAGTACTGGCAGTTGTCATGAAATACTTAAAATCATTCTTCAGCCCAGTCGTGGAAGAAACCAGTCATCCCCAGAGGAAGCCTTATTGCACGGGTTAACGAAGCCATGATGTTCGAGAAGATGGCGGCCACGATAAAGGGTGATTTTGCCCCCTTCTTATCCACCTGGGAAGGCTGGATTTCTCACTTTCATCCGGGAGGTCTTAATTGTGTTCTCCTTACAATTTAGAACCCCGCCTTGTCTCTCCTTGTGGTAAGAACGGAGGCCTGGAACCCACCTTCTACCCTTCTTCCTGTCTCCCCCTTTCCCCCTTTCCTCCTTTTTATTTCACATCTCTCACTTTCTCTCTAAGCGTTTCATTTGATGATGCTTGAGAATTGCTCTTTTTATCTTTTTGGATAATTATTTTTTTGTCTGTATTTGTTTATAATGGTCATATCCGTCTGTATGATTGCTAATTATTGGAGTTTTCTATGGCCTCAGGCTCAATATGGATAATGTCCTGAATGTTGTCCTACGCTGTTTTTCTCTGCCCTTATTATAATAAAAACTATTATTAAAAAAAAAAAAAAAAAAATCAATCTTCAGCCAGAAGAAAAACGGGTACTTACTGCTAGTCCACTGATCAGCAACTCACATTATTGCTGGGCCTGAGCCTGTGCCACCACGGGTCTCAAACTCCATTCACCAGTGCTTTCATGGCAGGTAATGCCCCCTGTCATTAGTCACAGGGGCATGGCCATGCTTTCTTTGTTCACTAAAATGGTGGGGTGCCAGACCTCAGCACTGTAATAAGTTGAGAGGGGGGTGGCAGCATGCCCGTGCCTGATGGTTAGGCGTGATCCCAGTGCTGATCCCATGGTCAGGCCTGGGCCATATCAGACTGGATCCAGCAATCAAACGAGTTGCTGTATGCCGCACTAGCAACAGCGGGGGACCAAAAGGGGAGGCAAGAACCCTTTTGTTTTTTTGTTTTTTTGGGCTGCTGAATGACTTTAACGCATGGATGCACAACCTGTGGCCCGGGGGGCATGTGCCATGCACTGACCTCACTTGTGGCTCCCACACCTAAGGAGTTAGAGAGCAGAGCTTGCCTTAAAGCGCTAGGGGCTGACCACTAGAAAGCAGTGTGTCTCTAATTTCCGAAGCAGAAAGTGGGTCACCGATGAACTTTTCTGTAGAGGTGGGTGACACACATGTGCTACTGGAGTGTTGTTTGTGCTTGATGTGTATGGAGATGCCCAAGTAGACTCTTCCCAGCTTACCTGTGTTAATTTTACCTCTGCCTACCTCTACTCACCTCTTTCCACGTTTTCCCATCTTACCTCCACTCCCCGCACCTCACCTATCTCTTACCACCACTTACCTCACCTCTGTGTAATTCTTCTCTCCATGCCTTACCTCTGCCCTCTCCTTCCTACCCACCTCTTCCTATCTCCCATCTACCCACCTGACTTCTGTTCATTGCTTCTCTTACCATCTCACTTCTGCCCACTTTATCTGCCTACCTCTGCCTACCTCTGCTCACCTTTGCTCACCTCTGTCCACCTAACCTCTGCTGAAATGAGCTGCCTTACCTTTGCCCACACCTTCTCACCTCATCTCCACCTACCTCTGATCACCTTACCTTTTCCACTTCATTTCACCCCACCGCTTCCTGTTACCTCTGCTCACCTTAGCAGATACTGTATTTTCCCAAAAATAGGACAGGTCTTATATTAATTTTCCCCCAAAAAATAGGTGCTAGGGCTTATTTTAAGGGGATGTCTTATAGCTTGTTGGCAGCTTGCAAGATTGTGGCGGCAGTATGTGCCAAGATCTGGTTGGCAGCAAAGGGATGCAGGGGATTCGGCCAGGCTGGGGTAGAGCCAGCAAGATCAGACATTTCACTTCTGACAGACAAGCTTACCTGTGTGACTTGATGCGTCTTCTTTATAGCTCCTTTATAGCCTTGATGTATCTTCACCCTCCTTTAGCTTTCAGGGTAGGGCTTATATTTCATGCATTAGCAAAAATCTTACAAGGGCGCCGTTGAGTTTGCGCACGCTATTTGGAGTGCCAAGTCTCGCTTGGACTTCCGATTGGTTCATGGTCCTAAAAATTATTTTAGTGTCAATTTGTGCACTAGCGTTTGCCATTGTGCCAATTTGTACTTGACATTTTTCACTAGCGTCCTTTTTGTGCACCAAACTGTCTTTGGTACCTGAATTATGGTATGCTTAGAGGGCAGCAAAGCATGTGAAAATGTGGCAATTTGCTTTTGCATTTCCTCCAGCAAATAGGTGGCGGTAACTGCCAATTCCAGTGAGTAACTAATTTCATTCCGAAAACACATGCCAGCAGCATCTTGCATGTTTATGAACAATGAAACCGTCATGTTCTTTTTAGGCATTAAACCCAATTATTTGTTTTGTGTTCCTACAAATAAAATTATAAAAACACAAAAATTAAGGTCCAAACAACAAAAATGTGGATATTGGGCCCCAAATTTTAGCAAAAACAATTAAAAAATTATAGTTACATTTATTAAGCATTAATATGCAAACCAAAAAGGGGAGGGGGGGTTAAAGAGAACATCTGGGACAAAACATTGGGCAAAAAAATGTTAAGGGTTAACTGGGATCAGAATATCTCCCCTCCAAAAAGAACGTAGGTTCTCCAGAGAATACCCTATGAAATGGCGAATAGAGCTTTGCAGAAAACACAGTAGTTGGAGAGATCAAATCGCTATGGAGAAAGAATAGAAGGAAAGGGGAGAAACATGGGGGACCATCGGGAGCAGTTAAAGCAGACCTTCACTCTGAATAAGAGTCTATGTTATATGTTTCCCCCACCCTGTACATACAGATTGCTCACATTAAAAATCACTCTACCTGCATCTACTGCATGTTATGAGCCTTTAAACATCCAAGATGGCGGTTCATGGAACATCAGGCAGCCTGCAAACAGGAAGTGCCTTCTGACTGTGCTGCTCTATATTCTGGGACTGCTGACCTTTTCCTGACCCCAGCTCTGCTCTGTCTGAGCAAAGCACAGCTATAACCCGCCCCCTGTACTTTATCCAACTCTCCTCTCCTCAGTTAGTGTGATGCTTGAGTCAAGATGGCAGCGCCAAATCCTAAAGACCTTAACAGAGTTGCAGCCCAGTGGGGGAAAACGTAATAAGTAAGTGACTAAAAACTTAAAAAATATTAATTTTAGATACTGGGGAATCGTTTTTTACGGGTTTGGGCTTTTCAATAAATCATGGTGAAGGTCCGGTTTAAGTGCTTAGCTGGCCAAATGCGCATGGGGCGGGGCCATTTGTGCTTTAAAACAGCAGATTTACCTTTGTGGAAGGCGAAACTGCACTTCTCCCAAGTGCTTGCCATTGGATTTTGCATGTGCGCCCAGGGTGCACACGCAGCCACAAATCATGTACCTAGACGCATGCAAAATTGTTTTGTGCTCCATCTGAACATTTTTGCGCAGCGACCATAAATTGACCCTACAGTGGCTGACCTTGGGGGTGATTCAGCATCATATGTAAATTGAATGGCTTTCTCTCCTAAAAAGTAGCACACTTCTTTTTACCTTGCGATAAATCGACCACATAGTTACTGAATGCTGACTGAAGTATTCTACCTACAATGTACACTGTAACACTGTAAATCAATGGCAGGGACTACACATTACTTTGTACAGCATTGTGCAACTGGTTATATAACTGGTTATATAAATGATATAAAGTAATAGTATTAGAATTGGGAACATTTTATTTTATGAGAAATATATGACTAAATTAGAGGAGCGCTTCAACATTTTGCTGATGTAAAGTACACTTCATGCTGTGTTACAAGTTCTCTGATAAACAGAGTGCAGCCATCCATGGGAAGATCCTCGGCAACCCTTAATCATACTCGAAAGCCGCTTATTACTTTCACCTGAAAGCCTGGTGTTTGCTTTTATCACAAGGTAAATGTTCTGGGATTACAGGTACTTGAAGGTAATTAGCCGTATTACCTGTCATTCTGCCATGCACCCGCTCTCCGCTGCCTCCGTACAAAGGGCTAATTGTGGTGTGCACCTCAGCAAGGTAAAGCAATAGTCGTCAGGGCAGCCAAGACACGCGTCTACTCTCATCTCTGGGAAAAAAAAGAGAACAGCGCAGTAAGAAGGCAATTACTACAAGTCAACAGTGTTTACTTTGTAAAGAGCCTGTCGGATGTTGTAGAGAAATGTAATTATAAGATTAGAAAGTTAAAGTACAAACACGTCATTGAAGGGCTCAAACATCAAGCTGCGGATTCACAACAATGCAGCAAAGGACTGAGGTAAGGAAAGGTGTATGTAGACAGGTATGTTCAGGTTCAGTGCTTAAACTTTGTGGTGTTAATCTAAGAAGAAATACTAAACTGGCAAATTAAATATTTTTTGTCACAGAAGCTATTGGGTAACTCCAAGAAGCTAGCTTCTTAGAGGTCTGGTGACATGTCTTCTATTGGCGGCAGTGGTGGTGTAGGGGCCTAGGTGTAAATAGGAATATGCCAGTTAGTTAATAAGAACCCTTGTACATAGAGTTAATTAGATATGAAACCCTTTTATGGTTTCCAGCCATGAAAGTGTATAGAGATTGTAGTAACCTTAATTAGACTCAAGATGGCAGCGGTGAGCACCAGGCAATGGACAATCATTGGGCCATAGACTTTCATGGAGACTGTTCTGGAAGGTAAGGTAGATAGAGTTAATAGTCAGAGCGGGATGCTTGGTAGAGACATAGTAACAACCAGGAGGATATTGATTGGTTGGAAGGTCTGAGGCAACAGCCTATCACATGTTTGGCATGTGAACGAACATGTCCCTTGTACATAGAGTTAATAAGATATGAAACCCTATTATGGTTTCCAGCCATGAAAGTATATAGAGATTGTAGTACTCTTAATTAAACTCAAGATGGCAGCAGGCCATGGACAATCATTGGGTCACAGACTTTAATGAAGACTGTTTTGGAAGGTAAGGTAGGAGTTAATAACCGGGATGCTTGGTAGAGACATAGTAACAACCAGGAGGATATTGATTGGTTGGAATGTCTGGGGGAACAGCCTATCACATGTTTGGCATGTGAACAAACATGTGATGGAAGGTTATAGAAGGTAGCGAGAGGTTATATAAGGAAGAGAGACCCTGTACTAGTGTTCTAGACCACAGTTCTAAACCACTTGAATTGTTGAAGAGCAGATGTGAGACCAGCCCCTGTCAGAGAGAGTAAGAAAGATCCAGCAAGGGGGAAGAAAATCCTGGGAATCATCCTTGGGCAGTAAGACCTGTTGGTTGATCCTGTGGCTGTGGATGGGACAGGAGGAAGTGTAACCGAACAGATGAATGAACCTGTGCCATGTTTTGATGTCTACCGTTGGAAACAATAAAGAGAGATTCTGCTTTTATCTATTGGACTGTCTATCATCTTTATGAGCGGCACAGTGAGTACTTACATCCCCCGTTGTAGAACCCCAGCATCCCACTCTCACACACTTGAAGACACACTTGAAGCACCCTGTGCCTAGAAGAACCTGCTCCCTGCTGTCCTCATTAAACACCAGGTGTGTGAGGGCAACAGTGGCTTTGGCAGATGACCAGCTGCCATGTGCCATATAGCTTAACAAAGGTCCCCCATCTTTCTACCCTGGCATCTCGGCAGAGGTATGAGGGTCATCAGTAAGAATGCCTTCTATACCCCAGAGGTGAGCCCTCAGAGGATTGTCAGGAGTATAAGATTTGTATTATCTGGTGATTTGCAGAGACGCCAACCTCGGAGACCAGTTTACAGGGTGGTTGGCATGGTGGGGTGTGGTTTAAGGGTGTTGCCTACCTGCCGGCTTTTGAGGAGTACATGGCAATTTTCAGGTATATAAGCGTTTAAAATGCATAACGTTTACGTGCTAATTCTGGCCATGCTCTATTCACTATTACATTATTCACTCTTCACTATTACACTGACACAAAAAAAAAACAAAGCAAGTGGGAAAGACCACTGATTATTGCCAATTATGCCCAGTGAGGGAGTGGGTGGACCTCTAGTCATTTCTGAGTAGAGGACCACCTTAAAGTGACCCTTTTGTCAAAAATGCTTTGAGGACTGATCAGCTAGGCAGTGGGGGGATGCCCCGCCATACATACTGCACCTGGAAGCCCAAGAATGAGCAGAGGCACATACCTCTGCCTCTACTTACAGCCACTGAGGCTTGCAGGGCAGGCTACTACAGTGCTGTACTTCCTCTGGTCTTGCAAACCCTGCTGACCTGGAGCCTTTAGAATAGGACAAGGGTATGAGGACATATCTGTACCTGATCTTGGGCTTCCAGCTGTGCAGAAGAATCCCACCCTTCCCACTGCCCCCACAAATCATTGGTGGCATTAGAGTGGATGTCTCTAGATCCCATATGAAATATGCAGAATGCCAGCCTTCCACTCTGAAATTCACGCAGAGTGCACCTCTGATTGCTGCTTGGACCAACGCCTGCCTGACCTCGAGCTTGTCTACTCATCTGTACCCTGAACCCTCTGACAACCCAGCTCGACCCCTGGCTTAAACCTTGACCATTCTCCTGTTTATCCCCTTGGAACCCCAAATTGGAAGAACTGTCATTCCCATGTATGACGTCCGACTTCTGCCCAACCTGGTCCCTGGTTCATCTGCCTTCACCCTGTAAGTCCACATACTTTGTGCTATCTAAGTCCTGGGGGCAACCGTGTCCTGTGAGACATAGCCAGCGTCCCAGCAAACAGGGGCTTATCTATAGGCAAAAGCAGCGGGTATTGGGGGTTGTGGATGCACCTGAAGGCCGGTGTCCTATGGGGCCTGGCACCAACACTTTCCTAATTTGGGAAAATACTGCAGAATACAGAGATCCCATACAACACCTTACCACCCAGAAGGTAATGGACAAGTGGAATGCTTTAACCGTAACTTACTCTCAATGCTGAAGACCTTGACAACTGAAAAGAAGGGAGATTGGAAGAATTCCTTAACAAAGATGGTGCATGCTTACAATTGTACTAAGAGTGACGCTACAGGTTACTCTCCATTCTATCTTTTGTTTGAAAGATCACCAAGATTACCAATTGACATCATGTTTGATACTCCAGTATCAAAGCTGATGATGCAGAACCTGATGAAACTGAGACATCAGAAGAATTGCCAAGTAGAAAAGTTAGGATAGGATGGTATTATTCTTGCTGTTATTATTAATATTTTAAATTGTTTACATTCGTATATGCAGAAAAGTAGTTCGGCTTTCTGGTACCCCCTATCTGTTCTCAGGTCCCCCTTTGGCGCCCCCCTGACCTGCTGCACCCGGAAAAAGTGCCCCCCCCCGCTCCCCCCTGGCTATGCCCCTGCGTGTATGTGTTAGGAAATCGCCTCCCTTTCACTAAAAAAGAGGCAGGTCTAGAAACACTACAGTAGGAATTTGGGAAACACACCAAACCAACTCTAATACCGGTAACTCTAAGTGTGAATACTAGTCAAATGCTCAGTGAAAACTATTTATAAAAGGGTTAGAAACCCATACCAACATTACTTTGGTCAGATAGGCCCAATAAACCTGCCTTCACCAGTGTAACCAGCTGATGTTGAGGGCAACATAATTTTCGCTCATCTCTCCTTATACCACTCTGGTGTTTGTATAGAGACAACTCCTTAACGGCAATGATACTGCATTTCATGATATGATGGTTTTCCCCTTTTCAGGGGTAACATTTCAGAACTTAAAGCCACATTTAACACTTTTAAAAAATGTTAGGAGCCACATTTAGCTCTGAGATTATTGATCAAATGCCTGATACAAAAATGCATGTAAGTTCCATGCTGCACAATTTGTTATGCAGCCCAGATCCCCATGTCAGAATGTCTGCCCCCCCCCCCCAAGTGAATTCTCCAGCCCTTAAAAATATACAGAAGGGCAGGTGGAAAAGCGCATGTCTATGCTACTTCCAGCACTACACTTAGACGGCCAGAGTCCCAAATCTAACACAAGCAGCACATGACGCTTGAGGAGGCTGGAAGCTGGGCTGCTTTTACTCCTGACTGATTTACTGACCCCAACCAGTCCAAAGGCCTCTGTGAGCCACACATGGCTTTCAGTCTGCAGGTTATTGACCCCTGCTCTATACAAACATGGTGTAAGAATCAAGCAAAAGCAATACTCGTATCTTTTGCTTGATCACTATCACTCCTGAGAAGACCACTGGCGTGCTTTAAAATTTTATTTTGGGTGCTTATGATTTAAAGTTACACTCACAAAAGTCCATGTGACCTCCTTCCTTTAATGTATGTGTTAAAATATAGCTTCCTTTACCATACAGGTTAGAATGTATGAAACAGAAACAGATCATGTGAAAGCCAATATAATCTACATTCGAACTATATGACCAGTTCCTGCAAAGCAAGTCGGAAAATTCCATTGGCTGCTATTATGCACACTTGTTATGTGTGTCCAGTAGTATGAAAATATCAATGGTCAAGATTTTGGGCAAGAACAAGTACATTCATAACAAAGTACTGTTCTAGACAAGAATATCTATTAGAGGTGGAGGTTGGGCAGTATGTGTTTCCCAGTGCTGGGTGTAGGTCCACATAAGTTTGGATTGGTCATAGGGGCCTAGGAAAATTCCAGTTGGGCTTCACTGCTGTTCCACACAACCAAGGTACCCCAGTCCATGCTTTGCTCTTGTGAGGTTACAGCCTCAGCATCATGTCTGTAGGGAGGGGGGGCATACCCAAACCTGACAAACCTTTATTTTGGTTTACAAGTTAAAGATGTGGCTAGGTGCTACAGCAACAAAAATGAGCCCAGTGTACAAAAGTCATTTCCAAGGAGTAGCTTCCTGAGCATCTTTTAACCACAAGCACCTGGTGACCACAAACATAGTGCCCTGGGTGAGTGACTCCTGTTTGTAAGGCTGTACAATAGCTGTTTATATATCCGGCCAGCTTCAGCTCCTATATATATATATATATATATATATATATATAGTTATCTGCTATCAACAGCAGTGCACCTGCTTCCTGGTGTTTGGAGCATAGACACAAACAAGCCAGGATTCCCAAACTGTTACAAAGCTCCCTCTAGATACTTGCTTTATAATCTTATATGGTGTTTCACAACAATTATTAGTTAATTATACTAACAATAAAATATATAGCACATTAGATATCCCCAAAAATAAGTCCTACTCGGAAAATAAGCCCTAGTGTGATTTTTTTTAGCATTTTCACAAGTGCTTTCAAATATAAGCCCTACACCCGAAAATACGCCTTAGTTACAGAGTAATGGAGGGCTGTGCTGCTCCCCCCCATCTGTGCCGGCTGCAGAGGAGGAATGGGAGCGGCTGGGCTGCCGCTGCCCCCCCCATATCAGGGACACTTGCTGCAGAAGGATGGGGGTGGCTGGGCTGCCGCTGCCCCCCCTCATCAGGGACACTTGCTGCAGAAGGATGGGGGTGGCTGGGCTCCGCTGCCCCCCCCACATCAGGGACACTTGCTGCAGAAGGATGGGGGTGGCTGGGCTCCGCTGCCCCCCCACATCAGGGACACTTGCTGCAGAAGGATGGGGTGGCTGGGCTCCGCTGCCCCCCCACATCAGGGACACTTGCTGCAGAAGGATGGGGTGGCTGGGCTGCCGCTGCCCCCCCTCATCAGGGACACTTGCTGCAGAAGGATGGGGGTGGCTGGGCTCCGCTGCCCACCCACATCAGGGACACTTGCTGCAGAAGGATGGGGGTGGCTGGGCTCCGCTGCCCACCCACATCAGGGACACTTGCTGCAGAAGGATGGGGGTGGCTGGGCTCCGCTGCCCCCCCTCATCAGGGACACTTGCTGCAGAAGGATGGGGGTGGCTGGTATGAAAAAGTTGCACTGGGGGATGGACTTCAAGAAGATCTTTAACCGGATCAACAGCCTTGCACATTTGAAAAAAATCCCCAAAACTCACAGTGAATTAGGATGGAACCCCTAGAGCCAAGGTGGAAGTGAGAATGGAGGACGCAGTGAAGACCATGAGAACCCAGCGGGGGCAGCAGCAAGTATTGAGGACCCAGTTAAGGTGGCGGCGGCAGAAAAAGACACAGCGGTGGTGACGGCAAGTCAACTGAGGCCAGTGATAGTAGCCACAGCCGCTGTGCAGGGAAGTGTTTTCTGCTGGACCAGCTGGGCTACTGCACTACATCCTCCACCAAGAATGGCAAGGCAGAAGTTCCCAAGCAGCACACACCTGCACAAGGGTGGCACAAGGGACTCGATCTGACATTCCAGTAAGTAGGCGGGTGCCAATCAGTTACTTGACAGGAGAAAAAATACTGTTTCTGGGGCCTGTTTCTGGGGATTTTGTGCGCAGGGGCCTCCACCACACTTAATCCGGCCCTGAGACCAAGGGAACCAGGACACATTCAAAATGAGATACATGTGTATTGCCTTGCTAACTTGTCATGGATCATGGAGGTCCGATGTCCCGATCCAGACAGACTTAGATTTACACTTTACCCACACACACTAATCTTTCGTTAGGCTGCCACCATTAACAAGCTGGTCTGCCAGACACTATACACATACAGGTGCATACAGATCCTTTCTGATTATAATAGCTAAGGTCAGACTAACAGATCACACAGTTAAGGACTGGGCCTCAGCTTTACCCTATCCAATCCCACACAGATGTAATGATTGCAAATAATTCCACCCCCCCCCCAAACAAACAAGAACCAGTAGTGATAGTCACACACAGCCAAGCATTCAAGGGCACAAGATTTAGTGCACATGCAATGTCTCTCCAGGGTTCCAGGGTTAGCCAAGACGAGTCCACTTTATACATTTCTAGTATTTCATTTCCATAAGGGGGAAGTGCAAGTAGATAATGTACAATAACAATAGTTAGGCTGTAATTCTCCTGGGTCTCCCTATTGCCACTCTGTCCCTGTACCCTGTCTGCAGTTATTTTTTACAACACAGTAATTAAAAAAAACAGACAAAACATATTACTTTATGTTTTAATATTGTATTGCTAATAACATTCCCCAAAATAACACGATTAGGAGCATAAAATGCTTTCAAAAATACCATTTTGTGATTACTCACCTGTAAAATGGGTACTATAAGTATGTCTCACACTTCGGAATGATTAATAACTCGTGGGTTATGACCAGTAGAGGGCGAACTTCTGCAGAGATGGCTAGAAATAGAAGCCCCTCCCGGTCCATAAATACCTGGGACCTCCCACACATTCCCCAGTATAAAAAAGCAGTAAGGGGACCAGGAAGAGCCAATAAAATCTATGAGAAAAACATTTCACCATATAGAGGATCCAAGATACAACTCAGGGTGGGACGAAGCAGGGTGTGAGACATACTTAT
Organism: Gastrophryne carolinensis; assembly: GCA_027917425.1. Lineage (NCBI taxonomy): Eukaryota > Metazoa > Chordata > Amphibia > Anura > Microhylidae > Gastrophryne > Gastrophryne carolinensis. The sequence continues at coordinate 202,862,520 of CM051240.1, read as the reverse complement.
AATACCCATTTTACAGGTGAGTAATCACAAAATTATTCTAAGTATGTCTCACACCCTGCTTCGGAATGATTAATAACACATGGGACATCCAATAGCAGTGTCCAAAAAGGGTGGGGATCCCAACAGGCAATAATGCACAAATTTAAACCACTGCAGCTTGCAGAACTTTGCGGCCAAAAAACAGCATCCGCTGAGGCCCGCACATCAACCTTATAAAACTTGGAAAAAGTATGAACAGAAGACCAAGTAGCAGCCTTACAAACTTGTTCAACAGAGGCCTGGTGCTGAAAAGCTCAGGAAGCCCCAACAGCACGAGTAGAATCAGCAGTGATCTGAAACGGGGGAACCTTCCCCTTGGCCGTATAGGCCCCAACAATGGCCTGACGAATCCTTTTACTGATGGTAGACTTGGCGGGCGCCAAACCTTTCCTGGGCCCGGAGGGCACCACTAACAAGGCGTTTGTCTTACAAAAGGGAGAAGTAGCCACCAAATAGTACCTCACACAATGAACCACATCCAGAGTGCAAGACCCTCTCCTTGTCATTGCTGGGCTTAGGACACAAGGAAGAGAGAACTACATCCTGATTGGGATGGAAGGCAGAAACCACCTTAGTAAGGAAATCTGGCTTAAAGCGAAAAACCACCTTGTCCTGGTGTCTCTCAAAGTAATGGGCCTGAATGGACAGAGCCGGCAACTCAGAGACACGTCGAACAGAGGTAATAACCACCAAAAAAGCAACCCTTTGAGTGAGCATAGAAATTGCAACATTGTGCACCGGCTCAAAAGGAGGTCCCTGGAGGGCCGACAGAACCAAATTCAAATCCCAAACGGGCAACAAAGGCTTTCTAGGGGGCCGCACATGAGTGACCCCCTGGAAAAAAATCCTAACCAGAGGATGTAGAGCAAAAGACCTTTGAAAGAAGACCGCCAGAGCAGAGACCTGCCCTTTCAAGGTACTAAGCTGGAACCCCAGGTCCAGACCGTGTTGAAGAAAATCCAAAATCCTAGGAATCGAAAACACCCTGCAAGGCAAGGCCCTAGCCTCACACCAGTCAATATAGGACCTCCAAGTCCTGTAGTAGATGTTAGAAGAATATCTCTTCCTAGCACAAGAGTCTGAAACACAGCATCAGACAAACCTTCCTCCTTTAAGATGGAGGTTTCAGCAGCAACGCCGTCATAGCCAGCGTTTGTAAATTGGGGTAACGTAGTTGACCTTGAGTGATCAGATCCGGAAACAGGGGCAACCTGTACTGATCTACCGCCAGCCGTAGGACGTCTGCGAACCAAACCTGTCTTGGCCACCTTGGGGCCACCAGAATTGCTGGCGCACCCTCTTGAGCCAGCTTGCGCACCACCTTGCCTACCATGGAGAAGGGGGGAAACAGGTACAGAAACCCCAGATCCCTCCAGGCAAGAGACAAGGCGTCCACTGCCAGGGCCAGAGGATCCTGAGACAGAAACACAAAGGCCAGAAGCTTGTGAATGTGACGTGAGGCAAAGAGATCCTGCTCCGGAATCCCCCACTTGTGACAAAGGGACCGGAATACCTTGTGCTTGAGAGACCATTGCCCGTGGTGAGAGGATCCCTGCTCAGGGAGTCCGCCTCCATGTTTTCCACTCCCGGAATGTACACAGCTGAGATGCATGGGACATTCCTCTCTGCCCATGCAAGAACCAGAGAAACTTCCCTGAGGGAAGATTGCTTGGTTCAGATTGCTTGGTTCCAGCCACCACTGAAGAGACTGCCGAACCCGGGGAGACATCAGAAATGGCTGATCCAATGACAGCGGACATCTGTCCCAGGCTAACAATAGATGAAGCTGGAGCGGCCTCATGTGGAACTGAGCAAAAGGAACTGCTTCGAAGGAAGCCACCATCAACCCCACCAGTCTCATCCCTAGCCGGATAGACGGGCGAGAGTTGGATAGGAGAAGGCGTATCAGATCTTGAACCATCTGCACCTTGGACTGAGGTAGGAAAACCCTGGTCTGAATGGTATCCAGATTCATGCCCAGAAACGAAATCTCTCTTGACGGGGAGAGAGAAGACTTGGGATGGTTGATCACCCAGCCGAACCTCTCCAGCGTCGCCACCACCGCCCTGGTGTCTAGCTCCCCCTGTCTGAGAGAGGATGCCGTAATGAGGAGGTCGACCAGATACGGCACAATGCGAATGCCCTGGGCCCTGAAGAAGGCCATTATGCCCGCCAGCACCTTGGTGAACACCCTTGGTGCCGAGGTCAGGCCGAAAGGGAGGGCAACAAACTGAAAATGCTGATCTCCCACCACAAACTTGAGAAACCTCTGGTGTGCTGGGAAGATTGGTACATGAAGGTAAGCATCCTTGATGTCTATGGACGACATGAAGTCCCCCTGACAAAGAGAAAGGATGGCTGAGCGCAACGTCTCCATGCGGAACTTCTTGGCTCGAATGAACCTGTTGAGACGCTTCAGATGGATCCATCCTTTTTGGGAACCGTGAAGAGGTTGGAATAATAGCCCCGGCCTCTCTCCGAGAAAGGCACTGGGCATATGACCTCCATGTCCAGAAGATTCTTTACAGCCAACAGGAACCCCTGCGCAGCCCGGGGATCCGAGGGCACCCGAGACCTCAGGAATCTGGGAGGAGGCCGGTACTCGAACTCCAGTTTGTACCCGGAAGAGGCCACTTCCAAGATCCACTTGTCTGTGACCTCCCTGGCCCAGACCTGGCAGAAGTGCCGCCGCCGCCCCCTCATCCGCAAGGGTGAGGGCGCCCCCCTCATTGCTGAGCTGGCTTGGCAGCGGGCTTGGTCTTGGAACCCCAGGCAGGTCCAGGACGAGCACGTCCTCTGCCTCTGTTCCCGGAATCACCTCTGAAGTTAGAGTAGGCAAAACCTCTGCCTGCTCTGGCACCGCGAAAAGAAGGATTAAAGGAGCCTGCCCCCTGAAAGGAGCGACACTGCTTTTTACGCTGAGGTAACTTTCCACCTTTTGCCACTGAATCCAATTTATCTCCAAACAGCCGCATACCCAGGAAGGGTAGCCCTGTAAGTGATTTCTTAGCCGCAATGTCAGCCGCCCACTGGCGTAACCAGACCGATCGGCGAATAGCCACCAGCAATGCCGAGGTTCTACTACACATAATAATTGTGTCATCCATAGCAGATAACACAAAGGTCATGAATAATTCACACCGCTTAAGGGCTGTGAAAACATCACTGGCCGGGTTAAGCTGGGAACCACTCAACAGGTCCCTAACCACAGACCTGGCAGCCACAGCCACGAGCGCCGAAGCACAACCAGGCCACAAGGCTGAACCCACACTGGCAAAGGCATGACATGCCATCTGATCAATACGCTTGTCCTCACCAGCTTTAAGAGTGGTGGCATCTGGAGAATGTACAACGGAGGTGTTGGACAATCCCAGAACGGGCGCATGGACCTCGAGAGAGGACGACCAGCGCTTCACCGCGTCCACCGGAAAGGGATACCTCCTATCCCATCCCTGAGGAACACCAGGGAGCCAGCTAGGCCTCTCCCATTCTTTAAGAATCATGCTTTCAAAATGATTCTGAATTGGGAACTCCAAGCGAGGCTTAGAAGTCCCAAAGAATTCCCCCTTCTGCGGAGGGGACTCCTCTGGCGGAGAAATAGCCAGTACCTCAAATTGGTGGGCCAGGACTTTGGGGGTATCCACAGCATCTCCCAGCACCTGCCCAGCATCAGTATCAAAAAACTGCTGATCCTCAGCATCAGATTCCTCAAACAATTCCCCCTCCTCAAGTGGGGAATAATCAGACCAATCAAGGGAATCATAGTCATCAAAATCCAGTACAGGCGCGGCCGGAGACAGATGCCTTCTCTTAGCTGGGGCCTTTCTGGCCGCAGAGCTAGAAATCAATTTCTCGATGTTGGCCAATCTAGCACATACATCAGAGTGCGACTCCCCACTAATGACAGTGTCACTCAGGGTAAGGATAAGGCGGGGTGGAGTAGGTGAAGAGACCGGCGGCACGGACCCAGACGCCTGGGACCCCGACTGCCGCGTTATGGCCTGCTGAGCACATGGTATGCAAACCAGTACATTATCCCCCGTAAGGGATACCCCACAACCCACACAATGCCGGGATTGCCCCGAAGGGAGCCCGAGCCCGGTATCCTGGGGAGCCTCCATATGGTGATTTTAAGGTAGTCGCAATGACCAGAGGGAATTACGCTAATTAAGCTACCCGGGATGCCCCTCTAAGTCCCAGGTGGGAGGATTTGTGAGTACCCCAATTTAACTCCCTAGGACCGGGAGAACCCCCTTTTAATACAATTGATAGGGAGTCCTCCTGAAAGACACAAGGAGAAGGGACCCATAAGAAGGCACAATCATGCACACAACATAAAGTACATATATATATAAATATATAATCATGTATAAATAAGTAGCAAGGGCCTGGGCAAGCTGCCCCAACGCTCTAAAATGGTTGCACATAATGACAAGTAAAAGGGGGGGGGGGCCCAAGGGACACTCACAGACAGCAAGGCAATGGCGTCCGGCCAGCAGCTCAGAAGACCAGAGGAGAGAGAGAGAGAGGAAGAAGAAGGGCGAGCCAGCACGGATCGTGCGCCGCACCTGGCCCCGCCCCCTTTTCCTCACAAGTGAAGACGCGGTTCCCAGCAATGGCTGGGCTCCGCGATGCCAGAGACAAAGGGGGGTGGCCGTGGCGAGCGTGCCAACCGCCCGGCCCCGCCCCCTGTACGAGCACCTGAGGGGAAGAAGCTCCCTCACCAAAAATGGCCACCACATGCGGCCATCGCACACCAGCGCAGAGTGAAGTCAACACTCAAAACACACACACATTCACACAGACAAAGAAGAAAGTCTATGGGAACCCCCCCCCCCCCCCCGAAGAGGGAAACAGAGGGACCCGGAAGGGGGGGAAACCCACACTACAGAGGTGGAAGGGAAAAAGTAAGGATGGGGCATCCCCAACCGGGATCACCAACCCGGATACCGCCTACCCCTTAATATGGGGCCTCACGGCTCCCTAGATACACCTCTAAGGTGTTGCCTACCCTCGCCCGGACCTACAGCCAAGGCTGGGAGGCATAGTATGGTTTAATTTAACAAGGTCCGGGCAGCAATAGGGGCAAAGTGGCCGGGTGTAGACCTGGCTTACCTGCAAGGAAGAAACACAGCCATCTTCTGACTTGCTCGCCGTCCTGCAGAGAAGATACTGGGGAATGTGTGGGAAGTCCCAGGTATTTATGGACCGGGAGGGGCTTCTTTTTTCTAGTCATCTCTGCAGAAGTTCACCCTCTACTGGTCATAACCCACGAGTTATTAATCATTCCGAAGCAGGGTGTGAGACATACTTAGAATAGTATGTTGCACCCAAGCAGGTTACATTATAAAATGTTAAGTGACCCTATTTTGATTTAAAATGTATGCTAAAGGGATCTTTGTCTGATACATACCTGTTTCATATGCCTTCCCTTCCTAACTCAAGTCATGTACAAATTTGCCCTGAAATCTGTCTCCAGCATTAAGCTATTGCCCATGTTCAGATGTGTCCTTTACAAGTTCTGATTCTTCAGATCACAGCCCAGGATGTATGAATTTGTCGGTATCCGGAAGAACAAATGGCATGATTAATGCCTGTTTTTAGTCGCATGAATACCATGAATAGTAATAAGGGGACCATTATAGAGCAGAGCAGCAGATGCACTTAACATTACTGCAAGTTGCCTCTTTGTATTTCTGGAAACAGTTTAATCGCCCACTCTGGGCTGCGGATCCATGGCTGGTCTGGGGAACCCAGTTTCAGAATAGAAATATCTTCTTTCTTTATGGTTGCAGTTCTTCAGACACTTTTAATTTGAGGCTCTATAGAGCAATATAGGACAAAAAGAATCCCAAATGCCATATTTTCCTCCAACTTTATAGGCATAGGTTATTATTTTTTTTATTCGAAACATTAAAAAAAGTTTCTTTGTTAGGTATATGTCCTTGGAACAATTTGAGTAGCATTATTCTATTCTTAGTTTTACGTAAAAAAAACCTAAAAAAGCCATAATTATGGATGATGGACTGGGGTTCCTTGGGTCAACAAATAGAACTAAACTTGGGGTGAACCTTACATTGGAATGCAAATGTGTTGGCAGTAGATTGTAAAGGCCACACTTCAAGTGTGCAGGAACAATGGCTGTTTATTCAGCAACATAAACATGAACAGGATACATCAGCAACACATCTCAACATAGAGAAACAGCTGTTAGCAGGTTAAACACACTATGTATACAGTCACATGATCTGCCTAAGACTGCCAGTTTTTTAGATGTATTTGTTGCTGACTCTTACAATTAGGGATGAGCGAATCGATCCGGACGAACCCGGATTCGTTCCGAATTTCATGGAAAATTCGATTCTGAACGAATCCGAATTTCCCCGCGATTCGATCGATCAAAGTTTTGCTTTAAACTCCAATTATTTCAATTACAGGCATTCTAAAATGGTGGATGAACATGTCCAGACATATCCCCTGGGGCAAGGTATCATGGGTAAGTCACATGCAGCCTATCAGCAGCCAGGAAGCCCGGTGAAGTCACCGTGCTATATAAAGCGGCCATCTTGCTTGTGCACATTTCAGCCTTGCATTGCGGCCAGAGCACAGCTCATTAGAGACAGGAACAGAGAGTTAGAGATAGGTTGGGAGAATCAGACAGGCAGACAGAGAGGTAGACAGAGCCAGGGAAAGATAGGGAAAACCCGGAACCATCCAGCCAGTGACAGCTTAGAAGTGACAGTGAAATTTTTTTTATTTTTCATTAGCCAGATCAGTTTTCAATTCAATTTCAGTTCTTTGTGCTGTAAATCTGCCTTGCCACTGTGCATGCCATCTATGCAGTGGCTTATTTAACCCTATCTGTTACACACAAGCATTTATCATAATATAACTGGATTAGTTTAAATATTTTTTGGTCTGCCTTTAACAAAAAAAAACACCAGCCCACCTGGGTATCCCAAACCAGCCTATCTGTTATACTAAATACGCTTGTTCATCCTCCTCAGCTTAATCAAAGTATTGTATTTTGAATTGTTTTTTGGTCTGCCTTTAACAAAAAAAACACCAGCCCACCTGGGTATCCCAAACCTGCACTTAGCAGCCTATTTGTTATACTAAATATGCTTGTTCATCCTCCTCAGCTTAATCAAAGTATTGCATTTTGAATTGGTTTTTGGTCTGCCTTTAACAAAAAAAACACCAGGCCGCAGGACATCCTAAACCTGCACTTAGCAGCCTATCTGTTATACTAAATACGCTTGTTGATCCTTCCTCAGATTAATCAAAGTATTTCACTTTGAATTGGTTTTTGGTCTGCCTTTAACAAAAAAAAACCAGGCCGCAGGGCATCCCAAACCTGCACTTAGCAGCCTATCTGTTATACTAAATACGCTTGTTCATCCTCCTCAGCTTAATCAAAGTATTGCATTTTGAATTGTTTTTTGGTCTGCCTTTAACAAAAAAAAACACCAGCCCACCTGGGTATCCCAAACCTGCACTTAGCAGCCTATCTGTTATACTAAATACGCTTGTTGATCCTTCCTCAGCTTAATCAAAGTATTTCATTTTGAATTGGTTTTTGGTCTGCCTTTAACAAAAAAAACACCAGCCCACCTGGGTATCCCAAACCTGCACTTAGCAGCCTATCTGTTATACTAAATATGCTTGTTCATCCTCCTCAGCTTAATCAAAGTATTGCATTTTGAATTGGTTTTTGGTCTGCCTTTAACAAAAAAAACACCAGGCCGCAGGACATCCTAAACCTGCACTTAGCAGCCTATCTGTTATACTAAATACGCTTGTTGATCCTTCCTCAGATTAATCAAAGTATTTCACTTTGAATTGGTTTTTGGTCTGCCTTTAACAAAAAAAAACCAGGCCGCAGGGCATCCCAAACCTGCACTTAGCAGCCTATCTGTTATACTAAATACGCTTGTTCATCCTCCTCAGCTTAATCAAAGTATTGTATTTTGAATTGGTTTTTGGTCTGCCTTTAACAAAAAAAACACCAGGCTGCAGGGCATCCCAAACCTGCACTTAGCAGCCTATCTGTTATACTAAATACGCTTGTTCATCCTCCTCAGCTTAATCAAAGTATTGCATTTTGAATTGTTTTTTGGTCTGCCTTTAACAAAAAAAACACCAGCCCACCTGGGTATCCCAAACCTGCACTTAGCAGCCTATCTGTTATACTAAATACGCTTGTTGATCCTTCCTCAGCTTAATCAAAGTATTTCATTTTGAATTGGTTTTTGGTCTGCCTTTAACAAAAAAAACACCACGCCGCAGGGCATCCCAAACCTGCACTTAGCAGCCTATCTGTTATAATAAATAAGCTTGTTCATCCTTCCTCAGCTTAATCAATGTATCTCATTTTGAATTGGTTTTTGATCTGCCTTTAACAAAAAAAAACACCAGCCCACCTGGGTATCCCAAACCTGCACTTAGCAGCCTATCTGTTATACTAAATACGCTTGTTGATCCTCCTCAGCTTAATCAAAGTATTGCATTTTGAATTGGTTTTTGGTCTGCCTTTAACAAAAAAAACACCAGGCCGCATGGCATCCCAAACCTGCACTTAGCAGCCTATCTGGCCAACCTATCACCAATGGTCACTGATGCAACACATATACAAACATACAATTATTTATTAACTCCCTTGCCTCCTCATCACCATCTATCTATGTACATGCTGATTTCTCTTATATAGTAGTATAGTCAGTAGCTTGTGCATTAAAAAAACATTTGCAAACAAGTTACCCCATGAACTACTATGCTCTTTTAAATGAGGCCATACCACTCTAACCTTATGACTGTCTAAAATAATGGCTTCCATCAGCTATGGTGGCCACTAGGAATGGGCTAGTGGATAGTGGATTTAGCCTGACCCTCACATACTGGTGCATGTACGATAAGCAGGAAGAGGCAACAGTACTCATTTAAAGCACAAACAATGGCTAAAAGATTTAGATGCTATACATTGCTTAGTCGTAAAGCTACCTGATTGAGATTTGCCAGTTCAATGACTTATTCTACCTAGAGTTGTCTCTTAATAAGGTAAAACAATTTCTTTTTGTCATCATAACATTCATGTGAAGATGATATTTGTAAGAGAACCACATGCCCAGGAGGGTTCTATTTATTTGCAGGTAATCAATCTTTACCCTGGCCTGTTCATTCTTAGGATGATGATTATTAAAATCATCCAGAAGTGGAAAAATCGCTTCTTTGTAATTTCATCACAAGAATAGGCACACATAAATAAAAAGATCAATACTTAGATAATGCAGTATTCTTTCTCTGTGGATGCCAGGGCATCGTAATGTCTTTGTTGAGAAACTGTTTGGAACATCACTGCTTAAAGTGACCTGAAGGTGTGATTTAGCATTTTGAACAGCAGATAATATTAAGGCTAAGTTTCAGTAGAACATTCTGCAGTGGTCCTTGGGGGGGAGGGGGGGTGGATACATCAATTTGGGGGATCCCAAATGGCTGATGGCACATTCATCATTTGCCACCAATGGACCAGGCTTCAGTTGGTTCCCAGCTCCTCTAGTGCTTAGTGGAATCCTTTTATGCAGTGGACGGGTGCCAGAAATTTAAACATAAACACAGAAAAAGAAAGGTTCCACCTCTCCAGTTGAAATCAGTTTTTTTTTATTTTAAAGTAGCTAAAAGCGATAACAATTCTTATGGCATATACCAAATGACGGGTAAAAAAAAAATTCGCAAAACGCATTTCAGAGGGGTAACCTCCTGAGTCTTAACCGCTACCCATCCTCATTCTTACGAGTAAAGAAGGATTCCACAGGAAATTCCCTTCGAACGCATGCTGCCCATCCTGCACCAAACCTTTTGTGCCACACCTTCCGGCGTAGCCCGGTAGCGTATAATATAACCAAGAAGCATGCACAAGTGAGACTTTTTGGATCAAGTAGCCCAAGATTGCCCTTATATATTTAGCGCACTAAAGAAACTATATATACAATGAATAGATGCGATTACAGGTCAGAAGCACACATACAAGTAGGTTACAATCAGAATTAGCAGAGACAATGTCATTTACCTTATGTGCAGATAGACGTTATGTAGCGATGCAGGCAGCCACAGGGGGCATGTAGAGCCTGCTTGATACTGGTCCTCCCTCCACACGTGAATCCCAGAAGAAAATACTCCAGGGTCTGAGCTAGCAGAACTTTATACACAGATAGCATAGTCCCTCCTCCCCTCTGGGACGAGCCTCTGTCTCCGCCTATTAGCAAAGGCTGGATAAAACATAAAGGTATTTCCTTCAGAACTTTCTTTCCGAAAGTTGTAGGATGCTGGCTCTGGTACCAATAGACTCAGATGCAGGGCACCATATGAGACAAACCACCACTCATTTATAAGGCTCCTAACCTGAGTTCTGCAGATCTCAGTCCCTGAACTTAAGGGAATGACATAAGACCCAGGTGCGCGTGCACTATAATTTCCAGATTCCAAAAATTTGGCCAGTTTGTGACCAATGTGCACAATAACTTCTTAATTCTTTGTGCACTTTTGGACCCAGCATGTCTGGGAAAAATTCTTTGAAATGACCTTGTCCATGTGTATTAGCTGCAGGGGTTCCTCGCTAGTTAGGCTAAGGCCCCAGCTTAGCTACAAGAGGTGTGAACTGAATCAGTATGTGGTCTTTCATCAGCAGAGGTCTCTCCTGATTTGAGGCGGTTTGAACAAGATCTATTGCTTACTGACTGGACATGAGCAGGCCATATTTGACATGATGTTATATTCTCCTTACAGTAGTTTGTGCCTTAGATTCATTATTAAAGTATATGTATACTTTAATTCAACCCATTGAAAGAGAATCCAATATCTATTGAAAGTACCTTCCTCGCCTGTTTGCCTTAAGGATGTGATACAGTGTGAGTGTGAACACCGGTAGCTAGAGACAGATAGGGTTTCCTGAAAAAAATTGTCCCAAGAAGGATACTCCCACAAGCCTCTGTAAGTATCTCCTCTCCAGCCAATCCAGCCATTCCCAAAAGCACCCTATAAGAAGCTGTGTTCAGAGGTGTGTTTAACAATACGTAGGCTCAAAGAGAATCAACATGTAAACTAGAAGGTGTGAAAATATAGTGCAATATACAATAACAAGAATAGATTACAGCTAAAACAAATCAAAATACAGTGCTCAGGACTGCACAATATCAACCAAACCTAGAATAAAGAAAGTAAATGACTTACCTTCAATGTGGGTGCACGTCTCCAATCCAGGATAGTTAACAAACATTTATAGGCAGTAAGCATTCAACAGATGTCTGTGCAAGAGCATGTCTCTTTGAGATCTCTTTCTTTTTTAATAACGATGTCCTATTCAGTTCTTTAGGAATATACAGCCAATCCCGAATCTCTCACCATAAACAGATGCATGTAAGGTGTGCATGAGACTCAAAGCAATCTAATCTCCAGTATACCTTGTACTTGGTAGTGAGATACAATATTCCTCAAAAACATCTATACTTACTTTTGTTAAACTTAATAAACGTTGAGATCAAGCATCCCACTGTACAGCACGAGTCCTAATTCTGTGCTGGAGGAGATCGAGATGGGAAACCTGCACTGCAGGTTGAGGAGATCAAACCAGACAGAAGAGCTGTAGGGTTATCAGTGGTGAACATCCTTGGGGCAAAAATGTGAGTACTTTTTGTTTTCCTGGCTGGACAGAATAGAGACAAACTAATACCTCCACACTCAGCTCCCACTATGCTAGTTCCCATCTTCTAGCGCTTAAAAGGAGTACACCTGCAACTAGGAGGTGCTGTGGATACTTAAAGGACTGATTTTCTGGATTGACCTAGGCTTTTCTTGTGACCTCTGAACCTGTTTTTACAGAGTTCTCTTGCCCAGGTGCTGCTATCCAGTTGTGCCAGGTGTCCTGGGGTGTTCCCACAGCCCAGTATGTCCTTCATTGCATCCAGTCCAGTGAAGGCCCAAACATCTTGCAGATTCTGAAACTTGGTTACTCTGGATTTTCAGTGGATTTGCCAGTTGGGCTCTACTGGCCTCCAGAAGGTACCTCTGTATTAGGACTCATTAAAGGTACTCCCAGGGGGTGACCTAGGCTAGGAGTCTACAAAACCTAGGATTCAGCATTGCTGCATAAACCTTGGTGAGTGCTTCCTGACACAGACTTACCATATTAACTGAGGTATTATGAATCAAAACACCTAGGAGCAATAACAGCTCACTCTAGCTTAATTCCCAGTAACAGGGAACCAGGCCATTTTGTACTGAAGGATGTTAGGGTTAGGTTCCTAAAACTAAAAACTAAAATGTTCTGTATTTTCTCTATTGCAGGCATGATGATGAGATGAGTATTTACAGATGGCTTTGTTTTGATAGCTTACGTGATACCTGGGGAAATTTGGAGGCTTGTTTTTTGTTATGTCGTTTTTGTTGCTAAGTATACACATACACACATGGATTCCTCACGGTACATGACTCAAAGATTGATTTTTTTGGATAAACAAATGGTTTAAAGCTATTGCTTGCCTGGAGCAAAAACATCATATTCTACATTTCAAAGTGAGAGTACATATCTTTATAGTGATAGTTCCCAATTCCCTAGAAGGCATCACACAGATAAATCGTTCTTTTAAAAGTATTTTGCTCACCTTTGTAGAAGAGGAACTTGGGGTTTATTGAGTGTAGGAAGGCTTCATTCCCATAGTAACCGGTGTTACAGAGATATTGATCAGCGGCGTTCAAGGCACCACTAACAGGAATACATAATGACAGCTCGTATCCTCTGTAGATGGCTTCTCCGGCGCCAGTCTTGTAGGTAACAACAAATGGTGCACACTCGTTAGAAGAATAGCTGCCTTCCATTTGTGTGTCTATTGAAATGCCCGCAGGGTTTCTGACTGGGGACGCATTGTACAAATCAAACCCTTCATGGTCTCATCTCTTTAAGAGTTTTAGTCGGGAAGCAGAAAAGTGATCACAGAGGTTTTGTCTTTACAGAGTTAGATAAAGAGGAAAAAGCCAATTTACTGATGGAAGGTTATGTCGCTCGCGTTATTTGAAATGTCATGAAGGTTCTGCATAGTGCCGCAACTGGCACCATGGTTGTTAATTTATGCTAGCTGTCTCGTCTACATCTTTTGTCATTTCCTCGCATCTACTGGTATAAAGGTGGTGGTTTTGGAGATAGTGGCGGTATTTGGTTAGGTGGACTGTATAATGGGCAGATTTGGTATATAAACTTTTTCACCTCACCTGTTATAGTGGACGAATTCTGGGACTTGTAGTCAGTAGGTTTTACTTAATGCCAGGAAAGCCACTGCCACTTTAGGATCACAGACACCCAGGAATATAAGAAACAGCATGTCGATAAGTAAATCACAGGTTTGGGGCACAATCCTAACACAAATGTTTATTTTACATTACCGAAGAGGAAAACAATAAGGCAGAACCCCAAAAAACTCACAAAAATGAAGATTTTCTTTGAGGCAAATAAGGCAATAAATAAGGCAATAAATAAGGCAAATATCTGTACACGACGCGTTCCAAGCGGCAAACCACTCTTAATCATGCGTAATATATATATCTAAACATATCTTTTGTTTATGAGTTGGATTAATTTGGAAATTGCTTGGGGATCAATCCCTGTTGCAAAACAAATCAGGTTCAGGTGCGCTTATAACATAAATGCCAAATTTTTTATAATCCGGAAAAGGATTTTGAAAGAGGTAGGTTATGTTTTAGGTATCTGGGTTACATCTGCAGCCCATGCTGGCGGAAGTGGCTGCAGATATAACCCAGATACCTAAAACATTTATGTTATAAGCGCACCTGACCCTGATTTGTTTTGCAACAGGGATTGATCCCTAAGCAATTTCCAAATTAATCCAACTCTTCTACCCAAATTGAGGGTACTGGTCACCCTCAACAGGCGCAGCTTAACCACCCCAACCCCCCACAATTTCCAGCGCTGATACATACATATATCTTTTGTTTATACTAGAAGGGAAAGGAAATTCAGAGACAGAGTCCAATCTGCATGAACATATCAGACCTCACTCCTACCTGTCACCAACTGCGCTGCCCAGGAATCACCCCGCCAGCAGTGCTCCCCCCCCCCCCCGACAAATAGAGCTTGAGTTATTTTATTTAGGGGATAAAGCAAAATTAGGCGTAGTTACATGATTAGGGAACTGGAGGGCACCATAGGATAAAAAATTAATATTCAAAGAGGATGCTGATAGGCTGTTACAAAGTCATAGGGCTCTGATAATCTGATGGTGGCAACAATGTTGACTTAGGAGACTTATTGAGATCAAACAGGGAGAGTTGTTGACTGCATGGACAAGTGAAGGAAACACAGAAGAAGGAAGGCCTGCACAGGAGAGAAAAATCCAGGGTTGTACTTCCGAAAGGTCCAGAAAGAGAGCTTGAGAAAGCTAACAGCGCAGTGCCTGTCCTGAAAGCCTTCTTGGAGAATAGACTACATTCAACGTAGTTGCAAAACTTTCCCGCCCTGCACCCCTTTTGCCGTCTCAGATTACCCCCGCAGCCCAAGTCTTTCTTTGGTCATCTGAGAAGCCTAACCCGGTGGCGTCATTACATTCGATTGGGCCCCCACTGCTCTTCTTTGTACAAGCCTATACAGAGTTGACTTTGCCACTGTATGATGATGGAAATGTTGGGCCTATTCTTAAATAAAGGAGTTGGGACTGACCCCCACTTGTGCTACACATTGCAAGCTGTTATATCTTTGTGTCGGGATTAATAATCTTCACCTAACCTCCTGGAAAACCTTTCAGGAAGTATTACCTCCCCGGGCAGCCAAGGGCTGCATGCCACTGTGGAGGGTTACAGATGTTACCTAAACTATATTCACCCTGCCTATGATTTGTCCCTAAAATGCTATAGCCTCAGTCTTGTGCTTACTTGTTAACCGACTGGGAAATACATTCGGGGCTGGGGTTCTCAATGGGGATTTTGCAGGCCTATATTGGGCTGGCCAGGGGCAATGTAGTAAGTCAACTGTAGCATAAGATTTCACAATGAGTGGATTACACATTTATTTTACACATTTAAAGTTGTAAGTGTTTTTTATAAAATTGCACACATTTCTTGCACATTGAGAAAAAATAAATTCTGTAAATCTTGGCTCTGAGCTTCAGCCATGCCCATCCTTTGACAGCAGAAGAAGCACCCTAAGACTGCCCCCACTGACCCACAGTGAACAGAGCTGTACATGTTGTTGTGGAGATTTGAGAGAGAGATGTTGCCCTATTTTTTGTGTGATATAGGATTCTAGCTGCTCAGCAGCCTGGATCTTGGATCTGCTTGATTTTTTGTTCCATAATATAGCAGTTGTTTTCTTTTGATGTAGAATCTGGGCTGTGGACAGGCCAGTTTATCACTTGGACTCTTCTATTTAAAAGCCATGCTGTTGTGATTTAGCATTGTCTTGCTAAAATAAGCAATGCCTTTCTTGAATGAGACATTTGTTTGGATAGGAGCATATGTTGTTCTAAAACCTCTATATACTGCTCAGTATTTACAGCAATTTTGAAGGGAAAACTACCTATATTATAGGCACTAATGCAAGCCCCATCATCAGATATGCAGACCTTTGAACTGTGCACTGATAACAAGCTGGATGGACCCTCTCCTTACAGGCATTGTCCCTAATGTCCATTTTTGCCCACGGTGCCATAAGGAAGAGGAAATCGCAGTCCTCTTCCTCTGCCACCACCACCACTATGTCATCTACCAATGGAAGCCTGAAGCTCCCAAAGGGACCCCCTTCCATTTATTCAGTGTTTCAGTGCCCTTACTCTGTGTGTGGCTTTAGAAGAAGTAAGATTTCTTTTAAAAATGTTTATTTAAAAAATGTAAAATGCTATTAAATGTGTGCATCTTGGTACTAACTAAATATACAGGCTGCCTGACAAACGTATTAGATTTGTCACTACGCAATAATGGATCATACTGTCAACTCAATAGCATATTTCACACGAGTACAATCACATTCCTGTTGTTACATTGAAATAATAATACGATCACTCTAATATGTTACTGTCTAAAAACCTAATAAAAAAGTAGAAAAAAGCTTCGTACTCCGTTGTTGATTATTTGACTTATCTGAAGATACCAAAATAAAGCTAAACATGTTCCATATTTTTATTTACTGAAATTATGCAACTATGTGGCCTAGATTGTGAAAAGTGGGAGAAGACATATGTTATGAGAGAAGGAAGAAGAACAGAGAAAGATAAGGGGGGAAAGGAGTGGGGGAGGGATTGTGCCACCGGTAACACCTCACCAGCTGTGTGGTACTTAGACTGGTACACCGGGGTGGGCATATTGCAACCAGGGGGACCAAGTCTTTAGATAAATGTCATCGTTATCCAGAAGAATAGCATTGAGTTTTTCTATTTTTAGTAAAACTGAAAAAAAAGTAATATTTTTTTTTTGCATTTAAAACCATTTTTAAACAAGCCTTTTTGTTCTTCTATTTTCCTCTGTGTCAAAAAGGATAGCACACAACAAGGAAGCCTTGAAGCAACACCGAAGGTATGCAGGCAGTCAATTATTTTTTATATAACACATGCCCCTGGCAAATCAGGGATGAAAAGGTTAAAAATATTTCCCACATTAAAATGAAATATCAACACATTTCTGCCTGTAATCCTTAGAGTCCTTAATGTTTCATCAGCCGCTTCAAATGCACCGTGCTCATTATGCTTTATCCTTATCATAAAATTTGTTAAAATGAAACACCTATTTTTTCTAATGTCCTGGCTCCATTATGCAGGCCTCTACCTGCACCAACAGCGGGATCCCTTTCTCACCTCATATTGCCTCTTGCCTGAGAAAAAGAACTCCTGGGGTGTATTTGAAACATAAAATTTAAGAGGAAAATCGGCATAGGAAAAGCAGAATGAATGAAAATGATCATTTCATCTTCATTTTTATTCATCTCCACAGAAATCTTTAATTTATACATGGAATTAGCAGCACAACACTGTTACTCTTTGAAAACTTTCAACAAATGAATTTGGCCTTTTTGTGGAGTTGACGTTTCATTTTACATTAAAGGTACATAGAAAGTGGTTTCTGCTAAAGTAATGCCCATATAACACCCAGCAACTGAGCAATCTATATGTATCTTAAACTGAATGTCAACATGTACCTTTATTTTATTTGGGAGGAAGGGCAACAACAGATATTTGGGACCCTAGGCCGCCGAACTGAATTTACTATTAGGTAGAGCAAGGGCTTCATTGTTGGAAGGATGATTAGTTTAGAAAATGTTCAAATTGACTTGGGTTTCCAAGCTTTGTAATATGCTGTCCTGTCATTGTGATATAATTGCTCAAAAAGAATTACACCTTGTATTACACTTTAATAAAACACCAGGAGGCATAAAAGAACAGGTTATTCACTTTGGCTACCGTAAAGCTGATCGTTCTGTCACAGTTCTGAGCTGTATTTCCCATTAGGCAGCAAATCTATGGGTGAAATCTCAACAATTCTTATTTTTTTGGGGGGGGGGCTTGGTCATACTCTATTGAACATTTGAAACGAAATTCACAGTCAATGATGAGTGGACAGGGGTTAGTGTGAACCAGATACTGTTTCAACAAGTCCAAAAGACTATCTGTTACCTTTCAGTTTGTGTATCTTTGATCCAACAGTAGCTCTATAGTTGTGTCTTGGTCTTTATTTGCTGTTCGCAATAACAAAGGATTGTGGTAAAAAATGGGTATAGAAGGGGGGTGTCATGACTAACTGCACCTAATGTGACCAGACCGACTAACTGACCAGATGTTCCATATTCGGTGGTACAGTCCCCCTTTTTGTCCCACTGTCACCCCCAGCGCTGACCCCGTTCCAGCACTGGACAATGTCCTCATCCTCCAACGCTGCCCGCATCAGTTTCTGTAGCATCCATTGGCCTCTCTCTGCTCCCCACCACAGGGAGGGGCATTTATACTGGGAGTGAGCTGTGACTCCACAGGTTAGTCCCAGTATAACTTGCCCCTCCCTTCAGCTGGAAGCCAAGCTATCATCGACAGCCGGAGAGAACATCAGAACCCTGACGCACGTCTGGCATTCGCTGATCTCTGAAGGTCGCTGCAGTGGATGGTGTGGGACACAGCTCACCTTCCTAGATCCCTCGCTGATGTAAACATCGGATTACCGCATTCCCTGCATCTTTTGACTGTGTGCACATTTCCTCCTTTAGCCATACAGATAGACAGGGGGTGTGCTTCCGATTGCCATAAACAGAGCCCTTTGCAGAACAATACTGATTGAACATGCTCATGGGCCATTAGACCGGGAATAGGTGAGGTTTTACAGGGGTTTTACACAGCGGCACATCCCAAATGGGGAACAAACCCAGCAAAAGTAAATAGATTTTTGTTTCAATTTAAACCGAGAAGTAAGTAGAGAGGAACCTGGTTCCAAAGGACCTTTCTCAGGGGTTGCTGGACCCAATCTACCTTTACATTATCATCAAACTCATATTTTTCTAGGATATGCACACTTCCAACTCCTGTTTGGTTATACTGTACATCTTTCCAATGAGGACAATTTCTTGAGAGTCTAGAAACAACAGAACCCTATGAGGTATGCTAAATAATTTGCTAGTTTCAGTTTGATAAAACAGGCCGTATTTAGGTGTTCAGTCCATCAGAAATGCAATAGCCCATCTTGCCCAACTTGGCCAGTAAACAGTTCCTGGAAAATGTTGCAATTGAAGATTCACCTTAAAAAAACCTCCTGGGAATCAGGATCTGCTTTGGGCTTCTTATTGAAAGACTATCCCTAGTGTGCAAGCTTGAATACTTTGATTTACAGCCATGTATTTATAAAACCTTACAACATATTTATCGAAGAAACTATAAAGGCGAAAACCCCGTGGCTTCACATAGAAGTTTTTACTATTTTTGATGTTGTTTTTCAGTGTGTTTTTTCCATGTGCACCTTTTTTACACAGCGCTATCATTTAACGTTTGTCCTTCCGTCTTGCTAAGCAGCCACCCTATTATTACACGGTGTGTTGGACACGATAAGCTATTCATTAAAGCATTGCCTACTGTTATTTTTCTGCTCAGTACCAGCTAGTGCATGATCTGTCTCTGCATGAAAACATCGCACCTCTGACCTCTTTTGTGGCTGCTTCTGTTAGCAGCGGAAAACAAGGTTCAATGTGTTTCTGTAAATCTCTGTTTGTGTGTACACAAATCCCTGGCATTAATGCATAGAGAGGAGGTTTCAAACATCTGCCCAAACGCATGGACATCTCAGCGGTTGGCATAGAGCAGACAGTAACTGCCAGGGTGAAATAATTGTGCTGCTTAGGCTAAGACTATCCTGTGTATAATACACATTGGGGGAATTCTAGAAACTTCAGCACAAGCATCCATGGCTACATTTACAATTATACACTCATTTGTATTAATGCTGTCCAGGCATTTAAAAAAAAAAAGGCTATACTCACACTTGGTCTCCCATAGCTCCTCCGTGCAGCACCATCACTGACTTACTGATAAGGGAGATGGAAATGAAGTGATTTAGACATGGCGGCATCCGTCAAGCTGGATTCAGGCTCCATAACATATCTACCCCATTAATTGCAATAGAGGCGGGGTGTGCCGAACACCCCTTAGCACTTCCACCTTCATTGGAGTAGGTATGTGGGGGGGGGGGCAGAAACAAGGCCCCGCAGAGGTCACCAGCACTGGGACCTCTGGAGAGGACAAACGCTCTGGATCCTAGCTCTCAGTAAGTATGAAGATGTCGCTGCTAGATGGAGGAGCTGCGGGGGAACACCGGGCCCTGCAAAGATTTTGGAACAATATGGAAGCAGAGACTTTTTGTTTTAGTCTGGACAAACTCTTTGAATTCTTACCAGATTCAGTTTGGTTTAGCCAGAACAGAATATTGGCAATATTGGCAGCATTTAGTTTAAATGCTGCACTGTTCAAACTCAGGTTGTGCCCCACAACTACACGTATGCATACATTCACACTAGGGGTTATCCAAACAATTTTGGATTCTTCTGGAGGGGTCATTTCTAGGCCAGTCCAAGCATTGTTGTCGCCCTGGGTGCCAAAAAGGCAGGCGGCAGTGAGCTGGCCCTTGAGTTTTCCCCTTCCCCTACAGCAGCCCATTTATTGTACTGGAGCACTTGTTGGGTACATTAAATTCCTCCTGCCATGGCCTGGGAAAGTGTGTGTGTGCAATGCACTGACATGAGCAGAGTGTGGCTGGGAAGCATGCCGTCCTACTCACCTTGACGTTCAGCTTCTTGTCTTACATGGTTCAGACTAGACGGGGAGACCGATTCATTAATAGTGGCAGGTAGCGACAGTTGAGCGACTGTAGCAGCATTTTCAGAGCGCCCGATAGTAGTCTCTGTGCTTGGCCGTTGCTCGGTAGTTGATAGCGACTCAGTCGGTTTGCCGTAATGTTGAATATTGGGTGAGGAGTCGCTATTTGACAGGTTCCGCGCTGTATGGGGGTGCATGATAGCGACTGGCCCTAGCGACCGGCTCCCACCATATTCATTAAAAAATCACACTCAAAAAATTCTTGCGCTGTAAAATGCATGTTTAAACCCCAGAGCGCTGGAGGCGATGGGTTAAAAGTAGTTTTTTAACCCCCAAACCACCATATTTTTGGAAACCAAAAAATAAAAAAAATGTAAATAATTTAGTAATATGAATACATTAATATCAGACCTGTAATATCAATTCTGTACAATTTTTTTTTTTCCCTTAAAAAAATTATCTAACATGGCAGAAGTGGTCACAGAATTTTTCACATTTAAAAAAAAAAATACCAATTAATTATTAATATTAAAAGATTGTTCCATTGAAATGCATTGGAGAGCGCCAGGTAGCGAGAGGTCATACCTGTCGCTGTTCAAGGTCGGACGCTGGCGCTGTGGGCTGAGGCTGGAATAATGATGAATGAGTCGCTATATGGCGCTATCTCAGTCGCTAAGCAGGATTGGCTTGATAAATGTGTGATTGTGGTGGGGAGCCGGCGTTCTCGTGGCGGGGCCCGTCATTACCGGTCGCTCACCAGTCGCTACCTGACGCTATTCCTTCATAAATAAGGGCCTTAGACTTTTTTGGCTTTATACTTTACTTAATCCCACCAAGTAGATACAGGATACATACAAGGAACACTTTTTGGAAAGGAGATACACCAGGAAAGCTATTAACAATTAACAAATAACATAAGAAGTAACAAGAAATTTAAGGATTAGTGCAAAAGTAAATTCAGTTTTAGTGCAATTGACAGGCTAATTCTTCACAGCGGCACTAAGAGCGACCGCTAGTGGTCGTGAGTCACTATTACAGAGCACTTCAGTCGCTGTGGTAACATTGCCCGCATTGATGAATTTGATGTGTGAGTCGCTATAACACCAGTACAGAGCTATATGGGAGCAAACGGTAGCGACTGGTCAGTGTGAGCGACTCAAACCATATTCATAAAAAAAAAACAACCTCACACAGCGCCGGTGCTCAGAATTGGGTTGCTGTAGCCCAGAGCGCCAGAAACTGTGATTAGAATCTGTTTTTGAACACATATCCACTAGTAACAAAGCGAAAACATATGGAATTACATTGTTATTACATTGTGACATTAACACTTTAATACCAGACCTGTATTGACAATTCTGCATAAAAAATCAAACAAGTTTTCAAAAATGACTTAAATTGGCCAAGAGAGGTCACACAATGATTTGATACAAAACAAAAAAAAAAAAATATTAAAAGAAAACCCTGTTTAAAGAGAAGGAAGGTAACGTATGGGGTAATGGATGGGAGAACGACAGGTAATACCAGGAAGCCAGAGCGCCGGCGGTATACGCTGAGCCAGTTTTTTTTTTTATTTCAGGGAAAATTCGATCGGCACGAACCAAAAAAAATTCGGGTTCGTGCCGAATCGAATTTTCCCTGAAATTCGGAGCGAATTCCGGTTCGTCCGAACCGGTTCGCTCATCCCTAAACCTCTCCAATGGGTTTTGTTTAGAGCCATAATGGTCAAGGAAACTGTGTTTGTGTCTAGTGGTTTTTGTCGAATGAGCCATAAATCTGCACCCAGATCCTAAGAGCCTGAAGAAGGAATGCCCTGGGTGCGGCGAGTCCTCACTTATTTCCTTAGCCCTTGAGGAGATTCTGTTCATGAATCGCTCTTCCAGAGATGGATAGGGTGGATGCGATTATTTGCTCAGCAGTTCTAGTGAATGGGACAACAGGTCATCTCTCTGATATGTTCATAATGTGGAGCAGAATGCAGGAGCCAGTGTGAGTATAAGAGCTAGCACTCTGTACAGGTCAGTGCTGTGCCTCCCTCAAAGTGCATTGCTTTATGTCTTAGAGCAGAGGTTCCCAAACTTTTTAAATCAAGTACCACTTTCTATTTTCCCATTATATCATGTGATACCTGAATTGTTTGTGTGGTTTGGTAGCGAAAGTAAAAAATGCACATAAATAGCTTGCAGCACCTTTTGGAGCAGCTTTGTATGGCCCATACGAGATGTCAGAACATCAGGTTGGGGTACAGGTCATTCCCCAGCCTTGTCAAGTACTACCTGATCTGGAGCACCACCGGTGGTACTAGTAGCACTGGTTGGGAACCCCTGTTTTAGAGGGATGCCATTATATTCTGCACGTAAATGACTGGGTCTGGGGAGGGGTCACTGATTAGTAATTATTAGGCTGGCTACACTGCTATGAGAGAATTTTTTCTTACTCTGAGTGCTATTTATCATATAAACTGCTCTGCTCACTCAGTAAACAATAAAGTGAAATAGAAAAAAAATACTTTTCTTCTATTTAAAAGTTTTGATTTTCTATAGGCTGCTGTTATATTATAACTTCTAAAATAAAATCTATCCCGTTAAAAATAATTTGCACCCCACCTCTAGGATTGCTCCATCACACATGCAGAGAATTTCAATTGTTATATACAAATATAAAACAATTTTTTATTTTATTGTGTGGTTTATTGTTTAATATGCCTCTGAACATTAAGTCATTCCTAAAAAAAAAATTTAAAAAAACATCTGGAGGTATTTTAGATTATAAATCAGTTGTAAGGGGTGGAAAAAAACACTACACACCTTTTTTTACATAATGATCTAAAGACTTGTAAGGAGGATAAGGATGGTCCTTATCTCTTGGGGTCAACTGTTCATTACATTACTTCAAGAGGAGTAATTGTTGCCTTCTTCACAGGTGGTCTTGTCTGGTAGCTTTGACCCTGTAATGAGAGCTCGGGGGTTGTTCAAAAAACTTGAAAAGAATCAGAGCTTCCATGAGGTTGGCTATAGAGCCGAATGGTAGTACTGGGCAGGCATGTAAAGGGGGGCACTGCTTATATATGTAGATGTAAATGACAATCTAGATTCTTCCAGGGAGCAGGATGACTAAGAGCTTGCAATTTACAAGGAATGATGTATCATGTATCACTTGCTGGCCAGGGGTTGGGGCAACCATAACATTATCTCACAGTAATTGATGAGCCATTTCAAAGTGCCTGAAAATCTCTGATTGTATGTAAATGCTAGACAATAATAATAAAATTGTAAAAAATACACACAACAAAAACAATTCCACAAATAGGGGGGGGGGGAGCAACCAAATCAATAAGATAGCAACATTAATAATAAAACATATATATCTGAAATAATATATATACTCCTACCCTGCCTATGATCCATATTCTAAAACATGTATCACTAAATCAAACAATAACACTAGGGATGAGCGAACCGGTTCGGACGAACGGGAATTCGCTCCGAATTTCAGGGAAAATTTGATTCGGCACGAACCCGAATTTCTTTTGGTTCGTGCCGATCGAATTTTCCCTGAAATTAAAAAAAAAAAAAATGCCGGCATGGTGGGAGCGGGCAGGCCGGCTACGCTGCCGCTCCCACCATGCTGGCATTTTTTTAAAAAGCAAACACTTACCTGCATGGTCGGAGCGTGGAGGCCGGCGCCGCTCTCAGGCGCCCTCTGATGACGCGTCCTCTGATGACGCGTCCTCTGATGACAGCTGAGAGCGGCGCCGGCCTCCACGCTCCGACCATGCAGGTAAGTGTTTGCTTTTTAAAAAAATGCCGGCATGGTGGGAGCGGCAGCGTAGCCGGCCTGCCCGCTCCCACCATGCCGGCATTTTTTTTTTTCAGATGAGCGATTCGTGAAAGTTCGATTCGGGCGAACCCGAATTTCTTGGGGAAATTCGGCGAATCGCCCGAATCGAACTTTCAAGAAGTTCGCTCATCTCTAAATAACACTATAATGAAATAAACTCAAATATGATTCTGACACACACTTTCAAAAACACAATTGCAGTGATTAATATCAAAAACAACACAAACACCCTAAATTTCAGGCCCCATAGGGGCAAACCCCTAGAGTGCACCAATAATCAATCAAATGAGAACAAGTCCAGATTTAGATCCAGATCAGACTTCATCAGGCTGTGGGACCATTGTGGCTTGTTGGGCTCACTCACACTGAGGGCACCAAGGTACAGAGTAGCTGTAGGACCCCTTTTTTGAGTGGTCCTGGAGAAATAACGTTTAAAAAAGAGTCCCTTTACTATATCATGTGGTCACATGAAATTCCCAAGTGCTATACACTAGTTTAATTTCCCTTTAGCAGATGGACTGTATGACCCTATTGCTGTAAAAGGTAAACATGCCAGCTAGAACTAATTCTAAACGCCAAATAAATACAAGGGATTAATGCCATGGGTCAGGAAGGAGGTGGGGATTTTTACCATGTTTAATTATAGGGTCACACATTTAAGGGTGCACAAAGCAAAATGTTTTGGTTTGAAAGAGTAAGCTACAAGAGCTACAAAAACTTTGAATGCATACCTCTTTTCTTGGGTTACCAATGCCCTGTAGTGTTAAGTCTTCATTATAAGCAATCAAATTCCTTGTCTGTAAATGTGGAATTTTTCCCCCAAATTTTGGGCAGAATGATGGAATCCCTTATTTAAATAATTCACAATAGAATGGTGGTGAGCACCTCCATGTTGGTCACTTAGGGTGTTACATAAGTTGATAGTTGGTGTTTAGGCACTAGAGCACATATTCTCAACCTGTGGCCCCTGAAGCCATCTGATGGTGGCCTTGTGACCTTCTGTTGGGAAAGTGGGAGGCGTAAATAGATTTGGCGTGTAAAGGTAGTTAAATAAAGGCTCAGTAACGATGGGAGGTTGCAAGAGGAGTGATATAAGAGGGACACATTGCCAAATAAAAGTGGTAGGGGTGACTTGGAGGAATGTAGTTACATTGATAGTGCAACAAAACTATAAGATAACAATTTTTTTCGATATTCATTTGAAATGTTAGCATTGGCAGGCGTTTTTAATGGATTTAGTATTGGGGATATGCTCATGATTTGGGATGGTCTTTTAATACGATACCCATATATTTGGAGAGGTAACGCAATCAGCATGTTTATTGCTATCATGTCGGGATTAGATATAAATGTGTTAATGGAGTGGTGGGGCGGAAGGACATACAAATTTAAAAAATCAACCTAATGGAGCCTAATAGACAGTGGATACCCTGATTGTTGTAGACAATCTTTGTTATGTTATTCAAAATTCAAAAATTCTGGACCTCATCATTGTGGCCCACACGTCAAAAAATTGAGCACTGTAGCCCAAGCAAACCTTCAGAACATTGCCTTTCTTTATTATCTATTACGCACCAGCTCTAATGAGAAGTTTGTATTAAAATACATTTTGGTGGAGATTTTTTTAGATTTTGTAGTCATTACAAAATACGAAACACAATTAAACATTACACCCATTATGTTTTAGTAAGTTTAGTAATAACCTGTTATTTAAAGAAGATTCACAGCGTGACTCTCGTTCAAACAAATGTAATATTTAAAACAATGCTTTGGAGAATGCTAAAGTTTAATGCTGCAGTGAAACGGCATTCCAAACTTAACGTAAAAAAGATCTGGGAATAATAAATTTCATTTTCAGAAGTATATGCAGATTATTATTCTCCATGGCGTACTTTACTTTTAGCTTATGGTCCATTTTTTCTAATAATTACTATGTATGTTTCATTTGTATTCTATACAGTACAGCCATTTTTGGCACAGTATTAGTAATGATGGTATGGTAGCGTGTGCCATTATAGAGCAGGTAAAGGACAGAACAGAACAGAATACCTTCACCAAGTACACAAGGAATTCATTTTGTCATTCCTGTACAAAAGAATATGGAGGAATTTATTGGTATACATGATATTAGAATCATATTACCATAGGGTACCATTCCTACTACTACAAGTGCTAATGTAAGAATATATGGTTATTGGCCCTCCAATTTGTCAAGGTTTTATTTTATTAAATATAAAACAATTTAATCATATCCAGGGAATGACTTACTCTTAGGCACGATACCAGCTCATATACTGTATTACTTACTTCATATTACTTGGCAGTGATAAAGTTATGGTGTGCAGTAAGTCCCTTCTGTAGCTGGTTCATCAAGATTAAATAGTGGAGGAGACTACAGGACATGTCATAGAACGAGATGCTATTGCATTAATGTTACATCTAGGAACAGTGGAGGTGAAGGGAGTGGAGGCAGCCTAAAACCTTAACATTAAGGTGTGCAGGAGACATTATAAAAGCAGACATGTTTCACACAGAGCAGCTGTTTGGGAAACCCTTTGAATCCTTCATGAATTTATTTATAAGTTCTGGATCCAACCCTAATCTAATAGCCGTATATTAGCCATATAAGGACTATTCAGGTTTATTTACAGTATGCTGAGTCTGCTCACATTTCTAGAAGTGTCCAAATCAAGTGCAAGTGAAATTGTGAGTTGGAGAAGCTCTGCACACTAGTTTCTATGTGGCAAGCATAACATCTTGCCAGAAAAGAAGTGGGAATGAAGAAGATTCCCAGCTGAAAGGAGAAGAAAAGACGAGGATGAGGATGACAGCCAGCTGGGAGAAAAGTGTGGGGTAGAGAAGATGGTAACTGGTATGAACAGGGGCAGACTGGAACCAAAATCAGCCAGGGGTTTTACTGGTGATGGACCAACCCAACAATGGCTGACTAGAGATGAGCGAGTAGTATTCGACCGAGTCGGTATTCGATCGAATACTACGCTATTCGTCATACTCGATTTCGATCGAGTACAGCGGCGATGGCGCACTTACAATTCGTTTCCCCTCCCACCTTCCCTGGCGCGTTTTTTACACCAATCACCATGCAGGGGGGGTGGGACAGGTCCTGGGAGGACGCTGGCATCGCGAGAACGGCGTCTAGACGCATTGGCTGGAAAAACCATGTGACCTCGAATCTACAAAACTCAGCACTTCCTCTTCGTCAGCATTAGCAGCTTGAACTTAGTGAGGGATAGACGCTAAGAGCAGGGAAAGACAGGCTGTAGCTGGCAGGGCCCCAGAAGCTCAGAATATCGCATTTACCACCATATATACCAGCTACCAGAAGACAGGAGAGTCATTGAGAGCCCTTATTAGGGCTACTATGCTGAACGGTATATAGCTCATTCTAGCTATATACACACTGCACACAACGGCTGCTTTAGTGAGGGGTAGCTGCTGCTGCAGTAGGGACAGAGAGGCTTCAGTGGTGTATTAGCACCTATATACAAAACTATATACACTCTGCACAAAACGGCTGCTTTAGTGAGGGGTAGCTGCTGCTGCTGGAATAGGGACAGAAAGA
This sequence comes from Gastrophryne carolinensis, assembly GCA_027917425.1. Lineage (NCBI taxonomy): Eukaryota > Metazoa > Chordata > Amphibia > Anura > Microhylidae > Gastrophryne > Gastrophryne carolinensis. Next base: position 202,834,722 of record CM051240.1, on the reverse strand, counting down.
CTTCAGTGGTGTATTAGCACCTATATACAAAACTATATTTGGCACTACTGTTTTGTGTCCTCTGTGCCAACAAAACCCTGTTATATACCCGGTGCGTATAGGCACCATTTCACCTTCTGGCAGTATACGGCTGTATAGCCAGGTGTTCTCCTAAAAAAAACCTTCTATATTTGGCACTACTGTTTTGTGTCCTCTGTGACAACAAAACCCTGTTATATACCCGGTGCGTATAGGCACCATTTCACCTTCTGGCAGTATACGGCTGTATAGCCAGGTGTTCTCCTAAAAAATATATATATATTTGGCATAACGCGTGGCCAAAAAAGTAAAACGTCTGAAATGCAGAGGGCTAGGGCAAAGGGACGTGGACGAGGACGGGGGCGCGGAAATGCTGGTGGGGGCACAAACCGCGTTGAAGCCAGTGGGGATACAATGCGTGCTGGTGAGGGGCAGCCAGCATTACGCTCATCCAGCTTCCCTGCCTTTATGGGACAGTTATGCGGGGGGCGGGGTACACCTCTGTTAAGGCCTGAGCAGCGTGAACAGGTGGTGCAATGGATGGCCGATAACGCTTCCAGTCACTTGTCCACCACCCAGTCATCCACACAGTCTCACTCTGACCCTCCTTCCTCCCAACCTGGCCAACAGAGTCAGCCCACCCTTGACCCCTCCCAGGACCTCTTTTCGGGTCCTTTTCCAGATGTGCTGCAAGAATCCCAGGAGCTAGCAGAGGAATTTGTTTGTAGTGATGCCCAAACACTTGAGTATCCGCCATCTGCTAGTGATGTGGACCCGGAACCAGCATCTGCTATCATGAGCGATGATGATGAGACGCAGTTGCCATCAAGGGAGGCTGTTGGAATGTCCAGTGGGCAGGAGGAGGAGCAGAGAGAGGAAGTGGAAGAGGAGGTGGTGGACGACGAAATGACCGACCCCACTTGGACAGGGGTGATGTCCAGCGGGGAAAGCAGTGGAGATGCGGTCTGCGCATCACCGAATAAGGCAGCAAGAGGCAGAGGACAGTCCAGAGACAGAGAACAGTCCAGAGGCAGAGGACAGTCTAGACAGAGAAGGCAGGCCACACCCAGCAGGGCCGAAGCTCTTCCCGGCAGCAGGCAGTTGCGCGAAGCTCCCCCATCGAGGCCTCGTACTTCTGTGGTGTGGAGATTTTTTAATGTTTGCGCGGACGACAAACTGAGCGTGGTTTGCGCAATCTGCCACTCAAAACTGAGTAGGGGCTCTGAGAAGAGCAATCTGACCACCTCAGGCATGCGCCGTCACTTGGAAGTCAAGCACTGGGCTGAGTGGGAGAGAGCAAACGCAATACAACCTGCGCCCGGTCTTACTGCCACTGCCTCTTCCCCTTTGTTGTGTGCTGCCACTGCGGTCCAGACCTTCAGCCAGGACACCTCCACATCTGCCTCTGCCTCGGCTACTTTGGGGCCTTCTCCTTCAGCCCCCCCCCCTTCCCCCGCATCTTCGTCTGCACCTTCCATCTCCTCGTCCCATCAACTGTCCATCTCGCAGGCGTTCAACCGCAGGCAGAAGTACGCCTCCAGTCACCCCCAAGCCCAAGCCTTAACCTGCCTCATCTCCAAACTGCTGGCCCTGGAGATGTTGCCGTTTAGGCTTGTGGAGACGCAGGCCTTCCGTGACCTGATGGCGGCTGCCGCACCTCGCTATTCCGTCCCTAGCCACCACTATTTTTCCCGGTGTGGTGTCCCCGCCCTGCACCAGCACGTGTCGCGTAACATCAGGCGGGCCCTGAGGTACGCAGTCAGCGCAAAGGTCCACTTGACCACCGACTAGTGGACAAGCTCTTGCGGCCAAGGACGCTACATCTCTTTGACGGGACACTGGGTGAATGTTGTGGAAGCGGGGACGGGGTCGCAAACAGGGACGGCCTACATACCTCCCCCGCCCAAGATTGCCAGCACGGGTTCTGATAGACCCCCCTCCTCTTCCTCCTCCTCCTCCTCCTCCTCCTCTGCCTTAACATCGCCCTCAGCCCCTAGCTGGAAGCGTTGCAGCACTGGCGCGGGGAGACGCCAGCAGGCGGTGCTTAAGCTCATCAGCTTGGGCGACAGGAAGCACAGCGCTGCAGAGGTGAGGCACGCCATATTGCAGCAGACAGAGATGTGGCTGTCGCCGCTGCAGCTAGGACCAGGCATGGTCGTGTGCGATAACGGCCGTAACCTGGTGGCGGCTCTGGAGCTTGCAGAACTCAATCACGTACCATGCCTGGCCCACGTTTTTCATTTGGTAGTACAAAAGTTTCTAAAGACTTACCCCAACCTGGCAGAGCAACTGGTCAAAGTGCGGCGCTTGTGCGCTCACTTTCGGAAGTCAACTGTAGCTGCTGCTACCTTAAAAAAAATCCAGCAACGCCTCCATTTGCCTCAACATCGGCTGTTGTGCGACCTGCCCACTCGCTGGAATTCCACCTATTGCATGTTGGCCAGGGTGTGTGAGCAGCAGAGAGCATTGATGGAGTACCAGATGATGCATCCACGCGTGCCTCCAACTCAGCTCCCTCAGTTTGCCAACCACGAGTGGCCATGGATGGCAGACATATGCAATGTATTGCGTATTTTTGAGGAGTCCACTAAGAAGGTCAGCATAGTGAGCGTAACCATCCCGCTCCTATGCGTCCTTAAACAATCGCTCATCGCAATAAGGGAGAACGCATTGCACACAGAGGAGACGGGGGTAGGAGGAGACGCAACGCAGGTAGACAGTCAGACCACACTTTTGTCTGCTGCTCGGTGGCAGTTGCAGGAGGAGGATGAGGAGGAGGAGGAGGACAACGTGGAGGTGGCTGTGGAAGAGGATGCTGGCGGCGAGGGTAGCAGTCAGGCTGTGTGCGTCCCATTGGTTCAGCGCGGATGGGGCGGAGAGGAGGAGGAAGAGGAGGAAATGGAAAATGATCCTTCTGGTGGGGGCAGTGACGTCATGCCTATTCAGAGTCTGGCACACATGGCTGACTTCATGCTGGGCTGCTTTTCCCGGGACATACGTGTTGTCCGGATATTGGAGAACAAACTATACTGGGTCTTCGCACTCCTGGACCCCCGGTATAAAAATAACTTCTCCTCTTTTATTCCGGTAGAGGAGAGGACGAATCGATTACTGGAATACCAGAGGGAACTCGTGCAGAACATGATGCAGATTTTCCCACCCACCATCGCTGGCGGCAGAGAGGAGAGTGTCTCCCAGAGTCTGACAACATCGATCAGGCCCACAGCCACCAGGGGAACACTCTCCAAGGTGTGGGACACGTTCATGGCACCCCCTCGTGCAACTTCCATCACTGCGGGGCCCGCTATCAGCAGGAGGGACAAGTATCGGCGGATGTTGCGGGACTACCTGGCAGACCACACCCCTGTCCTCCCGATCCCTCGGCGCCCTACACTTACTGGGTCTCCAAGTTGGACACGTGGCTGGAACTGTCCCTGTACGCCTTGGAGGTGCTTGCCTGCCCTGCCGCCAGCGTGCTATCAGAAAGGGTGTTCAGCGCAGCCGAGGGCATTATAACCGATAAGCGCAGCCGCCTGTCAACTGACAGTGCCGACAGGCTGACGCTAATCAAAATGAACAGCAAGTGGATTGACCCGGACTTTGCTTGTACAACAGTGGAAAGCAGCCAAGAGTGAAGTGCCATCTGTATGAAGTCCCATTTCCTCCTCCTCCTCCTCCTCCTCCTCCTTAACCGCCGTAGAATTGCTGTATTAATAAAAAAAATTATGGCTCACCTCTTGGGCTTAATACAATCAATTTTTAAGAGGTCTCAGCTCTTGGGACTCCACACAATTTCTAAGAGGTCTCAGCTCTTGGGCCTTAATACAATTTTTAAGAGGTCTCAGCTCTTGGGACTCCACACAATTTTTAAGAGGTCTCAGCTCTTGGGCCTTAATACAATTTTTAAGAGGTCTCAGCTCTTGGGCCTCCACACAATTTTTAAGAGGTCTCAGCTCTTGGGCCTCCACACAATTTCTAAGAGGTCTCAGCTCTTGGGCCTTAATACAATTTTTAAGAGGTCTCAGCTCTTGGGACTCCACACAATGTTTGAGAGGTCTCAGCTCTTGGGCCTCCACACAATTGTTAACAGGTCTCAGCTCTTGGGCCTCCACACAGTTTTTAAGAGGTCTCAGCTCTTGGGCCTCCACACAATTTTTAAGAGGTCTCAGCTCTTGGGCCTCCACACAATTTTTAAGAGGTCTCAGCTCTTGGGACTCCACACAATTTTTAAGAGGTCTCAGCTCTTGGGCCTTAATACAATTTTTAAGAGGTCTCAGCTCTAAGCTTCCCTTACTGCTGGGGTGACACACTGTAACAAACCTCCTTCTGTAAGCTTCCCTTACTGCTGGGGTGACACACTGTAACAAACCTCCTCCTGTAAGCTTCCCTTACTGCTGGGGTGACACAATGTAACAAACCTCCTCCTGTAAGCTTCCCTTACTGCTGGGGTGACACGATGTAACAAACCTCCTCCTGTAAGCTTCCTTTACAGCTGGGGTAACACACTGTAACAAACCTCCTCCTGTAAGCTTCCCTGACTGCTGGGGTGACACACTGTAACAAACCTCCTCCTGTAAGCTTCCCTTACTGCTGGGGTGACACACTGTAACAAACCTCCTCCTTTAAGCTTCCCTTACTGCTGGGGTGACACAATGACACAAGAAGACATGTCTGACCACATCTCACACACACACACACACACACACACACACACACACACACACAATGACAATTAGGGGTGGGGTCTATTTGTTTTCCCCCTTGCCTATGCCATCTGTGGTTGTCATAGGCAACGTGATTTTAAGGGGTGCAGAATTTTGTTCTTCTTTTTTGTACAGTTTGGCTTGGGGTCCATGGCAATGTAGAGGAAAGAAGGTTTCCTTGTCTTGTCTCACTTTACGTAGAAGTTATATTGTGTTTGGAGTGTATTGTTGAGAGGCTGTGATAGTGGCGTAATAGTGCGACTTGGGCGCGTTATATGCACCCAGACATGCTTCCCCTGCTGTCCCAGTTGCATTCCAGCAGTGTTGGCATCATTTTCTGATGTTTCAGGGTGGACTTGGTGACCTCCAAGTGGTCGAATTGAGATTTCCAAGTGGCGAGCATTTTTTTCCCATAGACTATAATGGGATTCGATAATCGGTCGAGTAGTCGAGTAACGCGGTCTATTCGAATCGAAATTCGAAATTTCGAATATTTCACTACTCGCTCATCTCTATGGCTGACCCAATCCCAATGTGCTTCCCAGCTGAATTTATAGTAATACAGGGACATGTCATGGACAGATTTGGATATGGCCATTGGTACTAAAGCTTTAGTATTGTTCTATTTTTTTTTAGTATTTTAGTATTGCGCAGATACTCTCAAACAAGATTGTATGGTCTCCCACAGCCATGATACTGGGGCTATAGCATTGCTGTGGTGGAACATGGGCTGGGGGTACAGTGGGGCCTGGTATGAGTGGAAGTGTCAGGAGACAGGAAGAGAAATGACTAAATTCCAGCAGAGACTTTGGATGAAGTGGGTTGTGTGCTGGAAGCTACACCTAGCAAGGCAGGCCACTGGGAAATCTCCCCATACTCCCTATAGTCAGTCATCCATTGAAGAGCTAGAGAAGACATGGAGATGAAAGCCCCCTGTAGTAAACCTGAGTCTTCACAGCAAACAAAGCTGGTGGAAAAAGAAGCAGTGACAGAGGAGACAATGACATTCGCTGGAGAGATCATTTCTATAAGCACATAAGTTGCTACTCAAGTGGAAATGTTGGGCTCTTCCAGGGCAGGAGCTGATTACCTGCAAAATAAATTTAAAGCCATTCTCATATATAGACTTCTAAATTGGTCCTACAGCTACTCATCAACTTCAATATAAAAAAAATGGCAGCGATGGTGGCCCTAAATCATCAACAAGCCTGAAGCAAAGACACAAAGAAACATACATAACATTTATTTTTAAACTTTACGTTCATTTGATCAAGTGGTGAGTGTAGAGGAAGCCTGGGATAAATTCCCACATACCAATTTATTCCCAATAAAACACTTGTCTTGTATACCTGATTGTGTGCTTTTCGAGGCGCTCTAAGATCTTATCAGTGCGCAGAGCAGCACAAGACTCCTTTAGAGTAATTTTCCATCTACTTGAGCTGCCAGTTTTGGATGGGATCATGATTGATGGTAATATTACAGTATGTCACGGTGTAATTCTATACTGTGATGTAAAATTGAGTATTGCGGCTGTTGTTTTATCCTGTTTGCTGCCGTATGACAGGGTCTATTGTGCATTGTGTCGGAGCTCATTCTCCCGCGCACACTGTGTACTGAAGTGTAATTATGACTTGTCTAATGTGTAAGACAGAGCTGTAACTGAAACAAATTCTGCAAGTGTGTTTGATTTATGAGCGCTGATCCCGCTTTGTGTTCTTAATCTGTTTTTGTCCCCCCTTCCCCCCTAAGAAAAATTCTGGTATCACTGACTACTGATGCAGGACCAGCAAAAGCATACCTTAGCGTGGGCATACACCAATGATGTCTACATTATTTATGTGAAACTGGATTAAATCCAACCTATACCCGAAATGAAACCCCTATCAAAAAAGACATGATACCCCCTCTTACACCTTATCATTGATGGCCTAGATCTGCTTTACTTTTAGTTATATCCGTGTTTATCACATGACTAGGTTTTCAGCCAACAGCAATGTAGTCCAGGCATAGATTTGTGCTGATGGATACACCAATTTTGGTGAAGGACTAAGGCCCTTATTTATGAAGGAATAGCGACAGGTAGCGACTGGTGAGCAGCCGGTAATGACGGGCCCCGCCACGAGAACGCCGGCTCCCCACCACAATCACACATTTATCAAGCCAATCCTGCTTAGTGACTGAGATAGCGCCATATAGCGACTCATTCATCATTATTCCAGCCTCAGCCCACAGCGCCAGCGTCCGACCTTGAACAGCGACAGGTATGACCTCTCGCTACCTGGCGCGCTCCAATGCATTTCAATCGAACAATCTTTAAATATTAATAATTAATTGTTATTAATGTTTTTTTTTTTTTTTTGTGTGAAAAATTCTGTGACCACTTCTGCCATTTTAGATATTTTTTTTAAGGGAAAAAAAATTGTACAGAATTGATATTACAGGTCTGATATTAATGTATTCATATTACTAAATTATTAAAATTTTTTTTTTTTTTTGGTTTCCCAAAATATGGTGGTTTGGGGGTTAAAAAACTACTTTTAACACATCGCCTCCAGCGCTCTGGGGTTTAAACATGCATTTCACAGCGCTTGAATTTTTTGAGCGTGATTTTTTGATGAATATGGTGGAAGCCGGTTGCTCTGACCAGTCGCTATCATGCGCTCCCATACAGCGCGGAACCTGTAAAAAAGCGGCTCGTAACCCCGTATTGAACATTTAGCCACACCGACTGAGTCGCTGTCAACAACCGAACAACGGCCAAGCACAGCGACTACTAGCGGGCGCTGTGAAAATACCGCTACTGTCGCTCAACTGTCGCTACATGTCGCTATTAATAAATCAGCCTCCACGATCTTCCAAGATTACTTTAAGTTAACACTTGCGGTGCAGCTGCCCCCCCCCCCCCCCCCGTGCTGTGTGTATTGCCCAGCAGGGAGGAGTGGGTAAACTGGCTGCACTGTCAGCTGTGCAAGCCAACTTGCGCCCGCAGCCAGCAGCTGGACCAGAACAACGGGGAAGCCAGCATGTAGGTAAGTGTCTGTGTAGCGCAGTGAGAGCGGGGGAAGCCGGCCGCACTGTCAGCATGCAGCTGACTTGCACAGCTGAAAGTGCGGCCCGCCTCCCCTGCTCCCACCATCTTGTGTGTATAGCACATTCCACTAGAGATGAGTGATTCTCAAAGGTTTGGATGAACCCAAATTTCTTGGAGAAATTCGGCGAATCACCCGAATCATATTTTTAGGAAGTTCACTCATCTTTAGTTATATATTTTATACTTTTTACTCCTGTCTGGAAAAAGTACAGTGCACATTATTGCATGTGTTTTTCCGTTCCAATGAGTGACTACTACTGCCAGCATTCGGCTGACAGGGGACAAAAGGTCTCCGGGCCTTCTACCCTGGCATACTGCCAGGAGGAAGGAGGCTGGTACTCTGGGTACTCCACTCCATTTAACTGTGTGTCACTGTGGGGGAGTGTAGAGGGAAAACCAAAGATCACAGGACAGGCTCAACAGTATGAAAACTGCATCCATTGGTAAAAAATCACATAGTATTGGCACACCAATAAAAAATACAGGTACTGGGCTAAATTGCATGAACAAGTGCATTGGGTGCATTGCAATCAAATGCAAACAAAATGCAATGAGGCATTTTCTACAGGTGATGTACATCATTTGTCCAATAAGATAAAGATTGAAAGGATGAAAACAGCAGCACCCTATGGGGTATGCTAAAGGTTTTGCAATATGTTTCTGCATAGCCCATAGGGTGCTTTTTTCCAAAATTTCAAAAAATTATCCTTATCTCATTGGAAATATTATGTTCGTAACTAGAGATGAGCGAACCGGTTCGGACGAACCGGAATCCGCTCCGAATTTCAGGAAATATTCGATTCGGCACGAACCTGAATATTTTGTGGTTCGTGCTGATCGAATTTTTCCTGAAATTAAAAAAAAAAAAATGCCGGCATGGTGACAGCGGAGCCGGCCGGCGGGCCGGTAAAGCCGGCCGGCCCGCTCCCACCATGCCGGCATTTAAAAAATAAACAAAAAAAAAAGCATTTTTGCCGGCATGGTGGGAGCGGGCCGGCCGGCTCCGCTGTCAGCGGAACCGGCCGGCCCGCTCCCACCATGCCGGCATTTTAAAAAAAAGCAAACACTTACCTGCAGGTCCGGAGCGTGGAGGCCGGCGCCACTCTCAGCTGTCATCTGAGGGCGCGTCATCAGAGGGCGCTGTCAGTGCGGAACCGGCCTGCCCGCTCCCACCATGCCGGCAAAAATGCTTTTTTTTTTTTTGTTGTTTTTTAAATGCCGGCATGGTGGGAGCGGGCCGGCTCCCACCATGCCGGCATTTTTGATGGGGAACTTCGTAAAAGTTCGATTCGGCCGAACCCGAATTTCTTTGTGAAATTCGGCGAATCGGCCGAATCGAACTTTTCAAAAGTTCGCTCATCTCTATTCGTAACCTTAAACATAACTTGTCGCATGTGCGAGTGATTTTTAGAAAAAAAACTCACAGCCAAATGTGCACCCAGAGTTAAACTTACTTCATCAAATATTTAGCATGGACCCCAATGTCTCGAAGCGATTACGGTGATCAAAAGCAACACAGTGGTTTCAGGATAGGAAGGAATAAGCACATCAAAAATAAACAGAAAAAGCAAAAATCATTTTTAAATAGTAGTTTTGCTTTAATTGGAAAATACATCAAGTCAAGGTTATTGGTATAAAACTTTTTCTGCACTGCTGTTTCCAACCTGTTGTCCTCTTTTAAAAAAAGGAAGAAAATAACTATAAATGGTTATTGAATGCTGAAATTTTATGCTAATAAATATTATGTACCTTCTCGAGTTGTGTGAAATGAACTGAGGATTCTCAATATGGTGGCACATGTGCACGGAGCCCGTAGCGATTGTAACAGGTGTTGTAGGACTAAACTTGACAAGAAGGTCATCACGTAACATTGAATACGTAAAATACACATTGACTAAAACTCACTACTCCAGCTTGGTAAAAAAAATGTTAGTTTAGATTTGTGCTTAAAGGAGAAGTCCGTTTAGATTAAACATGACTTGTGTACCTAGAAAATGGGTAATAAAAATGTACTGAAGGGGTCTCTTCTCATTGTCAGCTTTAATAGCGTCTATGGGGGCCATGCTAATTATTTTGTGAATTTTCAGAATTACTCCAGTAATTACTATGGCCAATTACAATCTGAAGCACCATGAAAACAGTATCAAGATTTGTCCACAAATAAAAACGTATAAAAAGGTGTCAGAGCTTCTATCATTAGTAATGCTGTTACGTCATCACATTAGGTTATCCCACCACCAGTTATCCTTGCTTACCAAATGGAATGTGGTTACCCAGTCCCAGCGTCAGCTCTTAGCTCTTATATATCACAAGGATGTTCTTTTAACAGCAAGATATAGAAAATGTTTTTCTTCCCACAAAGCCTAAAAGACTCCTTTTCTTCCCCTTCAAACCTCAGAATAATGGTACAAATGGGCAGGCTTGCATAGTATAGTAACTGTTTGTTGCTAAAATCACTTCTAAATAAAATGTGGAGGCTGATTTACTACTAGCGCCACATATCGGCATGTGAGTGTCCGTATAGCGGCGCTTAAAGCGACCGCTAGCAGATGCTATAAGCGGGTGTCGGGCGTTGTAACCTAGTGTAGCGGTCGCTGTAGTATCTTGGCTGGCATTGACGAATGTGATGTGTAGTGGATGCTATAGAAGCGCTGTCCCTGACTCAGAGCCAATGGAGAACGCTAGGTGGTATCCTAAGGTGATAACGCCCAAGACTACACCACATCTAACAAGAGGACAAGGCTGCAGCGAGCGGTAGGTAGCGCCAGCTCAGTGTGTCCGGCACTCGGCGCTCCACACCATATTTAAGAAAAAACTACACGCACATAGCGTCGGTGCTCTAAAGCTGGGCGCTGTAGCATAGAGTGCCAGACGCTGTGTGATCAAAGTCTGTTTTTGAACACACATACACTAGTAACAAAGTGAAAAAAAAGGGAATGACATTGTTTTTACTCAATGACAATGGCCATGCAATACACACAGCAAATATGTCACAGCAGAAAATTATATTTCACATGATCTTGCTATATTATTAGGACAATTCTAATTGTGCAATTATTTTCTGCATTCTTTGACCTCTTTGGTTTTGAATATCGAATATTTTGGCTGTTCTGGATAAACCTTAGCGATGCTCTTGAATATGCACTGAGGCAAGGCTGCAATTTTCTGCAGTATTAGCAGGGCTAACTAATGATGGCTAATTTTTGCCTGTAGTGCCTGCCTCAATCTGCCCGCACACTCTCAGACATTCTGGCAGAAGCAACATTTGTGCATTTTCTGGTCAGTAAACACTCAAGTACGATTGTAAGTGATCAGTTTGCAGTTGGACAATGTTAGAGAAAAAAAAGGACATTTTCAGGCAAGATGAAGGGCGCATATATTTTTCACATAGCTACGATCGAGCTTCGACAACTTTGTACTTTTCTTTCTTATCGTTCAACGGAGGACATAATTCCACCGGATCAATGGCTGGAATAAGCTTTGTTTGCATTTGCTTTAACAGAGCCCTTGCTGAGAGGTTGCCCGGTAGCCAGTACTAGTTGTGTAGAGAACAGATCAGCCACTGGGAAGCTGGGAAGAAAGAAGAGCTAGAGCCAGAGGAGTCGCTGGCTGCTAATGTCATTTTCTTTGAAGCGGGTAAACCTGGTTTTAATTCCAGAGTCAGAGATCTCTGTTGACCTTTAACAAGTCTCCTGGGCTCCCGGCTTGCAAACTAGGTTGGAAAAGAAAATTATACAATTAAAACCGGTGTTGTATAATGTATACGGAGGATTATATGGATGCCACACACACACCAAGGTTTGGTTTAGTTGTTTGCATTTGCTTTAAAATGTCAATTTGATTAGGCCAGGAAACATTGAAGATAGTTGCAATCTTACACTCGGACACATCAACATGCAAAAAAGTTGATATATAAAAGTTAAAACTAAATTTAAATCTTAAAATATGAGGCTCACATTCATTGCAGCAGGCTTTAGGTGCTACATGGACGGGGACAGTCCCTAGCTGAAATACCGTGCACCAGGTGTGGAGTGCCTTTTCTTTTAAAGCAGCAACGACACAACAACTACACCTAAAATGACTGCATAAGCATCTTATTGAAAGTTTTTCAACCTATTATATTAGTTGGGTACATAATTGGATTAAAACCACAATCCAGTAACAAACCCTTAAAGCGGACCAACAGTCAAAAATTAATTAAACCAGACCAACACAACAAACAGTACTCATGCATCCCTCTCCAGGGCAATTTAGATTGCTGAATGTAAAAAATAATTTACCTTTTTCTAATAACTACTGGAATTTTGATTTTAAAAACAATATGGCCGCTCATAGGCTTGCAGGCCACCTGAAAACAGGAAGTCGTGCTGGGCTTCCAGTTACTGTGCATTTCAGTTATGCCAGTTGGGAGAGGAAGCTCAAAAATGACCCCTACCTTACTTTTCCAACTGTGCCAGGCTGTTGGTCCGGTTTAAGCATCCCCCTGGAAGCGCTGATAGGCACTGAATGGTGCAGAATTCAGCTTGTTCATTGACCTAGTTTTGAGGTCCAAATGATATATTGTTTTTATCAGTTTCTTTATCCACATATACAGTAGTTACTATACTGTATACCAGGAGTTGCCAACCAGTGGTATGAGTATCAGTAGTGGTACTAAAGATTCTATCAGGTGGTACCTGGGTAGACTGGGTCTCATGCCAGAGTCTTGTACTGCCTTGATGTTTACCTTGCTAGAAAATATGCTGAAAAACACTGATTAGTGTTAGTCTGGAGTGGTCATCCAGCTTGAAGTGTAACTGAATATGTCTCTGGCATGTTTTAACACTAGAAGTGTTCTCCTGGAAGTTTTAGCACCAGTTCAAACCTGATTCATTGTGGACCTAAAAAAAAGATAACAATTGCCCGTCCATACTAGGAGAATGATATAGTGGGGCCTGATAAACACTGCATCTTCATCCTTGTCAGCAAAAACTATAGGAAAGTCAGGAAGTGGCAAGCTGAGCTGCAGCATCTAAGCCTAGACTTCCCAGTAGTCCTGCTCTGACCATACACCAATACAAATATTTAAGTACACTTCCAATAAAAAAGAATAGATTCATCCAATTAAAAAAACCCTAGCCTGGTTCCTTTCTGAACCTAAAACCTTACATCACCCTTTAATCCCATGTTTGAATTGAACAGACTTGGCAATCGTATTTGCTTCTGCACAGAATCAAACTTGCTGCAAAATAACAAAGTGGCTAAAATTCCTCCACAAGGACTATCTCTAAATAAGTAAGCGCTGGCTGATTATTTTAGGTATAACCTCTGACCATTTTGCACTGTAACGCATTACTGCTTTCCATCCTTGTGATTTGTCATTTTCATTGTACTCCATTAGCTTAATCACCAGCTAAGTTCTGAATCCTTTTACTGCTGTAGGTTTTATCAGGAAAGGAAGAACATTCTTATTACAAACTCAGAATAATGTTGGATGTATGTCAGAGACACGTGGTATCCTTCGTGAAATGCTAGTAGGGATAATAAGTTCACTGAATCTTCACTAATTCAGTTGATTTGGAAGGTCTTGGGGAGTTTTCTTGCAGAATCCCACTCACTCCTGTCCCTTACCTTCCAGCAACTGTTTATTTCATACTTATTACGTCTGACCTGAACACATTTGAAACTAAAAGGATCAGAATACCTGAACAGGCATCATGAGGCAGCTGCTAGAGTTCGGCCTTAGAAATCAAAATCTGTACATCAGCTGGAATTGGGTCACAAGACTTACCTTGTCCTTCCTTGGTAATGAGAAGCTCCATAGTGTGTCTTTTAGAAGTACAGCCTTCTAACACAGGTTGGTTATGAAAATCTTCTTTAAAAAATGTACCAACAACACAGTCACACTCAGTACATATAAGTTTAAAACCCTGTTATTCCTCACGTGTAAACCAACCATTTTTTGGGGACATCAATGTGGGATATATTAATCTAGTTTGGGGGAGATGGGCAATGGTGGTGGGTGTGGTTTAGGGGTGTGCCTTAGTTATGGGCTTTTGAGGAACAAATATCCACAGCATTCTATTCTACCAATGTGCGTAAGTAGATGCAGCCCCGCTCCCTTGTGGAATAAAAGATGTTTGTGACTGGGCCATTGCTCTGCCAAAATATGCATACCCCTACTGCCATTCAGTCAGAACAGTTGACACACTGCATTCCCCATAATGTCAGTACAGTGGGACATTAGGGTGTCCCCAGAGTTTTCAGGGATACAATAGGACAAGATGCCTCAAACTGGGACTGTCCACACACAAGTGTGTTTACCCATGTGTACAGTCCCTTACATCCTTCATCATGTCCTTGCCCCCTGACATCCTCAGAGTAAATAGCCAATTTTAGGGAAAGATGAACACCCGACTAACTAAAGTTTGCAATAGCAAGAAGTGATTTAATATGGTGAAAACATATATATACAAGTACATAAGTAACACAGATACAAGTAATAAACAAAAATGACCGCTAGGTAGCGCTGTTGAGTAGATTCTCATAGTCCATGTTTCTGGTGCTCAAAGCAAGAAATTAGAGAGCAATGTCCATTGAAGTAGATAAGAGAAAATTTCAATGTGAGCAACCAGAATTCTAAATCCACTCTTCAGATGCAAACAGGTGATAAGAACATCAGTAAACAAGGCTTACAGGCTGGATAAGGTGGAACAACAGCAAAAAACTTCCCAACGTTTCGACACAAATGTCTTCCTCAGGGGATGCGGTCCTGTTTGCATCTCAAGAGTGGATTTAGAATTCTGGTTGCTCACATTGAAATTTTCTCTTATCTACTTCAATGGACATTGCTCTCTAATTTCTTGCTTTGAGCACCAGAAACATGGACTATGAGAACCTACTCAACAGCGCTACCTAGCGGTCATTTTTGTTTATTACTTGTATCTGTGTTACTTATGTACTTGTATATATATGTTTTCACCATATTAAATCACTTCTTGCTATTGCAAACTTTAGTTAGTCTGGTGTTCATCTTTCCCTCAAATTGGCTATTTACTCTGTTGTTGCACTGTGTATTGGGCAGACACAGTTTTGGGAATATTTGGAACCCCACGAAAAATAACTTTTGTAATCATCTACCTTATCTTATTGAGGTGTGCTATAACCTTATAACTAACATTGCCCCTGACATCCTCACCCATGGATGTGAAAAAACCTAGTGCCCATTAGCATGGAACCGATGATGTCTGGAGCACCTTTGGAAAGGGTACATAGAAGCTGGCATATTGAAGTTCAGTTGTTCAGCCTCTGAGCCCTGAGCATACTAGTCAAATCAGATCTTATCTCACGAGTGGGAATCTGTCAAAAAAACGAGGGGCCAGTCAAATCATTTGGCCAGTTTTTCTCATTTAAAAATATTCATTTGAATTTGGTAGTAACCAAATCTGGAACTTTGTGAAAAATAGGACTGGAAAGCGTTGAGGGCTAATCGGAGGGAGGTGGTGGGAGACCGCACTCTCCTTTTTTTGGGAGAAGAGGTGGCTTGCCTGACTATGCTGGCTCCCTGAAGGCCCGCTAGAACAATAGGGGTGGGAGAATACGCGGGAAAAGGAGGACCCAACTGTATTAACAATAAGGGGGGATGACATGACATGTTTTATTACGGTTGTAATGTTCATAAGATGTCTTGAATACGCTGTAATATACGTCTGTAACACATGTATCTCTCACACTGGACCGTATTTGTGATTTTTCTGTCTGCAATTCTTGTTTTGGAAAATGAAAATATCTAAATAAAGAGTTTAAAAAAAAAATAAATAGGACTGGATTGCACAAAAATGTTTTACACCAAAAGCATGCAATAGTTAAATTGACTGACCACCTCTTTTTTAATGTTTCCCCCAATGAAATTAGATCTGGTATACCAGGAATCAAGACATACATGTGACCAGTTGATTCAGATCTATGACTTTATTTTTTTATATACCGTATTTGCCGGCGTATAAGACGACCCCCCAACATTTCTACTCAAAATATAGAGTTTGTTATATACTCACCGTATAAGACTACTCCCTCTTCCGCACACTAAATAAAACGTACAAGAACATCAGATTTTATTTCAACATGTTAATTTGTATTCAAATGCTTATGACATGCAGGAAAACTGTCACAAGGCTATATGTTATCAAACCCTTGTGTACACCTGCCAGGGCTGGCTCTGGGTTTTGATGGGCCCTTGGGCGACAGTGTCACAGTGGGCCCCTTGCAGTGATCATGTCTGTGATTTTCTGCTGTTCTTTTCTAGTGCTCAGAAACCAAATGTTCATTTCCGGATGTTTAATAGTGATGCAGCAGGACCAGCACCTAGGCAATAGGTGGTGTTGATAATGAGGCATCCCAATTTGGGATTAAACACTTTACCTGTCCTGGGAATTTAAAGCTGCCATGGGAGCTGTGGCAAGTGAATGTGCAGAGCAGGCAACAACACGATGGCTAAAGTTCAAATGGAGCCATCCCCGCTCGCGCATGCACCATTGGATCACTGGATAGGTAAGTTTATGCACTGATCCAGGGGGTTGACACAGTTGGGTATCCCAAATCAGGATTTGATCCACTTCAAAACACACCAAAACTCTGGTAAAACGGCTCTAAAGCACTCAAAAGCTGGGTTACAGCTTGTTCCTAGAGCAACCCAATACGGGTTGCCTGGCTGTGTGAATCTCTGTTACTCCGGCAGCTCATGTGGCATCCACTGCCAGCATATTTGAATGGCAGGCAGTGGCTATGCATAGCACTGATGAGCAGTCAGCAGAGGTTGGGGCATTCAGAATAGATTGTGGTCAATAATATGCACCACAATCTTTTCTGATTAAATGTTAGCCTGTGCATGCACCGTGGGTGGGTGGTTGGAGTTGAGTAAAAACCAATGTGGGTTTCACACACATGGTTATCTAAAATTGCCCCTGTAATGTAGACCAAAAACCAGGTGAGGGAAACTCCTGGGATTAGGTCTGCTTTGAGGTACTGACAGTTTACCTTCTGACCTGCTCTGATGCTTTATGTTTCTTCTGTAGCCATCTTCTGATCAGCTTCTTATCAGCAAGTCAGTCCTGGCAGCTCATCACTTCACACACGGCCCGGGAAGGGGAACACATACTAGGGCACGCTGACACAGAAAACAGGAGGGAGGAGGGGGAGAGGAGGAAGAGAGGGGGGAGAGGGGCAGCGTGGGGGAGCTCCACTGAGAGGAGACCGTGGAGAGACGACGCTGCACTATCATCACACACGGCCAGGGGAAGGGAAAGATATAATGGTGCGCTGACACAGGAAACAGGAAGGGGGGGGAGAGGAGGAAGAGAGGGGGGAGAGGAGCAGCTCAGGGGAGCTGCACACACACACTGACAGTTCCCGGCTACCTTCTGCAGCTTTGGACCAGGCTGCGGGGGGAGCGCCACTGCTTCCAGCCCAACAGAACGGGCTGCTGATGCTCGCCGCTGTATGTGACCCAGGTGCACCCAGGGCTGTATTTAGGATTCATGCTGCCCTAGACACTTTTTGACCACGCGCCCCTCCCCTTCACCGTACACACCTTTTTAGTACAGAAGCATCACAAGTTGAGATGCCCTGCTGCACACCTTCCCAAAGCCTGAGGTCTGGCAGCCTATTGCTGTATTGGTATTGGAAGCTGATTGGCTGCTGTCTGTCATATGATTGACAGCTGTAGGAGGGAATGTGGAGGTGGAGTTGTAGCTGCTGGGTCTTGAGCTGCCAGGGAGGTCAAGGGGACAGCAAAAAGGGGGTACACTTAGGAGAACAATGGGGCAGAATGGAAAGAAAGTGTGCAGGAAGAAGCAGGAAGAAAGCAGGGCGGCTAGCAAGAAGAGAGGACTGTTAGCAGTAGAAAGAGACTATGGAGGGCAGCATGAAGGTATGGTAAGCAGCAGGAAAAGAGGAGAGTGAGCTACAGGGTGATAGCATGGTGGGAAGCAGGAGGAAAAGTTGGTGGCCTAGTTAGCAGCGGGAAGAATGTACAGTGGGCAGCCGGGAAGAGATGATGGGCAGCAGGAGGGGAGGATGCTGAGAAAAAGAGCAGCAGATGAGAGAACCATGGACAGCAGGAGGAGTGGACAGTGAGCAGCAGGAAGAGAAATGGTGAGCAGCAAGAGAAGAGGACAGTGGGGAAGAGGATAATAAGATATTGGGCAGCAGGAGGAAAGGATGGTGGGGGCAATGGGCATCAGAAGTGAGGGTTTCTGGCAGCAGGGGGAGAGGATATTGGGCAGTGGGAATAAAGCATTGTCAGATGTTAGGAAGTGAGAAGAAAAATTGGTTAGGAAAAGTACAAGATGGGCAGCAGTAAGAGGGTGAGAAAAAAAAACAGCAGGCAGTGACAGGGAGCAGCATGGTAGGAAGATTGTAGGTATTAGGACACTGGCTGTTTAATCCATGGTGAGCTTAGGCAGCAGCAGGCTCCATTTATACAAAGCAGCACTGACTGACTCCATCCCCCGCGCTTCAATTTTGATTTTTTTTTCTCTTTCTAAGTCTCGGGAGACAGAGTCGAGAGATTCAGGAATGTAGGGAGGGAATCCGAACGAGAGAAGGAGGGAGCACAGGCAGATTTTACCTTTGCGGGACGGCTTAGCAGTAAAGCTGGCTCTGCTGGCATCTCTCACATGAAAGGAGCCATTGCATGCTGCCCCTGCCCCCAGGTCGCCCCATGTCTCACTGTTCCCGTTACTTTTTTTTACCGCCGGGGAACACTAACTCAGCTCTTCAGTTCCGGCTCCCTAAGCGTTGCTACTGCTTCTTAGCTGTGTCCGTGGCGGGGCATGAGTTAACAAATGATGTCAGCGGCAGCAGGGGCAGGCGAATGGACTGTGAAGCTGGGTGCAGGGCGCCACTTGAACATACAGTATATAGCAACAGTTACTGCGAGTGGTACCTCTAAAACCATTGCTGTACGTGCCTGTGCCATGAAAAAAAACTTCCCATTGAGCCGGCATTTGTGAATTACGGGTCCCCCCATGTATGTAAATGCATTGAGGGAATCAACATCTCCCCCCGGTGGCTCGGTCCCACACCTCTAGATGTTGTTACCTGTGACAGACACAGCCAGGCTTGCAGAATCTACGAGGGCCCCCTGCGGTAGCAAGAGAAAGCTCCCGGCTTCTTCATGCTGGAGTGACATCAGCAGTGGGTGGAGCCGGCCAGGGTTGCTCGTACCACCTGACAACACTGAGTATGGAAGTACAGGGAGGTGCGAGGGAGCGGGGGAGGTCATAGTGCCGGGATCATGTAGCTCCCGAGGCGACGCCCCGTAATGATTTTACTTAGTGGCTGCAGGTAAGTTAATGACAAAAAAACAAAACAGTAATGCCACATAAATGCACCCCAGTCAGACAGATCCGCCCTAGGCACGGGCCTAGAATTGCCTTAAGATAAATACGGCCCTGGGTGCACCCGGCGTATAAGACGACCCCCCCACTTGGAGGCATGTTTTACAGGGGGAAAAAGTCGTCTTATACACCGGCAAATACGGTATTACCATATTTTAAAAATAAAAAATAAAAATGATTATACTAAATGAAAACGTTTTAAAACAAGAAAAAGTATATAGAAAATAAGAGAACGTGTCGAAATGGCAAAATTTAGGCTCAGATCTCAAAGAGGTTAATAGATCAAAGCAATAAGCTTTAAAAGTGATTACCATTGTACCTATTAAAATGTGCGATGATTTGGTTATTTCAATTGCTTAATTATTAAGGCCGCATAAACAATTACATGCACGGTCCTTTGACTTTCCATTAAAACTGTTGAAAGTTCTTGACTACAATGTAAAACATTTTATCAGTTAAATCTCCTGGCCTGTTGGTGCATTAGCTTTTGCGAGCGATATCATGCAGGTATGTCTAATTGCATAAAGCGGCCTGTTATTTTCCCCGCCGACTCCCCGACATGGCGGCACAGAGAGGCAGTAATTTGCACTGATCTGCCCCACTCCTGTCCTGCTGCTACAAGCAGCCATTGATTATTATACTGTAGCGTTATTGACTATCACAATGAAAGCTAACCTTATTCCATTTTTTAAATAACACTGTATAGATTAATTTACTATGAAGACATTGCACTTAAAAGTCTTTCAGCTAGCCCACAGCTATGGCAAGTCATTACTCCCTTTCATGATAATGTTCACATTCCAGAAATGGCAAGTAATCAGTATCACACAGATTCAAAAATAGGAATGGGAAAAATAAATTTTACAGAGATCTATTAAAAAATAACTACTGATGGGGTAGGAAAAATATACACCCTATTGATAGGAGGAAGATGGAAATCCTGAAGCTCTAATCAAGCTTCTTTCACATTTTCGGAGATAAAAGAAATATCTTCTTTATAAGCTTGCGATGAACATTCTGCAAGTTGTTTAATGGGAAATTGATGCTATATAACGTATATGCTTATTTAATACATATAAAATCCCTGGATTTAAAATTAGATTTCAATTTTTGAAGTTAGATACATTATAGGTCTACATTGTTTTCATAAAAATTACAATCCAATCCAAACTAATACGAAGTTAAAGTGTCTTGGTTTTGGTCCTTGCCCCCGGGGCACCGTGAGTGGGAATGCCCCACTGTGTGAAACCCCCCCAGGTTGCCCGATTTCACTCACCCTTCCCTGGTCCTATGGCGCATGCGCAGCTCTCTGGTCCAATCAGATCGCTTGCATCGGTTCCTGCCCGATCGTCTAATAGCTCGTCTTAGGCAAGCGGATCCGAACACGCGGGCGACCGCATCCCCCCTTACCCTTTAACAGGGACCCAAATTCATACCAGATCTAATCCCATGAGGGGGAAGCTGTTAAAAGGACACCCGATACCCAACAGAGGGCTCATTACTATTCTGCTTCTTCAGCCAAACCCCAGAAGGGTGTGGGTGCACAGCCCCAATTCTCTCTTCTTGGTGTACCAACTTGGTGTATGGTTGCCAACAGCAACAGATTGCAGGTACTAAAAACTGCTTCCATAAAAAGGTACATTTGTCTGGGGGATCTGGGGGTTTTCACATAGTGGGGCATTCAAAACAAGGTGCCCTAGGGATAAGGAACAAAACTCAGAATTGTTCTGGTTTAAGCCCAATACTAGGGCAAGGGCTGGATGTGCTTCTGTGACATCCAGGAATCAGCGATACAATAATCCAGCAAGGAACTGTGGTTACACACAAGACTTTATAGCAGGGGTACACAGCCTAAGGGTCGCATTGTCTATTTGTTCCACTTTAACATGCCACAAAAAATGCAAACCGTTTACTGCAGAAAAGAATGCAACCTTAAAGCAATATTTATGTTAGATGTATATGCAAGGATGAACAGGGGTGAACAGGGGAGAGATGGAAATAAATGGGAGCAGGTGAGGTGGACTGAGGTGAATCAGGAAGAGGTGAGAAGAAGTGGACAGAGGTTAGGGAGGAAAAGGTGATTTGGACAAGGCATGGTGGGAAGAGGTGAGATTAAAGATGAAGTGAGCAGAGATGAGATGGGCTGAGGTAGTGAGAGCAGAGGCCTTTCAGAGGTGTGCATATATGAAGATCATGTGTGACCCCTTGCATACTCCAGGAATGTGACACAAGCATCACATGACACTTTGGGGTCGATTCAGAGCCAGGTTAGAATTCTCACTTCTCTTCTAGGAGAGAAAACTGCTACTGACTTTAATTGTCTACCTTGGGGCTGATTCGTGAAAATTTACACCCAATTCTCTCTCCTAATAAAGGAGTGAGAATTCTAACCTGGCTCTGAATCAAGCCCTTTGTGGGGAGGCTGGGAAACCAAATGAGGGAATGGAAGTTTCCAAGACAGATAAGCTTTCAAGCTTTTCTGCCTTGCTGACTCTTCATGAACCATAATACCCATTAATGGTGCCACCCAACTCTGTCGAGTCCCAGTTCAGCAGAAAACCCAAAAGCCACACTAACAGGTGTCCGCAAGTCACATGTGGCTCCTGAGCTACTGATTGTGCACCCCTGATATAAGGTCTAACAGGAGCAAGGGATGAATTTCCTTAAAGCACTTGTGTTTTGTGACATCCACTTCACTTTGGCAGCCAAACAGCAACTGTCTGTATGTAATTTAGCCTCTCTAGTCATGTGGTCATGGCCACCAGCAAGGGGGGTTAGATCATCACCATTGAGCCTGACAGCATTAGATTTTGGGAAGGATGAGGATTTGAAAAGTAAAAAACGAATGTTGCCTACATGCAGCGCCATTCAAAAGAACATGCAGCCTAAACTAGGAGACCAGAACCATGAACTGATCATTCTAAAGAGGGGAGCAGAAAGAATTAACAAAGCACCAGGTAGCGCTAGCTGGTAGAGCCTAAGGGGCAGGGTCACTAAATCCCCAGACTCACCAGGTCCTGTAATCTAGAGGGCATTCTCTGGAGCCCCCCGCAAGGGGGGACAGACAGGATATGAGAACATATCGATCCCCTGCTTACCAATTTTTTCCCATTAAAAGTTGTATGTGGAGAAATGTGTTTCTGGCAATTCTCATGGGTGTCTTACTATATTATTGTTTAACTAACTGATATGTTCCTACATTTATGAAGCTCCACCATCTCCCATCATCATCCTTAAAGTAGAAATTACAGACAGGGCAAAAAAGAAACATTATACAGGGTATTATAGGTCACATGTGCTAGAGAATTATCACTTACACATTTATACTGGAATACAATAGAAGCAGGGGCCCTGTCCGTGTGAGCTTGCAATCTAAACCATAAGGTAGGAGGCAAGAGGCACAAGAGACACAAGAAGTATGTGGTAAGTGGGTCACTTAAAGGAGGTGTATCAGAGAATTGTGTAAAACTCACGCCAAGCTCAGGGTTTTGCTTTCCTGGTAAAATATATTCCAGGGGTGACAGGTTTCAATGTATCAGGGGTGACAGAACCTCTTCCTTCCATTAAAGCGGACAACCATTCGCCCGCTAGCAGGTGGTGGTCCGCTTTTGGCTGCATTCAAACAGGTTGGGGGGCCATCCAGAATGCTGGAGCCCCCCACGCATTACCCCCCTGGTATGCCTGCAATTCTTTCCTGTTCTCCAATCCTCGGCTGCCCTGTGGGCAGGACCTTTCAGCGGATGGAACTAAGGAAGGGACTCTGACCCACATAACCGCGCAGTGGCCAATCGCAGAGCTGCATTCCTGGCCGAGGATCGAGGGACAGGTAAGAATTGCAAGCATTCTGGGGGCTATGTGTGGGGGGACTCCAGTATTCTGGATGCCCCCCTCCTGAGCATTGAATGCATCCAGAAGAAAGAAACAAACCTGGCTGGATATTTCTGGATGCCGAGTGTTTAAGTCACTGCTCCTTCCACCATTCAGCATATTTATATGGATTTTTATCATTGAGCATATTTTTGCGATAGCGCTCCCTTAAACCAGATGACAGGCTTGTCTGAAGGGTTGCGTTTTGAGGGCAATTTTAATGGTTTGGGGGACAGTGCGTAGGGGTGGATGGTAGGAGGCAGGGTATTCCAGAGGAGTGGAGTGACAGGAAGAGCTTGGGGCAGAGTCGAAGCTGTGTTTGGGTTGGTATATTTGGAATAGCAAGACAATGTAGAAAGAGGTTTTGCTAGCTAGAGCTTTGCAGGTTAAGGTTAGATTTTTAAACTGAATTGTTTCAGATAGGTGGATGTCACTCTGTTTGTTGTTAAACCACAAAGGTGACTGCTAAAGTAGTCTAGCTGGGATATGATCCACGCATGTCTTGTTTAGCAGGTTGTTGGTCTGTGCCCCTGTTCAATGACCCAATGACTGTTCTTTAAAATGTATCTGCATTGGGTGTTGGTCGAAGCTGTCGGGGTTTCCAGCAATTTACCAGCTGCAAATTTTAAAGCAAAATCTTAGATGCTAAAGAAATGAATAGCGGCGGCAGCAGTAACTTCCCACCAACGACCACAAAATCCATAGACAGCATTTTAAAAGACACTGACAGGCCTTTGTTTTTCTTGAACCTGACTGGAGGAGGGAAGCAAACAGGGGTTATTATTAGGAACGAGGAAACCTCATTTGTGGTGTGCATTATATGTCGCCCATTGTATGATACAGGAAATCTTAGCTTTGTCATTTAATCATCCTTATTGATCACACTTGAAATGGCTGTTGGCCTTTGCTAAAGGCTTTGATTATACCGTAAGAAAGCGCTGCAGTTTTCTGTTAACCAATCCTGTATCATTGTCCCTAAGTGCCATATCACTTCCCCGATCAATTGCTGTACGGATCACCTCAGGATAGAAAGGTACGGGAGAGTTTGTGCTTATGTCTAAAGTATAATAAAACTCAAAAAGAATGACTAGACTGATAACTGATGGAAAACACATTTGTATTTATGATAGCAATAATAAATGTATAATATAAATAATACATTATAAAAATATAATAATAAAAACAGCAACGATATTAATAGTAAAAATATCAACAGTAATCATTATTTTATGAATAATACATTGCCATTGTAACTAACTAGTTTAACTATTAGCCTTAGGACTTTGAAGAATGTAAAAATTGACTCTTCATAGCTTATAAGGAAATATGTAACCAACACTTTGGGAGACATTTTATTTAAAATAATTCTTTCACAATCTTTATTAACCTTATTAATGCTCCTATCACCATCGGCATCTGTCAGTGACAGATGACAACGGAGCGGGACAGTTGTGAGGGACGCAGGATCGGAGGTGAGTAAAGTAAAAAAAATAAATAAATAAATGTCATTTTTTTTCTCTTTGTGTCTGTGTCTTTATTTTTTACATTTAACCCCTTGTGAACTGGTAAGGGGTCCATGAGACCACTATATCAGTTCACAAGGCTGGGGGCTGGCAAGTCACCTGCGGCCAGCAGGTGACTTGCCATTAACCCCCGGTACCCCCATTACCTGCCTCCCCAAAGCCCGGGGGGGGGAGCAGAAGAGCCCGTGGCCATGGGCTATGCGGGCTTGTAGCCTGCAGGGCCAGGGGCCACAAAAGCTGGCCCCTGTACCCTGTTCCTACAAGCCCTGCATAGCTGGTCCCGGGTTGGTTACTTCGGGGAAGGGGGACCCCATGTCATTTTTTGGGGATTTTAAGGGTTTTTAACCCTTAAAAAAAAAAATATATATATATATGTCTTTTTTTTTAATTAACCCCTTATGTTCTGTCTCCCAGCAGCTATAAAAGGCTTCCAGCAGGTGAGCAGAAGCCAGTGATTGGGAAGGGACACAGTGCAAGATGGATGGGAGGTAAGTATTAAAAAAAAAAAATATATATATATATTTTTTTCTCTGTGTGTGTGGTCTGTTTTTTTTTACATTTAACCCATTTTGAATTGGTAAGGGATCCATGAGATCCCTATACTAGTTCACAAGACTGGGGGCTGGCAAGTCACCTGTGGCTAGCGGGTGACTTTCCATTAACCTCCGGCACCCCCATTACCTGCCTCCCCAAAGCCCAGGGGGGGGGGCAGAAGAGGCCGTGGCCATGGACTATGCGGGCTTGTAGCCGGCAGGGCCAGGGGCCACAAGAGCTGGCCCCTGCGCCCTGTTCCTACAAGCCCTGCTTAGCTGGTCCCGGGCTGGTTACTTCGGGTAAGGGGGACCCTATGTCATTTTTTGGGGGATTTTCAAGGGTTTTTAACCCTTAAAAATCCCCCCAAAAATGCCCCCCCAGGGGGGGCTATCGATAAATATGTGGTACCGTTCTAATCGGTAGAAATGGGGCTTTCACATGCAATATGGTTTTCTTTAACAAAATACATTTTTTATTTAAAATAAAGGAGGCAATTTTCTAAAAAAAAATGTTATTTATTTATTTATTTTTTACTTAATAATAATACTGTAAAAAAAAGAATAAAATTTACAAACAAGAAATTTCATGTTAAAGCCTAAACTCTGCTGCAAAAAAAAAAATATATATATATATATATAATTTACCTGAAAATTCCAGCAAAAATGGCGCAAATTGGGGAAAAATGACCTGTCAACAGTGGGTGACAAAATCTCAAGTAGGCTGGCAATTAAATGGGTTAATAGTACCTCTGCATGTTGGGTATTGTTCTGTTCGGGGGACCTTGCGCTTTCAGACTTAGCTTGTTCTTTCTTGTTTGCATATTTATATTTTAGGAAAAGGTGTTTTTTATTCAGCTTTTTTATACATTTTTTAGGGAAGCCCTGCGCAACCAAAGAATTCTTTGAGGGATTCATTCCAGAAAGATGAGCCCACTACAACAAGCTGGGTACGCTTAGAAAGCTTATCATGTGTACTTTCAGGGAATATATGGTTTATGGGGCATATTCCAAATGTAAAGGGTTGTTTTGGTTGAAAAATCGCAAGGTGCTCACTTTGTCTGCAGAGCTGAAATTTTCAAGTAAAATTACCGTTACGCACATGCTTTACTTTGGGGTGTTTGGCAACTCTTCCCTTGACAGTAGCTATGCATGTTGAGTATCGTTCTGGTCGGGGGATGTTGCTTTTTCAGATTAAGCTTGTTTTTTCTTGTTTGTATATAGTTTTTAGGAAAATGTGGCTTTGATTCTGCTTTTTTATCCTTTTTTTTAGGGAAACTCTTTGCAACCAAAGATTACATTGAGGGGTTACTTCCAGAAAACTGTGGCCACATCAACAAGCCTGGTACCCCTAGAAAGCTTGAGGTGTGTACTTCCAGAGAATATATACTTTGTTGGGGGTATTTCAAATGTAAAGGGTTGTTTTTCTGGAAAAACTGCAAGGTGCGCATAGCACAGTAGTATTTTATCTGAAAATCCCCTAAAGCGCTTTTTCAGTTTGGAGGAGTCTCCTGGGCAGGAAAGGGTGTCTACCAATACATATGTGGTACCGCTGTAACCGGGAGAAATTGGGATTTCACACGCAATAAGATTTTTTTGACAAACTTACATTTTTTATTACAAAAAAACACTACAAATTGTATTTTTTTCACATATATCACCCAAAAATATTGAGAATACACCTAAAAAATGACAAAAAATGACAAACAAGACATTTCATGTTAAAGCCCAGACTATGCTGAAAAAAACAATATATCATTTTCCCGGAAATCCATGGAAATCCCTTCAAAAATCACATTTGAACATGGGGAGCACAAAATAGTGCAAAATGGTCTGGCAACAGAGTGTGACAAAAAACTCCAGGTAGGCTGGCACTTAAAGGGTTAAAGTAAGGTGGTAGCCGACGAAACCCCCTCTGGAAAAAGGGCTACTGTTAATTGGGAAATACAATACTGCCTGGCCCCGGTGCTGAAGTGTTCTAATAAGCAATGTGCCTGTGTTTGCTCTTTTTTATAGGTGTGGCCATCTTTATCCCAGCCAGATGGCTCAGGGCCACTGTTAATGGTGCCAGCCATATTCCAGGCCCCTCACCCCCACATTTGGTTTAGTGGACACTGTTGCTAAGGGAGAGGCACTGCATGGAACATACTGGTATACAAAAGCAGCAGCTTCATAGGATGTGTGAGTAGTGGGGCAGAATTGTTTATCTTATCACATTTAAAGCTACGGTATTTCCCCTAGAACTTGACCTGATCTAAACTAGTTGTCAGTGCCAACCAGAGCTACCTTTTACAGAATGGTGCAAGTGAAGACACCCCATAACTTAAATCTGTCCCCCATCATCGACACCCCATACCCCAGTTATTGTAAAGTCAGATTCTCTGCTTTGGGTGCAGTACTTTCTAAATGGGAACACTGATGCTTGTACCTCCATTGGTCCAGTTTCACCCTCTTGGAGAATCTGAGCACAATATTGTATATAAAGTACTTCAACTCTTCAGATATTCCTGCTTGCCCTAAGTCAATGATACATGTGGAATTTAATGATCATTATCTAGACCTTGTTTTGATCTGTTTTTAAAGGAGTCATGTGGTGGCTTAATTCTAATTTTGTTGCCAATGCCTAAAGGTGGACTATCACGAGAAAATGGCCCAATGATAAAAATCCATATAAATATGCTGGGTGGGAAGAAGAGGTCACTTATACACCCGACATCAAAAAATATCCACCCTGGCTTGTTTCTTTCTTTTTATGGAAGTAAGAGGTAATCAGGGGTGACAGGTCCTGACACCCGTGATACAATCAAACCTATCACCTGTGGATTTTATTCCTACTAAAAGAAAACTACAAGCCTGGCGCAAGTTTTATTCAGTTCGGGAGTATAAGGGACCCATCCTCTCATTAGCCAACATGTTTATATGGATTTTTAATATTGCACAATTTCTTGATAGTGCTCCTTTAACAAGGCTACCTATGACTCTGAGCTTCAGTTCATTCATTGGAATCTGTTCTGGAATTCATTCTTGTACTTTATTGATCTTGTATTTGTTTCCAAGGCAGGGAGGTTCTAGGGGAGGGGAAGCAGGGTGATCGCACTGAGCACCAAGGCCGTTGGGGGCACCTTTATCCCTGGAATCCTGCTTTCTGCAGATATATCAGGGCCACTATTAGTGGTAAAGGTGATAAGACAGGCCCCTCACCCCCCTTATCGGGCTCAGTCATGGGGCACTGCCTGCCGGTGAGGTACAGACACAGCATGGTAGATACCTGTATGGTACAGCAGCAGCATCACAGGATGGGAATTTTTTTCCTTTCCGCGCTGAGAGCAATTTTTCCTAGAAACTGTCCTGTTCCAAGTTATTGCTTTGATTATATATTTTAGAGTGTCTAACTGTTAAATAAGGTTTAGTTTGTGGGGGTCTGATCTGCAGTTTCCATGAAAGTTAAGCCAGTTGGGATGGAGGAACAGTCTAGAGAAAGCAAGTTAAATTGACCCAAATGAGACTGGATATGGGAGATGATACAGCAAAGATCTCGGTATCTGTTAGACAGATTTGTCAGGTGTCATAAACTGTTGTATTATAGACATTCTTCCCTTCGCAAACTCATACCAAAAGATTGACACTTCATGATGGTAAATTCATATTACAAAAACAAACCAGTTGGATTATCCCCCTCTTTAATATGTGGTTTCAGCCTTGCTTCAGGAAAGCTTAAATCTAACCTGTGAAAAATAAACTTAGTGCGTGCATTTTGCATAATTTGAAATGAGACAAGCTGTTTACCTGCTAGAGGTTAATTGAACCCAGGGGAAAAGACATTTGCGCTAATTGAAGACAAAAACAAGGCAGAAAATGAATTTCTAATGAAAGAAGGAAATGTTAATCATGAGAGACAAAACTGTGAGAAGACACATTATCCGCTGTTTGTGGCGGCTGGCCTTCCATACTTAACGGTACTCTGTTGCTGGATACACGGGAAGGCAGGAGAGATACTGTTCTCGTCAATGAAAAAAATGCTCAAAAAATTATGTTTCTATCTGAGTCTTTTCATCGTTTTGCCTGAATAATAAATGGTAAGCGGAGCACCCTGGTCGTGCATTATGCATTTAACTCACTCTGGGGATACAGCCTACCTGCTAAGTGGCCTTAATTGTCATCCTGGCATTCATCTTGTTCCAGCTGGCTGCCTTGTCGGTTGAATTTGTATAGTCACCAGAATTCTTATCTGTTTGCAATGTGAAAAAAATAGATTGTAGACACTGACCAAGATCACTGAAGCACCATATTGCACCAATGAGTCCAGCATTAATAATTCTTGCTGGATGAGTTAGGTCATACTGTATGTTTGAACATGATTAGCCAAAGTTAATGGAAACACCAGCATTATACCAATATGATGGATCCCACGATCCCTACAGTACATTAAAAAGGCAGTCAGTCTACTCTGTAGCCCTATGTGATATCATACTGTCTGTTCTATAGAATAGATTTAGACAACTTAATACAGCAAAAGAAGTTCCCTATTCTGAAATTGGCAATTGTAAAAAGATCCCACTAGGTAAAAAATAAAAGAGTGCTCTTTTTATACTTAATGCTGAATTAACCTCTAGAAAGACAATGAAAGTGAATGTCACATTTTACTCCAAAAATCCTAAAAATTGGCATTCACTTAAAGTGGACCAACACCCTGAGGAGATCGGGATGTCCCGCGGGGTGTAAACCCCCCAAAACCCCCGAAAAACCTTACCTCTCCAGCCGCTGCTTCCGCCGCCTCACTCGCGCTCCTCTAGACGTGCGCGCGCCCGCGCCGGCCGTCTCTGAATGGCAGGCGTGGGCGTGCACACGTCAAGAGTGACACGTGGGAGGCGCCGACGGGCAAGCTGCTTGTCCGTCGCTGTCAATCAGCTTGTCAGTCGGCGGTGAGGTACGTTTTTTGGGGCTTTCTGGGGGGTTTCACACAGCGGGGCACCCCCGATCGGGGTGCCCCCGGGGAAGTGGACCAATACCCAGGATAGTCAAAATCCTGGGTGTTGGTCCACTTTAAACTTTTACATGATAAAGGGGGGGGGGGGTCAGGTGTAACATTACCAATTACATTTTATTTTGCACCTTGAGGGCACATTTTACTGTAACGTGCACAGGCAAGGGGAGTAACTCAAGGGGTTGCAGGCGGTTTGACTGCACCAGGCCAAGAAGGTCAGGAGGCCCATCATTGTTGCTCCTCCACCCTATCTATCATATTTGTGCTCATTTGGCATAATTTAGGTAAAGGAAGCACCATTTGTATCTGCTGTTTCAGTCTTTAGTTGCCTAGCTGCATCCAACTGAGTTACAAAATAGAAAAAAAGTTTACTGTATGAGCTGCAATAGAACCACATTTAATGTTTGCACCAGGGCGACACATTTAGTTACACCACTGCCCCCAGGTCATTGTTCCCCCACCACCAATCTTAAAACCTGGTAGTATGCATAAAGTCAGATAGACTGGGTACTCCTAGCAATGGGCAAACTTAAACCAGAACAAGACCCATTTGAAACAAGACATGTGTTCCTTGCGTGTCCACCACCCATGCTTTAATGCCTCGTAAAAGACAAATCCTTCCCCCAACAAAATTGAGCCCCCGACTGGCTGCTATGATGACATGGTGCACCTAGGTATACATTTGATTGCAGGGCTCAATTGTGCCGCAGGACCAATTTGAAATATAAGATTTTTTTTTTACCAGGCGTTAGATCGTGGGTGGCAAACAGCAATCTGGATGCCCCCTCCACATTAAAAATGGATGTTATTCCGGCTCTGAGTGTTTTGCCAATCCTTTCTTCAAGGTCCACCAACAGGCCATGTTTTGAGTATGTCCTACAACTATCCAAGATTTAGTTATTTGGTTCTTTAAAGTGGACCAACACCCAGGATTTCGACTATCCTGGGTCTTGGTCCCCGAAAAACTCACCTCTCCCCGCTCCCAGCGCCGATGGACAAGCCTTTTGACAGCCGCGGACAAGCGGCTCCTCCGCCGCCGCCTCCCGCGCGCCGGCCGACGCCGAAGACAAGGTAAGGGGATTTGGGGTGTTTGGGGGGGTTTCACCCCGCGGGACATCCCCATCTCGGATGTCCCGCAGGGAGGGAGGTGATCGGCCCGGGAATCTTATAGACTCCCGGGATTATCACGGGAGGGTGACGGTCCACTTTAAAGTGGATGTCCAGTCTAGGTGTAACCCCTCCACCCTGTCACCCACCCCTGGCATTGAGGCAATGGCATGGGGGGTCCAATAAAAAAACCTTTATCTTGCTTGAGATCCAGTACACTTAGACCGGACCATTTTAATAGTGCTAAATACAGTAGCTGCCTGTGTGGATTGCCATATATGACCACATTTGAATCGCTGTCTCTGTTGCTGACCTTTGCCACATCTGACCATGCCTTAGCCACTCTCCCTGTTGGTGACCATTTCCATGTCTGCCCATAACTATGCTGCTGCTCCTGTTGCTGACCATTGCCATGTCTGACCATGTTGGAGCCGCTGTTTTCAGTTTTTCAACTGTACCAGTTGCAAGTCTGGAGGTGTTCAGGATCCTCACCACCAGCTGTGGAAATGGCAGAAATGTGTGCCCTTTATCTATCTTGGCAGCTTTCAGAGCCACAGAAGAAGCTGGGGAACTACCTGTGGTGCTGGAAGCTGCGGAGACAGGTAAGGCAGCACATTTTGCCATTGAATCATTTTTTGGGCTGGGTACATTTGTTTTTTTATGGGGGAACCTGTTATTCATTTTTGGGAGCTGGTAGATCCATGCACATTCTGCATATCATTTGACTATAGTCAGCTTACTATTTTTGGAAGATAAGGGGACCTGGGCACCCTGTGCTTATGCATTTAGGAATGAGGGAGGATTTATAGAAATGCTGTTCAATAAATTCTTAGGAACTAAGGAGACATCAATGGCAGACTGACCATAGGGTGACATTTGGGACTGGCTGGGCTGCTGGGCCAATCTCTGCCTCACAAGGCTTCCACCCCCCCCCCCCCCATCACTAAACCAACCCTGACCAAAAAAACCCAGCCAACATTCCCAATGCTACATCCTCAGTGGGGGTCCATTTCCACCCCAGCCATGCTATTTTCGTCTACAATACTACAGCTTCAGTACCATTAAAGTGAACCAATCACCAGGATTTTGACTATCCTGGTTATTGGTCCCTACCCCGGGGGGCATCCTACCCCCCAAATCACCCACTCCACTCACCTTTTTCTACCACGGTGCATGTGCAGGCGCTCTTCCAATCAGCAATTTCTGGCGTGCATACTACTTCACGGCATAAAGCCCTTATTTGGACTGCGTGTCGGCACAGGGAAAGCTGGCAGCTGCATCCATGGGCACCTGTAATGTGCACGCCCCTGTGCACCCAGCCTATCTGTGCACCCAGCGGTAGTGCGCACAGCTGCAGGGATGCCAGGCATGTGGCCGCCTGGTGAACATAGCATTGTGGAAGCCATCGGGAAAGGAAAGATTACCCTGGGGGTTTCACATAGCTGAGCATCCCGGAATAGGCTAGTGGCCAGCTCTGGAGTCTTTTAGACTCCAGGGCCAGAAGTAGGGGATGATTGGTCTACATTAAAGAGTTGGGAATATCCACACTCAAAGTCTCTGGCTAATTTTTGCCCCCCAGTCCATCCCTGATTTACATACAGGCTAACCTGTCAAGCTTGAGGTTTTATGTTCAGTACTTCATTGCATTGCTGCATAAAACCAATTGCTACTGGTCTGTTCTATGCTGAATGTGGCACTCATGGTAAAAAAGTTGTGGGGGGGGGTCTAAGGGGATGGCATAGCTGTATGCCTAATTGTATAGCCCTGGGGGTCCATTTTTACCCCTGTCACTCTATCTTCGCCTACAATACTACAGTTTCAGTACCATTAGAGTGGACCAATCACCAGGATTTTGACTTTCCTGGTGATTGGTCCCTACCTCGGGGGCATCCTGATGTAGGATGCTCTGCTGTGTGAAACCCCCCAAATTACCCACTCCACTCACCTTTTTACAACATACCCACTGTGCATGTGCAGGTGCTTTCCCAATTAGCAATTTATGGCATGGATACTACTGCACGGCATAAAGCCCTTGCTTGGACTGCATGTAGACATAGGGTGTGCGCCGGTGGCTGCATCCCCAGGTCCCCTGTGATGTACACGCACCTGCATGGCCAGCCTGAATGGCCGGGCGCGGTAGTGCACACAGCTGCCAGGATGCCGGGGATGTGGCAGCCTGGTGAACATAGTGAGCTGTCGAGAAAGGAAAGATTATTGGTGACCCCAGGGGTTTTATAGAGAGGGGCATCCCAGAATAGGATGTCCTGGGGGCAGACCGCGGGGGGTTGATTGGTCTACTTTAAAGAGTGGGAATATCCACCCTTGACCATCATCTGTCCTTGAAATAAAGGCTTGAAAATACATTTGGTGGGGTAGCAGCGATGCAGGCAACTGTTTATGGCCTGACCAGGGCCAGAAAAGTCTCTGGCTAATTTTTGCCGATTTACATACAGGCTGAACTGCCAAGCTTGTAGTTTTTATGTTCAGTATTTCATTGCATTGTTATACAATCAATTGTTACAAAATCAATTGCAGTTGATTCCTGTTCTATGCTGAATGTGGCACTCATGGTGAAAAAGTTGGGCGGGGGGGGGTCTAATGGGATGGCATAGCTATATTCTTAATTGTATAGCCCTGGGGGGCCATCTCCACCCCTGCCACACTATCTGTGCCTATAGGGCTACAGCTTCAGTACCATTAAAGTGGACCAATCCTGGTGATTGGTCTCTACCCTGAGGGCATCCTGATGTAGGATGCCCTGCTGTGTGAAACCCCATTCACCTTTTTACACCATTGTGCATGTGCAGCCTCTTTTCCAATCAGAAAGGTATGACATGCATACTACTGCATCGCATAAAGCCCTCGCTTGGACTGCGTGTCGGCTGCATCCCCAGGTCCCCTGTAATGTGCACGTCCTCAGGCTGGGTGTGGTAGTGCGCACATCTGCAGGAATGCCAGGGATGTATCCATCTGGTGAATATAGCATTGTGGGAGCCGTCGGGAAAGGAAAGATTATCGGTGACCCCAGGGGTTTTGCAAGAATGGGATGCCCTGGGGCAGGCCGCGGGGGTTGATCGGTCTACCTTAAAGAGTTGGAATATCCACCCTTGCCCAGCATCTGTCCTTGAAATAAAGGCCCACGATTCACATACAGGCTGAACTGTCAAGCTTGTAGTTTTTATGTTCAGTATTTGTTTGTTATGTTTATGTTTATGTTATGTTTGTTTGTTATTTAAAACCAATTGCAGTTGATTCCTGTTCTATGCTGAATGTGGCACTCTTGGTGAAAAAGTTGGAGGGGGGTTTAAGAGCATGGCACAGCTGTATGCTTATTGGTATAGCCCTGTTAGTAAAAAAAAATTATAATAGCCAGCCATTGGCTATATGCTGCTCCAAATGGGCTAAATGTCCACATCTATACCCTCAAGGCTCTGAGCCACAGTGTGATATTTCCAGCTACTCCTAACGTCTACAATTGCATGGAGGGAAAGTAAGTTTTATAGAATGGAATGTTAGCTCTAGTGTCTGCAAGTAATAAAATACATTTTCATTCAATTTAGTTGATGGTGACTCAGGCCTACTTCACAGAAAACCAAAATCTAACATTTATTGAGGGTCATCCACACAATTTGACCTGCCAGGTTTGTGGTCTGTGGTTTGGGTGTGAATCAGCAGTGAATCATTATGCTTTTTTATATGAATAATATAGCCCTGATTGCTCGTGTGCATCGTGTTCAAAACAGAAGATGAGCGAGTTGATAACTAAACTCATGATGATGAGCTGCACGGGGCTATAGTTACTGGCCAAATTATTGGTATTTGGGAAACTTTATGTAGCGTAATAACTCTCCAGTAAACTACCAAGCAGAAAAGCAGCTGTGAGGGGGGCGGGGGGTAGAGCTGCCCCGGGCAGGGCCGGATTAAGTGTGGTGGAGGCCCATGGGCACAAAATCTGGTGGAGGCCCCAGATACAGTATTTTTTCCTTTAAAATAATAGTCCAGCCAAGTAACTGATTGGTGGTTGTCTGGCACCCGCCCACTTACTGGAACGTCAGATCGAGTCCCTTGTGCCACCCTTGTGTGGGTGAGTGCTGCTCGGGAACCCCTGCTTTGCCATTCTGGGCAGGGGTTAGTGGAGTCCCCCAGCTGGTCTAGCAGAAAACAGTTCCCTGCATTGAGCTGCCAGCGGCTGTGCTTGGTGGCTTGACCAGGCGCTCCCCCACTGAGGCCCTGAGGCTCTTCAGACCAAACACTGAAAAGCCTCCTGGACCAGACCATAACCTAAAGGTTGGTGGAGGCCCCCTTTGCAGGGCAGGTAGTGGCTCGCGCTCCTTGCGCCCCCCTAATAAACCGGCCCTGGCTCCGGGCACTAGGAACTTGGACCTTGACCTACAAGAAAATAACATTAACAGTTACTATTAGCTGCTGTTAGTAAAAAATAAATTAAATAAAAAATAACTCCCCCTACCCCAACACCCTTGGTTAAACTTAATGGACATACGTCTTTTTTTCAGCCGTATTAACCAAATAACTATGACCTTTTTTTAAGTGCCCAGAGTTGCTGATTTAGACAGTGGTGACCCAAGGAGCCTGAAAATTAACAGACAGAAGGGTGGATAGATTTTCTCTACCCTATGTGTTTCTCTGGGCAGTGATGGCTTTGATTGGATCTCAATCACTGTCACCTGCTCTCCAAAGATCAGTTCCCACCTATGACATTACCTGAAGCATTAGATCTAGTTGAGGAATATGTTGGAGAAGTGCTGTACACCTATTAAAGAGAAGGTGTAAGTATTTAGCAACTTCTCCCCCCTGAGTTGAGATAAGTTGTTGAGCAGGGCAACCCCTGAGGGCATACGTCAGTCTGTTGGAACCTGGACCTCCTACTTACACATGCAGATGATCTCTAAAACAGGTGCGGCTTTGTGGTCCGGTTCCGGTTCTGTACCTGGCTTGGTGCTGAGACAAATAGCGGCCCAGTAATTGTCAGTTTTAAGTTGGCAGCGGCCATCTGAGGATAGCGTGTGGGAAAAGAGGCCGCTCTCTGCATGGGGTAATTTGTTGGTCAGACCTCATGGCTACATCCCAGGCCAGGAGTGTGAAATACCACAGGGATGGTCTTTGAAGCCGGGCCCGCCCGGGGTGCCAGGCCTGAGAGCAGGACTTGCTGTGAGGAGTTATACCTAGGCTAGCAGGGGACATTATGTTAAAAGGAGGGGTTTTACTGGTGATAAAGGGGCAAGCATCAGGAATAAAATAAAATATAACATTTTCCTCACACCCAACTAATGTGCTGTACACAAAAGCACTATACAAATAGTTTGGGGGAGTTAATGGGAAATTATTCGTTCACTCTAAAAACACATTTGTTGTTAAAGCAGTGTTCCCCAACCCTCTCCTTAAAGAGGAACAACACCCGGGAAATTTACTCTCCCAGGTGTTATTCATCTCAGACCAGGGGCGGACTGGCCATAGGGCATACCGGGACAAATCCCGGTAGGCCGCTGCTTCCCATCTGGCCGCCGGGCCGCCACACCGAAGTCACTGCGGCTCCCCGGCCACTGCTGCGAAGTCCCAGCGGCCCCTCGCCCACCTACTTGTACCCGCGGCCCCTGAATCGCCTCCTTCTCCTCCCCGCCTGACGCGGCCAGCGAGGTGTGTGGCCTGTGTGCAACTTCTTTTCCCCGCCGGGCGGGGACAGAGCTTCATCATCTTAGTTCCCACACACGCTGTCCCCGACCAGGCGGGGAGAGAAGAAGCTGCTACTACTCTGCGCATGCTCAGCAGACTAGCAGGGAGTCTCCGTCCCGGTGGGGCTCATGGGACATGGCAGAGGTGAGGAGGAGGCGAGAGGCGACTGCTGGAAGACTGATCATCTCTGTGTGGTAAGTACCATATTCTTTTGTTGTTTTTTTTTTAGCTGTGGCACTGGAATCTCTGGGCTCTGGCATGCTGGGGGTATGCGCTCTCATGGACCAATCACCTCCACGGCTGGCCAAATAGGTGATTTGGGATGCCCTACTGTGTGAACCCTTCCAGATCATCCAGGAAACCCCTTACCTTTCCCTATTTCCCTTGCTTAATCCCTGCAGCTGTGCACCCTCCTGCTCCTAGCCATTTAGATCGGCCGTGTGTGCGGGAGCACTCCACAAGAAAATCGGGGGTGAAGCTGCTCCCGCTCCCTATACCAACACACAAGCCAAAACAATGGCCTAAAGCTCTAATTGGACAAATGCTGTGAGTGCGGGAATGGCTGAAAGGTGAGTGGAGTAGGAGATCTGGGGGGCTTTCACACAATTAGGCATCCCAAATCGGGATACCCCCGGGGCAAAAGCTAATGACAAGGATAGGCACAATCCTGGTGATTGGTCTACTTTAAAGTGGACCAAAACCCAGGATTTTGACTATCCTGGGTTTTGGTCCTTGCACCCCGGGGCACCCCGATCGGGACACATCACTCGGTAGTGATAGCAACATTGCGGTGGTGCTGCCTGCATGTAATGTAACATACTTTATGGGGCCGGGCACAGTACAGAAGGGCCAGTGTGACCAGAAAAGTCCCGGGCCGTTTTTGAATCCCAGTCCGCCCCTGTCTCAGACTGTAGGTATCCCCACGGTTCACCCAGGAAACTTTCTGGTGTTCCAACTTTGCAGGTGCAGGCCGCTCAATCAACCAGCGTGCTCGGTTCAGCTTGGCTCTATTTGGCTCTGTCAGCCACTATGCGGCTATGTGAGTTTCAAAGCCGGATGGAGCAGAGCAAGACGAGCCTTCTGCTGGCCACATTGCTGTTCAACTCTAGCTGTGGGTGAGTCTGCACCGCCTATTCAGAAAGGCCTGATGCGGGTACGCACCCCAGCTATGCTGGGGATGCGGCACTGAGGCATGGCAAGGTGATCCGGGGGGCTTCACAAAGCAGGGCATCCCACTTGGGGGTGCCCCAAGAAGTGGGACTTGGGCGGCCCTGGAATCTTTTAAACTTCATCTCCGATTTTCCTGTTTAAGGTCTTGTTTTGTGGATCTCCACATAGCCGCTCCATTGCTCTGCTGCTGAACGAATTACCTCGTCTGTGAATCAGTGTGGAGATCTGCAAAACATGACTTGTTGGTGGCCCTGGAGGTGGAGGTGGGGGGACCCATGTGATAAAGAACAACTCTAGCAATGCACATAGATATTTTAAAGGTGTTAAAGGGTAACTCTAGCATTTCACATGGATATTTTAAAGATGTTAAAAGGGGTCAACATTAAAGTGGAGCAAAACCCAGGATTTTGACTATCCTGGGTTTTGGTCTTTTTCCCCACTGTCACCCCAATCGGGTGTCCCGCTGTGTGAAACATACGCAGCCCTCTCCTCCAATCAGTGCGCCCCTTCGTCCAGGAGCTTGTCTAATGTGAGCGGATCCAAGCTCTCTGGCGGCCACATCCCACGCTACGCTTTAAAAGGGAGCGTGCCCGTTCTGGCCATTCACAAACGGCCAGGCACGCGCCCTGTTAAAGGGATAGCGGGGATGCGGGCGCTGCTCGCACATGCACAGTTGTACGGGGAATGAAGGTGAGTTTTTGGGCAACCTGGGGGGGTTCCACACATCCGGGCACCCCCGATTGGGGTGCCCTGGGGGGAGCCAGTATGCCTGCTCTGGAGTCTCATAGACTCCAGGGTGGGTTTTGGTCCACTTTAAGTAGCACAGATATATAGTGGCCTTCCATTGCAATTTGTAGGCATTTTGTTGTACTCCAGATACCAAAAAAACAGCCCTATCCCCTTCATAGACTCATTGAGAACCAGTACTTCATAGACTTGCAGAACCAAAGCATTCCGGAAACAGAACATAGGGGTCGATTCAGAGCCGGGTGAGGATTGTCACTCATTTTAGGAGAAAAAACTGCCATTGACTTTCATTGTCTATCAAGTGTAAATTTTCACCTGGCTCTGAATCAGGCCCAAGGTAGACAATGAAAGTAAATGGCAGTTTTCTCTCCTGAGAACAGTCACCTGGCTCTAAATGGACCCCGTAGTCTAGCAGCAAGGCTCTGCTTGCTGTGTGCAGCCATAGTTGTTTCAGCAGGCCTGCACTTCTTGCCATGCTCGGATTATTACATCGATGCTAAGTGCTGCTCGGTGGATAATTCGGCCATTTTTAGAGGGTCACCTCATAACCTTGTTTTAGTACACCTTTGAAGAAATCAGAGTTCAAAGCCTTGGAAATAAATGGAGGGAAGAGGCCTGTTCCTCGCCTCTCGCCATGACTCATTTGAGGTAATTGCTCTTATCTGATGCAGCATTTGAAGTGAGGAAGTGGAGCTTTATTACCACAATCAGATACAGGTTCTTGGCCGAGGAAGTTGCGTTCCCTGCGCAGATGCAATGGAGATGTCTGCCTGATAACACGCAAGAGAGCAGACATATGTGGCCCTGCCATGACGGCGAGAGAGAACAATGCTCGCATGCCAGGAAGCTGTCCCCAAGATCCTGTGTAACACGGGTGAGGAATGTTACAGGAGAATGCCAGGCCAAAGCACATGCAGCTCATTAATGCGGGCTAAAAGCCAGTTTTTTTGACTTACTTGGATTTTGATCTGCTTTACAGGGGCATCCCAAATCGGTTGACTAATAGTTAACTTGATTAACACTTTCACAGTGCATGCGGGGTCTTTCTGCCAATCAAAACACATGCTGCTACATATTAATGCCCCATAATGTGTTCAGAATGGAAACGATTGATGGGTGCCTACTACTCTGCCGCACGCATCTCTCACTATATCACCCCCCCCCGACACAGGTGCCCTTGGAGGTTAGTATATGGGCAATCCAGGAAGTTTGACACAGAGGGGCATCCAACATTGGCTGTAACCTGGCCCTGCAGTTTTTTAGACCTAGGGTTCTGGTCTGCTTTAAAGGAAAAGTCTACTTGTCCTAATATTCTGGCACCGGGGAGTCCAAGGGGTAACTACGAGATCCGTTCCATAACTGTCGCTGATTGTTCTTCCGCAGCCCCTGTTTGTGATGCATCTCCATGTCCCGGCTGGCAGGTAGGAATTGCCTTTGTATGGCCGTCTCACAGTGAAAATATACACCTGGATTTCCATCTACAGAGGCGCCATTGTTCTCAACAGTCGGACGTAGCCGGACGTACAGAGGTCACACCCACCAGTCACTCCGCAGAAGTGCAGATCCCAGCTTCACAAACCATTTCTGCATTAGACCGGTGGCACAGGAGCAGCAGTAAGGTTATGGGATTAATATGGCAGTTACCCCTTGAACTGCCTGGCGCTGGATTACTAGGAAAAGTCAACACGAGTGGACATTTCCTTTAAGCCTCAGACTTTAAAGGAGAAGTATACTTCTGAAGGAAGTATTTTTTTTGTGCCAAAATGATGTCCTCAAGGTGCTGAGCCGATCTAGTATTTTTTTTTTCTTCTTATGTTTATGGAACCTTTAACATTTTCATTGTCTACAATCTATTGCTATTGGCAACTGTGCACCAAGTCTCTACACCAAGATTTACAAGAGAGACGCGAGCCCTGTACACACAGGACACTGCTCCTATGGCCGCTGCTCAACCTTACACACCCAGCAACAGTGTTCTTATTTATGCAGGACTTAATCCTCTCTTCTTGCAGATCTTGGTGTACAGACCTGGTGTATGGATGTCAATAGCAAACGATTCCAGACAGTGAAAAATGCTTCCATAAAACACACACATTTAATAAAATAAGATCAGCTCAGCACCTTGAGGACATCATTTTGGCAAAAAAAAAAAAACATTTAAAAATGCCATCAAAAGTTGATTTCTCCTTTAAATTTACTGTACAGGCTAAAACAAACTAAAATAATAATACTCCCTTTTCTCCCTTGTATCCAGGTATGGTTCCATATGCCCCATTATACCATGGGAGCTTGTGCACCATTCACAGGTAAAATGGTAAATGTGGTGCTGCCCTCCCACATCAGTTACAGTTTAAAGAGTCTGTGTGGTGGAAGAGGGTGTGCTGGATAAAATCTCCGAAGGGTTAGGAGAGTATAGATTTTTATTCTGCCCACAGGCTGGGTAGAACCGTTAGACAAGCAGAGTCTTGTTCCCCGACACGTGTTTTATTTTACCCAGGATAACTGCTTGATAGGGTTTATTTACATAGGCTGAGCAGTGTGCCTTTAATGGCCTTTGTTCCTTCCTGGCTCCCGGGGAGGCCGATTCATTAATAGCGCCAGGTAGCGACAGATGAGCGACTGTAGCGTGATTTTTTCAGCGCCAGCTAGTATTCGCTGTGCTTGGCCGGCGTTAGCTTGTTGACAGCGACTCAGTCGGTGTGCGGTAATGTTGAATACGGGCTTAGGGGTCGCTGTTTCACAGGTTCAGCGTTGTATGTGAGCGCCTGACAACGAATGGCCAGAGCGAACGGCTAGCTTCATATTCATTAACAAATCACGCTCCGAATTTGCTGTCGCTGTCCATTCCTTGTTTAAACCCCAGAGCGCTGGCGGCGATGTGTATTAACTAGTTTTTAACCCCTAAACAACCATATTTTTTGAATGTAACATTATACATGTTTTTAGAATCATTTTGTAATATGAATACATTAATATCAGACCTGTTAGATCAATTCTGCACAAATTTTTTTTTTAATTTTTTTTTACTTAAAAATAAATCCTAACATTGCAGAAGTGGTCTCCGAATTTTTGACATTAAAAAAAAAAAAAAAAAAAATTAATACCAATTAATTATGATTAATTATAGATTGCTCCATTGAAATGCATGGGACATCGCCAGGGAGCGACAGCTCATACCTGGCGCTGTGAAGGAATTTGCAGCGGCGCTGTTCGGTCCAGGCGGCTTCATGATGAATGCCGCGCCAGCCGTCGCTCTCGCCGGCGCTAGCCTCATTTTGCTTGATAAATGCGTCATTGTGACCGCCGCCGGGCGTACTTGAGTCGGTAGCCGCCGATAGCTGGCGGTACCTGGCACTCGTCAGACACTACCTGGCGCTAGCCCGTGATAAATAAGGCCCTTAGTCTTGTTGTGATGCAAGTAGCTCCTCCCTTCTTCCCCTCCTCCTCAGCTATTGCTAGCTTTGTATCTAAGCAGTGCACACCTGCTGCTCCCTCCTGCATTCTTTTTCCCTGCTGTTGTTATGGGTTACATCACAAGTTTCCTGCTGTAATGAACGTACATTTCAAGATTCCTACTCTAGGAAGTGTTTTTTTGCAGCATTCTGTACTGAAATAAAGCTTTTTGAATCGCATCTGCGTAAGTCCACGAGCAGCCGAGTAAGCTATCTGCTAAGCTTTTTGGAGTAAAGAAAACATCCGTCACAGACACACACAGAGAAGGTGAAGCTGTCTTCAGGGTTCATATTACTGCCATCTGGTGAGTCAGAATAAGCAGCACAGTTTAAAATATGTATATAGTCTTTTTGTCCACAGGTTGAGTCAAGCTGGGAGACAAGCAGCATGGTTTAAAGAGGACCAAAACCCACCGAGTCTAAGGCAGGCATACTTGCTCCCCCAACCCCTAACCCCCCCCCCCCCCCCGGGGCGCCCTGCTGTGTGAAACCCCCCAGGTCGCCCAAAAACTCACCTGCGTTCCCAGTCCAACGGCGCATGAATGCGCTGTGGCCGCATCCTCACTATCCCTTTAGCAGGCTGCATGCCCGTGACAGGCATTTGTGTATGGCCAGTACGTTTACACTCCATGTTAAATGTGGGGATGTGGCCATCAATGTGCCCAGATATGCTCAAATTAGACAAGCTTCTGGACGAAGGGGCTTGAACAGATCCCGAAGGACTGGGAAGAGGTGAGCTTGTTCAGATGATCTGGGGGTTTCACACAGAGGTGCACCCCCGATCGGGGTGTCCCAGGGGCAAGGACCAAAATCCAGGATAGTCAAAATCGAGTCAGGGCTGTGCATGTTAAAATCCTCTGGGGGATGAGGTGAGTACAGTTTTTTTCTTGCTCACAGGTGGTCTTTAATGATGATTCTATACATATTTATTACGTTTCCCAGGCAGTGACGGGTAAACACAGGCATCTTCTACATGGAGGGAAATTGAGTCTGCGCTGCGGAGCAGCAGGGAATGGTTCAGGAAACACGTTCCACACTTCTTCTTTTGCAATTCCCACAACCAATGTTCCTACTTTTTTTTTTCCCAGGAATTCCCACAACTTGACAATTATTGTTTCCTGAGAAAGACCTATGTGCTCTCAGCTAGGAAGAATAACACTGCAGCTTTTTTTCCCCCAGTTCAAATGTTTCCAGATGGGCTTTATAAATCTTTTGGGATCAATAAAAAATGACCTTTCTAATAAGAATCCACTTACACTTCTCCATCGGATACATACACGGAAATTAACCTACTGCTCTCTCCTTTCTAACTTTTCCCTTACGAATCAATCCGCGTGCTGTCACGCTAACCTGCCTGAATGTCATCTAGGGCTGTTCGCTGTTTTGAAGACATACAGGTTTTCACGGAATAGGTGGGCGGAAATTGATTTTTTCCAACTGTGGGACAGCGAACGTGTATGCTAAAAGAAAAAATAATAATTTAAAAATTGCACAGATGTAGCAATGGACTGGCTTTGCCAAGATGAGACAGATGTGATTCTATTCGCCGTGGGACAGGTGTGGAGGAAGCACAGATAAAACATTTGCAGGAACTATAAGCAAATGTTTTGCTGTTGTTGGATAAATAAGCGCAGCGCCAGAAAAAAAGATGTTGGTGCTTATTTCACTTCCTTAAAGGATCACTATTGCAAAATTGTTTAATAATAAAAATCCATAGTAACATGAGGGGTTACTTATATACTGCAGCTGCAAAAAATCTCATCGATAACGTAATTTTCTTCAAATGGTACGTGTGATTAAAGTGGAACAAAACCGGGAAATATGACTCTCCCAGGTTTTGTTCCAGTTCCCTGGGGAATCTGAATTGGGATGCCCAGCGGTGTGAACCCCCCCCCAGAAGGCTGCTTTCACTCACCTCTTCCTCTTTACCTGTAGGTGAGTCTTTACGGGCACCCCAGGGGGTTTTCCAGAGAAATCTTCTAGATTAGAGGGCTGCGTTGGGGAGGGAGGGTGTTTGTTTCACTTTAATCTGTACCTCGTGGCCTCAGCTGGTGTCACGAAAATTCTGCTGTATGTTTCCTTAATACAGGCCTTCAAGGAGCTGCCATCTTTTGGGTCCGTTTACCTAGCATAAATCAACCCCTTAGCGATGCCACCAGTTCTAGTTTGATACACGCGGACCATTGACAGGACTATATTGGCCCAGAAGTCAGCCCTGTAGTGTGTAATATAACCAAGAAACATGGCGGAGTGAGTGTTCAGGATCTAGATACAGAGCAGGCCAATATTAATTTATATATTTAATCGCCTTAAGGGCACACTAGACACACAATAAAAATATAAAGAATCAATATATACACAGGCCAAAAAATACAAGTGAGTAGTTACAACCAGATTTAGCAGTTAAAGTGTATGGCAACCTGTGTGTTCCTGGATCTTCCAGCACAAATCGGTCCTTATCTTCCCTAGACAGGGACAGCTTGCCACTCCCTACCTTCTACATTTAAACTCCTGATTGGTCACTC
The DNA here is from genome assembly GCA_027917425.1 of Gastrophryne carolinensis. Lineage (NCBI taxonomy): Eukaryota > Metazoa > Chordata > Amphibia > Anura > Microhylidae > Gastrophryne > Gastrophryne carolinensis. The sequence goes on along the minus strand of CM051240.1, from coordinate 202,789,936 downwards.
CTCCCCTCCCTGGAAGGGATCTTGATCTCCCCCTGGCAGTTATCAGGTATGTTCTGTCAGAACATCATAGGAAGTCAGTACTGGCGTCAATGGGGCCAACAGGGTTCTGGACATGATTTGAGACCACTGTTATATATGGCCGCTAACCGGAGTCCGGTGGACCTCGGGTCCTGAGCATCAGCAAATGATGGGAGACCCACAAATGCATGTATTATGCTCTCCAGATCCCAAAAATGTGTTCAGTTTATGCTTAAAGCACATGGAAACCTCATAATTGTTTATAAAAAACTGGTCCCAGGATGTCTGGACTGATGCTTTGAAATGATGGGTCCAGAGCAGGCTCACGGTGGGGGTTTGATCACTGACCTTGTGTGTCCCAATTTCTGATTAGGTGCAACTCTTGTCAGTGGAGGGCCTTTGAGGTTTAGGCCCTGGGTGCGGGCACTGGCAAGAATGAGCTGTGCTATGCATTTTAGATAAGGTCCTTTGTTTTTGTCTGGATATCAGCCCCCCCCCAAATTTCCTCACAGTAGGAATAAAGTCCAGGGGTGTCAGATTTTTGAGTGTACCATTTACTTTTTACTGACTGTCCCTTGCTAGCCTGTGAGAAACAATTGTATTAACCATCTATACATCTGCCCAAAGCATTACGTGATTGGTAAACGCATCCACACACTTCAAAAGAATTTAAAACGCACCAACGCCGGGAAAAGAGTCCCCCAGTTGGCAGGCGGGCGGTCACGTGGGCCATGGTCGGTCCTCTGCGCTGGCCGCCAGAACGACCTGCCCCTGTGACCGCCCACCGGCCCTGTTCTTGGAGCTGGCTCGTAGTGAAGGTGAGGATTACAGGTGTTCTGGGGGTTATGTGCGGGGGGGGGGACTTCAGCATTCTGGATGTACCCCCCCCAAGCTTGTTTTGATTAGCTGACCTCGGGACCAACACCTGTTAAAGAAAAAACGGGTGTTGGTCCGGTTTAAGAGCCATTATTGCCCAAAATAAGCCAATTATTCAGCATAGTCTCCCCTGTAAAAGCAGAATCGTACATTTAAAACCTGTCACCCCTTATTTTTCTTCCTTCTAGTAAAATTAATAAGCTTGGTGGAATATTCTTTTTAATTCTTCTTTAAAAAATTTTAATTCTGTCACCACAAAGTACATTGTAGGTAACATATTATTAGATACCCAACCTTCTAATTTGAACAATTCCTTTTTGAGTTGTACATCAATTTGAATAATGTGGAGGGGTTCAGGGCTGACTTAATGGGTAACCTGAATAAATACTTCTCTAGAGTGGGGGAACCCACCAACCCCTCACTTAGTCCCAACCACCTACTACCACAACAACCTTACAATCATGAAAAATATTCATTTTTTGAAAATCATTATTGTTTACTAAAAAATCCAATATGTACAATGTCAATATAAAAAGTCATCACTATACATCTTCAATAAATGCCATTGCAAAATGTGAAATACATAGCTGGTTTCTTGCTTAGGGAATGTTAATAAAACGTGTAAGAATCCTCCAACGCATTTCGCTAAATGAGCTTCCTCAGGGAGGATGAAATCCAGCTAATCATTTTTGTTGTGCGTATTCATTTACTTTAACGAGTCATTTCTGTTTGTTCTCTTTTCCTAACAATTGTTTTGTATATATATGCCAACAGATAAGACAAGGAGCCCAACTACAATATGCAAAAACTATACCACAGTTACATGAAAACAATATACTAATGCAATATACATGCTCTAATATCGCAGCGGCTGCCAGCGCCTGGCACCATCATTTTCTTTATGCATAGCCTTTTGCTGTAGTTGCGATATATTTATATTTCAAATGTAAATAGGAATAATCAGTGCAATGCCTTTAGTGCTTATCAATTTCTTTGTTCATGACATTTGGTTGTTTTTCATATTTTCCTGTGCTCAAAATCTGGATATGTAGCTGAAACTACAGTTATCACTCATCTGGAACCTTATACCTTGACCCCATGGCACAGGTTTCCAGGTGTGCCCTTTTCTTAGGCATACAATGGCCAACTTCACATGCTTCTTTCAGTGACAGTTACCATACTGTTGTCTTGATCCTTCTTTTGTACTTTTTAAAAATGCTTTAAAGTGGACCAAAACCCAGGATTTTGACAATCCTGGGTTTTGGTCCACTCCCCCGGGGCACCCCGATGGGGGGTGCCCTGCTTTGTGAAACTCCCCAGATCTCCCGGATCAACTCATCTCACCGCGGTCCTACGTCGCATGCACGGCCGCTCGTCCAATCAGCGCGCTAGAAGCCGCAGATGCACGTCTAATCCAATGTCTTAGCTCAGCGGCTCAGATCGCTCTGGCGGCCACATCTCGCGCCTCCCTCTAACTGGGCACATGCCCTGCTAGAGGGATAGCGGGGAAGCAGGGATGTGGCCGCGGTCAACGCATGCGCTGTGGGACAGGGATTAAGGTAAGTGTAGCGGGCGACCTGGGGGGTTTCACACAGCGGGGCACAACCCGATTTTGGATGCCCCGCGGGGAGGGAATGGATCGGCCTGGGAATCTTATAGATTTCTGGGCCGATCAAGCTTGGTTTCAGTCCACTTTAAATGCGGATATGTGGCTGAAATGCAATGTGCTATCTCTGTTGTCTTGACCCTAAGGCACAGGCCTCCAGATGAGTCAGTTTTTTACGTATGGGCCCACCTTACATGTTTCTTTCAGTATAACATCCAACATGTAAAAACATTACAACTATTTAAAAAGCAATATAATGCACCCTTAGCCCCCCTGGGCAATATAAAACAATTTTTACAAAAAAACAAAAGGATCATGTGCTTATACAAGAAACAAAAGTTATCTGTATGCAAGAAGGGTTTGAAGTATGAAGTCAGACCAACCATTCTTTTCTCTGTATTTCGTTGCACTCCTTCAGCTAGCCCAACGCCATAGGTTCGGAACCCAACATCATTCACTGTTTCTTCAGCAGCTTATTAGAGTCCACCAAAGTGACGGGTGGACCAAGCAGGGGTCAATCAGTCATGGTGGGCTGAGACCCAATATGCCAGGGGCTCCTTGAGAAGATTGTCCGAATAAAGAGGAAGCCTGTCTAAATCATGTATGGACTGTGCCTGCAGTTTCTTCCTACCTAAATCACACCCTAATCTGAGTGAGCCCCCTTTCATCCCTCGCCCTAAATCTAGGAAAAGCCCATCTCTCTAAGGTGACCCTGCCCAGGGGCTGCTGAATACACATTCTCCTAAAACATGCACAACTATTAAATGGCATCCCAAAGACTGCTGGTGTACCCCCTACAATAGGATCCAGGATTTAGGTGAGTATATAGTGATTCTGGTGGGTTTCACACAGTGGAGCATCCAAAATTTGAAGGCCTCTGGTGGGGAGGGGGCTCTCACCCAGCCCTAGAGTCTTTTAAACATTTGAACACTAGGGCCCTGGACTTTGGAATTTGGTCCTCTTTGGAAAAAAAAATAATACAAGATAAGACCAATCAGACTTAGATGTGCCTCTCCAATTTTCTGGATAGCCCTCCCCTGCTTAATTCGCCATTCCCCATCCTTCTAAGCTTTTAAACTCGAAACCTATATATTCAGACAAGCATACAACCTGGTTTTAAAGGTGACCAAAACACTGGCGACTCCAGGGCCAGTCTCTCCTTCCCCCGGGATGCCCTGCTGTGCGAACCCTCTACAGGTTACTCACAAAATTTAGCTTTACCCGGGTTCCCATGGCACCTGCATCCCTTTAGCTGTGACAAGGGTGAGTATGGTCCCCAAAGCAATTTTGCTGAGGCTATAAGCAATACAGGGGAGGTGTCGGTTGTACAATGGGGCTGGGTATATGGGGGGGATTTGGGAAGCCGGGTCATTTAGGTGTAAGTGAGGTACAAGCCCAGTTGTGAATACTTACAATGCCCCCTATGTGCAGACACCATTGCAAAGGGTTTTGGTCTGTTTTAAATTAAGTTAACTTGATGGTGCTCGACATGTAAATGTCCTTATTCCAACAAGGATACTGAAAACACAGAGCACCAAGTACGAATACGAGGATGTCATTTTCCAGCGTCACTTTTCCGTTTCATTTTCTCATGTTACAACGTAGGCTTTCATTTTTGCCCTTTTCCCATTGTCTCCTCCCACGAATCCTTTAAGTTTCCCAATAGATTCTGTTTCCCTTTTTCAATAAATAATCGTCCAGATGGAAATCCTTACGATCTTGCGCCTGCGCACTACAAACTTAACTCATTAAAGTGCTCGCCTACATATTTGCCACCCTCACTTCTACTACAATGTTTAGCAAAATCACTTAGCACTATCCTCCATCTTCCCTTTTGGACCCTTAAAGCTCACCCAAACCACTTCGTGGTTAGGTTCTTCTTCCATTTTAGCCCCCTAAAACTTACCCAAATCACTTCTCGGTCATGTGAATATTCATCTTTAAATATTTCTGGGCCCATTAGTTTTGTGTTAATGTATTTTGTAAATGAAATGACACTGACATTTTTTTTTCCAACATAAAATATAAAATATTAAAATATTTTGAAAATTATAAATTTTTACAACTATAAAAAAACTAAATACATAGCAATGGCAGGCCACAGAACATTATTCTTCATCTGTGGTCCCCAACGAGTCGCGCAGCTCCTGCATCTCGCCCACCAACTGAAGCACCCTGAAACTCAGTTGTGCCACTCTGGCACGTGTGGTCCCTGTTAAAAAATGTAAAATAAATTATTGGTATAACCTTGTTGGGGGTCATACTGCAGTGCCCCCCCCCCCCCCCCCGTATGGTCCAAACACCTAAATCTGGACTTCAAATGCCAGACGGCCCTCGCCACCACGGCCCGGGTTTTGCATAGGGCCCGATTAGAGAACTCCTGGCCCGCATTCTGCAGCCAAAGAACGGGCATCAGGAGCAAGGGCAGGAGTGGATATCCAGAATCCCCTGAAATAATTTAAAAATACTAACATAAAATACACATTTTAAGCTACAATATTGTTTAACATGTCATCAAGGGCTAAAAACAGCCATAGGTTAAGACATAAGTCATCAACTATATTCATTGCCATACAGTGAAAATGGATTGATGGAATATGAGCAAACTTACCCAGGAGCCATCCACCAGATAATTCTCCTGACTCAAACTGACAAAATAAGCTGGAGCTCTGCAATATATAAGCATTATGGGACGACCCTGGATGCCCTGCAAGAACACTGAGGAATCGCATAGCTGGACCAAACACTGCTTGTATGTTGTGCGAGTGGCACATCTTGCGGTTCCTGCAACCAAATATAAAATAATGACACAAAGCAAAGGTAACCAACTAAAACAATAACTCCTACAACAAATTAAGATTCAAGTTCAACAATCCAAATATAATTCACAAAGGACATAAGTCTAAAAAAAATTACCAATTATATGGATGTGTGGGAAAATAAAGGTTTACATACTAAGGACTAATTAAGGTCAGCATTAAAATGCTTCTATAAGGCATACATGAAATGTATTGATTTAGGTATGCATTGCTATACAATTTATGGCCTCGGCCATGCTGATACATGCAATGCCTTGGAGCTCAAGGCGCGCAGACTCCTCCACATAGCCGCAAAACATGTTCAACAATAGCAATCCGAGGCCTCAAAGGTCCCATAAGTGGATCGCAAAGAAAACGGATTTATAGGGTGGTGGTCCCTCGGCAATCAGCTCTCTGAATCAGACGCAAACCCATCCCAACAACGTAAGTTATCTGAACGAATGGTCCGATTTGCTTTCGTTCATCCAAAGCGCATATACGCATTTTCCCGAACATTCGTACGAATGAAAAATGGACGGTAAAAAACAAAAAAAAGACACCCACAAAAACTTTCACAGACAGCTACGAAGTGCAGACGAATGTGCCTCTGAATCGAGCCTAATAAGTTCAGTCAATTCCAAGCAAGTTCCCTTTAAGGCACAGACTCGTCAGAACAGAGGACCAAGTTTCAACCAGACATGTGCAGGGAACAAAACAAGACCGAATCTAGTGTAATTCCGTATTATTCAAAATTTTAATCAATAAAAAAGAAATGCACTCACAAACAGGAGAAATAAAACGGCATTGAATAAAATTTAAATCCACAATTGCGCCAGGCCCTGGAATCTGACGGCCACAGGGGGCAAAGGATCACAAGAAGTTGGGTACCACTTTCAAAAACTCCGCCACGGGCCACCGCCACAGTGTCAGCCTTAAGAATATGCCAATGCCTGGCCAAAACGTTTCGGACTTCTTTATGTTGGACATTAAACCCAGTAATGAAAGGAATATCATTATCCACATTTCCATTGGTCAGCGAACGCCTTATAGGGTTCCTTTTCAAAATGGACTCCCTAAGGCGCTTCCTAACCTGTGCCCTATGCTCATGAATTTTATCTCCATCATAACCTTTATCGGTAAAGCGTCACATTAGCATGGTGGACTGGATATCATAATCTTCAAGCAAGGTACAATTTTGCCTTAACCGTGTGAACTGCCCCTTTGGTATTGCCTGTAGCCAGTTTGGGTGGTGGCAGCTAGCAAAAGGCACATAACCGTTCCGGTCTGTGCTTTTAAAATAGGTAGAAATAACCAGTGAATGCCCATCTTTTTAATTGTCAAATCTAGGAAATTTATCCTTGCTAATTTCTGCAGTAAATTCCAGATTAAAAGCATTTTCATTGATTGCTTTACAGAAGGCATTCAAACCCTCCTGAGCCCCATCCCAGACAAAGAACACGTCTTCAATATAACGATGCCAACAACGTAAATTGAGTGAGGGTTGTTCAAGAATAAATGACGCTTCCCACCACCCTACATACAAGTTCACCATACTAGGCGCAAACTTTGCACCCATGGAGACTCCTTTCTTCTGTAAATAATAGTTGTTATTAAACCAGAAATAATTCAGTTCTAGAGCAAAAGTAAGACAGTCGATTATAAAATCAATCTGCCTAGTTGGTAAAGTGGAAGTAGTGGAAAGAAAAAAACGGACTGCGTCTATCCCCTTGTCATGTAGGATAACAGTGTATAGGGACGTGACATCGGCAGTGACCAAAAAGGAACTTTGATCAACTGTTAGATTACTGCAAATTTCAAGAACTTGCGACAAATCCCTCAAATAAGATGGAAGAGAGGTCACCATACTTTGCAAGAATCCATCAATATATTCCCCAAGACAACATGTAATTGACCCCACCCCACTAACAATGGGCCTTCCTGGTGGTTTCGTCAAGCTTTTTTGTATCTTGGGTAGAATATATATAGTTGGTATCCGTGGTGCAGTAGGGTTTAAATAATCTAATTCTTTTTTATTTAAAATTCCCATTTCTAAGCCCGTATTAGGCAAACCTAAAAGTTCTTGTTTATATCCTGCCATGGGGTCCTTTTTGAGAAGCGAATAGGTTTCTGTATCCACTAATAGCCTATTGATTTCTTCAATGTAATCAATCTTATTTAAAATTATTAGCCCCCCCCCCCTTGTCGGCCGGCTTAATAACTACATCCTTCTTCAGTTCAAGTTCTTTAAAGCCACTCCTGATATCGGCAGGTATACCCCCTCTGTTTAATCTTAATGCTCTCCAAATCTTTTAAAAGGCCTCTATTTGTGAATTCATATGGCCAGGGGGATTAAATAAAGATTTATTTTTTAACTGAGAATGCTGATAGAGTGATGGGTTTACACCGGATGTACTACAACTGGGTAAATCCTCTGCTACAGGTTTATTTAAAAAGAATCTTTTGACATTAAGTCTACGAAAATATTTTTGCATGTCAACATATGCCTCAAATGTATCCAATATTTTAGGCGGGGCATATTTCAACCCTTTATCTAGCAGCTTTAATTCATTCTCAGATAGTGCAGCACTACTAAGGTTAAAAATTCCTTCCCCTAAAGACACCTGGGCCTTCTGATGCTTCTTTCCCCCTCGCCTTCCTCATTTGTTAAAGCTTTTCTTTTCATGGCACAATTTTGTCTCCTTGGAGAGAGTCTTTGACCAGACTCCCCCTGTAATGGGGGTGAATTGCCCCTGTTGAAATGAAAAGGAGTATCTGGAGTAGGAGGAATATCAACAGCTAGAGATGCATATCTGTTGGGATGGGAGGGGGGCTGTGTTTGTGACAGATTCCTGTTGATTCTCTTAGGCACTATATGTTCATTCCTATTCCTATAATTTGTTTTATGGGCTTCGAACCTGCCCCAATCAGATTGCCTCTTAGGTTCTCCCCAATTAACACCCTCATTTCTAGTTCTGGAGTAATTGGAAAGGCTCCGGGGGGGGGGGGGGGGGGAGGTGGAGAATACCATCTTTCCCGTCTGCTTTTATCCCATGGCATCCTATGTAAGGGCCTTGATGTACCCTCTGTAATTGTGAGTGGATCATTATCAATTAGGCCATTGCCCCCCACAGGTGTCCTATTCCCATCCCCTAATTGCCATTTAAAACCCCTTTTTTCCTGATAGTCTCTCCGGTCACGTGAGACTTTCTTAAAAGGCAGTTATAGCTACTTATTTTTAAATTTGTTGATTAAGTGAGGATATTTAATGATTTTAGCAGAATTTCTTTGGACAGCTCCAGCACAGAGCTGGGCACTTCAGATACATTACAGATTTGGGTATCTTGTACTTAACGACTAACTTGCATATAGCAATGAGCATAATGTCTCCATAAACCCTTAAAACGACTTCAGCTTAAGAGACCTTTTTTCCCTATTGTTCCTCCGGGGAATATTTTAAATGAAGTAGCACTCCGCTCGAAGAATAAGAAAGTCACACACTAGCAGAAATTTTTAATATAAATTGAACACATTAAAAATTAATTTTGCATGACCACTTTGCATTGCGCTGCCAATATACTGTATATTTAGGATAAAATTCTCTTTGTTGTTTAAATAAAATGATGATGTCTTCTTTCCTTATCTTATCTGGCTATAATTATTTTCATTAATCAGAAATTGTATCTTTACTCTCCGCCAGGCATACCGAGATTCCATTTCATTGCTCTTGTCCTTAGGGGGAGCCGAGTCCAAACTTGTGGGTAAATTGCTTCAGTGGAAGAAAAGTTTGACCAGAGTCTAACAAATTGCTGGAGCCCTTTTTTTTTATCTTACATCGTGTACCCAGAAGACAATGGCTAAAAAGCCCCCTGAAAATGATCTATTTTTTATTTTAATACTAGATTTTTTTAATAATCTTGAACATTTTAATCTTAGAACCCTTTTCATGAAAATGTGTGGAAATCAATTTTTAATATTAATTCACTGGCATGCATAGGCTACAAGTCCAAAACCTAGGTGGCATTTTGAACCAGATTTTTTTAGGCCCTCCTCTCACCCCTACACAGATAAGGCCTTTGGACTTCCCTTCTATCTCATTGTCCCACACCCTATTTAAACTTTACGGCAGGGTTGCATGTTGGGGTGTGCTCTTGGCAATTACCACCCTGCCTTTGCACGCCTCCTCCATTGCAATGAAAGGAGTAGGCATGTTAAGGTCACATAAGGCTAATTCAATGGAATCGCTCATTCTCCCTCATTAGTGTAGTTGGTGGCACTTCACAAAGGAGCTGTGGAAGGAGGAGGTGAGTATATACTTTCATATCTTAATGCCTAGACAGAGACTTTGAATACACAATCTTTGAATAGGACCAAAATCCTGTTGGGTCTAAAGGACTCCTGGGCTGGCCGCTTCCCTACCCCTGAAGCCCCGCTATGTGAAGCCCTTGAGATTACCCCAAAAACTCATCTCTCAGCACATTCATAGCCCAAAACTGCATCCCCAGCATTCAAATAGGCTGGGGGTAGGAGCGTGACGCAGCCTGCAGGGTGTCTGGGGATGCGGCCACTCCCCTATCGCAATGGTGGTCTGTGTTTCTGTATCTATGCAGTGCATTAAAGCGGTCCTGCACCTGTTTTCTAACAGGTGTGGGACGGCATTGTGATAGGCTCAGGGGGCATCCAGATTGACGGAGCCCAGTGCGCAATGACCCGTGCAACCCCCGCAAAATCCTTACCTTAACCCTGACCCTATGGTTTTTGCAATTGGCTACCGATGGTCAAATGGGTGGTCTTGACTGGTGAGCGGGAAAGGGAAAGTGACTACATTTTGGCCATGGTTGAGGTTAGGTAAGGATTTCAAGGAGATTGTGGGGGTCATTGCGCGGGGGGGCTCCAGCAATTTGGATGTCCCAACAATGCCGCCCCACAGCCATTAGTTAGAAAACGGGTATGGGACCGCTTTAATATGGTGGGGAATCATGATTAGGAAAATGGACATAAAACCCAGCCAGGAACCCAAGACCTAAACCCCTTACATAATCTGCACCTGTGTTTGTGTCTCTTGGACTTGGCTTTTGCAATGGACTATGATACTAACATGTCCCAACAACTTAAATACCTTGCTCAGCCAGCCTATTGTTCTGGCGGTCCATTCCATGGTTTCACAACCTGGACCTTCCCTGCAGCCCAGTCTATGATCCATTGCAGATGGCTTTTGTGAAGACAAGTCGGTCTTAGATCCCAGGTTTCTGTGCCTTTGCACACAGTACTCGTCAGACAAATTAACCTTTTTTATATTCCATCTATTTTAACTTATACCTTGTTTTGAAATAAAACAAGAAACAGTCCTCAGTTTACTAAATAAAGTCCTTAGTCTGGACAATTCCTACCTTCTACCCAAATGTTGCTGATTCAAAATTTGGGTTGAACAAAATGTATGTACAATTTGGGTGAAAGTTTGCCAGCTCTAATGCCAATAATTCATTTTACATAACAACAGATATCCTCTTTATCCATGTAACAGCACATCAATTCTCTCAAAAACACAGTCTATAGTGAGGACCACATACACGCCCCATGTGACAAGGTGGTGTAGTAAGTCAGGAATAGTGCTAATCTGGAGGCCTGCACTGGCTACCGGCAACACTAGTGTAGTAGACTGCTGGGTTAGCTAATCAGATGGGCAATCTAGAACCAAAAGGTGTCAGATCTCACCATCAGGGTTGGCTCCAGAATTATGTAACCCCTTGAGCAAGGTAGCCCCTTTGGGGTGTGTCACATAACATGCCATGTGCCCCTTCAGCTCAGCTGCCGTCAGTGGATCCTGTGTCCCTGAACCTTCATCCAATGCTCACTATCTTCACCACTGCTACCAATCAGCCTGTAGTCATTGCCACATTCTCTGCTGCTTCTAATGGTCCTTTGGTCCTTGTCACTGTCTCCACTGCTGCCAATCGCCCTCCAGACCCTGCTGTTTCTCCACTGCTGCTGATCACCGTTCAGCTACTGCCCACTATCTCCCTTTGGTCCTCACCACTAATTTCCTATGGTCCTGATGACATGAGCAAGTCTGCATGTGGGACACCAAACTCACTGGTCTAGCCCAGGGACCCTGTCATTTGTTTGGTAGACCCGGTGCTTGCTCATCATGTCCCCCTCATTGCAGTTAAAAGGATTGGCAAGCTGCAGTCTGCAATCTGTGACTGACGCGGGGGGGGGGGGTGGGGGAGTTGTGCACCATCTGTGCCACAGGTGATGTAGCAATGAGTACAGACACCGGGTTCGATATCAGGACATGATACGTTTTATGCTCCTGGCATAGGATGCTGCAGGAGACAAGCGGTGAGTTGTGTTTATTTTTCCTCATTTGCCCAGACATTTCCTTGATGTTCCCCTTTATTTTTTATGTCCCGTTTAACTAATAAATAATTGTTAATATTAGTCATCTTTTTACTTTTACAATCACATTACTGTTCCTTGTTTTTACTTTTACTGTTATTGTTCCTCAGATGTTTGATGGTCTTTCCAGAGACCAGAACACTCAACTGGAATCTCTCCTCCCTCCCTCATAGTTTTAAAGTGATTTGGATTTGGATGATGCCAAATCACAAGATTTAAAAAAAATGACAATACTGCTAAGAATCTTTTATATTTTGGATGCTTGGAAAGTCAGAAAGTATAATGCCGGTAAATGACTCTGCAGTTAGCTTTGTGGGCACCTTCAGCCAATTCGGTTCCATGAGGGTTCCAGTAGTCTATTCCCTTCTGCATTAGCATCTTCTGCCAGAATTCTACTTTATTTCTTCCACTGGAACCATAAAAGTTTGTCCCAGCTACTGGCTGGAGCTAAGGGAGCATGTTCATGATGGGAGGGGCCACTGCAGATAGATATTAACTCATTGCTACTAGCTTAAAGATAAATCCACTAAAGATGCCCTTAGAGCTAAGTAATGTTTTGGCTCCCTGTGTTTTACAACGGTACTTTGAGGCTTGGAAGGTCTTGGCACTAAGATCATTTTATTTGGTAACTATTAAAAATACATCAACTCTAACGAAACTGTGCTTCAAGTATGGGACAAATACGGAAATGGGTGACACAAGGGCCATTGGAGACATCTCTAAGTTTTCAATTAAAATTAACAATCTACCTTGTTTGAGCCCGAAAAAGTCTGGTAGTACCAATGCAATGCTGGGTTCATTCGTACTAAGCCAAAGTTAAAGTAATAAAAACTATCCTCCCCTAATGGTAATGCAGATCTGTAACTAAAATTGAAGCGAAATCTCACTGAGACTTAATTTCCGACTTGACCTTAGAGATACCAGCGTTTGCTTTCTATGAGCCAGTGGGGAGCACCATGTGTTGTGCTCTACCGATAAGACCCGCTTAGCATCCAGGGCTGAAGTAATGCATTGGAGGAGAGCTGAATGAAATGCACTGCAGTGGCCAGCAAAAGACCTAGAGCACCCAGGGTGAGCCGGAGAAGCCACCAAAGTATGACCATGGTGGGGTGTTAAAGGAATTGAAGCATTCAAGGTTGGTTATTTCTCTACTTTCATACCCTGTAAGAATATAATGCACAGTCTTTACTGCATCTGACAATCTTTCTTTGCACAGGACTCTATTTGATAATTCTTTTTAAAAATAGGAAGCTGTAGACTATGAAAGCAGACCTAAAGCTAAAATGACTTATAGGGCCGCTTTATCACCCAATCCTAGGCGTCCTAATTTTAAGAGCCTTCTGTGTTCCCACTATTGATGTATCTGCCTAGTCCAACACCAGTAACCAAGAGAGTTTCTGGACTGGTTGGGTTTTCCTGCTCAATTTCTAGGCTTCCTTTATGGATTTTTTTGCAGGCAAGCATCCAAAAATGGTATGCTGTGGTAAGAGTTTGTACCAAATTAAAACCTGTAGTCTCAAAAACTCTGCTTTACTTGCCTTATCCATGACCAACTAGTGCAACAATGTTCTCAGCTAAATTCCCCTCCTTTTACTTGCCCGGTGGGGATAGATCTTTATTCTCCTTTGGAGCAAGCTATAGGTTCAGCAATCACAATGGTTTCACACTACATCATTACATCATATGTACTCAACTCTCCTCCTCAAGGGTCACCAACAGGCCAGGTTTTGCAGATCTCCACAAAGGTGCACAGGTGTAGTAATTAGTCCTCAGACAGAACTGTAGACTCAGCACTAATTACATCACCCAAGCATCAGTGTGGATAGATGCAAAGCATGACCTGTTGGTGGCCCTTGAGGAGAAGGGTTAAACACCTATGGTTTACAATAGCAGTTTTCACATACTGTCTTTACTGGTCACCGGTGGTCTAGCTCCTTTTCTTGGGTGTGAGGTCCCTGTGGCTGCCACAGCTAGGCCCTAGACTTCTGTCCCCTCACTACACTTCAATTATTTCTTAATGTCTCTAAGAGAAATATCTTACTGCGTAGTTCTTCTTTATATACCTTTTGATTCCACCTAGTTACGTCCAGTAACTCGTTCTTCTCACATGCTGCACATACATACATACACTTACATCATGTACAAGGGTAACCTGTCCAGACTGGTTCCATATGGTTTCTGTTTGTCCAATGTCTATTTCCTAGCTCATCGCCTTGACCTTATTATCTTGTCTATTCTCGCTATCTGTGGTCTCTTAATTTGTGTGATCTAATTATTAACTAAATTCAAATCGACTCGAAAACCCATTAACGTCTATCTTGGTTTTAAAACATCTAGCTTTACTCACTAGCTAAAAGGTATCTAAACCTTGCTAAGTTTAATGGCAATTGCTGTCACTTTCTTACAAGTTTTACACATTGTTGTTATACTAGAGCATACTAGAGCACCCCTCCTAGGTCAGGATCTATCACAGCCTGAGGTCCATGTGGTCATTTATAGCCAGTATATTTGCCTTAAATGGGACCAGTTACCCCAGGCTGGGAAGCCAGCAGAGCAGTCTTCTGGTGAACCACTGCAAACACAGCTCCAAAATCCAAGTCACACTGTGCCACCAGCAGTTGGTACTAGAATGTAAGCCAGCCCTTTCATGACACATGTGGCCACGGTAGCTGGTCAGGGGTTAGCTGAATATAGTGGGGCTTTTTCTTTGGGACTTGTTAGAAGGGCAGGCCTGTGATCATTTTACAGCCCAATACCAGAGGGCCCATATATGCGACTTATTACTCACTTGAGTAATGTTGCAAAGCATGTTAATATACACGCTACCACATTTATCCATTGCTGAAATCCACAAGCATTTTCACACGCTTGTTTTTTTATTCAAATAAATAGAGAAGGAATTTAAACTAAGTACCTTCCCCTAACTTTTTGGCTTCTCTGCAAGGAGAAAGAAATGTCAATTGTTGGGAAAATCTGATTCTCTTTACAGTGAGCAGGGAATACTGTGATTTACAAACACCAGCAGAGAGTAAATTATGGTGTAATAGCCTCTCCCCTGGGCCAGCGCGAATCATAGAGAAAAAATGCAACAAGTTTTGTATTCCCAGCAGCCAAGGTTGACAGAAAAATATGGTGTTATTTTTGTGTGTATACAAGCTATTGTACTTTGTGTGTTCCTGGGAGGAATCATAAAGTTGAGGAGGAATTTTACATGATTGAAAATACACTTCACAATGGATTGTTCAGGAAGACAAACTGCAGCTTTGTCACTCAGTAACTGCGCAGCTGGTGAGCGCATCATTGTTGGCTCTATGTTTGGACAGAACATCATGGTAAAAAAGATATAACCAATTTGTAAATGATATTACAATCAAAGCGGACCTCCAGTTTGATGTGCATCTCACATCTTGCTAATCATATCCATGTAAAAAAAACAAACCAGGCAGGAATACTTTGGCCGCACCCTCAATAGCAGTCAATGGGGTTTGTTGGGCAGGCGTGCAAGGCTAGCACATGGTGTATGCATGCCCTACCAGTCAACCTGATTGGCCACTGGCGGAGAGAAAAGCAAGGTTGCAGTTGTCAGGATCCAAGGATCATGGGTCGGCAAATATTGCTTGATTTTGGGTTTCCTAAAGGGGCACAAGACCACAGGCCTATGTGTAGTGATGAGCCGGAGCAGGGCCAATCTGAATCAGAAGCCTTCAACGTGGATAGTCCCTTGTATCTGGCATTCGATACTCCCTAATCCTGGATACAATAGCTTCGGCCACCACAAAGTTTGAACTGGTATATCTGTCATATATAAGATGAAAAAGAAAATATATTTTTTAAAAATCGCTGTTGACGCTTTTTTCTATCTCTTGACCTGCCTGAGTGGCGTCTTCTGTGCAGGTCTGCCGAGTCGGGTGCTCACCCTGGTCCGGTGGGCTGCGATCTTCCTGATGCCGTGGGGCCATTATTGCAGCCACCTCACCAGGATCTTTAGTGAGGGTAGACACGCACCTCCCTACTACTTCCTTGGTGCCCCACCAAACTAATGGCCCGCGGGGCCAGAAAGGCTTTTATACCACAAAAGAGGGCAGTATCTCTGTCCATGTCCCTCTCCTCCAGTGACTTAATTAATTATATGTGGGGGATTCCACAGAGGCTCCTCATTTTCACTGCCTCAGCGGTTCAAGATTAGCTGAGCAGCACGCCAAGGAAGAGGAGTGGCGGCTGCAATAGTGGCTCTCCCACAGCAAGAAAATGATAGCCCGCTGGACCATGAGGGAGTCCCCAACCCAGCGGTCATGCAGAGGGGGCATCTGTCTTTTTGGCAATTTCCTGAGGGTAAAAGCTGGCACTTGGTAGGATAGAACAGCTCTTTTAGATTTTTTGCATTTTCTGTCATTGTTTTAAAGAAAAAAAACTCATATGCTTTTGGTCAGAATAGTGTGTGAAAGTTGAGCAAAAACCTTTTATGCTCTTTCATGTAAAGATTTAGTATGAGCATGTGTTATACACCTAGGTGCTAACATAGAAAATCCTCTATTCCCTATTTTCAAGGATTCCAACACACATCACTTGGCACATCAATCATTTGGGTGAGCCTCACAATAATTTATATGCCCCTTAGGAGAGCTGGCTCCAGGTTTATGTGGGCTGTTGGACGAGAGATTCTTAGTGGGCCCCTTAGTGGTTTTTCACGCCACCATTAAGTTGCATTGTCATTGATGTCTCCTTCTGCTGCTAATTGCTCTCTGATCCTCCCCGCCTTGCCCACGACCACCTGCTGGTCGGGGCCCTGAGCACGTCTGTACTAGGAACATCCAACTCGTCGATCCAGTGGCTGGGTCTAACCGATTATGTGGCAACCTATAAAAATAACCAGGGCCCTTGCCCTGGTATGCTGAGTTCTGGTTCCAGCCTTGCTCTTTAGAACTAGGGAAGAGTGCCTCCATGAAAATCTATACTTTTAGCACCATCCCACGCTTGACCTTTATACTAAAGGGGTAAAAAGGACGTAAGGATGTATTTTCTGGTCTCAAATGAAAAACAAATGAGAAACAAGGAACTCTTCAATACTTTCAATCCTTTAGTGATCTTTTGAAATGCGCTGAAATATGAGTGAGCACAAAAGCAACAGGCAAATGAGTGTTTATGGATTCCCAAGGATCTCCCATCCAGACATCATAATGTCACAGCCCTATTAAGTGTGATATCCCCAAGCAATCCAATAGCTGGCACTACGTTCCACAAAAGCCTTCAATTAATCGGTTTAAAAATGGATGGAAAAAGCATAGAATACAGACGGAAGTCACGCATTTCGAACTAATGTTCTTGGTCCTTCCGACACTGGTATTCCCATTGGTAAGTATCTCAAAAAACTGTTACCTGTCTGATATCAGCACTTAAAATGGTAACAAAAAGGTACAAGGGCATTTTTCAGAAAAGATAAGCTAAAAATGTATATTAATAAAGTTCAAACAATGTAGACGTGTCCTTCTTCACAATTATTTAACTCACAAAGAGAACAGAAATGTGAAAACCAACCATAGCTTGCAACATACCTTCTAGCTTGGAGAGATATTATTGGGCAAAGAGTAATGCCTTTTCTGCCACAGAGCAAAAATGGGCACCACCTGCAATGGATCATTCCAAAGGATGCATCAGTGTGGGCTCAGTCCAATGTCCTCCGGCACAGGGAGGGGACCCAAAAAAAACTCAGAAATTTCCTACTTCCATTCGATGTCCCTACTGCTGCTCTTGTGGAAATGGGAGACATTTAATTAAGTATCTGACCAAAGCAGCTGTTACCACGTATTAAAGACTCATCCACAAGGCCTGGCTCTCCTTACCCTCTATCTGACAGTGCCAATGGTACAAAACCGATGAGGCATTAATACAAAATGGCCCAGCAGGAGTCCTTATACGATAGGCTCAACTAAAATGTCTTTCTTAAATTCTTCATGTGACAGCCGAATAAGCACCTTCCAAACTTATGACAAATATCCCACCCTGAACCATCATGCAAAACCATCAGCATTTATTATCTGCCAACAATCCCTTTTGGAAATACTTTGGGAGAGCCATTACTAAATCAACATCTATGTCTGATTTATTTTATAGGCTGTATTGGCAGGTGGAGGCACCATTACTGGAGATATGGAAAGAATATCTGTTAGTGGAATCATGCATTTTTATCATTCGTTCTCAGAAGGGGAATATAAACAAGACTTCCTGATGCTACTGTATGTTCGTAGGAGGTTTTATTCTGCACAGTACTATTACAGTGAGACAATAGATATTTCAGCCAAGTCAAGAAGCAGGGCAGCTACTGCGCCAGCAAAATACCTAGTCTAGCCCGGTTTTTCCCAACCAGTGATACATAGAAGGTTGACAGGAAAAGGAGACCATACGGTCCATCTAGTCTGCCCTTATGTGTATACTGTATGTACTCTTTATCTCAAGATAGATGTGTGCTTATCCCAGGCATGTTTACATTCACTTACTGTTGATTATTCAACTACCTCTGCTGGAAGTTTGATCCAAGCATCTACTACTCTTTCTGTAAAATAATATTTTCTAACATTGCTCCTGATCTTTGCTCTGACTAGCTTCAGGTTGTGCCCCCTTGTTCTATCATTAAGTTTCTTCTTAAAAACCCTCCTGAACCTTATTTAATCCTTTCACATATTTAAAGGTCTCAATCAAGTCCCCTCTCTCCCCTCTTTCCTCTAGCATGTACAAATTAAGTTAAGTGTCTCCTAAAGTTTTTAAGTTTAAGTCCTTCTACCATTTTTGTTGCCGGCCTTTAGACACATTCTATTTGAATAATGTCTTTTTGCAGGTAAGGTCTCCAGAACTGCACACAGTATTCTAGCTGTGGCCTGGCCAGGGTCTATGCTTCCTACTGGTGATGCCTCGAGCTATGCAGCCGAGCATCCTGCTTGATTTTCCTACTGCCCAGCTACTCTGTCCACTCATCTTGCAGCTTTCAGTAATCCGTATCCCTAAAGGCCCGTTTCTCTCTAAGGGTCCAACAAGAACCAATAGTCTAGAGTAGAGCAGTAATAAATGTACACCAACTACAATGCTTCATGCAAATAAAATTTAAGTGTATTAGAAGTATTTTCAATTTAACTCTCACTATGCAGAGTTTTGCACAAAAAAGGATACAATGAAAGTCATAATACATGAAAGGTTCAAGATCCCCCATCATCTTTCTGCTCCATCACTTTCTTTTGCGCTATATTGCAATTTTTCCACTGTTACGCAGCGAAGACCGGATCGGCTAGCCCGAGCGCTTGTGTGATCTGTGCATGGTTGGCACGTCTTGGAACGTCTTTTCTGCCTGCCAACCAGTGTCTGATTGGTCAGATGCACGGGTGGCTCAACCGCAATCGGTACGAGCGCTTCAGGTGGATTCCGCGCATTGGCTTGCCGGGGGCTGGGGGGGCACTCACTAGGCACCATTTAAGAACAGTTTGTCTCTCTTTTACTTATCGCTACCCTGACTATGTAGGATGCATTTTGTGTCTGATTACACCATGTAATGTGATCATTTTTGAAGCTTTGATTTATGCTGACGTGTTTACATGGGCATGGTGAATATCTAACCATGTGCCTTTGCAATACTGTAATTCTGTAAAGTTTACCAGATTATCATTGTGTCTTCCTTAACTGTATATAAAGACCAGATATTTGGCCTGATTCAGTTCCTGCCCATGAATGTTCCTTTTTTTCAGAAACTGATCTCGGATACCAGGAAATGCGAACGCTCGTATCATTCACAGCCATGCGTTTGTTTGTTCATGCGTAAGTCGCCATATTTGCTTTGCGTATGCATATGGTTTAGCCAAGTATTTATGGTATTTGCAGACAAAGTAGTTTTGGAAGCTGAGCTTTTACCTGTTTTCGGACATAACTTGTTGTGGGGCTCATTGTTCTCTGTGTGCCGTGTCCTTCAGGGGCCTTCCGGCGTATGCCTTTTTTGTTGTATCCAGCTTTTTTAATGTGCTTCCCACTGCCCCCCGCCACTGTACCCATGGTAGTCTGCATGTCCTAGCACATACTTACCTTTCTCCCCCCTGCTGGCATCTATGGCATCCCATGTATAATGCACGTCCCTAGCACATACTTACCTTTTTCCCCTTGCTAGCATCTATATCATCCCATGTAGTTTGTATGTCCTAGCACATACATACCTTTCTTCCCCCTGCTGGCATCTAAGGCATCTCATGCAGTCTGCATATCCTAACACATACTTACCTTTCTGCCCCTGCTGGCATCTATTTCATCCCATGTAGTCTGCATGGCCTAGCACATACTTACCTTTCTTCCCCCTGCTGGCATCTATAGGGCATCCTATGTAGTCTGCATATCTTTGTACATACTTACCTTTATACCTTGTCTGCCAAGTCGTCTGCTTCTACCCACTGTTACTAACCTCATCATTTGGCCACCTTCTGTTTTGGTGCTCTGTTGTACACTGCTGTTCGTTTGCGTAGCATCTGCTTTATGAAGATTTTTATTTTTAAATAAATAGGTATATTAAAAAGATATAAAACATATATATATTTTTTTTTCTGGGACCAACATGGCACCTGCAAAGAGAAAAAAAAACATTAGCGCTTGTTTGTCCACATAAGTGCCAGTACATGCATGCACATTTTTACATACTTACCCAAACTTGTTGACCCATACTTTAAGTGGGCCACCCTCCCCCGCAGCGCCATCCCTTTTTCAGGGTCTGTAGAGGGAGTTAGTATTTATGGCTATGTGTTGTTTGTGTAATGCTTGGGTATTGTTTTGCTTCACTGGCTTGACAGCCACCTGAGTCTTGCGCAGCTTCCGTCTCGGGTGGCCTCATCGCTGTGTACTCACCCACTGATGATTCTGTAGAGACAGAGAAGCACAACACACCAGCACTTAGCAAACATGTTATTAGACTTCACATGCAGCACAACCTGTGTGTTATTGGCACCAAAGTGTGCAGGAGCTGTGGGTGACAACACACTCCCCTCTTGAGCGAGCTCCATGGATGGTGGTGGTGCTGCTTCAGAGGAGGAAGATGAAGTTGGCAGGGTTTGGGGTTCGGCACTACCCAGCAGACCACAGAATCTGCCACTCACCCTGGAGGCAAACTAACAAGTTGAGTGGCCAATGTAATGATGCCACGCTGGAGCTTTTGCTGGGCGGTGTTGCCAAAAATTATGATGGACTGGCTAGGTCCCGGTCCCGGTCAACTCCCAAAGCGCTGCGGAAGCAGTTATGGTTGGAGATTGCCTGCAATGTGATGGGGCTGGGCCAGAACCCAAGAATGGTGCCCAGCCCAAGAAAAAGTGGGCCGACCAGAAGGTGGTGGTTCGTCGAAAATACCAGGCTGCCTGAGGGGAAAGTGCTGAACATACAGATGGCTGTTTATACTGGAACCATTGGACAACTCACTAAAGGGGGACTCCCAAAAACGCTACAATTTACCCATGCTGAGGAGCAGGTGTTGGGGATGCTCCACCCCAACTCCTACCAGGAAGTGTCAGGCACCATGGACACCGATAGGCGGCATGTGCCCACTGGTGGTAAAACTTGTTCAAAAATTGTAGCTTGGCAGAGGGGGGGTAGGCTAACCAAACATACCACCCACCAACCTTAGTTACCACTTGCACAGCCAACTTTGAGTGCTTGCCTGCACAACATATGTTGTGCGACCACACACATAGGGTTTTAGGCAACCTTTATATGTAACCCCTAACATGGGTCTAAGCAGACCACAATTTTGGGGGACCATGTTGATGCGGGACCCAGTGTGTAGCCTTTGTATGGATTTTGGGGGGGGGGCACATATACTGTTAAGAGGAAATTACCAGTGCATTTTCCTTGACTTTGCAGCAACATCCCAGCCAGCAGCATCTCGCCCCCAAGACCTGCTGCCTGCAGCCACAGCTGGCCACTCTGGCCACTCACCAAGACAGCATCAAGGCTGGACCCACCCACCAGCCAGCCACCAAGGAAGCCAAGGGAGTCCAGACAGTAACAACACTAATGTTGACCTTTCTCCTCACAGACGGCACCTCTTCTGAATAAAATTAATGAGCTGCTGGCACCACGAGCACTGGCCATCACTATCCCTCCCTGCAGATCCAGCTTCATTCTGAATGCCAAATCATGGAGGCAAACTGGTGGGCCAACAGCACCACTTTTTGGCAAACTGCCAATAGATATTTTAGTGGTGTGCGACTGACCACAAGTTTGCTCCATGAAGACCTGGCTGCAGTGGTTGTGGAGCAGCAGTGCCATTACCAGCGGATGGAGACGCTGGTTGGGGCTCTGGTGGAGGCCAACCAAGTTGCCCTTCAAGGGCTGGAGGCCAACTAGGTTGCCCTTCAAAGGCTGGAGAGGCTTGAGGCACAGCAAACTGCAAACACCCAAAGCAGGGCAACATCCCCCTAACCTGCCCAAAGCTCTTGTTCTGCCAGACAGGCAATTTGTATTGATCAATTTTCTGTTGATCTGCATCCACAGTTGTGCCAATTATTATGCAATTAGAGAATAAATACAAAAAAACAGAACTTTGCAAGGAATAGAATTAATCACAAATGACCTAAGTGAAGAAAAAAAAATAAAATTCAAGAAAAATTCAAATGCTGGCAAATGGTTTGGCCCGCACGGGTCTGGGTGCCAGCATACAGATGTCCAGGAATCTCTGGAGCACAAACAGGGGTTGCCTCCTCCAAATATGCTGCCACCCTCTCGCTCAAGGCAAAGTTATGGAGGCAGATGCACACCATGATAATTTGCACGACCTTCTCTGAAGGGTGCTGAAGGGTATTGAAGGGTGCCCCCTGTGTGGTCCAGACACTGAAATCTGGCCTTCAACAGCCCAAAGGCACACTTAACTACAGCTGTGTGTGACAGTGGGCCCCATTTTAAGCCAAGTATCTAGGGCCTTAAGAAAGGTGTCAGGAGCCAGGGCAGCAAGGGATAACCTGAAACACCTAAAAGACAAACGGAAATCCAATTACTAACAGGCAACACAACATTAAAATAGCCTAGACCAAATATTAAGTATTAAAAAAGAGTAGGGTCAAACAAGCAAAATGTACGCAATGATGCGTGGACTAAGCATTTGTAACTGCACCAGGGAGAAGGGGTCATTCAAAGAGGGGCATGAGCACAGTCGAAGTGATGGAGGTGGGAGAGCCATTGGCTAACACAATAAACTTGTCCCAATTACAGAAAGGGGGGCATATAACAGAACTAAAATACACATTGCAAATGCAACATAAACAATAAACAGGCAGATCCACTCCAGCAATAAACAGACTTACCCACAAGACGGGTGTATAAACCAGAACTTTGGGGAAGGGAAGCTAGGCTAGCCTGGGAGTGGAAGGGAGTGGAGAGAAGGGAGTGGACTACAGGGAAGAGCTATGTTGACCTAAACATACTGAAACATATAATCCTGAGCAGCTAGAGGAACTAGGGCCACATGCATACAATCGATGGTGCCCATAACACTTGGCATATTCGCAATGTTGAAAAAACCCAACCTCACCATGTACCAAGCTGCCATGCTGTCAGGGAAAGAGATGTATTTCTCCAGCAGGACCATCGAGAAATCAAGGCTGGGACATGCCAACTGACAGTGCCCCTAGCCTCTGGAAGGAGTCATTCGCTAAAATTTGAAGGCAGCCAACCAATTTGGTCATACCTCTAATTGCATGCCCCTTTCTTGTGGTGGAGGCCAACCATGGCCGCAACTCTGAGTAAAGCTTCTCAAGAGAAAGGCCCATCAGTGGCACCTGTTCAATTCACATTTCCTTACCCACCCTGAGCTCAGTGTGTCAAGGAAATCTGAATGGAGCAAGCGCCACCAGCAGCATTCCTGCTCACTTCTAGCTGTGGGAGTGCCCACACCAGCCATTAAGAATGGCCTGCCGTGAGTATGCTTCCCAGATGGAGGTATGCTGGGGATACAAATGTGGAGCTGAGACGCTGCAAGGGCTCTGGGAAGAAGTGAGTGATTTGGGCAATCTGGCTAGTTTCACACATCCCAATTCGGGAGACCACCGCCCCTCAAGACTTATAGATTGAAAAAAAATCAGACATGAAACTCTATATGATGGGGGACAGAAAACAGATGGGCATTGCAATGAATAAGACCTACTATTGGAAGGGGAGCTGCAGCCACATGCTGTTTCCTGTTCCGAATTGGGTGGAATTCTGATACTGTAGGAAAAATTGGGTGTCGCTCTAATGCAAGGATGTAGTGGGTAGATTAGATTATTTAATTGTCCTTGTATTACCAGGGAGCACGGAGGTCTGAATTACAGTCCTTTTTTTTCTAACTTTCAGTCAACTGTAAAGCAAAATGTCATTGAAAAACACCCCCCGCCCTGCCACACCTTCCTGGCGCTGAGGTCAAAGAAAAGAAACCATTACCTTAGCCACGATCCAGTGCTGCTCTCCAGAGCACAGGCAGCCCTCCGCACTGAAAGATACCAGTCGGCATCCCCGGCTCCGTCACGCACCTGCCGCCAAGTCAAGTGAAAGGGCCACGAACGTGCACACGGAACTGGGGATTGCCATATTGTGTCTTTTGTGCAGCCGCATAGAAAGGCACAGGAAAGACACAAAGTGCCAGGCCCAGGCTCCGTCCCCACTGCCCATTCAAGTGAATGCCATCCGTGCCCTTGAGAGTGGCGTTGGACCATATGTGATGTGTGGAAACCATGGGCAAGACTAAAAGTAGAAACCATTAGAGCCCTGTCAGTGGAATAGGCCCTGATAGTGATAGAAACCTTTAATTAGTGTAGTTAAACCTGTTAGTTGCATTTATTAGGGTCATTGTATCATGAATCCACATGATGGCAGTGTTGCCTAAGGAATGGACCTAACCAGTACTTTAATGGTCTGGCGTTCCCCTTTTGGTTGGTAAATAGAGACTCAGCCAGGTGGCATTGGCAACATTAACTGCCCTGCCATTGGTTGGGACTCGCAACATTAGTTGGAATAGCAACGATACCAAGGTTATATAAGGGAGAGACCATCTCTTCTAGAGGGTTCTAAGCCAAGACTCTGTCATGAGGGGATGCATGTCAATGTAGTAGAGGAGCTGAGTAACAGCCATGGAGGAGACCATTGGAATAGACTGTATGCTGTAGCCTGTGGATCATGCTGTACTGAACTGTTTGCTGTGTTTACCATGGACAGAAGCCAAACAATAAAGACCATGTTGAGTTCATCTAAGAGTGTCATCTCTGGATCCCTGCGACGACTGAAGCCAGTAAGTGCACCTCCACCCACACGTGCCACACCAACATGGTATGCCCTACCTTAGGTCCAAGAACCCCCCTCGCTCCCCAGAGCGCGTGCCCCAACGGCCAGGCAAGCGCCTGCTAGACATAACTAGGGTAAGAGTTTTTTTTCCTTGCAACCCCCGTCCTGCCTCAGCACTAGGAGAGGGTGGCAGGGCGGGGGAGGTTATTTTTGAATAGACTTCTTTAATTCAGGCTTTTCAAAGCTTGATCAAACAGAACAAAAACAGCGCTGTCATAATATTAAAAATATATTAAAATATAGATAGATATAGATACAAACCTGTCAGTATCACTCCCACTTTTTTTTTACTCTCTCACTCACACCCCATGTCATTATATTTTTAAATTTATGTCTGCAAAAAACCCAGTCACCCACAAACTCAAACATTTTCTGTTATACAAGAATACGCCGACTGCAGCCTACAAACTCTCCCCAGCCCCTCTCGTCCTCCACAAAGCAGCGGAGGCCTCGGCCTTGTTATATGCCGGCTCCATGCATGTAAATTTCTTCTTTCATTTAAAATCTGCTAGAGGTGCTGTTAGCTAAACTGTTATTACACTGTTAATAATTCTATTATGGAACACCGCAGGAATTTATCTTGTCACCGAGGTGTAGGTGAGAGTACGGATTCTAATATGACTAATATCATTCTTGTCTGATAATGAATTTCATGCATGAAATATGCAGAATCCGGCCCTTACAGGGAAGTCTAAAGGCAGAATAATCAGAGAGCTTCACCTGACACTCACTACAAATCATTTGCTTTTTATTTCATGCTGTTTCAATATAGAGACAGGGAGGAAACCATGAAAACAATATTTAAAGGAGAACTTCATGAAACAACATAAAAAGGGTTATCTAAAAAGAAATCAGTCTAGCCAGGAAGTCTAAAGTCAGGATTGATCTGATCCCCAAGTGAATAAAAACTGCAAAATATACTTTTAAGCCATTCAGCAGCCTATTCAAAAAACAAAAGGGAATTTACCATTTGTTTCCCGACACTGGTTCTAGTCTGGCGATAAGCAACTCACCTGATCCCTGGTTCCAAGCCAGCACCACGGCCTGCCATCCTGTGATGGCCAGGCCTCAAACTCCATTCATTGGCACTTTCGTGTCAGACAGGGCCGGCTCCAGGTTTATGTGGGCTCTTTGGGCAGCATGGTCTCTGTGGCCCCTTTGTGGTGAAGCGTCATGTCACATCACTGAGGGACGTCCCAAAACTGGATGCCCCATAAGGATCAAAAGAAAAAAAACCTTCTTAACAAAAAAAACTTCTACAGCCCTCTACAGTGCTTTCCCTCCCGGTCTCCTTTTTACTGCCTGCTGCTTGTTCGCATCCAGCCCACCAGGGCGCATCTGTCCCGTGGTGTGGAGACCCCTTCCTCTCTCCCAGGTGGGGACAGCACAGGCAGCAGCAGAACATTATTGCTGCATAGTGTTGTCCCACCCGGCGGGGAAAAGACTGCCACCTCGTTCATCGCTGGCGCGCCACGAGGAAATGTGAGCACCAGCTGTGGCGGTGCCCTCCCAGTCCGCCATCGCACACCCCAAAGGCCGACCCTGTCAGTGGGTCCCCCTGGAGGCCCCCAGCAGCTGCCG
This sequence comes from Gastrophryne carolinensis, assembly GCA_027917425.1. NCBI lineage: Eukaryota > Metazoa > Chordata > Amphibia > Anura > Microhylidae > Gastrophryne > Gastrophryne carolinensis. The sequence goes on along the minus strand of CM051240.1, from coordinate 202,763,338 downwards.
CCCCCCTGGAGGCCCCCAACAGCTGCCGCCCCCCTGGAGGCCCCCAGCAGCTGCCGCCCCCCTGGAGGCCCCCAGCAGCTGCCGCCCTCCTGGAGGGCCCCAGCAGCTGCCGCCCCCCTGGAGGGCCCCAGCAGCTGCCGCCCCCCTGGAGGGCTCCAGCAGCTGCCGCCCCCCTGGAGGGCCCCCAGCAGCTGCCGCCCCCCTGGAGGGCCCCCAGCAGCTGCCGCCCCCCTGGAGGGCCCCCAGCAGCTGCCGCCCCCCTGGAGGGCCCCCAGCAGCTGCCGCCCCCCTGGAGGGCCCCCAGCAGCTGCCGCCCCCCTGGAGGGCCCCCAGCAGCTGCCACCTTGCCACGTGCTGATGCCAGCCCTGGTGTCGGACCACAATGTTTGCCATCAGTCGCAGGGACATGGCCCTGTCCTATACATTCACTGCAATGAAGGGGAGGGACACGTCAGGCGGACTACCTCCATGAATAGAGCATGCGCGGAAGCAGGCTTTTTATTGACCCGCCACCAATCCTGACCCCATGGTCAGGCGCTGGCCGGTATGTGCTGCGGCGTCTGAGCTTGGATTCAGTGATCAGGTGAGTTACTGATCGTCAGACTAACACCAATCAGCGCCATGGTACAATAGGAGGCAAGTACTCTTTTTTCTTTAATAGGCTGCTAAAAAATTGAAGCAACCTAAAGCTAAAACATCCCCCAGACTAGTTACATCCAACCCCCAAACATCCTCATTTGAAATGCAAAATCGCTGTATGTCCGCTAAATACAGCACCATATTCAGACAGGGCCGAGGGCGAACGGGGCAATTGCACTGATTGTAGTAGCATCAGTGACCACAGGTGGCATTGTGCTTAAAGTGGACCAACACCCAGGATTTTGACTATCCTGGGTTTTGGTCCACTTCAGGGGGGCACCTCGGTTAGGGGTGCCCCGCTGTGTAAAACCCCCCAGAAAGCCCCCAAAACTCACCTCACCACGCTCCCACGTAGCCACGGACAAGCGGGTGACAGCGGCGGACAAGACAGCGCGTCCGCCGCCGCCTCCCGTGCGCACTGTCACAAACGGCCGGCGCGGGCGCGCACACGCCTAGAGGGGCGCGCGGGAGGCGGCGGCGGCCGCTACCGCCGCCGATGAGGTACGTTTTTCGGGGGTTTTGGGGGGGGGGGCCCTCACCGCGGGACATCCCGATCTCGGATGTCCCGCGGTGAGGGAGGTGATCGGCCCGGGAATCTTATAGATTCCCGGGCCGATCACCCCTGGGTGACAGTCCACTTTAAAGTTATACTAGAGGCAAAGGTAATTGTTACACCTTGACGTCTGGCTACATTTGGCACTGTCCTAAACTGTTTTCCCTTTTTAAATTGAAGCAGAAATGGCAGAGATAACGAGGTTTACAGGTTCAGTCATTGACATTTTCTTTTTCACCCTGTATGTACCCCAATCAGCTCAGCAGAGTGGGACATTGCTGATATATATATATATATATATATATATGGTATAGTCGTATTAAATGGTAAAATGTTGCTTGTCCTTTGCTAAGGACTGCTACACAGGTGCATTAAAAAAAAACCCGGGTCATAGTTCATAGACCAAACATTTAGTTATCTGAGTAAGGTCAAGGAGAATAATATGATAGTACAACAAATAACAAGTGATAAGATGCTGGGTCAGTGTGGGTGCGTCTACATCATGTCCCAGTATCAGCAGCTATATAACCAATAGGCAAACAAGTATTTCTACCTTGATGAAAGGGCTCACAGCCCTCGCAGCCCTGAAAAATTGGTAATGACATAAACTGTCACTATTTATTCTATACCATGCATTAAATTGAACTGGTTATATACTTTATCATGTACAATTTCTGCCTACACTTTGTATATATGGATTCATTTGTATGAATTTGGGGCATTGTGGTTTGGCACTGAGAATCCTTGTTTGCTTATTGGTTATAGCAGCTGGGACATAATGTATATACACCCACAATGACCCAGCATCTTATCATTACACCCATTCCTTACATTGTATCTTCTTGGTTTTTTTGTACGTTCCACTTATTCCTCTGTTCATGCCTGTGTCTCAGATTTTCTTGTCTTCTTTTTATCTATCTATCTATCTATCTATCTATCTATCTATCTCAAAGCTTTATTGGCAGGTCCAAAAACATTTAGCCTTGCCAAAGCTTTTTATGGAAAAAAGGTTTATATGGGAAATAAAGGGGGTGGATCTTTATCTCCCATATCTATCTATCTATCTATCTATCTATCTATCTATCTATCTATCTATCTATGGGGTGGGTGTGACAATATAGCAATAGGTGTGGGAGTATAAGAGGCACTAGGGTGTTGGGGATGCAGGTGAATCTAAACATGCCTGGGATAAACATACATATATCCTAAGGTAAAGAGAACACATTTGATCGCCTTCTGATGTCAACCCTTCTATGTAGAGGGCTGAGTATTGGGGTATAGGGGGCTTAATAGTCCACAGTGTTTAATCTTCCCCTCAACTGGTGACAGGTGGAGACATAATGGGTATAGATCAACCTGTTGACTCCTCTTCTCCTAGCAGAAGTTGGAATATCATAATTTTGCTGGGGGATCCACTTCATATGTCTCCACTTGACACCAACCATGGATTCCGCTTTCTTTATCCGTCTATCCCATATCTGCCCGATAGTCCGTCTATCTGTCTATTCCATATCTATCTATCTATCTATCTATCTATCTATCTATCTATCTATCTATCATCTATCTATCTATCTATCTATCTATCTATCTATCTATCTCTCAATTCACAATTCTATCTATCTATCTATCTATCTATCTATCTATCTATCTATCTATCTATCTATCTATCTATCTATCTTATAATATCTATCTATCTATCTATCTATCTATCTATCTATCTATCTATCAACATCTATCTATCTATCTATCTATCTATCTATCTATCTATCTATCTATCTATCTATATATCTATCTTATAACATCTATCTATCTATCTATCTTATAACATCTATCTATCTATCTATCTATCTATCTATCTATCTATCTATCCACTTGACACCAACCATGGATTCCGCTTTCTTTATCCGTCTATCCCATATCTGCCCGATAGTCCGTCTATCTGTCTATTCCATATCTATCTATCTATCTATCTATCATCTATCTATCTATCTATCTATCTATCTATCTATCTATCTCTCAATTCACAATTCTATCTATCTATCTATCTATCTATCTATCTATCTATCTATCTATCTATCTATCTATCTATCTTATAATATCTATCTATCTATCTATCTATCTATCTATCTATCTATCTATCAACATCTATCTATCTATCTATCTATCTATCTATCTATCTATCTATCTTATAACATCTATCTATCTATCTATCTATCTATCTATCTATCTATCTATCTATCTTATAACATCTATCTATCTATCTATCTATCTATCTATCTATCTATCTATCTATCTATCTATCTATCTTATAACATCTATCTATCTATCTATCTATCTATCTATCTATCTATCTATCTTATAACATCTATCTATCTATCTATCTATCTATCTATCTTATAACATCTATCTATCTATCTATCTATCTATCTATCTATCTATCTATCTATCTATCTTATAACATCTATCTATCTATCTATCTATCTATCTATCTATCTATCTTATAACATCTATCTATCTATCTATCTATCTATCTATCTATCTATCTATCTATCTATCATCTATCTATCGTACCCATCTATCTTTCTAACTTTCCGTCATATAGCTTCTCCTTTGAAATGAATGTGTTCTCCCCTAAGCATCCTGTTCTGTTTATTGTGATCTCTCTGCCTAGCACTTCAGAAATTAATAATTTAATCTTATAATATCAACTGTCATTTTTGCTGTGATCAGATTAATAATTCATTAGAGTGTTATCAAGCAAATGGTGTTTGCTTTTTTTAAGCTGCATTTGAAGTCTCAGCTGTCTCATTCCGATCAAGCACGATCGGGAATATCTTTTTTTTCTTTCTTTTTATTACTTAACTTTAAACACATCTTAATTGCAGATTGCACGTCGCAGGATCGCAGTTAATTTTCAGCGTCATAAAATGAATCTATTTTTATAGGTAGGCTCTAACAAGTGACCTACAAATCTGATTGTCTCAGTCGCCGATGTAGCAGTACTTACTAAGTAATGAATATCATTGCTTGATACCTTATAAATTGACATGAAGTTAATTACCACTGTTTAGTGCTTTCGGGGCCTCATCTCGCGGCTGCGAATGACATGCGGCTTAAAGGAACGGAAGCCTTTATTTATGGAAACATTTGTGTGTTCTGAGATGTAAGAACCGGACTCATATTGCCAGTCAGTTGTTGTAGAACTACAGCTCCCAGCATGCCCCACCAACCTCTGAGTTTCTATATGTACAAGTGGTAGAGCATACCTTTGGTACTTTTATACAAGCTGGCGACACACTGGTTAGGAAAGGCCATAATAAGTAAAAGGGTAAAAACAAGAAAAGGTTGGGCCTGGACAAAATCTTCTCTGCTCAGCTCAGCAGATCCAGTTATCCATTTGGCTGTTATGGGCAACAGCAGGCTCGGACTGGCCCACCAGGTTACCAGGATAGCTGTTGGAACTCACTGGCTTTTGGGGGGCCCCTTTCCTGACAAGAGCCCCCTGCCCTGAGTGCCCAGTGCTCAAAGGTGAGCCTAGCCTTTCTGCTGCCCAGGGGTAAGGAGTAAGGCCTAGGCAGCTGAGCCACCAGTGATTGACTTTAAACATGACATGTGCAGCAGCATCCTCAATCTCCACTGAACCACTAATGAGATAATAAAAAAAAAAGGGCAAGCGACTGCCACCCCTCTGCAGTGCCATCTGAGGCAGCTGCCTCACATGGCCTCAATACAGGGACACCCTGATAGCGCTAATAGCCCCAGCACTCGATGTAGCTCCAGTGCTCAGTGGATCCTGCACACATGTATAGTAATAATAACAGAGTTTATAGTATAGTAGTATAATAGAAATAAATAATGTCCATGTTTCTATAATAGGAGTAGTAGGTAATTCTGGATGTAAGTGTTCTACAGCAGGAGAGCACGGGTTATCCACTTCCACACAATACAGTTTGGCATAATACCTGTTGGCATTTGTTGTCCATATTTTAGAATGTAAGTATAGAGTTGGCCCCCAGGTCCAGTTCCACTTGTGGGCCCGAGACACCCTAGTTAAATATTGGGAGACACCTCTACTTTTTCTTACCATGTCACTTTTGCATAATGTCTGTCATGCTGATTATCTCTTAACCACAGTTTTATCCTTGTTGCTGTTGTTAATCAGAATCGGGGGAGGGGGGCATCCCAAGTTCTATAGAATTGCTTAGAGGCTGATTCATTACTAACGCCAGGTATCGGCAGATGAGCGTCTGTATAGCGGAGCTTAGAGCGACCTCCAGTAGACGCTGTAAGCGGGTATTGGGCGATGTAACAGAGCGCCTCAGCTACTGTGGTAACCTGCCCAGCATTGATGAATGAGATGTATATTGGGCGCTCTAACACCAGTACAGCGCTGCAGCGAGCGAGAGGTAGCACCAATTCAGTGCGACTGACTCTCCACGCCATACATATCAAAATCAATATGCTATAGCATAGACGCTGTGTGATGAGAGGAATTCCTCCTAATAAGGCAGCAAGTTGGGATGCCCCTTTATGCACTTGTAAACTATGGAAACTTATCACTTGCCTTAGACAGTCCATCAGGCTTGCCTGACCAGAGGGATGCACAGTAATGTACTTACCTCATCTCCATCCCTTTCATTCCGACTGTGGCTGCCACTTCAAATGTCACAAGCAGTGCCTGCTTTTTAAGTGCATTGGCCATTGTTCCCTCAACCCATTCATGCAGAGCAGCTACTGCTTCTCTTCCATGTTTTGATGCTGCTACTCCCTGGTCTGGTGGTTTATCAATTTATCCCATTTCTGCAGGAGGAGAACTGCCCCTTTCTCTGTTTGTCTGTCTTCTGTGCTTCCCATCCCCTGTGCAAATGTCATTGACGGCAAAACAAAATGAAACCTGTTTTTATGCTGGTGAGAATGAGACACATACACAGATGTGCAAGGACTTGGAACTCCCCCCTGCTTTCACAGAGTGAATGGAAGATAAACAATCTGTCCAGCACTCAGACATAGAAAACTGCTACAATGGCTAAATACAAGAAATCATTGTAACAATTCTATTCTGAGAGATCAGGCTACCATTAGTCACCTGTCTGACAGATAGGACACTTTCATTAAATTCTCTGTGTTTTTCATTTGTATAAGATTTCTGAAGGGCTGCTTCTTTCTACTCACAGCTGGAAGTAAGGGTATATCTTCTCAATTAAACCAGGTTATTCCAGCCCATTACTCATTTTATCCAAACCCCCCCCCCCCAAAAAAAAGTTTTGGCTACGGTTCCACACTATGTATATATAGAAGAAACCTGACAGCTGGGATAGTCGTACTGGGTGTTCTGTGCTCTTCTTATAATTATACCTAAGTTGAAGGTTGTCACATAAACAGTGACAGTTGGAATCAGTCAGGTAAGCTTATAAAAATGGATGGTGGCCAACATTCCCAGAACTTCTTAGAGCACCAGATTCCCTGTGTTTAATCTTTGTGCATCCTGTTTAGCAGGCCTGTTACAATGTACATGAGATGTATGCCATAAATACTGCTAAATGTGAATATGGCCTAGTGCCATTAGTGGGGACGATGTCTAACACATCACTGTATGGAATGAATAGAAAGACAAGATAAACAGTAATGGGACCTGAACACACCAGGAAATGTCAATCAAACTGAGGTATGTATTAAAATATGCTGATATATACAGCTGATTTAGCAAATCCCGTCATTCCCTGCATTTTTTTGCCAGAATCTGTGTGATATCCAATATCGATTAGGCCAAAAGCAGTTTAAGGTCTAACTTATTTACATTTTTATTTAAAATATAAAGGGGTTGTTTGTATGGTCTGTGTCCCTACATTCTATTCCATTCCTCCATGAGCATGTAGAAATGTGGTCATACAGCCATCCCTGTACATCAGCAATCTCAGCATGAGCTAGCCTGGCAAGGCATGGTGGTTGCGCTTGCCAGGCTTACTTAGGCTGGGAGCTCTTAGGGTCAGGGGCAGCACATTTGGAGGTGGTCATGAAAAAATGGAATGAAAAGGAGGCACAAATTTGAATACATCTAGCAAATGGGGGTGAAGCATATGGGACAGACCTCAGATGAGCTCGCTGGTGCCTTGCGATTGCCATTGCCCACTTTAAAGCGGAATTCCAATCAAATATCAGCCCCCCCCCGAACCCCCCCCCCAAACCCCGGCCTGCCAGCCTACCCTGGCACTGAGTCAGGGAGGGAGTTACAAAGAAATAAAGGGTTTGTGCAGGCGCCGCACAGAAAGCTACAAAGAGGCATCCCCTGGGTTTGTGCTCATCCACCGCCCATTAACTTGAATGGGTGGCGGGCACACGCATGAAGCCGGGGATCCTGCTTTGTGTTTTCATGCAAGGTGGTGGCACCCAGGATTCGGAGAGCCGGAGATGGAACACAGCCGAGGTAAGGTTTTTTTTTTTCTTTGTAACCACCTGTCCTAACTCCAGAGTGCCAGAGTAGGCCAGAGTAGGTGGTGGAGGGGGGGTTTATTTATGTCTGGACTTCCTCTTTAATCAGATTTTAGGTAATAAGTACAGTTCAGTCAGGACACAAATTGGCGGTAGTGAGGAAAATGCAATGGGACTCAGCTTAGGTTACAGTGATCAGCAACTTACCTGCTACAGCCTGTGATTCCCACATTGCCGCGGGCCATTTACTGGTGTGTCCATGCCAGCTCACGCACTCCACCATTAGTCACAGTCATATTAGCCAACGTGGCTACGCCCTCTCTATTTACTACAATAGGAGGGGATTCAGGCCCCAGTTCCCCCCTCCATTGCAATGAATGGAGAGGGCATGGCAGCGTTCCTGTGACTGATGGGTCATGAGTCAAAAATGCCATCAATCCCGACCCAATGTTTGGGCATGGGGCAGAGTAGGACACTTTTATTTTTTTCTTTGCATGTTTAATCACTTTAGGAAATTGAACAAAAAAGCCAGACCAACAGGCAGCAATAAGATGCAAACAAGGTCAACTTGCATGGGTTACCCCCTCGATCAAGCTCCTGAAAATAAACTAAATTTTACCTGTCACCTCTGGGAAATGCAGCAGTGCGATTGGCCGGTGGCGGTCACATGTTAGAAGGCACAAGACTCATCTCTTATCCGGTAACTGCTGCCACACTACTCATCACTCTCCCACAACGCTGGTAAAAGAAGCCATGACAGTGGCTGGACGTAGCCTGTGTATGACAGGATCTCATTGAAGATAATGCACTCCTCTATCCAGTGTGCATAGGCGCTCATGCAGCTGGAAAGGTAAAGGGGGAATATTATGCCCTCTGGCATAATCTGAATTGAGGTCTGTGAGAAAAGTCCTTTAAAGTGGACTTTGCATTTAAGTAACTTATTTTACTGGTCTATCAACCTCTGAACTTTTTTGTAACTTCATTCAAAGATCCAATAGGCCACTTTAGATTGAGAAGATGACCTCCAAATTATGGCCTGCTATTACTTTCCTCGTCCCAGTTAATCTTGCTGAGAAGCCAGTAGTTCTGCTACGCCTGGGCGCCAATTAGGAGGCGACTGGGCTCTGCATCATACGTCTCCGGACAGAGTTCCTGGGATTGATGACGTGTCGTTTGACCTTCCCCTACCAGGTGACAGCCCGGGGGGTTGCCTAGCAACCTCCCTGCTGACACGAGCGGCGGTGCCCGCTCATCTGGAGGTTCCAGGTATGGCGGGGGCATTCCTCAGAGGTGAGTATGGTTCGCTTTATTATTTAATTTTATTTTAAAATGCTTCGTCTTCATTATTAAGCCATCATTACCTTTTGTGTACATGCGATTATGCAAATTGTGCAAATGATGTCACTGATGATGTTAGACACAATTTTTTTCATTTTTTTGGGGGCCTATGATTGGCCCCATTATGTATATAAGTGAGTCGGCACCTGCTCCTGACTTGTTTGTATGTGGTTGGTCCTAAGGAAAGGGACCCCAGCACACCCCAAAACGTTGACCGATAACCATCATCGTGTTTAAATTGTTTTGCACTTTGGATATAACATTCTTTTGATCACCAACTGCTATTAATAATATAACTGATCAAAAAGGGTGCTTGTTTGGGGGTGGGTATCTATACAGCGGTATATGTTAGATAAAGGTTCATTCCTCACCCCTACTCCTCTAATTATCGGTCACCACTATTTCTATATTAAGCGAATATATCACCAACCAAAAAGATTTCAAAAACAGATTCACTTAAAGGCACTTTCTGTCCAATAGTTAAATTACAAGTGTGTGCAAGAGGCGTTACAGAAGGTGCTGACAGCTGGGTTTCACTTATACTTTTTGTCTTCAACTGTAATTTTTTTCCCTTATGTATGCTCCCTTCCCCTTGCTACCCCTTGCCCAGGTCTATGCATCGTTGTGTGCATGGATCGTCCTCACAATTTCCATAAGAAGTTCAGTGCCCTCCTCAAAGCCTCAGTCATGCCCCCTCTAAGTCATGCCCCCTCTTCCTCCCTGCCGTCCCGTGCCTGCACCATGCACTAACCTTTTTCATGCCTGTTCTGTTCTATTCTTTTTTGGGACTTGCTAACGTTTTATATAAATCTATAAACAGAAATATATTTTACATTTTAGTAGATTATTTCAAATTAGTAGATCTTATTGGGGGAGGGGGGATGTGGATTTCCACATTAGGAAGCAAAGAAATAGTGGTTTCAGTAAGGAAATACATGTTAGTCAGATGGCAGCGTGTATGTGTGTAAAGCAGAAATGCTAAGTGCTCCAAAACCTTCCAGCTACATAAGACAGTGAAGCTCTTTTTGGGGTGTCAGGCGTTGTCTAGCAGCAGTAGGAGACACAGGGACTCCAATGAAACACGATCTGACGGCCAGAACATGTATAACATAGCATATGTAAAAAAATAAAACCAAGAATAAATAAAAAATACGATTTCTCATGAATGACACTGTTTTCATGAATTTTAAAAATGGCATTGATTGGAGACTTGGAGGGATATAACCATAGCATTTAAAGGCTTGTGTACATTATTTCTTTACTGACAATATTACCAAAGTAGTACAATACAGTAGAATATATGCACATAGCATCTACTCCCAAAACAGATAAATGTTCTTAGGCCCTTATTTAAGAAGGGATAGCGTCAAGTAGTGGCTGGTTAATGAGAATCTGTTTAGCGACTGGGATAATGCCATGTAGCGCCCGATTCATCATTTTCACAGCCTCAGCGAACAGCGCCGCCGTTCAGCCTTGCACAGCACCAGGTATGACCTCTCGCTACCTGTCGCTCTCCCATACATTTCAATACCAGATCCTTTTCTTCCCTTTAAACGGGCTTTTTGTTTTTTTGTTTTTTTCAAAAAAATCAAATAATGTTGTGACCTCTTCTGGCATTGAAAAAGCAGTTTTTTGTCAAATTTTTCATTTTTCAGATATTTCTGTATTATATTTCTGCAGAAATGACATTACAGGTTTGGCAGGTTTGGCATTAAAGTGTTCATGTTACAATGTTGTTACAATGTAATTCCATATGTTTTCGCTTTGTTACTAGTGGATAGATGCTGAAAAACTTTAAACACACCTCCTGCGCTCTGGGCTTCAAACAAGCATTTTTCAGCGCCAGAGTTTTGTGAGGCTGTTTTTTTGTTGAATATGGTGTGAGTCGGTCGCTATGACCAGTCGCTAACATGCGCTCCCATACAGCGCTGTACTGGTCAAATAGCGACTCCTCACAATGTATTCAACATTACTGCACAGCGGCTGGGTCGCTATAAACTAGCGACCCACGGCTGAGCACAGCGACTACTATCAGGCGCTCTGAAACTGCCTGCTACAGACGCTCATCTGTCGCTACCTGCCGCTTAATGATGAATCAGCCTGCCCGTATCAACATTTCTTAGATTTTTTTCTCAGGTTTTTTTAAGGGAAAGTCAGTTCTTCTCTTCTAACCAGAGAAACCTCTAAAAAGATACACATCTGATTCGAAACTGGGGCTGATTCATTACTGTAATAATTATTTTTCTCTTTCTAGAAAAAGAAAGAAAAAGTTATGGAGATTTGTTTCCATTTTAGCTGTGCAAATTTTTAAATAATAATAAAATACATGGTGCTGAATTGCTCTAAGGAAAAAAAATCATTATAAATTCTCACAAAATAAATGTGCTAAATCAACCCTAATAGGGACATTTTTCAATCTACCATCAACATTTATCAAGAGCTGAAATACCACTATACCATTATGTGTGTTGCCCTGTATATAGAAAAGCAAGATGCCGAACCCATCCTATATACGCAAATCATTGCTCTTTGCATTCCCCTTGGAGCATAATAACAACCAATCAAAGCTGGGATTGCTCAAGTTAAAATGATAGACTGTGATCTGCCGGACATGGCGGTCAATATATTGATCTCTGATGTCAAATGCTCAAAGCTAAGAAGTTAAATAAATACACTATCAGCATTAGGATGATATAATAGATCATTTAATAAAAATCGTCAGTTTTTCCGATGCCGAACAGTTTTCCTGGACTTCGGCTCTTAGAATCTGATTTAAATGGAATTTTAGTTGTCATTTAATAGTGGTGGGATTTTATGAATGATGTAAAGTTCAATAGTCAATAAAACAATTAGCAAATCTAACATGGCATTTAATATAATAGGCATTTGCAATCCATTGTTATTACTTATGGTGGACATGGCATCAGTAATTCAAAACTGCCTTAAATTGGGTCAGAATCCACAGTGGCTGACATTGGAGTCTGAAAGACTCCAATGCACGACCACTAGGCAACCCCTGGGCTATGCCAAAACGGTAAACTCCGCTGCGTGACTCCCCCCCCCTCCCTGGGTCACTGGTAAACTCACCTGGCAGCTCCTACAACGCTGTCTTCACTGGTGGCCGAATCCCTAGATTTCCTGTAGCTGTGGCATGCTCCTGCTCCCAGCCATTCTAAGCCCTGGAGACTATATGGCTGGATGATTTTTTTTTAGGACTGGGTTCACTTTAAATGGGATTCTTCTTTCACTTAAAAAATACATTATTTTGTTAAAGCTGTGAAAAGGAGTAAAATATTCTACTTTCACAATAAATGTATAATATTTTGCTAAGGGCTCCTTAACATACAAATCACATACAAATGCATTAAAGGAGTTAAAGTGGACCTATCAGCATTATCGATGACCCTGACCCCCGAATCCAGGGGGTCCATCTAGCCCAGAGGTACTCAACTACTTCTTGTAAAGGTCCATTTAAAGGCATCCAGTGAGAGGCGAAGGTCCGGGCGGAGGGCTTATAGATTCCCCAGGCAAAACTAAAAAAGACTGCTTTCCCACCCACAAAAAAATCCTATTGGGCCCCATAGACCCTACAGGCAAAGCTGGGAGGTTGCTGATTGGATGGGCCAAACAGGGAGGACAGAAATGGATGGGGCAGAGAGACTGGACTGGATGGGGCAGAGCTGAGAGGACAGTGATAGATGGGGCAAAGCTGGGGGGAGAGGAATGGATAGGGCGGGCTGGGGTGCTGGGAAAAAATTGGATGGGGCAAAGAGACTGGGAAACATTTTGTGTGTACCTTGCAGTGCCACTTCCTGTCTGTACAATACTTCATATTGCAATGCTAGGTGCCAGGGAGCCATGACACTGGCAGGGAGACTATACACTAAATCGATGATTAAGGGTATAGCTCTGAGCATGGCACCACAAAAGCAACAGGGCTGTCAGGGCAGGGGTCCGGAAATCTGGTGCCGAGGTCCGCATTCGGACCCCGGTCCGCCAGTTGAGTATCTCTGATCTAGCCATACAGATAGGCTGGGATCAGAAAGCACACTGCATACCACAGGGAGACGGGGGATTCTTCTTTTACTCTGCTCTAAAATTACACAATTTGGTTTGGTTTTAGTTAGAACAATGTACTCCAGATTTTGTGGTCTCATCATAAAGTCTGAGGGTATTTGGAAGCTTTAGTTGCTTTTCAGAGACACCAAAACACACCCATGAATTTAAAGAGATTTGGATTTAGGTGTTGCAGAACCAGAATGAAGGTGGGCTTAGATCTTCATCAGTATTTAGAAGTAGAGATGGGCGAACCCAAACCACAAAGTTAGGGTTCGGACCGAACTTTGTGAGTTTGGGATCCAAAATCCGAACACGGCCTTCAGCCAGAAGTCTGTGTTCAAGTTTGACTCCCAGACTAAACGCGGAAAAGCTGGTTGATGGCCTGCTGAGCAGCCCATCAACATGCTTCACCTAAGAAAGCACTGCTGTAACCTGGCCCCGCAATCCACTTACTGCTCAGCAGCGGCTACTAGTGTCATCTTATGTCTCTCATTCATGGGAGCTGGCGGCCATCTTTCTGTAGCCCCGACTGGGGCCAATTCCAAATGCCGCTGACCCGGTAGATGATAGTGGGGCAGGTAAGGTACAGCAGCACTTCCTGCTGAACACTCTGCGCCCCCCTGATTGCAATAGAGACCAGATTCGAGTAACATCTGCCGTAACACATCCAGTTTCTCGCCAATTCTTGCAAATATTTTCCACCACTGTAAGAGCGGGGGCAACCTGCTGTAAGCACATGTGGCATAAATATCTCTATAAGCGGCATTCATACCTTCATTAATTAACCTTATTAGTGCATTACTGTAAATGAATGCCAGAAAAAATGCCTCTCATTTGCATCAAGATAGATTTTTCAGGTTGGCTGCATGATTTAATTAAAGAAGAGATTAAGAATCATTAAACAAGTTTCTCTACCTTGCAATAACAGAATTCAGATGTGATTCAGGTTAACAAAAACACAGATGGTGACAGTGTAACTGTTGAGCTGCTGCTGCTGGAGAATGAGAATGATCCCATTAGTTCCACGGAATGTCCCCGAATTCCAGAATCAGTATGCAGATGCCTTGTAGAGGCGGTGGCGGACGCCTTCCCTTTGATCATCAATGATAATGGTTTGTTTAGAGTGACATCCAAGTACCTTCTATAGGAAAAGAAAAGGAAGGAGTTCAAGGTTATAGAAGGTGTACATGTTATACACACACATAAATATAAATATATATATATATTATAAAATATTCACCCTTTTGGAATGTTCAAGCTTTATTGCCATAGAACACTTATCACAATGAAGTCCTGCAGCCATCCTTAGACAGTTGAATAGAACACCACTAACGATGAGCAAACCTAGACTGTAAAGTTCAGAGATCCGTACCAAAGAGCTGGTGTCCGAGTGCCTGAACATGGACACTTATGGAAGTCCTTGTTCATGTTTGATTTAACTTTTTGGTAGTGGGCACTTCCACAGCCATCACAACCATATCAAGTATTGCCATGGCAGTGATTGGCTTGCACAACATGTGATCTGCCTGCATATAGGCTGGAGCGGACGTCTGGCCACCATTTTGCTCTGAGTAGTGTAGGGAGATGCACGGATCTAGATTAGGGACAGTGTTAGGTCTGTGCATGCCACAGCATCTTATAGAGTTCTCTGCAATTGACACCCACAGCAGCTTTTAGAAACCCTGAACCCAGCACCTACAGCAGCTTGTAGGGGTATAGGCAAATAATTTGTATAGTGGTTCTTCACCCTTTGTAAACAGGCCCTTGATGGGCAATCTTAAGAATTATGGTGTTTCCTTGCCCCCTGTAAACAGGCCCATGGTGGGCAATCTTAACTTGTATGGTGGTTCTTGGCCCTCTGTAAACAGACTCTTGGTGGGCAATCTTAACATGTTTGGTGGTTCCATGCCCTCTGTAAACAGGCCCTTGGCAGGCAATCTTAACATGTATGGTGTTTCCTTGCCTTCTGTAGACAAGACCTTGGCGGGCAATCTTAACATGTATGGTGGTTCCTCACCCTCTGTAAACATGCCCATGGCGGGTAATCTTAACATATATGGTCGTTCCTCGCCCTTTGTAAACAGGCTCTTGGTGGGCAATCTTAACTTGTATAGCGGTCCCTTGCCCTCTGTAAACAGGCCCTTGGCGGGCACTCTTAACATGTTTGGTGATTCCTCACCCTATTTAAACAGGCCCTTGGCAGGCAATCTTAACATGTTTGGTGGTTCCTTGCCCTCTGTAGACAGGACCTTGTCGGGCAATCTTAACATGTTTGGTGGTTCCTTGCCCTCTGTAAACATGCCCATGGCGGGTAATCTTAACATATATGGTCGTTCCTCGCCCTTTGTAAACACGCCCTTGGTGGGCAATCTTAACTTTTATGGTGGTTCCTTGCCCTCTGTAAACAAGTTCTTGGTGGCTAATCTTAATATATATGGTGGTTCCTCACCCTCTGTAAAAAGGCCCATGCCGGCAATCTTAAAGAGGAACATCGGACCTAAAATAAAAAGAGGCCAGTTCCCCCCCATCATCCCTAACTTACCTTTTGGATGTCACTGCTGCCTGCTGCGGTGACATCCAGCTGCTTCATGGTCCAATCCTCACCCCGCCGCCCGCTTAGGCGTCGCTAACTGACAAGCACGGATTTAGCCATGCACATCAATGTCCCATGGTGATCACACTGCTTTGCAAAGTCTCAGGGATTTCGGGCGACTCTATTGCATCCTATTCATAGGCACTGCGCACACCCGTCGGGAGGTCGCCCGGAATCTGAGGGACATAGATGATGGATCCCCCGGCCAGGTGAGTAAATAGTGCCCCGATGTTCCTCTTTAACATATATAGTGGTTCCTCGCTCTTTGTAAACAAGCCCTTGGTGGGCAATTTTAACATATATGGTATGCCCCTTGGCTATCTTCTGCACTGTCATGAAAGCGAATAGAGCAGCAGCCAAGCATGCTGCTGTGGCGGTGGATGCAGGGACACCTTTGAGATACTGTAGAGTGCATGGACCCCCTAAGGCTGTATGGACCCCATAAGGCTGCATGGACCCCATAAGAGTAGGGTTTCACTGTGGGGTTGTGACAGAGGCTCTGTCTTTTGGATGTCATCACTATTCAGTTGCCCACCGGGTCATTCACTGGCCTTTTCTTAATTAGGTTCCAGACAATGTAATTGTATTTTGATACTGTTACAGGCAATGTCATTGTATTTTGACTGCCATTGTGTATTGTTGATTACGTCACAGTCAATGGCATTGTCCTGATTGATTGTATTACGGCCTGCTATTGTTCTACTGATTGCGTCACCGGCAGAGTTGAGGGATTGTGTGCCCTGCTGCTATTGGTCAGTGTGGTTGTCATTGCATGGAGCATTGCATATAAGGCCCAGTGTGGCACTAATAAAACACACTTCACCTTCACCCTCAATACTGAAGTTCTGTCTCTTATTGGGGGAAACGCTATATTACAGTTCACTAGCCCTTGTAAGGGCTGTTCCTGTTTCCGCACGGACGACTCTGGAATTCCAGCAGCACCTCTTATGATTGGGAAAAGGACGTCTCGGGCGGTGAAGCCCTCCGGCGATAAGAGTTATCGCTACAGGGGTCTTTGTTTTTAGTATAGGTGCATGTCCTAGGGATGGGACCCACAGCTATAACACATTACCTAGGATATCTAGCTAGTATTATTATTTTATTATTGTTTATTTATATAGCGCCATCATCTTCCATAGCGCTTTACAAAGTAAAGTATATATCACCAATGAGTCCACTAGCCCTTACAATGACCATTTCACACCCTCATTGACTTATGGGTTTCGTAGACAAGTTTGGATAAAGTTCAGGTCCTGAACCAAACTTTTAAATAAAGTTTGGCCAAATCTGAACATCCATAGCTCTACTCATCCCTACCCACTACCAGTGTTGGACTACAGTTTTGGTTCAAAAATACATTCAATCTGAATTTTGTAGGTCCGGTTCGGGCAGCTGTTTTCCTGGTTAAAAAAAGGGGGGTTTAAGAGCCTGTAATCTGTCTAGATTATAGCAGATGTCGCCATTAGCCAAATAATGTTTTTGGAAGTGGAATAATATAGAAGAAACCTCCCATTTAACTATGGTAAACTTTACAATTAATGTTAGATGCCCCTTCTAACAGAATGAAAGTGAAAGAATATTTACCCTTTAACTCAACTCATCTTCCGGTAAAGCGAGAGGGCCCTTTAACAGAATAATGTAATTTTACAACAGACAAAATCCCTTTTCTTTATGGTAAAACATCTGCCTATAAATGCAAGGAAACAAATATATCAGTAACTGTTACATTTTATCATTAGGTCTAAGAATTGTATCAACAAAAAGAAGAATCCTTTGATGGTAAATTAGGCGGCAGTTACTAACATTCACTCTTTTCCAAGTTATACCTTTTTGTTCTTTTTTTTAAAGGAGAGATTTAGATTTATATATGGATGTTGCACTAAAAAAGAGTTTTTCCACTTTAAAACTACATTATTCTGTTAAAAGAAATCTCAATATCTTGAACTGAGATAGTTTTTTCATATTACAAAAATATTTTTTTTTGGCTAGGGGGACCCTAAATGTTTTTATTAAATTATAACAATGTGCCCCAGATTTTGTACTCTTCCCATCATGCAATTAGGGGAACTGGAGGTGTTCAGGTCCTCTTTTAGCCTGATTTCCATGAGTGCTCTCTACTTTTGGGCTGCTGCTGCTGCCATGGCTGTCTCTCTTTCTCTCTGTTGTTCCTCCTGTCTACTCTTCTAAAATTAAAATGTAACCCCTCTGATGGATCTCCCCAAATAATCACTCATCTATTAACTTACACTCATTCCCTTTAAGTCAAACCCAGCACATGTTCTAGCCACGTGCTACTCATGACTCGAGGTTCTTGGTTCACTGGGTCGAACTGGAAATTGTTTTTCCCCATTTCTCTCTCCAAAACCAATCGTGACACTGGCTGACACTATTTCCCATAGAACCTGTTGTTCTAGTGGGAGTGATCCTACTACTGCCATCTAAAGTCGGGCAGGCTGATTCATCACTAACGCCAGGTAGCGACAGATGAGCGTCTGTAGCAGGCATTTTCAGAGCGCCCGCTAGTAGTCACTGTGCTCAACCGTGGAACGCTACTTCAAAGCGACTCAATGGCTGTTCAGTAATGTTGAATACATTGTGAGGAGTCGCTATTTGACCACTACAGCGCTGTATGGGAACGCATGTGCTCACACCATATTCAGCAAAAAAACAGCCTCACAAATCTCTGGCGCTGAAAAATGCTTATCTGAAGCCCAGAGTGCAGAGGAGGTGGTGTGTTTAAAGTCTGTTTTTCAGCATCTATCCACTAGTAAGAAAGCGAAAACATATGGAATTACATTGTAGCAACATTGTAACATGAACACTTTAATGGCAGACCTGTAATGTCATTTCTGAAGTAATATATAAAATCTGAAAAAATTGTGAAAAAACAGCTTTTGCAATGCCAGAAGAGGTTACAGAATTTTGATTGTGATTTTTGGAAAAAAAAACAAAAAACAAATACCCCGTTTAAAGAGAAGAAAAGGTTCGTCCATTGAAATGTATGGGAGAGCGACAGGTAGCGAGATGTCATACCTGGCGCTGTTCGCTGAGGCTGTGAAAATGATGAATCAGATGCTACATGGCGCTATCCCAGTCGCTAAACAGATTCTGCTTGATAAATGTGTAATTGTGTGCTGTGTCCAGCGTTCACCAGTCGCTACCTGTCATTAACCAGCCACTACCTGATGCTATCCCTTCTTAAATAAGGACCTAATTCTTATTATAACAACTACTATTGAATCTCCATAGCAATGCATGGGATCCCTTTTACACTTACATCTTATTATAGTCACTCACAAAGCCTATTCCTTTGAAGGAGTGCCAACCCTTTTTAACTGTAAGTGTGGATCATTACATACCCGTCACACATAGTACCCCAACCTCTTTTGCCCACCAGCGCTCCCAATGCATGCATGCATTATTTGGGATGCTCCATGGAGTAGGGTTGTAGCTGGATTCTCAAATTCCCCTCCCCGAAGGAGCTGTCATGGTGTCCGATTCTTCAGAACTAACCAGTCTTGGAGATTGGATCCAAGAAGGGCTTTCTTTTTCCTATTGATAGTAAGAAAGACGGCCTCACCATGAAACAGCTACAGAATCTCAGCACTTGTCAGTAGCCCGGGGCCCACCAGTAGAAATGACTGAAATAACCCCCCAATATGCTTATATTCAGGGCCTATGTACAGAATCATTATGCCAGACTGTATTGTCTATGTGCTGGCACTTGGGATTCTACAAATAAGCATTACATAGTTCATGTTTTGCTAATGTATAGCCCCAAAGGAGGATTCCCTGGAAATCCTGGAGGCCAGTCCGAGCCTGCTTGTCAGATCTGAAAACAAGTGACTCCCATACAGACAGATTAAAATCTTTTAGACATTGTAGATTCATCTAAATCAGGTCAAATCCTATATAATCAGCACTTTCATCACACTGATAAAACCTGTTGCTCTGACAGATCAGCATCTCCCTGTGTGTGGCCAGCAAAAGACATCTGCAGGACATAATTAGCCCAGAGATAAGAGTGATTTATATTAAGATGTGGCTCCTATAAATAATCTCTTACATTACTGAAGATTCGACATAGACCCCACGTCATCAGGAGCGCAGTCCACGTCTGTAGCCTTGTATCATGTGCATCCTATTATTTCATTCCGGGAACGGGCGTGTAGGTGTAGCGCTCCACAGCTTGCCATCCTGGCAGGAGTCGCTTTACTTTCTTCTCCAGCCAAAAAGAAACTCTTCTGTGATACATTTGGTTTATAGATATAGGAGGATCAGAAAAAATAGACGCAAGTTAGTATGTTTCTCATTTTGTTATCTTTTTTTATTATCACTGGTGATGATGATTTAACCATTTCCCGATGTTTAAACCGTGGCACTGGTTACACCTTTATGATTTTGAGCCCACTTTGAAATAGTCCCGAAGAAACACCAATAGTCCTGTATTTAGTCCACATTTCAGTTTTCACATGTGCAGCTGTAAAAAAATGTTTTTGGTGTAAAAAAAAAACATTTTCTATTAAAATTAAAGTAGACCAAACTCCAGGCCCCCAACCCGATTACCTGATTGATCCATAAATGTGTCCATCCGGCAAATGTAAAATTCACCGACTTTTAAAATTCCCAAATATGATGGGTGGACTGCCAAACCTGCTAGCTGCATCCCTAATATCCCTGTAGCCTAAGGTGTGCTCTCGTACCAAGCCTATTTGGGCTCTGGAGCATGGACAACAAAAGCTCCATGGGATCCAGGAGGGCTATACACAGCAGAGCATCCCGAATCGTTATGTCCTGGGAGTAAACAAGTGAATAGTGGTTGGTCCTGGAGTGTTTTAGATCCCATAAGCTTCACACAGCAGAGCATCCCAAATCAGTATGCCCTGGGAGTAAGAAAGTCTGCATCTAAAATTGATATATTTTACGTTTTTAGTCACTTTCCCCCTTGTGCTGGACTCTAGGATATGTGTGTGTGTGTGGGGGGGGGGGGGGGAGTGCAGGGGGGCAGGTTATAGCTGTGCACAGACAGAGCAGAGCTGGGGCCAGAATGTAGAGTGGCACAGGCAGGAGACACTTCCTGTCTGCTGGCTGCTTGATGCTCCATGAGCCACCATCTTGGATGTTTAAAGGCTCAGAAAATGCACTAGGTGCAGGTAGGATGTTTTAATGTGGGCAATCTGTATGTACAGGGTGTACAGTGATTTGGGGCCTAATATCCACATTTTTGTTGTTTTGACCTTGATTTTTGAGATTTTGGACAACTATTTATCATTTTTTTTCAAACAAAACTAAAAAGAACTTGCGGCTAAAACATTCATTGCTCAAAGACATGCCAGACATTGCCGGCATGTGTTTTGGAATAAAATCAGCCTGTTACTCTTACCTATTTGCTGGAGGTAGTTCAATCTTTAAATGACCACATTTGTGCACATTGACGCAAAAACAGATACCGCATTGCATTTTAACGACCATGAATCAGACGGAAGCCTGATCGTGACTTGACACTCAAAAAAACATGCACAAATTTGTTCACACACGACCATGAATTGACCCTAATGTGTAATTTGGACACCAACAACTTAAGCACAGCCAAACAGCACTGTAAAGTTCATCCCTTTTGTCCCCAGTAGTGATTTCTTGTAACTGTAACGAAGAAACGCTGATAAGCCTCGGAGAAATCTAGAGGCAAAGATTTCAAGGAGGAAAAAATTACTAAAAATGCTGTTAAACCGCCAAAAAACAGAGTTACAAAGTGGCACTCACGGGCGTTGGGATAATCAGCAGCTGGGTCCAACAGGTGCTGGCATTAGCCGGCCAATACCTAGTGCAACAATCAAAGCTAATTAGTTAGCATTCTGTAGAGCGACTGCTAGTGCCAATGTAGTCCACAGATAAGAAAAGAATACAGGCACTCTAAAACTGGAGCTATAGCCTCAAGAAAGACGCTAAATGGCGCACATCATAAATAAGGTCCTTAGTCTTATAAGGGCTCTTTAACTAGAGGGGCATCACAAATCAAGATGCTCCAGAGGCCATTGCTAAAAGGCACCTGGAGTCATCTTTTTCTTTAAGTACGCGTTAAGAGGCTCGGATGCCACACTTTCAGTTGGCTTTGCATCATGGCAACATCTAAAGATGCCTTCAAGCGTGGAAAAAAATCTTTCATTCCTATTGTTCTTGGGAAGCTTTCTTTTAATATACTGTAAGTGGAGACATATAGTCATGGAATCATCTGCCGAACATGTGATACTGATTTACTCAGGTTACTAGGAAATACAATATAAAGAGAACACAGGCCTCATATAAATGCACCTTTATCCAAACCTCAGCAAATAGACAGCTACAGAGATCCATTTTTAAAGCCCAACCCCTATTTTAAACATTATTTCTTTTTGGATAGAGCTTGGAAGGATTAGAACCAGTGTCGTTTTATTGTGATCTCTTTGTGGAAATGTGGCCTGTATATGGAGATTAAACAAGGCAATCTAATGTAAAAAGTGTGGGTGTCACAGGAACTAAAGGGGCGCCATTGGCACAGGAACTAAAGGGGCACCATTGGCACAAGAACTTGATTTTTTTCGATGCTCATCATGGGAACATGGGAGTTTCCCATCAGACCCTGGATCAGATTTGCTTCCCATCACAAGGCTTCATCCATTGGCAGGTTTATGCGGGCCCTTGGGTAACAGAATCTCAGTGGGCCCATAATTTAAAAGGTTTTATACCTTGGCACACTCTATGGACTTATATCTAACTCCACCCTTTATCCCCTTATTCTTAAGGAAGTTCCAGCCCTTTCTTCAGCATAAAATGAGGCCCCACCCCTTTGTCCTCCTATGAAAGGGAAATCCCACCTCCTTCTCTATAAGGGAACACCTCCCACTACTACCCTGTTATTGGAAGACTCCACCCCCTGCTCTCTTCTCTACCACCCTAATGGCAGACGGGGGGGCGATGCATCCAGGAATGTCCCTGAATCTGCAGGTCTGCCTTCTTCTAAGGAGACCCAGACCCCACAGGGGCATCTCAAACCCGGGAACTCTGGGGAATCCCAGCTTGCAGAGCAAACTGTCTGGCCAGACCAGGGTTTGCCTCCCTTGTCCTCGGGCTTCCGTGGCCCTGTACCACTGGGGCGGCCAGGTCATTGGAGAACCTGCCTAGGCATCCACATGGCAGGAAGATGGGGAACACACCACCCCCCCTTGACCAGACTCTGAGCAGTGGCCACAGGGACAGAGAACGAGGATGCCCTGCCAGGGTAAGTTACTCTCTCACTACCCTTCTGCTCGGCTAGGGGGGTCTTTACCTTCCTACTAACCTTTTCCTCTCTATGAACAGACACACAGTATCACAGAGAACCCCAGGACGGCAAGGGATCTATGTTGTCCCAGGAGGATCTACAGCTTTCCTGTATGGGCCCATGTCTCCCTTCCTGCACCCAGCTGGTGAGTAAATTGTACATTTTAGATTGCGTTGCCTGGATGGGTATCTAACCATATTCCCAGTTACTAAGTCCCTTTATTTCCCTTAACACGCTCCTACTCCCCTCAAGCCTTCCCACTATCAGGAGCAAAGACCCGGTGGACCCCATTAACCCTGCATTGCCCCTTCCTACCCATCCTAATAATAATAAAAATAAAAAAATATAAAAAATAGAGGTTATGACAAAAGGAAAAAAGAATCTCATGCATTGAAAAGAATGAGAGACAAATAAAAAATTCATAGAAGTGATGACAGAAAAAAATAAGAATGGAAGAACCAAAAAAATAAATGCAATGACAGAAAGAAAATAAAAGGAAGGAAGAAAGGATAGAAAAAAATGATTGAAATAAAGAATTGAAAGAAAGACAGAAAGAAATAAAAGAAGGAATGAGCAAAAGAAAGAAAAAAAACAATATCATAATTGACAAAGTAGTAAGAGAAGGATCGACAGGAAGAAAAAAAAATCCCCGCCGCCGCCGCCACCAACCGCGCGTCACTCTTACAGGGCCGTTTGTGAATGGCCGGCGCGGGTGCGCGTCCTGCTAGAGGGACGCGCGGGAGGCAGCGGCGGGCGCCGCTGGATCGAGGAGCAGGTAGGGATTTAGGGGTTTCTGGGGGGTTTCACACAGCGGGGCACCCCCGATCGAAACTTAGATTCCTGGGCCGATCAGTGGAGGGTGTTGGTCCACTTTAAGAGTGAGGAGTCCTTTGGAGAGCACATAGTCTGTTTTGGAGGGGCACCATACTGCTGTCTTTCAAAGTATACCTGCGCTGCCCTGGGGTCGTGCCCCCATTGGCCCCTACTTACCTTTTGGATTCTGCCACTGCCTGCTGCTGCTAAGATGACATCCGGCTGCTTTAGGGCCCGATCGTCTGTCCGGCTAAGCACAGCCTTAGCCGTGTTCCTCAGTGTCCAATGGCGATCTCATGGCGTAGTCTCGTGCGATTTCGGGTGGCACCATTACATCCTACTCATTGCCACTGCACAGGCGCAAGATCGTGGGCAGCGCACAGTGCCTGATGGGATGCAAGATGACGCCACCAGAAGGTCGCCCAGAAACAAAGGAACCTAGAAGATAGATCCCTTGGCGAGGTGAGTAAATAATAGCCAAAGGTAAAACTGGAGGGGGGCAGCAGATTGGGGAGGCTTGGGGGAGGTTTTAACCTGCCCCAGTGTTCCTCTCTAGGTAGTCCTTTGGCTACCAATGGTGCGCATTAACCCCCACCCCCACCCGATTTAGGATGTCTGCCTGCATAAATGCCCCAATAAATGTCCAACATTTGACACTAAAATTTGACCCCTCCGCATTCACATGCTATTTCAGTATCTTGGCATGCAGAGGGGGACTGGCATTAAGGAGACCCAGGAGATTTCCTGGTGGACTGCACTGCTTTGGGGACAGATGGGCTGCTGCTTCTTAAACCACCTTCCAAATCCTGCCACCCTAGTCTCCCGCAGCCATCCTATACTTAGCCTCGCTGTCCCCAAGCCCCCAATGCTAAAGCCTCATTGTCATGGAAGTAATCGGGGCATAAACACCCTGCCACATTATCCAGCCTTACAATAATAAAGCTTTAGGAATACAGTGGCCTTGAGCCCTATAATGACTTAGGTCTGCTTTGATGGGTCCCAAACAGGTACAATAAACTGAAAGGGTTATTAAACACAAAATAAACAAACAAACAGATACTCACCTTCTCTCCTGCGCAGCAAGTCCTGGCCGTTCCACCACTCATGAACCTTCCTAGAAGGAAAGGAACCTTAGGCACCATCCTGCTCCTCACGTCAGTCACTGTGCCTGTGCAAAGAGCCATCCATTCATTGCAATGAATAGCGGTGCACAGTAAGCGATGAGGCCATGACTAACGGCAAGCGTGGCCTTGACCTACAAAAAGCGTTAGTCATGGTGCAGTGAGCGCCCACCCTCCTGGGTTTAGTAGTCCTTTAAATTGATCCACATCCAGTAGGACAGTCCCACTTTGAGGCCAGCAAGAATGTATAAACGCACTCTGGATTCTGAGGGTGCAAGGCAAAGGGGAGTCCCAAATCCCCAAAATTTACAAAGAGAAAAAAGCGGAAAGTCAGCACTCCTAAAAGTCCAAATACTTTAATAACGACACTTTAAAAATCATCTCCATATCCAAAAAG
The DNA here is from genome assembly GCA_027917425.1 of Gastrophryne carolinensis. Lineage (NCBI taxonomy): Eukaryota > Metazoa > Chordata > Amphibia > Anura > Microhylidae > Gastrophryne > Gastrophryne carolinensis. The sequence goes on along the minus strand of CM051240.1, from coordinate 202,738,096 downwards.
GCAGCTAAAATACAATGTAAGACCCTGGAGAATGTAAAAAATGCCATGCAAGCTTAAGCGTTTCACTGTCCCTCAGAAAACCTTGGGACACCTAAATGACCCACTTTGCTGACATGGGGACAACTGACCCAACATATGCAGGTGTCTGGGTGGTTTACAACTGCTCTGACTCTTTGGTTGAATGGTGGTAGTGGAATGCATGGATTTCTGAGCACTGGCTCCATCACCAACAGCTTTTATGGACCAAATATTCCTAGAACATGTGATCTGTAATTAAGCCACATGCTAAACCACACCCCTACCATGCCCATCGACCACAAACTGGTCTAAACTGTCCCACTTTGAGGACCCCAATAAATGGTCAGTTTATCCTATCCCATCTGCACCACCCCATCCAAGACCGCCCAAACAAGTTGTATAAATACACAATTATCTCTTGTGCACATTGTCTCTTTATTTCATCTTAGTTTATATATTGTAACCCCATTGTTGGAATTATTTTCTTCTGCTCGCTGTAGGATGCAGATGATGAGACAGGGGCGGGGGTCTGATTGCTCTATCAACATCACATTACAGTGTAATCACTGCTCCGCCATTACCTATCTCCTCCATGGCTAGCCAAGAGTGACGGGGAAAAAACAATGCTGAATTAAAATGTAATTAGCACTTAGTTGCTCTTTTTACACAATTAAAAGAGAAAAATTGGAAGCAAAATTATTTCGCACCCACTTTATTATAAATTACTTCAATTATTAATAGAGTTCAAAGACCAGAAATGTCCTGTGGATGTGAAAGCGGAATATTTCTTCTTCTTATTCCTACCTTTATCTGTATTAAAGGGACTCTACAGGCAAGCATGATAAACACCACATACTCACCTATAGTCAGCCCAGCTGACGCTCCATTCATTTCAATAGAGGGGGTGTGCCAAGGGCTGGCAAGCCCACCCTCCATTATAGTGAATGGAGCAGGAATGGTCAGTACTAGTGACTGATGGGAGGGGAGGAAAGCTGTGCTCAGGGGATGGTGGGGACAAGATCGCCGATGTAGGCAAGTATTGTGCAATTTAGCTGTGCTTTTTATTGCGTTTGCCCATACAGGGACTTTAAAGCTCAAAGCTTCTGTCCAAGCCCTCCTCCACCACCAAAAACTCTTAATAATGACATATCTACAAAGAAATGGTCTGTTTTACTTTTACTGTTTCTACTTATCACTGTAATTGGAGCATGCCCAACTCCATTCACTGAAATATAAAGGGCGTGCTGAGTGCACATGCACAGTCACAGTGACTGATGTGGGGACCTTAAATCTGAGCCTCGAACTGAGAGGAAGCTGCTGCAGGGGAGAAAAGAAAGAGTATCCATTTTTTGGGGGGTGTCCAATTTGGGATACCCCTCTATGTGGTGCAGGGACATGCCTTAACTAGAAGGATGTGGCCCCAGCCCACAAAGACATCCTGGGATCGCCAGCAAAGTAACAGGGATGCCTCAGGGATGAGGACATCTTTCTCCATGGAGTCTAAAAAACTCCAGGGGGTCTGTTATTCCTCTTGAAACAGGACCAACGCACATTTTACACCCGTGGCTGGATCAACATCCATTAGGCCTAAAAGACTCCCAGGAGGCTAATTTTTCATCCTGATTTGGGATGCCCCACTGGTTGAAATCCCTGCGACCGCCCGTTATACTGACATAATCGGCTATATCGCGGTCATGGGTGCATTTCAGCATACCTTTTTCCAGGGTAACCATCAGGTCAGGAAAGCCAAGACTCCAGTATGAAGCCCAAGGGACCCAGCTTGCAGGCTGCCAAACTATTGTTTATATAACTAAGGGCCTTATTTATGAAGCTCTAGCACCAGGTAGTGCCTTGTAAGCAGCAGGTAGCGGCAGGTGAACGCCGGACATGGCACGCAATTACACATTTATGAAGCCGAATCTGGTAAACGACTGGAACAACGCCATGTAGCGTAACATTCATCATTATCCCAGGCTCAGTATACAGCGCTGGCGTTAATCCTTGCAGAGCGCCATGTCTTACCTGGCGCTACCTGACGCTCTCCCATACATTTCTATGGATGATCCTTAAATCCCTTTCCTGATCCCAATTTTTTTTTTTCTTAAAACTTTCTGGTATCCTGGCCTAGAAAATGACATTTTTAAAAAATTTTTGGATTAATAATATTTTTATGCAGAATTGTCCTTACATGTCTGGTATCAAAGTGTTCATGTTACAATGTAATAACAATGTAATTCCATATGTTTTCACTTTGTTACTAGTGGATACATGTTCAAAAACAGACTTTAAACACACAGCCTCTGTCGCTATGGGCTACAACGACCCAATTTTGAGCGCCGGCATTGTTTGAGGCTGTTTGTGGTGTGGAGTCGGTCGCACTGAGCTGGCGCTACCGTTAGCCCCCATACAGCGTAGTATTGTGACGCACACAACATATTCATCAATGCCGGCCAACTGAGGCGCTCTGAAACAAAGAGGTCGATTCATTAATAGCGCCAGGTAGCGACAGATGAGCGACAGTAGCGGCATTTTCAGAGCGCCCGCTAGTAGTCACTGTGCTTGGCCGTTGTTCTGTAGTTGATAGCGACTCAGTCGGTTTGCCGTAATGTTGAATATTGGGTGAGGAGTCGCTATTTGACAGGTTCCACGCTGTATGGGAGCGCATGACAGCGAATGGCCATAGCGAACGGCTCCCAGCATATTCATTAACAAATCACACTCCAAAAATTCTCGCACAGTGAAATGCTTGTTTAAACCCCAGAGCGCTGGCGGCGATGGTTTAAAAGTAGTTTTTTAACCCCCAAACAACCAGATTTTTAGAAAAAAAAAACAAGTTTTTCAAAACATATTGTAATATGAATACATTAATATCAGACCTGTAATATCAATTCTGCACAAATTTTTTTTATTTTTTTTTTTTAACCTTAAAAAAAATATCTAACATTGCAGAAGTGGTCACAGATTTTTTGACATTTAAAAAAAAAAAACATTAATAACAATTAATTATTAATATTTAAAGATTGCTCCATTGAAATGCATTGGAGAGCGCCAGGTAGCGAGAGGTCATACCTGTCGCTGTTCAAGGTTGCTCGCTGGCGCTGTGGGGTGAGGCTGGAATAATGATGAATGAATCGCTATCTGGCGCTCTGTCAGTCGCTAAGCAGGATCGGCTTGATAAATGTGTGATTGCGGAGGGGAGCCGGCGTTCTCGTGGCGGTGACCGTCATTACCGTTCGCTCACCATTCGCTACCTGGCGCTATCCCTTGTTAAATAAGGGCCAAAGATCCATGGCGAGCACAGCGACTACTAGCGGTCGCTTGAAATCCGCGCTACAGACGCTCATCTGTCGCTACCTGGGGTTAGTAATGAATCAGCCTTTAAGGGTGTCTGACCCCTCCTCTGGGCTGGTTTGTCTTGGGGCCAAGTTCAAACCAGTGGCCGATCCATCACACATAGGTTATAAAGGGAGCCAGACTCTAAAGAGCTTATACTGTGTCTGGGCCCCTCAAACCAATAATGTGATGGCTGGGCCCCCAGTCTGATTTTCGCTTTCCTTTATGGCCTGAATAATAAGGTAAGCCTGGCTGCCTTGGGAACAGAGGTCCAGTTCAAACTAAAGCCCCAAATATCACATATATGTCATAGAGGGGCCCAATCTATACAGCCTATACTGTGTCTGGATCCCAATAACATATAATGTGATGGCTGGGCCCCTAGGCCCTAGAGTTTCTATTAGCTATATGGTCTGTCTGAATTTTGAGATAGGCATTAATAGTCCTAGGGCCAGAGGCTCAGTTTAAACTAGGGGTGAACCCATCACACATTGGTTATGAGGGGGACCCAGACATTGCTTCTGTATGGGGCACAAAAATTTCAGGCTCCTACCTACGCAACAAGCATTTCTATAATGCTGACGGGGATACGCAGAGGAGCAGGGGTGCGGCCAGTAGAGTACAGTATTCATCTTTGAATCTGACATCATATTGGCTTAGCAAGGAGTGAATAGAAGGTGAGAGCTGATTGGCCAGCAACCCATGTATGCCCTGTGGGATCACCAGAAGGTGATTTTTTTCAGTGCTCCAGGACAATTAGAAAGGCTAAAATATCCATTTCCACTTCTAAACCCTAAGAGGGGAGAATCAGCAAGGGCTTTGGCTCAAGTTATTTCACAAGCACGTTGGTTTTTTGTCTTCTTTAAGTAGTTTGCCTTTAAGCTGGTAACCCTTTAGGTGTTCTAAAACTAAATGTGTGTGGCCCTCCGGACTAGAAAAAAAGGAAATCATTTGCTTGTAAGTCAGTAAAAAATGTTCTTCTGGAACGCTTTTTTTTTTCCAGAAGCCGTAGATGCTCAGCCTTGATTCTTTAGGTAGTGTTTAAGTGCCTGCTATAAGTGCTCCCCATTGATTATACAAGCGTTGTTGAAATGCTTAGCCTTACACGCAGCTAATAGAGTTGTTTTCACTCTTTTCTTCCACTTGAAGGGAGAATTCCCATCTGCTGGATGGCTCCAAGCAGCCCCGCACATATAGATGACATCACAGGCATCTGGGGGGCTCGCAGTCCCTGAAGAAGAATGTCATTGTATGGGAACGCGGAGGGATCTGTGTGTGGGTGAATGATATGCCGAATTCCTGCTCATTTTAAACATTGCTTTGATTTATGTCTATCTGCAGCCATACAGCATTACAGATCACACTCCAACATGCCAGATTCCTCCAAATAACATACACAATATCCAGATTAAATTGCAGCAACAGTAGTGCTTAAAGATTTTGAGTTGACAGGCGTATTAAAAACTCCCAGCAAGGGAAATTGACCATATTAAAGAGGGTCTGATAGTTAGATAGTTTCTAATAAGCCTTATTTGCATGCAGTGGCCATGTTTTCTTTGGTCCTCTTTAAACCAAAAGCAGCCTATTCTGCATATGACACCTGCAAGGAAGGAGCACATCTGCCTCTTTCCCCTGACCTTGAGGCTGGTTAAAGAGCACTATCCCATTATAATTTTTTAATATACTCCCTCTAGTGTTCAGTGTGAGGTTTTACACCTGTTGCCATACTGTGCTCTAGACAGAGGGAGCATGCTCCTACACCAAGCTAAGTAGAAGAAGTTTGTGACCTCACAGGGTGGTACAACTTTCCTGGAAAATAATGAATATAAAAAGGACAGCACAGAAGGGGGAGTCATCTGATTAGAACGGGGGGGGGGGGTCTTAAAAAATCACTAAAAAGAAATTAAGTTGGTGATAAAAAGGTCAGAATAGAACAATCAACAGCCCATGGAAAGAAGAACAATGATCAGTGACCAAGAGGCGAAAGAGGAGACATTAACCAGGAACAATCACCAGGATATTCACCATCCTATATTCCGTCTTAGTGCGGCATCCTGATTTGGGCCTTAGCTCCCCAGGATCACCTCATTTACTCCCCTGGCTGGCAATCCCATGGCACTAGCTGCTCCTCTTTTGCTGCTCACCTGCCACTCAGAAATGCCTGCAAAAATGTTTATTTTTATAGTCAGAGCTTCTAGAAATCTCTGAGATAATTGGTCCCACATCGGGGTGCACCTGTGAACAGAGGGGTCATTATTATTGAATGGTGGCGGTGGCAGAATGGAGTCATGGATTTTACAGGTCCATGGCCAACCCAAGTCTTTGTCATTGAGCCCCTCTCCAATGTGCTTCTCAGCCGATCATTGCTGAGACTATAGTATTGCAGAGCCCCATGGCAGTGTGGCAATCCCTCCTCCCATTCCCATGGGCAGAGTGGCAATCCCTCCTCCCATTCCCATGGGCAGTGTGGCATTCCCCCCCATTCTCATAGGCAGTGTGGCAATCCCCCCCATTCCCATAGGCAGTGTGGCAATCCCCCCCATTCCCATAGGCAGTGTGGCAATCCCTCCTCCCATTCCCATGGGCAGTGTGGCACCCCCCCCATTCCCATAGGCAGGGTGGCAATCCCTCCTCCCATTCCCTTGGGCAGTGTGGCATTCCCCCCCATTCCCATAGGCAGTGTGGCAATCCCTTCTCCCATTCCCATGGACAGAGTGGCATTCCCTCCTCCCATTCCCATGGGCAGTGTGGCATTCCCCCCCCCCCATTCTCATAGGCAGTGTGGCATCCCCCCCCCATTCTCATAGGCAGTGTGGCAATCCCTCCTCCCATTCCCATGGGCAGTGTGGCATTCCCTCCTCCCATTCCCATGGGCAGTGTGGCATTCCCTCCCATTCCCATAGGCAGTGTGGCAATCCCTCCTCCCATTCCCATGGACAGAGTGGCATTCCCTCCTCCCATTCCCATGGGCAGTGTGGCATTCCCCCCCCCATTCTCATAGGCAGTGTGGCAATCCCTCCTCCCATTCCCATGGGCAGTGTGGCATTCCCTCCCATTCCCATAGGCAGTGTGGCAATCCCTCCTCCCATTCCCATGGGCAGTGTGGCATTCCCTCCCATTCCCATAGGCAGTGTGGCAATCCCTCCTCCCATTCCCATGGACAGAGTGGCATTCCCTCCTCCCATTCCCATGGGCAGTGTGGCATTCCCCCCCCATTCTCATAGGCAGTGTGGCAATCCCTCCTCCCATTCCCATAGGCAGTGTGGCAATCCCTCCTCCCATTCCCATAGGCAGTGTGGCAATCCCTCCTCCCATTCCCATGGGCAGAGTGGCATTCCCCCCTCCAAACCACACTGCAAAACCACACCACTACCACAAACCTGGTGTAAGTTCTTTGAGGCCTCCAAAAATGGTCTGCTAGGCACCCAGGAGGCAGCTTCAAGCTGGGGGCTACCCCCACTCCAGCCAGGCCCAAAGTTATAATAATGTTAATTGATTAAAAGTGGCCACACATGGGATTTTTCCTCTGCATTTTCCCATCTGTGCACTTGCGAACAACACATTGAACACACCAGTGAATAAACACTATATAAGTGACTACACACAAGCGAATTACACACAACGGACACGGACAGGTGCCTTGTTCAAGGGCACTTCAGTAATGTCCCATGGCTGGGAATTAAACCTGCCACCCTAGGTCACAAGCCTGCTTCCCTACCTCAAGGCCATAACTGATATATGCAGCCCGCCAGGAATTCTTCCCTTTCTCTCAATGGCCTGTCTGCGTCTGACTGAAAGTTAAGTTTACAGAGAAACAAAACCTGTGATTTTACTTATTCAACTCCATGGCATCTCCATCCAGGTTTCTCCTTGTGTGAATCCATCACAGTACACTTTGAGGCCGATTCATTAATAGCGGCAGGTAGCGACAGTTGAGCGACTGTAGCGGCATTTTCAGAGCGCCCGCTAGTAGTCGCTGTGCTTGGCCGTTGTTCTGTAGTTGATAGCAACTCAGTCGGTTTGCCGTAATGTTGAATATTGGGTGAGGAGTCACTATTTGACAGGTTCCGCGCTGTATGGGAGCGCATGATAGCGACTGGCACTAGCGACCGGCTCCCACCATATTCATTAAAAAATCACGCTCAAAAAATTCTCGCGCTGTAAAATGCATGTTTAAACCCCAGAGCGCTGGCGGCGATGGGTTAAAAGTAGTTTTTTAACCCCCAAACAACCATATTTTTGGAAACCAAAAAAAACATAATATGAATACATTCATATCAGACCTGTAATATCAATTCTGCACATTTTTTTTTTTTTTTACCTTAAAAAATTATCTAAAATGGCAAAAGGGGTCACAGAATTTTTCACATTTAAAAAAAAAAAAAAAAAAAACAATTAATAACAATTAATTATGAATATTTAAAGATTGTTCCATTGAAATGCATTGGAGAGCGCCGGGTAGCGAGAGGTCATACCTGTCGCTGTTCAAGGTCGGACGCTGGCGCTGTGGGCTGAGGCTGGAATAATGATGAATGAGTGGCTATATGGCGCTATCTCAGTCGCTAAGCAGGATTGGCTTGATAAATGTGTGATTGTGGTGGGGAGCCGGCGTTCTCCTGGCGGTGCCCGTCATTACCGGCCGCTCACCAGTCGCTACCCCTCGCTATTCCTTCATAAATAAGGGCCTTTGTTTGCGCGACTTGCTGGCAATCCCACAGTGCATGCATGGGCTCTCCCTCCACTATGCATATTAGTGAGCTGCTAAGAAACTGGTTGCTCCGGCTGTACATTTCCGCACTAGTCCTTCACATTCCCCCAGCAGGCAGGAAATCTGCCGGTCCTAGAATCTTTTTGCCCACATTAATATACTTTTGACTGCAATGACATAGCCAGGAACGGGTACTAAGTTGACATCTCATACATGTGTTCAAAGTTTAGGGGGGGGCCATTTCCTTTTCTCTGGAGCCTGGAGTTGAGTCCTGACGTTGCCTAAACACACCATGGTCTATGCTGACATTCCTCCATGAGCTCTTTACATGCTGCACACCCATCAGATTCTTTTCTTGCGTTTGTACTGACTGTGGCGTGAGTCATGGAGAATTCCCTTCCGAGCTGCCCATGTAGGTAATTTGAATCCCGTTTGTTTTAATGACAGATTCCCCTTAAATTTGCTCTTTGGTAAACCATAATTAAAGTTGCATACTTCATCTGAATGTTTACACTTGTCCTTCAACACACGAAAATTGCCTCTTTGCCGGTTCCACTTGAAGAGGAAAATCCTTGAGAATGTGGTAATGTGCACCCTGACAGCTCGGCGTACACAGCGCGCCTCTCAAAGAAACATTTCTTGTTTGAAGAATCTTTTTGTTTAGCGACGTGGGTTGGGGTGGCACTACAAGAATGTACTAGAAAACAAATGTGTTAATGGCAGGCATACCAGCCTACAAGGCTGGGGCATAATTGGAATTGTTGGAGGGTGTGAACGCCGTAACGACAACCAATTTCTGTGTGAAAATACATTTTACACTGAGGGAAACCCAATCGTACCTGGAACTGTGACTGGGCCCGCTTGATTTCCATTTTAATGGGATTAATTTCCAGTTAGCTGTCTCCTCCGTCTCTGCTAATTCTATATTAATTTATTGTAATGGTAAAGATGGAGCCGCGGCTCTGTAGATCTGAGCTGTAAGTTGCCGACAGCAGTGCTCCGCTGGCTTTCAAAACCGTTTCGAAGCAGAACTGTTACAGACGTTTATCATAATAACAATCATAAAAATCCAAAATACACTTTTCCTACAATAAATGTTATTTTACTCAGAATTAAAAAAATAGCTAGAGGTTAAAATTCATCCTTAGAAAAAAAAACATTTTTTTTCTCCCAAAGATATTTTGCCAGCCCATACATCATTCTGACATGAGGTATCACTAGTGCCCTAAAATCCCGGTTAGGAAGCCCTCCTGCATGCTAGTCCTCAGTATCCGGCATTGAGTACTCCCAAGTGTTAGATACAGCTGTTCCAGCCACTACATGTAAACTGGCATAGTGGTCCCTTGGCCCCTTACTAGTTTATAGACAGGAAAAATATATTTATAAACAGTTTTAAAATAAAAAGATAAAAATAAAAGAATTCACCTCCGCCTTCTTTCCCACCTGCATCCTCTCTACTGGTCATCCAGGTCGGCGGCTTCCTCCTGGTCCATTGGCTATCATCTTCTTCATGTCAGGGAGAGTCATATGCAGCTCCGGAAGTAACCTTTTATACAACAGAGGTGGAGCCTTTGTGGAGTCCACTCCATGTGACTAATGATGTCACTGTAAGAGGGGAGCATGGATGGAGAATCCCTGAGAAACCCCTTCCATTTCCCTCCCCTCCTCCACCTGCCCATAAGACGCACCTAGGATTTGGAGGAGGAAAAAAAAAGAAAAATATTCTGAACTAAATGTTGTGCTAAAGCACCATCCCCCCAAGAACCAAATAATAGGCAAGAGGCATATTACAGGCATTTCCCCCTCCCATTCCCATAGGTAGTGTGGCGATCCCCCCTCACATTCGCATAGGCAGTAAGGCATCCCCCCCCCCTATTCCTACAGGGAGTGTGGCATTCCCCCTCACTTTCTCATAGGCAGTGTGGCATTCCCCCATCCCACTCCCATAGGCGTATCCCCCATCGTATTCCCATAGGCAGTGTGGCATTCCCCCCTCTAATTCCCATAGGCAGTGTGGCATCCCACTCCCATAGGCAATGTGGCACCCCCCTCCCATTGCTATAGGCAGTGTGGCATTTCCACCTCCCATTCCCCATATGAAGTGTGGGATTATCCCTCTCATTCCTCTCCTTTCCTTTGTACCCGAGCTGCTGGCCAAGCTGCCACAGCCTCGGGAGACCAGAAGATGGAAGAGCGGCAGGCATGCGGGCAGGGCAACCAATCCCTGCCTACTGCCTCCACCACTCACAATGTCCCTGCCGTCCTCGCTGTATCTGCCGCCACTGCTTCTTCTCCATGGCACCTGCACACAGAGAGTGAACACCCGGCTCAGTACAGTACAGTACAACTCGAGTGGTGGAGGCAGCAGACAGGGATCGATCCCTGCCCGTCTTCGGCTCCTCCATGTTCTGGCCTCCCGTGGCTGTGGCGGCCTGTTGAGTTTCCATTTTTCTTTTTTCACATTTGCCCGATAAGACGCACTGACACCCCGCCCACTTTTGGGGAAAAATAAGTACATCTTATAGGGTGAAAAATTCATGCAGGTTATTGGGAACTATCCTGTCAGAGGGCTTCCGAACCGGATGGACCCCTCTCTGGCTCATCACTAGTTATCCCCTGTGAGTAAGAATGATCTACTGTGAAATAGCAAATGTCACAAGTTTGTAAAACAAAATCACTTCCGTGAATAGAAAAAAAAAATGTAGTAATTTGCCGCTACCCCTCATTTAGAGCTTGTTCACACCTATCCGCATTCTCTGTGTTGTCTGTGTTGGGCGAACCCCTGTAAGTACGGTTTTGGCAAGTTCAGCCGAACTTTGAACAAAAAGTTTGGTTCGGGTATCCGAACTTCACCTGAACCTGGTTCCTATTGAAATCAATGAGGACCAAAACTTTGGGGCCCAAAAATGACAGCCCCCACCCACCGGGGCTCCTCTGGCTCCCAGGCTCCTTACCCGCCCCTGCAATGTATTTATTTAAAATGGTGGGAAAGGAGCCTGAGGAGCCCTGGTGGGTGGGTAAGGATGGTCGGGGGGGGCAGAGGGGGCTCTCCTACTGCAGAGCGTGAAGCAATATGAAGCGATGGTACGCTTAACTAAGCCCCGCAATCCTCTATGCGGTCTTTCCTTGCTCATAATGTCTACGGCCGGGGCTTCAAAAAGATGTCTGCCCCCAAAAGTGAGGACACTGGTAGCTGGCACTAGAAGTGCTGCTAGCTGCTGCCTAGACACAAGTGTTTCGGTAGTAAGCTACTGTTGGTTAGTTAGTGTCCTAGGTAGAAAGTTAGAAGTGCTCTTCAGTCTCACAATGCTGTTGAAGTGATTAGCCTCATAGGCATTGCTTCTATATTAATGGTTAGAGCAGGGATGGACCTAGCTTCTCTGCTGCCTGAGAAAAACTATAGAAAGACACCGCCCCCCAGACGTGTTGCTCCACTCCTCAATAAAAGAGCTTCTAATGCACCTCTTCATCTGGCTCCATTCTATGATTGCTGTGTGGAGTAGGAGGCAAAGAAAGGGCCACTGAGCCACCAATGACTGTAAAAACATGACAACATCACCTCTGATCTCTGTGTAATCACTAATGAAATTGTAAAAAATAATAACATTAGATTGCAACTGGTGGCATTAGGGCTATAACTAGCATAGCAAATGGTAGAAGCAAATAATAGTTACCTTATTAATTCAGTTTAGTCTGGTTCAGTCTGACATTCTGTAAAGGTCTGGCACACGGGGAGCATGGCTGGGCCATGTGACAACTCCAAGGTATGGCTCAATTGGTGTTAATAATTAGGAACCTCATTAGAAAAGTCAGTCTTGTAATGAGGAGCAGTAAGGATGTTTGAGGAGCCTCAGGAAGCAGGGAAGTCATCAGTGGCCCAGGGGTATCGGGACAGAACCTTAGAACAGTGGTTGTGTTAGAAGCATTTGCTAGGAACTGTATGGAAGGAGTAACTCCAAAACTGTGGACAATGAATAAAAAAAGATCCTTGTTTTTACAGAGACCTGAACTCGTGCCTAGGTTCTTCAGGTAAAATTACGGTAAGTAAAGAGTACCTGTCATGTACACACTTCTTGCTTCTGTGACCCAATGACCTGTGACCCTTGTGGCCTTGGCATCTACCCCCTACTCTTTGTCTTTGTTCTCCAGTAATGACCTTTGATTCCTGCAGATACTGCAAAAGGCAGAGGCGGACTGGCCATAGAAACCCGGGACAATGCCCAGTGGGCCGCACTGTTTTGGGGCCAGTTGGGCTGCTGCTTTTAACACCCACATTCACTCACTGTCCCCTTAGTCTCCCTATACCCACAAACCCAAAAAACCTCCAATGCTATAGCCCCAGCATATCATGGTTGTGGGGGGGTCTATATCATTGGAGACTGGTAACAGGATGGAATAACCCCCCACACCATGATGCTGAGGCTATAGCAGAACATTGGCTGGAGTGTCTTGTCGAGGATGCAGTGGTGCAAGGTAAAGAGGGGGAGGGTTAGCGGTAAAGAAATGTTACTGTTACTAAGAGGAATAAATGAATTCCAGGAACAGACTCTTAGTTGGGCGAACAGTAATCTGGCGGCTACACCAACCCAGCTAGTCTAGAAATTCTCCCTGTGCTCCTCCATTTAGGCTCAGACTGGCCCATAGGTTGAGCCACTGGACTTACTAATCACTAAAAGCTGAACTATGTAAAGCTTATGTATAGCATTGGAAGTGCACACACACAGACAACATAATTTGCCATAATGTTTCTGTGCATGGGCCCTGATTATAAGCTGCTAATATGTACATAATATATAGATGGGGCCCAGACACCCTAGTCCTTTCTATTGCAGGCTAGCTGGTGACTGAATGCAATTGAAGCCTTTGAGGACTTTAGTTACAATATCATAAAACTGTGTTGAATTGATATTATGAGAAAGTGGACAAGGTAAGGGGAGACAAATCTGTAAGCCTGGCAGGTACACCGTAAAAAGACAGAGGCTGATAAAAAGTAACAGCTTCCATCCAGCAAAGCCTTGTGTGATGCCTCCTAAGAGCATCTCGAGATCAGCAAAGTGTGAATGTATCAAATAATCCTCCTTCACCTTCATTCTGACATATAGTGGCTGCAAGAAAACGCTGCAGTGTTCGAACAAGATGTTCTATAGAAGCTGAATTATTCATGCCTAAAATTGCACAGGCTCCCAACACCTGTTTTCAATCATGTAAAATGTAAAATCACTCATTACCCTACGAGAGGCTCGGCATCTCCAGCAATCAAATGACATTGAAACGGCGGAACAGGTGCCTGGCAGGTGGATGCGGACAGATGTCCGGGTCTCGCATGCCTTACATGTACAGGTGCGCCAGTGCTGTTCTCAACCATATAATTACTATTTAAGTGTGCAATATGTATTCCATATGCAGTTTGCATTTCACTTTGCTGCTTTGATTCCTCCGCGTTACATCTGTGTGATTCCCAGCCATACATCAGCCAGTGAGACGGCTCCCATTTTGCCAACAGTCACAACGTGGTTAGTGCTTTACATAGAGTATTTAATGAGTTTGTTGTCTGGCATTTTCTTCTTTTTTTTTCTGTTTGCAAACAAAACTGCAGTTTCCGTACTAGATGCTGATAGTATTGAAGACTGATCAGTTCCAGTTCTGTGCTCTGCTGGACATTGTAAGATGCCACATTTATACTCAATGTTAAGAACCATCAGGACGGGGGTTGGGGCAGTGACAGACTGGGCAATTTCCCAGGGCCCCCAACTGTCCAGGGGCCCATCACTAAAGGAAGTCTTGGCTTCAGTGATGAAAATTTGCTACGGCCTAGGTTGTCATGCGCAGTGTAAATCTCACTGATTCCCAAACAAAATATATCCACTAGCTTCAGCTTCTTTTTTGTGGGCATCAGTGATCAGTGAGATGTCCCCATTGCCTGTCTCTTCTGGGGACTGCCTCTTTACATTCTCCATCCCTGTACGCTCCCTTCCCCCTTGAAGAGGGGTGGTTTGAGGGGATGTAGACACAGAGAAGAATGGATAGGGGAGGAGGGTAGTCGCGGCCTAGTAGTAATCATGCCGGCCCCAACTGCTCTCCGGGTGCCATAACTAGGGCAGCCCACCACTTCAGGCCTGTGTACACCCACCGCTTGTGTTTGTCTGCATGGATGGATTAAGTGCCAAAAGGAAAATTCCTAAGTGTGCCCAAGAATACAATAGTCATGTATGCACAAAATCCGTAAGCAAGGAATGAGCAAAAATCAGCTAGTGATTTTACCAAACCACGGCATCCCCACCGACCACCCCAAAACATCCCTTCTTCCCGGCAAAGTCATAGAGTGTGCTCCAAGACTGAAGCTATAGGATTGCAGATACAGATCATAGAAGGCGCATGCACAGGCTCTCATCCAATCAGAGCCCTTTGCCATGTTTACATCCTTCACAAAGGGCTCTGACTGAATTCAATGGGGGCCGTGCTGCCGCATCCCTGCACCCCCTGCACTTTAGTCATGCTCCTGCCCCTGCCTATCTGAATAGCTGGGATGGGAGTGGACGCACGCTTCCAGGAATGTCAGGGATGTAGCTGTGCACAATCCCCATTGGATAAGAGCCCACGCATGTGCTGTGCGAGGTTTTACAGGCGCACTGGGGTGGTTCTCACAGCGTTCATCCAAATCGAGATGCCCCGAAGAAAAGTCAGCAGCTGCTCCTGGGATCTTTTAGATTCCAGGGTGGCCACTGGTGGGTTTTGTTCTGTTTTAAATGTCCCACCCCAATTCTGAGTTTGAGTGACATGCAAAAAAAAATAAAATCTAACCCACAAATATGGAAAAAAGAAATGGGGGGAATTTAAATAACCAGCCAGAAGCAGTAGCCGGTTAAACTCAGCCTTGGATCTCGTAAACCCAGAGCTTAACAGTGCTAACTGTATGCCATCAAATACATATAAAGCTCAATGAAAAATTAGAGAGCGAGCGAAAGAGGGGGAGGAATGGACCAAATGTCTCTATAAAGCCTCCCACTCTCCTTTTGTCACTTCTCCCCCAACCTCCCTGCCCACCAGGCTGGTCTGCTTCCAGAAAGAACTCAAGCCACTTATAGGGCTGCAGGCCTTAAGGGGATGGCGCCCCTCCATCATACATTAAAGTCACTGGTTTTACTTAGAATATATAAGATGTTTATGTACAGTCTGAGATATTGAGATGCTTTAAATGGCTCATTTTACACTGTTCTCCCCTGCAGATAAGGATGTCATTATATGAAACACCTATAGTTGGTAGTTTGTAATTAATGATAATGATTTGTGCTTACACCTTTCGAGTTGTATCAAGGTGAAAAGAAAAAAATATTTTATAACTAGATGAAGAAAATGCACACGTTACAAAAATAATAGCAAAATGTTATGTGTGGGTCATTGTGTCCCTGAAGACAGATGATTATCCAAGCGAACAGCCTCACATTTTTTTCCTGCCTCGATGCTCACATACAGGGATCGTGGGTTCAAGCCTCAAGGTTACCGGGAGTCCAAAGCAGCAAGATTTTGCTAATTAGCACATATGTCTGTTACTATCCTGGTTTTAATTACAACCATGAAAGAGACATTGGTGAGTATTTTCTAGATAATTTGAAGAGTATAGAAGTATGAAAATCTCTGAAGACAGCAAATTGCTCTTAAATTGCACAACACTAAAAATGAAATGATACAAATAAGCAGCAATGACATGCTAAATCAACTATATCCAGGTACGACTTTTTAGCCCAACTCTCAGCAATAAATAACCCCAAGAAATGCAAACTGGATGCTTGAGCTGCCACAGCGGACATGACCAACAAGGGTGGGCACGATGCTGTGAACATGAATACTTTAGTCAGGTGGTCAAGCTCTATAAACATGGGCAACTTAGTACAGAAAACATGAAATAATTAGCTAAACCCACTCTGGTTGAAGTATGCCAAACTATTCATCCAAGTAGTGTGACATCTTTGTGATTGCTCGCAGCTGAACGGGAGCCCCCCTCATTTCCTTTCCCTTTCTCTTCTCTCTCATCTTCTCTCCCTTTCCTTTTTACCCCATCTTTTTACACTCATTCTCAGTGTCCTACCTAGCTTGGAGGGTTCTGTGTTTTTTCTAGCTATATAGGCTCAATACTCCAACTGCAAACATTATTGATTGCTGTGGGATAAACAACAGTCATTTAGATTGCTTTCACTACATTCAAGACATATCAGTTTAGTGAAATAAAATAAAATGTTGTTACGATTTTGAATTCAAATCAATCTGTATGTTTTCCCATACTCGAAAATATTTTATTTTATATTTTTATTTTAATTAACTGAACCCAACCAACCTAGGCAGATAGCCACAATGCTATGAACATGGACAATGGGGGCAGGTGGCTACTTCCTATGACTATACACTGCCTAGACAGATAGCTACAATGCTATAAACATAGACAATAGGGGGAAGGTGGTTACTGTCCTATGACTATAGACTGCCTAGGCAGGTAGCCACAATGCTATGAACATGGACAATCTGGACACTTGGCCACTAGGCTTTGACCATGGACCAGCTGAGCAGGTAACCACAATACAAAGAATATGGGCAATGACAGGTGCATGTGCATCAGTCCCTTCACACCAACCCCAATCCTATGTCTATACTCACAGGGCAGACATTTCACAGATAGTGTTGGGCGAACCCCTCGAAAGTCGGGTTCAGCAAGCTCGGCCGAACTTTGAACAAAAGTTCAGTTCAGGAACCTGAACTTGATCCGAAACTCCATTGAAATCAATAGGGACCCGAACTTTGGGTGGCGGGCACGCCTGTCAAGGGGCACCCAGAGGCAGAATCAGACTGGGGCTGCCTACTGGTGGTGGCAGCGAGTGAGAGGTGCGCTTTAACCTAATGCAGAGTGTGCAACAGCGACCGGGGGTGGCCATCTTATTGAAATCCTTGGACGTGGACATTTTGTGAGTGGAAAGAATGCAGACGCCGATCACTGGCTCAGGTAAGTGTACAGCCGATTCCTATGTGCTGCAACAACACCCCTCAACCAAGTGACAACCTAGGTCGAAAGAACTAGAACCTCCCTTACTCCTCACACCCTCCACCACTGGCCTGGCAGAGGAGCCTAACATTTACATATGTTAGTCCTATTTTGGTGGTAGAAGTACTTTTGCCACTAAAATAATGAGCCGAAAAGTACTGGTGCTGGACAACAAAATAGTCTTTGATGTCTCACCATCGTAACCCTTCCATAACAATACAGTATGCCAGTGGACATTTACCTGAATGGTATTAAAAGCATAGGGCTTAGGAAGGATGTGTAAGGAGCTCAGGAATGGAAAGTCCCACCCTAACCTAAATTGTGTTGAACCTTTATTCTAGAGAACATTGGTCAGCAATATTATAAAACAAACATTTATTCTAAAATGATCTATAGTGATATATTTTCCTTTTAATATTCCCCATTGTTGGAGGAGCTTGCTGTATGACATCCGTGTTTTTCTCTTTTATCTCTGGCAAAAGTTGCTGCATGAGCATCCTGTCCATGTCTCAGGGAGCTCGCCTTTCAGTCTGGCAGCTGCCAGATCTCAGGTGATTTGACATTTGAGATGAAGGCTGCACAGAAGATTGGAGGTGTTTTAAGCTTGCATTCAGCTGCTTATAAAACTGGTCCCTTATCCAGATGGGACTGCTCATCCACTGCCATTATCATGCTTATACCCTCTAAAAACTACAGCTCTGAATCTATACATTGAAGTACAATACCTACCTACAATAACTACATTTTATTAGAGTTTTATTTCAGCTACATCTTCAGTGTAAACTCTAAGTAAACCCTCCATTGCACATTTTTGTCATACAGACCTCTCCCTTATCTGTGATTTTCACTCCCCCCCCCCCCCCACACATATTCAGAAGTCAGTGCTTGAGTTCAGCCGGCCGACCCGTGAAAGCAGCTGAGAAGCCCATCAACCAGCTACCAGTGTCCTCACTCATAGGGGACGGCCATCTTATTGTAGCCCTGGCCATCATTTTGCCAGATCCCAATCGTCAGCTCAAGTGTATAATCGCTTCCTATGTGCTGCACACTCTGCGTTGAGTTAAACAGCACCCGTCACTCGCCACCACCACCCACCCACTGCTGCAATTATTTTTTGTAAAAGTCCCGGTACAATTCTGTCTCTGGAGCCCCTTTACCCCCCACTGCTCACCCACCTGCTGGTCACCCCTTATATGGAGTTGTGGGCCATTTTTCAGTCCCAAAGTTCAGATCCCCATTGATTTCAATTGGGTTCGAGTTCAGGTCAAGTTTACGTAACCAAACTTTTGTTCATAGTTTGGCCGAAGCTGCCGAACCCGAACTGCTATGGGTTCGCTCAACAATATTTAGAACCAAACAAAATCTCGCCTTTACTTACATGCAAAAAATGTGCAGATGTAGGGCGATTCAGAAACACCTGCATTTTTACATTTGACACCGGCACCTGCCTAGGTAAAATGAGTGACAGCATGCAAGTTCTGGGAGATTTTTAGCAGTTGCAAAACAGTTTACTGTTATGTATTAAAAATACATTTAAAAAATGTGTTCCCCCCCTCCCTAAGGCAAGCAACCTGGTGCATCCAGACATAGGGTATGGCAACCCGAGGCTGAAAGGCTGAACAGCAGGCCCCTGGCTCTGCCAGCTTGCCTGCCCTTATACCTTTAGAAGAACTGTGGCCCCACGCTGATGGGTACTGGGCTCTTCCACACCCCTGGTGATCAGGAGAGGGTGCAGGAAATGTTTTGGGGAACTTGTACCTCCTAACAGTTCAAAAACATAAAAAATAAGAAACTACAAAAAACACATTCAGTGTTCTAAATGTAACAGTACTCACCCATCAGTGATTTTATTCTTCTGTCCCTCACTGGGTGGCATTCTTTTCACTGTTCAGATGGGTCAGGGGCTCCCTTCTGTTATGGGAGCTAGGATTTTCTGATGCCAGTGCTCCCCTCCCTCCTTTTATCCTAGCATCCAGTCTTCTGGGTAGGAAAGCTCCGCCTCTGTAGCATGAAGGATTCCCTCCCCAGGCTCCCAGCATTACTTTTGTGTGATGCCAAGGAAGTAGGTAGACCCCGTGGCTGGCATCAGAAAAGATACCTGGCGGGGGAAAGAGAGTGCAGATGAGGAAAGTATAGTAACATGTAATTTTTATTGAACTATATAATATACTATTTTTTGTCAGCTCTTATTTTTTTTTACTACTTTTGAAGTAGTAAGGGGTCCATGCCCTCAGCCCCATAACCCGCATTCCCAATCAAGGTGGGGTACGTAAGAGTCTAGTGTATTTTCAGCATGGACCTGAGGGGGGATGCATTTACATAAAATTAGAGATTTTGAGGTGATTTGAAGTGGCTCATTTCACACCATTTCCAAGGCGAGATAAGGGGATGGACATTAGCGCCTTGACAGGGACTTTAATGAGAGCTAATTTCTAAGGCAGACAGGTTTTTTCACACTTGTACGAATATGCAACAATATACTCAACCAACCTATTTATCCCCCTCTTTTTTGCTGGCTACAGTATCAAAAGCCTGTGTCAAAAAGACCATAACATATTTGTTATCTTATTACAGCATGTTTCTTTATGGTATGTTTGACCATGTTAGTATTTTTTTCCCTTAATATGTTTTTGCTAACAGGTGTCTCTCTTTACTTGGAAAGTTGGGAAGTGTGGGTTATTAAAGCACAGGGAATATATGGCAATGACCATATTTTTAGTAGTGGCAGGTGTTTTCCTTCGGCTTCAGGTTTCTGTTATATTTTCCTTTAGTTTTGGAAACAGATTTGACAGGACGTCATTTGTTCTAAGCGTTTAAGACCCTGGAAGAAATCAGTAAGCTGGTAGCACGGGTGGGTTTAATGAAGCTGAAGGTGTGTGTTGTTTTAGCACTAGCTTTAGTTTCTGTGATGAGCCAGGGGTGCTAAAACTTGAAAACCTGCTGCCACTGTTCCCTAACCTTGATAAAAGCACATTAACTGTAAATGACCGGAGCCCAGTGTTATAAGAGTCTGGAGTAAAAATGCACAAAATGCTGCAGGACAATGCTACTTAACTAACTTGACCGTGGACTGGTGTCATTCTATAGACTCCCTTATAAAAGCTGGAAATGAAATACCATTAATATTATTTATATTGTTATATCCTCTTTACCACATGTACCAAACTCAAGGCTGGTGGCTTCTATGTGACCCCAGCTCTAGCCAGCCCGGTCAGTTCAAGGCTTCTGACACTGGCACGGTATTGTGCCTGCTTGGGGAAGCAGCAAGTGATGCGGCACAGTACCACCTCTAATCCTGCCCCAAGACATGGTGTCTAAAGCAGCTCATGCACTTATTTGTAACATTCTGGGGAAGAAAAGCGTATCTCCCACCTTCCCACCCAACCTACTGCCACAGCAGAGGCGGCTACAGCTGCATCTGTCCTGGACAAAATAGTTTTGCATCTGTCCCAGGCAAAATAATTCGTTATCTGTCCTGGGCAATATAACGCTAGGGGGTTACCTCAGACCTCTTGATGAACTCGCAACCCCCAATCTCCACAGCCAGCTTCACCTATAGGAGCCCCCGCTTGCCGGGACGCAAGTACGCCTACCAGGGATCGGTTGCCCCCAGGACTTATTGGCTCAAAGGATGCAAGCTTATATGGAGAGATCTGGAGAACCAATAACTGGAGCGTGAGTGACGGAAGTCCAGAAACAGGCAATAGGTCGATAACAGGAAGGCAGAGATCGTAGCAGCACCAAGGATCAGGCAAGACGTAGTCGGGGTACAGGCTGAGGTCGGCAACAGGGGTTCAGGATCAAGAGGCGTCAATACAGGCAGAGGTCGGCAACAATGGTTCAGGATCAAGAGGCGTCAATACAGGCAGAGGTCGGCAACAGGGATTCAGGATCGAGAATGGTCAGTACAATCAAATCGGCAACAGGCTAAACTTCCCAGGAATAGAGTACACAAGGTTCTGAGCGCTATCACAGGCAATTGGTGACTGAGAAAGGAAACCCTTTATAAGGACAGACGAGGAGGGAGAGTGTAGGTGATTGGTGCACTTGGGAATCAATCCAGGATTGGTCTGCAGGGCTGAAGAGGGCAAATCCCTAAATTCTCCTAGGGCTCATTGGCCCTTTAACTGATCCTCCGGCGGGCACGCACAGCACAGCGCCGCAGGAGGGCATAACAAACACGTCCAGAGGAGGAGGAAGCGGGGGGGCGTGGCCGAGCTGAGCGCCACTCGAGCCGACACTGCTGGAGCCGCCGCCGCCCGTCGCGGCCGCCGCACACTGACAGCCGCGGCCGGACGCCTGGAGACGCCGCTGGAACGGGGGCCAGGTAAGCGATTCCTGACAATAACTCTGTAACTGTCCAGGGCAAAATAATTCTGTAACTGTCCAGGGCAAAATAATTCTGTATGTGTCCTGGGCAAAATAATTCTGCATCTGCTCTGGGCAGAATCATTCTGCATCTGCCCCAGGCAAAATAATTCAAAAGAATACAAAAGAATTTAGTGTCTGCATAATATTAACTAGAGCCTCTAAATGTGCGGATAGGAAACCTACGAGTGGGTTTTGCCAAGATCAGGAGAAATGACCAACTGGTAATGCTGGTCAGGGCTCACCAGTAATTACAGACCCCTGCGCATGTGCACAAGCAATCGCATTTTCATGAATCACATTTTCATGCGTTTGCAATGCACATTTGCGCGCATAATCGCACATGAGCACAATCTGTTGGATCGAACGCTGCACATATACGCGCATAACAACAGATGTTCTGGTACAGCCGATATTGCATGCGCGCACACTTACTGGTACTGCTATATCTAGTGCGCAAATGCAAGCGCAAGGGAAACCTTGGAGCCCTCTGCTGGGCAACAAGAGGAACAGTCCCGGTTTTATGACATCATCTCGGGAAAAGAATTCTGAGTCTGCACCTGTCCTAGGCAAAAACATTTAGTGGTTGTCCTGGTGCTGAAAACCTGTTTGAGTTACATTTTGACCATACATTCGAACACATTTGAATGGTAGCGCTTGCATTTGTTTGGTATTAACTGGCCTTTTGAACACAACCATAATGTTGATGTGGCACTCTGTGAAAATTAGTTTGATACCCCTGCTCCCACCATGAAGGAAAAACCACAAAGAACAAACAAACTGAAAACGTAGTTGGTGTAAGATCTGCAAATGATCACATCTTCAAACACGTACTCTATCTCCTGACATGTGGGAGGGGCCTTGTTTGAATTATTGTGTTTGTCTACATGCCAGGTTTTACCACTTGTCACAAACTGAGAGGGATTGTCTGACTCGAGGAAAGTCAAAATCTGATCTATTTTGTACCACAAGTGAAACTGGAAATCCCAAGTGAAACTGGAAATCCCAAGCCTAGGGCACACAATATCAGAAGACACCTTGACACCATGGGCCATGAACCAGATGTCCAACTACAAGTGTTTCAATGACCTTATTCCACCACTCTTCATTAGTAAGAGGGGCGCCGTCCCCTTAAAGTGGACCAACACCCAGGGGTGATCGGCCCGGAAATCTATAAGATTCACCTCCAACCCTGCGGGACATCCGAGATCGGGATGTCCCGCGGGGTGAAACCCCCCAGAAACCCCAAAAAGATCTTACCTGATCCGCCGCCGCTTCCGCCGCCGCCGCCGCCTCCCGCGCGCCCCTCCAGACGTGCGCACGCCCGCGCCGGCCCTCTGTGAATGGCCGGAGGGGGCGCGTGCGCGCCGAGAGTGACGCGCGGGAGGCTGCGGCGGCGGAAGCGGCTTGGACGTTCCTGTCCCCCGCCTGGACGTTGGCGGGGATTGGCTGTGGCGTTCACGTGGGAGCGGGGAGAGGTGAGTTTTTTGGGGTTTCTGGGGGGTTTCACACAGCGGTGCACCCCCGATTGGGGTGCCCCGCCGAAGTGGACCAAAACCCAGGATAGTCAAAATCCTGGGTGTTGGTCCACTTTAAGGGATGCACCACATGGCCTGAGCACCTATCGGGAGCTAGACCAGTCAAGGAAGAGGAGGTGACAAGGGGGAGGGGGGTATATAGGGGCCAGTGGTCCCTCCCTCCCCCTCTTGGATCCCTCATGCTGCGGAGCTGGATGGAGCAGAGCCACCCGGCCTCCCTCTTCTTGTTATTGGGTGAATTAGGCAAATGTATTTCTAATAGCAGGGTAAGTGTATTGTTCTGTGCAAGGTGGAATATATATAAAAAAGAAAAAAAAAGATATATATTAAGTGTGAGGTGCTATACTTTGATATAGTAGTTATTTTAGTTGTGCTTGATTAACAGAAAAAAAAAATGGTAATGATCGTATTGTGTTATTTGACTGTATATGTGTATGGGAAGGGTTTATGTCTTGATATGTATTGTTTAGGATTATTCTCGTCACAGATGGTGGGTGATCTTCTCCCTTTTGGGAGTTGGTAGGTTAGATGAGGATTGAGGAGTAGAAATGTGGCTGTTTTTTGATCTGAAAAACGAGCCAGGTTGGCCAGCATGGTTGCGAGGATGGCTACAAATTCTTGGGATAGCCAGGCTACCGGTATTTTGCACCTTGGCGGTTAGCCCTGTTGAGCTCCGAGCCTAACTGAGATAGTGGCCGAGCTTAGAACGGCTTCCGCCTATTTAGGGGCATCAAGGATCTTTTCCACCTTGTCAGTCTTGCAGGTTTAGTTGGTTGCTTGCCACTCAGACTCAATTGAGGGGGTTGGAGATTTGTGTTGGCTTGTATTTACTTATTCAGCTGTGACCGATTAAACTGTATAATTCCAAAGATATATATGCTGTGCACTGTTTTTTGGGGGTAATAGTGGGAGATAGCATGGAGCTCTAGTCCATTCATGTGTTTGCTTCATAATTTTTATATGCATTACACTATTTAGTAATGAGTCCTGCTTTTGTATTGGACACAGTGCCTTGAAGCTCAGTAAAAAAGTTTCAGAAGCACTTAATTCAAGCTTTTACTCCCCAGTCCTCTTGTACCCGGCAATACTCAATAGTCAGAAAAGAGCATTATTCATAGTCAAGCTTTCCTTTTTAATGTCTAACCCATTTTTGAAGTAGTGACCTTAATCTATTATTCCAGGAATCGCCTATGGTGTTTTACCTCTCTAATCCCCTTAGGTACTCAGGTTGAAAACATTTCACTGGGCTCCTGTCCTGTCCCTGGCCTGTCTGGAGCACTTTCCCTGGCTAGCTACTTACTAACTTAGCAATCTAATTTGGGTACTAGTCCCTCTCAATCCAACCAACGAGTTCTGATGTAATCCACTACTACCTGCTACAACCAATAGATGGGATACATGTCAGCAAGCAGTTTTGAAAAAAAGTGGAACTAAAGTGCTGGTATCTGCCCCAGGATCCAGGTTAAGGTAACCAGCATTCTGATGTTGGCAGGTGGCATCATGCCGGCTATCACTATCCTGGGAACCTTTACAGGGGTCCCTTGGACACAAAGGAAGGGGGCTCGTGTCTCCTCCCACTACAGATGCCGGTGGGGCGGCTACAATAGTGGCAATAGCAGTAGTGCAGCACCCTGGTAGGAGGATGCTCCAGACCCAGCAGACGTGCAGAGAGTCTGTTGTCTGATGGGGGCAGATAGAGGAAGTGAAAGTGAATGTGGATGGGGGGGGGGGTTGAATCAGTCTCTTTTGGCCCACCATACATAACACTATCAGGAAGTAGTATGATGTTCGAATGGCAGCCATATGCTAATTTATTCAGGTACAAGGTACATAATAGTAAAGTTAAACTGTTTTCAGATTAATTGCAGTTATTATGACTGATAAGGCTGACCCCCCAATGCTGAACTGTGTTTACTGTAACTGAATGTATCATCGCTGAAGTGCATCATGGGCCAGAGCTGCTCGACCCGGGAGCAATATGGCCGACTGCATCCGTTTTGTGTTGTTATATTATAACAATAATGGGCAAAAGCTTTAAAAAAAAGAACACAGGCTGTTTTGGGGAACTGGGCTGGTGATAGAAGACAAAATACTTCCTTTCTGGGTATAGATCACTTTAAGCCTAACATGGTCATCTTGCTAAGATGCCTTTCCACCATGTGACCGCAACCAGACCCTTAATATTTCAGTATCACTTATAGTGAATGCATTTTCATACCTAATTCTGTTTACCTCTGCCGGTATTTTGCTTTGCAACATAAAACAATAAATTATAGTAATTTTCAAATACTTTCTGTTGGCTCCAAGACAAACTTATTTTATGTTAATTATTTTTTGATTTATTTATTTTCTTTAGCATAATTATGAGAAACAATGCAGAATCCCAAAGAACTCGAGTGTAATTTGTGAGAAGTATCAACTTTTAATGAGAGGAGTCAAGCTTGCGGCAATGGCTCCTAATGCCTCCTCTGGGGTGCGCTCTGCATCGCGCAGGTTGGAGTCTGGATGAATTTAGCTAAATGGCCCCAGCAAGAGATGCGATGAGTGAAACCTAACGAGGAATTAATCTCTGAAAAGCTGTAAGTGAGAGAGGTAAGATGGCCTGAAATGAGATTATGGCATTGCATTTCGGAAGGTGGATGCGGCATGTATTTTTCATGTTTAGTTTAACCACCTGAGCCCCCGCCAGTAATGTACACCTAGCAAAACAAATTAGCCCTCTGTTTGCCAAGAGCTCATAAGCATACAACATTACTCTTCTCAGTATGAATTGTGAGCGCCACCAGCGTGCGCAAAAGGCGGGGGTGGGGGGATCGAAGACCGCAGAAAAATATCAGAGAAGTTGACAAGAGGAAGAAAAAGAAGACATTGTTCTGTCTCATATGAAACAAGGCACACACGTATCAAAGCATTTTAAGGGTGAGGGAAAACAGTTGCCAAAAGCTTGAAAAATGTGTCCATAAGTGGAAGGTGTTTGGCTAAAGTTTGTGCCATGGTAGTATCAGGGTTTAATCAGCAGTAATCATGGTCAGCCTTTACTGATATCCCAAGTATGTCACGGTGTCAACTTATCTCAAGTAATGTCCCATTAGCACTGCTACAAGGCCTGGCATTGCAGCAGCTACTGGAATTCTATGCAGAAAGGTACTGGTAGCGCTTGCATTCTATGAAAGACGTACAGGTGGTTTACCTCTGTTTTCTCGTGTTGAGCATCTTGATTCTGTGTCTGAGGTTGCTTATGTCTTCAGTACTGGTAGGTTCTGCACTCACTCCAACTGTTCAGAAGAAGATGATGGCTGATCAGTGTCAGTTTTCTCTTCAGTTCTTACTTCCTCAGTTGTCATCACATAGTCTCTCAGATCCTCAATAAAGGTTATACTGTTACTAATGGTAACCTTGTCTGTTTTGGGATTTGGGATTCTGTAACCTTTAACATGATCCCTGTATCCAACAAAGACTCCTTCAAATGCTCTGTTTTTGAGTTTGCATTTGAGTTTGAGTGTGCATTTTTTCTGAATGTAGATGAATGCTTTGCATCCAAAAACTCTAAGGTGTTTTACACTTAGCTTCTCATCCTACCACAGTGGATGTGGAGTTTTTTTCCACTGTTCTAGAAAAGAGTCTGTTCTGCAAATACGTGACTGTCATTGCTGCCTTACCAAAATATTTTAGTGGTAGTCCATAGTCTCTCAGCATACATCTGATCATTCCAGTTAGAGTTCTGTTCTTTTATTCAGTATCCCATTTTGCTCTAGTGTTTGTTGCCACTGTACTTTGATGCTTGTGTTTATGATTGCCAAGTTTCACCTTTTCCTTCACTGTGTTGAGGTGATACAGATGGTCTTGCTATGGTCTGCTTGCCATCCAGAATAGAACACTTGTCATCACTTGTCATCTTGGAGGGGCAAACATAAGGGGCGTGTCCTCGGGTCTGGTCCCCACCTTCTCCAGAAGGGTAGTAAAGTGTTTTCTTTCTGAACTCTCTTTGTAAATAAATATATATATATATATATATATATATATATATATATATATATATATAACAATTCTTTTCAAAATATATTTTGGGTCATGAATACCCCTGGTACAATATTTTGATAACATTTCTGCATAAAGGTAACCCTCAGTGTATATATATATATATATATATATATATATATATATATATATATACAACAAAAAGGGATCTGTGATCTGTGCACACCACCATATATGTGAAAATATGTAAAACATGAATTGTATTTAGGCAGCAGTGTCTGACATGTGTAAAAAAAGATGAATGTAACAAAAATAGTGATACATCATATGTACAAGATTCACTAGGAAAACTGCCAGCAGTTTTGATCCAATGTATAGCTCCAAGATCACACTCTGGATATTACCATACAAAGCAGAAAAACTACTTGTAAATATAACACCAAAGAAAGAAAAGACTATATATTTTTTTACAACTGTACCATCTGACCCCATCAGGGTTAAATAATTGGCAATATAGAGGCATAATACGAAGTCCCTAATGCAGGGATAGGCTGCCTATTCACATACATTATCCTCATCACTTAATATGCCCGATGAGGGGATGATAATTAGGTACGTGGGCTGAGATCTACCTGGTCATTAAGGCCCAGTCGCCTTAAAAACTCACCTTTCTGGCAGTCCCATGGCACGCACACCGTGTAACCACTCACTTATCTCCTCCACCTCCTGCCGATGTCCTCTACCACTTACCTAACCACTAGACCCCCTGCCATTGTGATCTACCACTCACATAACCCCTCAACCCCCTGCTGCTGTCCTCTACCATTGACCTAAACCCCTCCATCCCCTGCCGGTGTCCTCCACCACTCGCCTAACCTCTCCACACCTGCCAAAAGGGACTACGAAATGGCATAATGTGAAGCTATTTCCAGGTCATCTTAGAGTTAGGGGCACCCTCCTATCCTCTTCCTACTCTTTCCCACTTTAAAAGGTTGAGAGACATGCTTCTCATGAGATATCCCACCTCTTCTGGGACACCCCTTTTTCAGGACCATGCCCCACCCTGCCCAAAGTGCCCCCAGGGAAAAATCATGAGTGTGCCACTGTTTTACAGCCTTCAGCTGTCAGACACTTTACAGATAGGCGTCCCCCTTCTAGATCAGGAACACAATGCATATCTTTCACTGGTATGGTTAAATTGTGTCCCACAACATTGGGGCATACAAGGGTTCCATGCCCATGTCCCTCTGAATGTATTTTACCTCCATCTGCAAGGTAAATAGTCTCTCTGTTTTTCAGATCAAATTCTGTGAAAAAGCTTATATCACTTGTCATGTGACTGGTTGCTCCCAAGTCAGTGCACCAGCCTTGAAATATTTGGTTGCCCAGCATTTTAAATGTGGCATTCCAGTGTCCCTTCACTTGAATCAGAGATTGTGGCTTTGACTTTCTGTTTAGTATAAGAGGGATGCTGTCTCATTGGATCTGCTTTCCTTATAGTACAGTCTCTCTTTATGTGTCCCTGTTTGTTGCATCTAAAGCACACCCTGGTTTCCTTCTTGTGTATCTTTGTGTCTGTAGCTAAGAGCAGTTTTGGTGTCAGTTTCTGCTGAGTCATGTGCAAGCTCCTTTCTTGGCTGATACTCATCTATGAGTTTGGTCTTTACAAATGCTAGTGTCAGATCTGTCTCAGGCCTTATATCCAGTGCATTAATCAGTACAGTATACAGTATGTATTGGGTAAGCTGCACAACACTATGGCTGTGATGTGACTGTCTTCTTTATTTTCATCAACTGATCTGTGTTGTGCAATCACTTCCAGCATGGAATTTATATGCTCCTGCATATCATTTTCTTTGCTAAGCCTCATTTTGTAAAGTTTCCTCACAAGAAACAACTTGCTGTTTAAGCAACTTTTGTATCTCTCATGCAGTCCTTTCAATACATCCCACATGCCTTTCTCTGTATTCTCACTGCATATGTGAGTAAGCTTATGGTGGCCTGTGTCTGTCTGTTTTTCCTGTCCCAGCCCTGATAATTATCCTGTGACCTTTCTGTAGTAATAACCTCCCACAAGTCATCTCTCGATAATAGCATTTCTACTTTAGTGGCTAGCTGATCATTTTCATTGTTCAGCTTGGCCACTTAGAGTTTAAGCTCTGAGCTGCTGGTCAATCTCCCTCCTTTATATATAAGAACAGTGTTACTTGTATACAGGAGATGCCTCTGGGGAACTTCCTTATGTCGTGGGCCGTGGCCACTTAGAGTTTAAGCTCTGAGCTGCTGGTCAATCTCCCTCCTTTATATATAAGAACAGTGTTACTTGTATACAGGAGATGCCTCTGGGGAACTTCCTTATGTCGATCTCCGCATGTCTCCCATTCTGAGCTTTGCTCTGCCCGGGCCGTGCTTGGTCACTGGACTTTGTCCTATCACTGTGACTTAATTTGATCACTGGGACTTCATGCGGTCACTGGGCCCATAATCTGTTGCAGAGTGTAAGTGCTAAGTGCAGTGGAGTCGAATCCAGCTGGCTTTACTGGAACATGCATACAGTATGAGAATGTCACATTAAATGGTGGCTAACACAGACAGAAAAAAGAAATTATAGAGTGCAGCTGCATATACAGGAAACACAGTAGAACAATGCATATAGAGACTACAGTTAAGCATTGGTAACAGTGCCATCAACTGTCATAACTTTTCATTACTGTAAACTGCAATCAATCTTGAAAAAGTCGCAAAATCACATCAGGTACAAGCAGAAGCCATTTGCTACGTTTTTTATGTCCAGCATATTTTTTTAGCTACTACTCTACTGAGACTACCAGTGCCTGGTAAACAACTAGGGCTTGAACAAATGGTTACCACTTAGAACCCACACAATCTCTATTTTCTATACCCCAAGGGTGAAGAAGGGTGTGCAAGTAATCAGACGGGGGTATTGCCATGTCACCGCCAGTTCCCAATTGTCAACTGTATATGGGATCACCTCTATAAGAATCCTGACAGGGTAGTCCACATTACCGCAATCAAGGTTGGATTGTCCTTATGAAAGTGTAGACGGCCAGCTCAATCCCACTGCAGCTTCCACAGATGCAATGAGGCTCAGGACTCACCAGCAAGGTCCATATGTATGAAAAATTTCCATTGTCCAGCACTCAAGTGTTCCTTAAAATTTCTTCGTTTATTGGTCAAGTTGATGAGGAAGGGCACAGGATGTTGCCTGAAATGCGTAATATGTGAACTATTCTTGGAATGAAAACCATGTAACTTTTAACTTGACCAATAAACGGAGAAATTTTAAGGAACACTTGAGTGCTGGACAATGGAAATTTTTCTTGGATTGTCCTTACATTGTTTAAAAAGGAGGAGATTGGAAACAAACAAAGACATTTCCCTCTGCCAACATAGGATCTGGCCCACAGCCTAGGCCGTATCATCACCGAGATTTGGTTTAGGTGCACAAATTTTACAGTACCTGCAACCACTATCCTCCTGCTTTTGGACTGTTAAGTAGACTAATATATATATATTCTTCAAAGCTGAAATCAAGAACTCTGGGGAGCTGTCCTCAACCAGATGGTATAAAAACATTTTTTTAGCTTTCCTATAAGACGAATTAAAGATTTGGGCCAGAATGTTAATCAACAATTAAAGGCCCCTGTTGCCTTACTTTGACAAACATTTTTTTATTTCCTGAGAATTCTGCGGACCCCACTCTGTTGCTGACCTTATCAATAACAGGACCAAAATCTATGCTGCCTGTACTTGGTCAAGCTGAAATAGTGTTGCATCTCTCTTTGAAAGAGAGACCCTAGCCCCATGGTGATTGGCTGTATGTAACACATGTTGAGTGTTCCACTTTCAGGTAATGGTGCCGTTACACAACACTAAGAATTCCATATTTACGGAAGTTTTAGAGCTTTGTTGTTTTAATAAATGTCTTTGTTTTTCCTTCTGCACGTAATACAGAAATCCAAACATATTTTAAAGGCTGTTTACACACATGATTATAAAGCCCTCCATTTGCTCAGCCCAGCTGGGGACGTGCTCTTTCTCTCGGCTCACGCGGTGCCCGCTGTTAATGATGCGATCTCCCACCTCACACTTCTGAAACGCACAACAGAAAGCGTTCCTCGCTGCAAGGAGGCAAGATTAAAAGTCTAAAACGCCCACAGGAAATAATCCATGCCAGGTTTAAATGAACCCTCACGCTAATTCTTTTTTATATTTCTTAAATCATTCATAAAAATGTTATCTATCAATTTCCCTGTGAATAATTCATAGTAAGCACAAGGGTATTACAATAAATTATACATGCATGAGATTGAGAGTCATTAGCACCCAGCTACTCTGCTCACAAATGGATCTTTCACAGTTATCATGCCGAACAGACTTTTTTGGCCTGGGCGCAGTTATTGGGATGAAAATGAACCCCCACAACCAACAACGCACAATAATTGCAATCTCCATAACGACCACCAAGAACGTGAATGGCAGTTAGTATGACTGTAGAGAGAACCTGATATGAATGGACATGTCTAACAATCTGAATTTATACTTAGGAGTTGATTTACTAACATGTTCTTAAACATGTGCTGAGGAAGAAAATAACCATTGAGTCACAGTTGACCTAATTGTGGAGAATAATTATTAAAGTGGACCAAAACCCACCCTGGAGTCCACAAGACTCCAGGGCAGGCATACCCCCTGGGGCATCCAGATTAGGATTCTGCCAAACCCCCCAGGTCGCCCAAAAACTCCCCTTCTTTTCCCGTCCAATGACGCATGCGTGAGCAGTGGCTGCATCTCTGCTATCTCTTTAGCAGGGCTTGTGCCTGCACCAGGCATTTGTGAATGGGTAGTGGGGGATGCGCGCTCACCTTAGACGAGTTCTGGGATGAGAGACGGGAGCAGATCCAAGCGCACTGACTTGACTTAGGACCAAGGAAGGGAGTGTGAGATCAGGCAGCCTGGGGGGGGGGGGGGGGTTCACACAGCGGGGCATCCCAATCGGGGTGCCCCAGGGGCAAGGGCCAAAACCCAGGATAGTCAAAATCCTGGGTTTTCAACCACTTTAATGATGAGCATCAGGTTTGGGATTTAGGCCCTTATTTAACAAGGGATAGCGCCAGGTAGCGAATGGTGAGCAAACGAGAGCGCCGGCTCCCCTCCGCAATCACACATTTATGAAGCCGATCCTGCTTAGCGACTGACAGAGCGCCAGATAGCGAATCATTCATCATTATTCCTGCCTCACCCCACAGCGCCAGCGAGCCACCCTTTAACAGCGACAGGTATGACCTCTCGCTACCTGGCGCTCTCCAATGCATTTCAATGGAGCAATCTTTAAATATTCTTAATTAATTGCTATTAAAGTGGACCAACACCCAGGATTTTGACTATCCTGGGTGTTGGTCCACTTCGGCGGGGCACCCCGATCGGGGGTGCCCCGCTGTGTGAAACCCCCCAGAAACCCCAAAAAACTCACCTCTCCCCGCTCCCACGTGAACGCCGCAGCCAATCCCCGCCAACATCCAGGCGGGGGACAGGAACGTCCAAGCCGCTTCCGCCGCCGCCGCCTCCCGCGCGTCACTCTCGGCGCGCGCGCGCCCCCGCCGGCCATTCACAGAGGGCCGTCGCGGGCGTGCGCACGTCTGGAGGGGCGCGGGAGGCGGCGGCGGCGGAAGCGGCGGCGGATCAGGTAAGATCTTTTGGGGGTTTCTGGGGGGTTTCACCCCGCGGGACATCCCGATCTCAGATGTCCCGCGGGGTGGGAGGTGATCGGCCCGGGAATCTTATAGATTTCCGGGCCGATCACCCCTGGGTGTTGGTCCACTTTAATTTTTTTTTTTTGTTAATGTCAAAAATTCTGTGACCACTTCTGCAATGTTAGATTTTTTCTTTAAGCTAAAAAAAAAAAAAAAAAAAAATGGTGCAGAATTGATATTACAGGTCTGATATTAATGTATTCATATTACAAAATGTTTTGAAAAACATATTTTTTTTTTTTCTAAAAATATGGTTGTTTGGGGGTTAAAAAACTACTTTTAACCCATCGCCGCCAGCGCTCTGGGGTTTAAACAAGCATTTCACAGCGCGAGAATTTTAGGAGCGTGATTTGTTAATGAATATGCTGGGAGCCGTTCGCTATGGCCGTTCGCTGTCATGCGCTCCCATACAGTGCGGAACCTGTCAAACAGCGACTCATAACCCCGTATTCAACATTACTGCACACCGACTGAGTCGCTGTCAACAGCCGAACAACGGCCAAGCACAGCGAATACTAGCGGGCGCTGTGAAAATAACGCTACTGTCGCTCATCTGTCGCTACCTGGCGCTATTAATGAATCAGCCTGCTCGTTACATTTGACCTGAACATTGCCTATTCAGTATGGAGCGGCCAGACCTTAATAGTAGCAATATTTGGGTCAAATAATTTGTCCATGCAATATTTTTGTATGTTTTTCTGCAAGTGCACACAGCCGCATACAAGGTGCCCTAAAGTCAGGGCCCCAGGGTGACCCCAAAAAATGACCCCCCTATATATAATATGCTGCACACTCAAATTAAAATCACTAAATATTTATTGAAACAAGTTAGGTACACTGATTCCCTTCCATAAAAACATATACATAAACACAATGGACAGATCTAAAACCAACAACACAGGCGCGGTCCACCCCTTCCTGAAATAAGTACATACAATTGCACAACCAATAATATCATAAATATCCCTGCATAACTCCAAGCACAGAATTGTAAAAATCTGTGCCCAGAAAGTGCATGCAAATCAAACCTTATTTATAATCATATATGCAGAAAAACATGCTAACCCAAAGCTAATGTCCAACAGTCAAATGCCTGTGCTACAGTACTAAAACTAATATTTACATATATATATATATATATATATATATATATATATATATATATATATACCGTCGTGTTACTCCCGAAAAGCAATTTCATAAAAGTAAAGTGCCGGTGCCAAATACAATCAAGAAACAGGGGGGAACTTAGGCCCAATCCTCAAGCCAGCAGAGCTGGTCAGTGATAGTATATCAAAGGGCCAGGCTAAGACAGCTAATCAAATGAAGTAACAGGGAACAGCCTGCACATCGGGAAAAGAAAATCAAACATAAAAATATATCACCAAATCAAGGGTATGAGGGGGGGGGGGGCACAGCCCAGACAGCCCGTCTGTTTAAGGCTCCCACACGTTCCAAGACCGACGTGATCACTTCTTCAGGATAATATTTTCGTGCTATTGTCTCCCTTCCCACCGGGCTACCAGTCAGCTGTAACAGACATAGCAACTGGTATCCAAACAGCCGGCCTCCCGTCATGAAAGCATACCGCCCCCTATGCTCCTATGGAAGAAGATCAGGCCCATGCTGATGTGCACTGGGTTTTCCATGTGGGCACACCAGCTGGGGAAATAAGCAAGTCACTAGATACATACTAGGCAGGTGGCTTCCCAACTACCCTGGGTTTGTAACTGGTCCTTGAGACTCTTAGCCAGTTCAAATCCAGATATTAAAAAAAATAGCATTTTAATAATAGAATTTAATTCTGTTGGCATCTTCTTCCTCCTTTCTTGATATCTTCTTTCACATCTTAAGGCTTGATTTAAGATATAGTGGCTTTCTGGCAGCTTTTGTACTTGACTCAGTGTCTTTTAGCCTTTGGTTGCCCTACACTGGTCTCTGCCACTGGTTCTTCAAGGGGTCACAGGTCCCTCCTACATCACCTCTTGCATCATGCCAGAAAAATTTCATGATTGCTGTGCGGAGAGATTTTATACCCCAAAGACATTGATTCTTGCCCCCCCCCCCCCCCCCATTATCACAGTGCCACACTTTAATGGGTGTTGGCATTTGTGTGTATGAACTCGCAAATACTGGGGACTATTCAGTCAAACTTCTATTAAGCTGCATATAGGCCTGTTTAGCTCATGATCACCATCATTGTGCGGCATCAGTTAGGGCCTACTAAAACCTAACCATGCTCTCAGAGAAGTGAACTAGTGTTGTAGGCCTGAGCTCAATACAGTTGAAACTAACAGAGAATTAGGTCACTAAATTACTGGAAGCAGAATCAGCTGAATACCCTCACTGTCCTCACTCGTGGATGTCCCAGCAATAAAATCAAAATTCCCCATCAGGTTTCATTTTGCCAGAAAAACAGCAATGGTAAGGTGTCCTTATCTCTGCTTTCATCATTTTGATTACAAGGTTGGCAAGATTACTAAGGTATCCAATCATGGCTTGAGCTGAGGTAAAAAGACAAAATAAAAAGGAAAAGAAAGAAAAAGTAAAAAAAAAGAGAATGAAAAGGATATATATATATATATATATATATATATATATATATATACTTTTTATATATATTTATTCATTTACATAAGTCAGACTCATGATAAATCTGACCAAATGGTCCAAAATCCCCACAAGATAATATGCCCAGGTTTTTGCTTGAATCATTATCATCATTATAATGCAATGTGCTCAGTCACCATAGAAGAGTGGTGAATGGCTGCATACCTACAGTGGGAAGGATACTTTCCCTGAATCAAGCCCCTGTTTGCTTTTTTAAGAAATGTTTAAAGCTATTGGGCTGATATTTTACATCCAGTATCCAGGCTGCGGCAAACTGCAAGGCGTGCTCAAGTGTCACCATGGCTTGCCAAGTGGAAACACTGGAGTCACGGTAGAGTTAAATAAAAAACAAAACAAACACAAAAGTTAAGCAGTTTGCTATAACATGGAGGTTTATTTTTGTGGGTTTTACACGTCTCTTGCAGAGGAGTAAAAGTAGTTTGTGAATGAAGGGTTTCAGTTTGTGTCGCCCGCTAGGCTCATTTTCAAAAACATCATCTTTTTCCTCCTCTTTGTTTATTCATTGTGTTTATTATACCATTCAAGGCGGGATTTTGCCACATCTCAGTGGTTACATCTCAGAAGTTAGCTTACAAATCACCACTAATACGGATATGACACATCCAGCCACTGAGTTATGCTCTGCTTTTCTCAGGCTAATGTTTAGGAATCCATGTGAAATGGCAAACGGACGAATAACAGAGAGTACGAAGCCCTGTAAGTGGAAGACATTTATTAAAACACTCTCATCATCATGGGTTGAGCTCTGGATTGAAACATGTTTAGTGGGAAGTGAGCCAACCCATTGAGAAGTAGATT
The DNA here is from genome assembly GCA_027917425.1 of Gastrophryne carolinensis. Taxonomy (NCBI): domain Eukaryota; kingdom Metazoa; phylum Chordata; class Amphibia; order Anura; family Microhylidae; genus Gastrophryne; species Gastrophryne carolinensis. The sequence goes on along the minus strand of CM051240.1, from coordinate 202,701,919 downwards.
CAGTAGATTCAAGAAGTATTCTATGTTTAAAGGTGGGTCATTATATCAGCCTCTGTCGCTCCTGATGCTCCTGCTCCTCCTCCTCCAAGTCATGCATCCCGCCAGCAATCCATCAGCGAAGCCATGTCCAAGAGACAGCAGTATGCGCCCACTCATCCTACGGCGCAGAAGCTGAATGTGCTCCTGTCCAAGTTGCTGGTGCTGCAGTTGCTCCCTTTTCAGGTGGTGGAATCTGCACCTTTCAGAGAACTGATGGTTTGTGCCGAGCCGAAGTGGAGAGTCCCAAGCCGTTATTTCTTTGCCAAGAAGGCAGTACCAGCGCTGCACACTTTTGTTGAACAGAAGGTGGGCCAGTCCTTGAGCCTGTCGGTGTGTAGCAAAGTGCATGGCAGCGCCGATGTCTGGAGCTGTAACTACGGTCAGGGACAGTACATGTCATTTACCAGCCCACTGGGTGAATGTGGTCCCTTTGCAGCAGCAGCAGCAACTTGGACAGGTCACGCCGATTCGGCCTCCTCCCTGGCCGTTGTGCCTGTGACACTGTGCTACTCGGCCTCCTCATCCTCCGCCATCTCCTCACCCTCCACTGTAGGCTCAAGTCTCAGTGCCCCTCCAGTCTACCATGTGTGCAGGGCACGGAGGTGTCACGCTGTGCTTCACATGGTTTGTCTTGGCGAACGGAGTCACACAGGGGAGGAACTGCTTAAATTTATTCATCACGAAATCCAAACATGCAAGTCTTAAAGGAGCCACAGCACTCAACCCTGTTAGCTTGCAGGCCAGCCTATAATCTGTCTCTAAACTTGGTTAAAAACAGAGGACTCGGTCACACACATCTGCAGAAGTATGCTTAAGCTGCACCACTACGCCAAAGTGCCTCTGTGGGGTGCAGTCCTAACTCTAATCTCTGAGAGCCCATGTGGGACATACAGTGCAATAGATAAATTGGGAGCAGGCTTACCTGAGGTTGCCCTAAACCACTGCAAGGTCTTTGACCCTTCCACCCCATGGCTTGCACTTGAGAGGTTTAGGGCAACCTCAGGTAAGCCTGCTCCCAATTTATCTATTGCACTGTATGTCCCACATGGGCTCTCAGAGATTAGAGTTAGGACTGCACCCCACAGAGGCACTTTGGCGTAGTGGTGCAGCTTAAGCATACTTCTGCAGATGTGTGTGACCGAGTCCTCTGTTTTTAACCAAGTTTAGAGACAGATTATAGGCTGGCCTGCAAGCTAACAGGGTTGAGTGCTGTGGCTCCTTTAAGACTTGTGTGTACTAATTGCCCTGCTAACGTGCACCTCCCAGGTTAGTTATAAAATGGTCTGAGCGGCTGCCACCCCCTTTGTTTCTTTTGAATTTGTGCAAGCACATGGTGTGTGGGGTCTAGGCTGTACTGCAAGGTCTTTGACCCTTCCACCCCATGGCTTGCACTTGAGAGGTTTAGGGCAACCTCAGGTAAGCCTGCTCCCAATTTATCTATTGCACTGTATGTCCCACATGGGCTCTCAGAGATTAGAGTTAGGACTGCACCCCACAGAGGCACTTTGGCGTAGTGGTGCAGCTTAAGCATACTTCTGCAGATGTGTGTGACCGAGTCCTCTGTTTTTAACCAAGTTTAGAGACAGATTATAGGCTGGCCTGCAAGCTAACAGGGTTGAGTGCTGTGGCTCCTTTAAGACTTGTGTGTACTAATTGCCCTGCTAACGTGCACCTCCCAGGTTAGTTATAAAATGGTCTGAGCGTCTGCCACCCCCTTTGTTTCTTTTGAAATCCAAACATGGCTTACTTCAAGAAAACTTAAAATGGGAATCATGGTTACCGACAATGGGAAGAACGTTTTGTCTGCGCTGCAACAAGGAAGCCTGACCCATGCGCCCTGCATGGCTCACGTCTTCAATCTGATTGTGAAGCGGTTTCTGAGGTGTTCCCCTCATCTGCAAGACATCCTAACAACTTCAAGGAAACTTTGCATGCACTTCAGCCACTCATACACCGCCAAACACACCCTTCTTGAGCTACAGCGTCAGAACGGTAGCCCCAAACATAGTCTGATTTGCGATGTTTCCACCCGTTGGAATTCCACCCTTCACATGTTGGACCGATTATATGAACAGAGAAAAGCCACCACGGATTTCCTGATGATCCAAGCGGATAAGGGGACTCCCCTGTGTAACTTCAATGTCAACCATTGGCAGCTCATACGTGACACCTGCTGTTTGCTCAGGCCCTTTGAGGAAGCCACTTTGTCAGTCGGCAGGATTACGGGATGAACGACGTGATTCCAATGCTTCATGTACTACAGCACATGTTGGAAACCATGGCTGGTCAGGGCACTGGAGACATGGCGTCTACATCTTATGGCCACATGAACCCCGTTGGAGCTGAACTGGAGGAGGAGGAGGAAGAGGAGGAGGAGTGGCCCAGTGAAGCACAGTTTAGGCTTGGCGAAATGGCTGGTTTATCTAGTCAGCGGACAGGAGAGGAGGAGCAGGAGCAGCCAGAGGAGCTAGAGGGTTGTGAGGAAGGCGAGACAGAGGGCCCGGACACACCGTGGCAGTATGCAGTGGAGATGGAGACAGGTAGTCCCTCCGAGTCACTTGCGCAAATGGCAGGAAGCATGCTCACGTGCTTGCGTAGTGACCCCAGAATTGTTTCCATTTGTCGTCGGGATGACTTCTGGCTGTCCACCTTATTGGACCATCGTTTCCGGCACAAAATAAGGGCATTTTTTAAACCCGCCGAGAGGGAGGACAAACTGAACTACTACAAAGACATTCTACGCAGTCAGTTGGCCGATGCCTATCTGCGCCATGGTCCATACTCTCGCAGGTCTGACTCGGGGGGACCTCTGCGCTCACCTTCCACTGCCATGGCTGCTGGGGGGGTTGGCAGGAGCAGCAGCAGCAGCTCCATCTGCAGCAGCCTCAATCTTCAGTCGCTAATGATTAGCTTTCTACACCCGCATAGTGAGGCTAATCATGAGCAGCAGGAGCAGGAGCTCAACCAGCAGGTCATGTCATATCTTGACATGACCATGCCAACACACCTTAAGGATCCGCTGGACTTCTGGGCAGCCAAACTTGGCTTGTGGCCGCAACTAGCATAGTTTGCCCTGGAAAAGCTGTCCTGCCAGGCCAGTAGCGTGCCATCTGAGCGGGTGTTTAGTGCCGCGGGAGCATTAGTTACGGCGAGGAGAACTCGTCTGTCAACTAAAAATGTTGAGAGACTCACCTTTGTCAAAATGAATCAGGGATGGATCAGCCAGGATTTCCACCCACCAATGGCTGATGCATGCGACTAGATTCAGCATGGTGCCACGTTTTACACTTTCCAAATGGTGCAAAACATATTTATGTCTTTAGGCCAATTTTTGGGCTCCTGCTGATGCCAACTTCAGTGTGTGCCTTTCAGCCAATTATTGGGCTCCTGCTGATGCCAACTTCAGGGTGTGCCTTTCAGCCAATTTTTGGCCTCCTGCTGCTGCTGCTGCCAACTCTAGGGTGTCTTTCAAGCAATGTTTGGGCTCCTGCTTCCGCTGCTGCCAACTCCAGGGTGTGCCTTCCAGCTAATGTTTGTGCTCCTGCTGCTGCCAACTCAAGGGTGTGATTCATCGAATTTTTGGGCTCCTGCAGCCAACTCCAGTGTCTCTTTAAAGCAATGTTTGGGCTCCTGCTGCTGCTTGCAACTCCAGGGTGTGATTCATCCAATTTTTGGCCTCTTGCAGCCAACTCCAGTGTCTCTTTCAAGCTATGTTTGGGCTCCTGCTGCTGCTGCTTGCAACTCCAGGGTGTCATTCAGCCAATTTTTGGGCTCCTGCTGCCAACTCCAGTGTCTCTTTCAGCCAATGTTTGGGCTCCTGCTGCTGCTGCTTGCAACTCCAGGGTGTGATTCATCCAATTTTTGGCCTCCTGCAGCCAACTCCAGTGTCTCTTTCAAGCTATGTTTGGGCTTCTGCTGCTGCTGCTGCTTGCAACTCCAGGGTGTGATTCATCCAATTTTTGGCCTCCTGCAGCCAACTCCAGTGTCTCTTTCATGCTATGTTTGGGCTCCTGCTGCTCCTGCTTGCAAATCCAGGGTGTGATTCATCCAATTTTTGGCCTCCTGCAGCCAACTCCAGTGTCTCTTTAAAGCAGTGTTTGGGCTCCTGCTGCTGCTTGCAACTCCAGGGTGTGATTCATCCAGTTTTTGGCCTCCTGCAGCCAACTCCAGTGTCTCTTTCAGCCAATGTTTGGGCTCCTGCTGCTGCTGCTGCTTGAAACTCCAGGGTGTGATTTATCCAATTTTTGGGCTCCTACAGCCAACTCCAGTGTCTCTTTCACGCAATGTTTGGGCTCCTGCTGATGCTGCATGCCACTCCAGGGTGTCATTCAGCCAATTTTTGGGCTCCTGCTGCCAACTCCAGTGTCTCTTTCAGCCAATGTTTGGGCTGCTGCTGCTGCTGCTGCTTGCAACTCCAGGGTGTGATTCATCCAATTTTTTGCCTCCTGCAGCCAACTCCAGTGTGTCTTTCAAGCTATGTCTGGGCTCCTGCTGCTGCTGCTTGCAACTCCAGGGTGTGATTCATCCACTTTTTTGGCCTCCTGCAGCCAACTCCAGTGTCTCTTTCAAGCTAGGTTTGGGCTCCTGCTGCTGCTGCTGCTGCTTGCAACTTCAGGGTGTCATTCAGCCAATTTTTGGGCTCCTGCTGCCAACTCCAGTGTCTCTTTCAGCCAATGTTTGGGCTTCTGTTGCTACTGCTTGCAACTCCAGGGTGTGATTCATCAAAATTTGGCCTCCTGCAGCCAACTCCAGTGTCTCTTTCAAGCTATGTTGGGGCTCCTGCTGCTGCTGCTGCTGCTTGCAACTCCAGGGTGTGATTCATCCAATTTTTGGCCTCCTGCAGCCAACTCCAGTGTCTCTTTCAAGGTATGTTTGGGCTCCTACTGCTGCTGCTTGCAACTCCAGAGTGTGATTCATCCAATTTTTGGCCTCCTGCAGCCAACTCCAGTGTCTCTTTCAAGCTATGTTGGGGCTCCTGCTGCTGCTTGCAACTCCAGGGTGTGATTCATCCAATTTTTGGGCTCCTGCAGCCAATTTCAGTGTCTCTTTAAAGTAATGTTTGGGCTCCTGCTGCTGCTTGCAACTTCAGGGTGTGATTCATCCAATTCTTGGCCTCCTGCAGCCAACTCCAGTGTCTCTTTCAGCCAATGTTTGGGCTCCTGCTGCTGCTACTTGCAACTCAAGGGTGCGATTCATCCAATTTTTGGCCTCCTGCAGCCAACTCCAGTGTCTCTTTCAAGCTATGTTTGGGCTCCTGCTGCTGCTGCTTGCAAATCCAGGGTGTGATTCATCCAATTTTTGGCCTCCTGCAGCCAACTCCAGTGTCTCTTTAAAGCAATGTTTGGGCTCCTGCTGCTGCTTGCAACTCCAGGGTGTGATTCATCCAATTTTTGGCCTCTTGCAGCCAACTCCAGTGTCTCTTTCAAGCTATGTTGGGGCTCCTGCTGCTGCTGCTTGCAACTCCAGGGTGTCATTCAGCCAATTTTTGGGCTCCTGCTGCCAACTCCAGTGTCTCTTTCAGCCAATGTTTGGGCTCCTGCTGCTGCTGCTTGCAACTCCAGGGTGTGATACATCCAATTTTTGGCCTCCTGCAGCCAACTCCAGTGTCTCTTTCAAGCTATGTTTGGGCTTCTGCTGCTGCTGCTTGCAACTCCAGGGTGGGATTCATCCAATTTTTGGCCTCCTGCAGCCAACTCCAGTGTCTCTTTCACGCAATGTTTGGGCTCCTGCTGCTGCTGCTTGCAACTCCAGGGTGTGATTCATCCAATTTTTGGCCTCCTGCAGCCAACTCCAGTGTCTCTTTAAAGCCAATGTTTGGGCTCCTGCTGCTGCTGCTGCTGCTTGCAACTCCAGGGTGTGATTCATCCAATTTTTTGCCTCCTGCAGCCAACTCCAGTGTCTCTTTCAAGCTATGTTGGGGCTCCTGCTGCTGCTGCTTGCAACTCCAGGGTGTCATTCAGCCAATTTTTGGGCTCCTGCTGCCAACTCCAGTGTCTCTTTCAGCCGATGTTTGGGCTCCTGCTGCTGCTGCTTGCAACTCCAGGGTGTGATTCATCCAATTTTTGGCCTCCTGCAGCCAACTCCAGTGTCTCTTTCAAGCTATGTTTGGGCTTCTGCTGCTGCTGCTGCTTGCAACTCCAGGGTGTGATTCATCCAATTTTTGGCCTCCTGCAGCCAACTCCAGTGTCTCTTTCATGCTATGTTTGGGCTCCTGCTGCTCCTGCTTGCAAATCCAGGGTGTGATTCATCCAATTTTTGGCCTCCTGCAGCCAACTCCAGTGTCTCTTTAAAGCAGTGTTTGGGCTCCTGCTGCTGCTTGCAACTCCAGGGTGTGATTCATCCAGTTTTTGGCCTCCTGCAGCCAACTCCAGTGTCTCTTTCAGCCAATGTTTGGGCTCCTGCTGCTGCTGCTGCTGCTTGAAACTCCAGGGTGTGATTCATCCAATTTTTGGGCTCCTACAGCCAACTCCAGTGTCTCTTTCACGCAATGTTTGGGCTCCTGCTGATGCTGCATGCCACTCCAGGGTGTCATTCAGCCAATTTTTGGGCTCCTGCTGCCAACTCCAGTGTCTCTTTCAGCCAATGTTTGGGCTGCTGCTGCTGCTGCTGCTTGCAACTCCAGGGTGTGATTCATCCAATTTTTTGCCTCCTGCAGCCAACTCCAGTGTGTCTTTCAAGCTATGTCTGGGCTCCTGCTGCTGCTGCTTGCAACTCCAGGGTGTGATTCATCCACTTTTTTGGCCTCCTGCAGCCAACTCCAGTGTCTCTTTCAAGCTAGGTTTGGGCTCCTGCTGCTGCTGCTGCTGCTTGCAACTTCAGGGTGTCATTCAGCCAATTTTTGGGCTCCTGCTGCCAACTCCAGTGTCTCTTTCAGCCAATGTTTGGGCTTCTGTTGCTACTGCTTGCAACTCCAGTGTGTGATTCATCCAAATTTGGCCTCCTGCAGCCAACTCCAGTGTCTCTTTCAAGCTATGTTGGGGCTCCTGCTGCTGCTGCTGCTGCTTGCAACTCCAGGGTGTGATTCATCCAATTTTTGGCCTCCTGCAGCCAACTCCAGTGTCTCTTTCAAGGTATGTTTGGGCTCCTACTGCTGCTGCTTGCAACTCCAGAGTGTGATTCATCCAATTTTTGGCCTCCTGCAGCCAACTCTAGTGTCTCTTTCAAGCTATGTTGGGGCTCCTGCTGCTGCTGCTTGCAACTCCAGGGTGTGATTCATCCAATTTTTGGGCTCCTGCAGCCAATTTCAGTGTCTCTTTAAAGTAATGTTTGGGCTCCTGCTGCTGCTTGCAACTTCAGGGTGTGATTCATCCAATTCTTGGACTCCTGCAGCCAACTCCAGTGTCTCTTTCAGCCAATGTTTGGGCTCCTGCTGCTGCTACTTGCAACTCAAGGGTGCGATTCATCCAATTTTTGGCCTCCTGCAGCCAACTCCAGTGTCTCTTTCAAGCTATGTTTGGGCTCCTGCTGCTGCTGCTTGCAACTCCAGAGTGTGATTCATCCAATTTTTGGCCTCCTGCAGCCAACTCCAGTGTCTCTTTAAAGCAATGTTTGGGCTCCTGCTGCTGCTTGCAACTCCAGGGTGTGATTCATCCAATTTTTGGCCTCTTGCAGCCAACTCCAGTGTCTCTTTCAAGCTATGTTGGGGCTCCTGCTGCTGCTGCTTGCAACTCCAGGGTGTCATTCAGCCAATTTTTGGGCTCCTGCTGCCAACTCCAGTGTCTCTTTCAGCCAATGTTTGGGCTCCTGCTGCTGCTGCTTGCAACTCCAGGGTGTGATTCATCCAATTTTTGGCCTCCTGCAGCCAACTCCAGTGTCTCTTTCAAGCTATGTTTGGGCTTCTGCTGCTGCTGCTTGCAACTCCAGGGTGGGATTCATCCAATTTTTGGCCTCCTGCAGCCAACTCCAGTGTCTCTTTAAAGCAATGTTTGGGCTCCTGCTGCTGCTGCTTGCAACTCCAGGGTGTGATTCATCCAATTTTTGGCCTCCTGCAGCCAACTCCAGTGTCTCTTTAAAGCCAATGTTTGGGCTCCTGCTGCTGCTGCTTGAAATTCCAGGGTGTGATTCATCCAATTTTTGGGCTCCTACAGCCAACTCCAGTGTCTCTTTCACGCAATGTTTGGGCTCCTGCTGCTGCTGCTGCTGCTTGCAACTCTAGCGTGTGATTCATCCAATTTTTGGCCTCCTGCATCCAACTCCAGTGTCTCTTTCAAGGTATGTTTGGGCTGCTGCTGCTGCTGCTTGCAACTCCAGGGTGTGATTCATCCAATTTTTGGCCTCCTGCAGCCAACTCCAGTGTGTCTTTCAAGGTATGTTTGGGCTCCTGCTGCTCCTGCTTGCAACTCCAGGGTGTGATTCATCCAATCTTTGGCCTCCTGCGGCCAACTCCAGTGTCTCTTTCAAGCTATGTTTGGGCTCCTGCTGCTGCTGCTTGCAACTTCAGGGTCTCTTTCAGCCAATGTTTGGGCTTCTGTTGCTACTGCTTGCAACTCCAGGGTGTGATTCATCCAAATTTGGCCTCCTGCAGCAAACTCCAGTGTCTCTTTCAAGCTATGTTGGGGCTCCTGCTGCCGCTGCTGCTGCTGCTGCCTGCAACTCCAGGGTGTGATTCATCCAATTTTTGGCCTCCTGCAGCCTACTCCAGTGTCTCTTTCAAGCTATGTTTGGGCTTCTGCTGCTACTGCTTGCAACTCCAGGGTGTGATTCATCCAATTTTTGGCCTCCTGCAGCCAACTCCAGTGTCTCTTTCAAGGTATGTTTGGGCTCCTACTGCTGCTGCTTGCAACTCCAGAGTGTGATTCATCCAATTTTTGGCCTCCTGCAGCCAACTCCAGTGTCTCTTTCAAGCTATGTTGGGGCTCCTGCTGCTGCTGCTTGCAACTCCAGGGTGTCATTCAGCCAATTTTTGGGCTCCTGCTGCCAACTCCAGTGTCTCTTTCAGCCAATGTTTGGGCTCCTGCTGCTGCTGCTTGCAACTCCAGGGTGTGATTCATCCAATTTTTGGCCTCCTGCAGCCAACTCCAGTGTCTCTTTCACGCAATGTTTGGGCTCCTGCTGCTGCTGCTTGCAACTCTAGGGTGTGATTCATCCAATTTTTGGCCTCCTGCATCCAACTCCAGTGTCTCTTTCAAGGTATGTTTGGGCTGCTGCTGCTTGCAACTCCAGGGTGTGATTCATCCAATTTTTGGCCTCCTGCAGCCAACTCCAGTGTGTCTTTCAAGCTATGTTTGGGCTCCTGCTGCTCCTGCTTGCAACTCCAGGGTGTGATTCATCCAATTTTTGGCCTCCTGCGGCCAACTCCAGTGTCTCTTTCAAGCTATGTTTGGGCTCCTGCTGCTGCTGCTTGCAACTTCAGGGTGTCATTCAGCCAAATTTTGGGTTCCTGCTGCCAACTCCAGTGTCTCTTTCAGCCAATGTTTGGGCTTCTGTTGCTACTGCTTGCAACTCCAGGGTGTGATTCATACAAATTTGGCCTCCTGCAGCCAACTCCACTGTCTCTTTCAAGCTATGTTGGGCCTCCTGCTGCTGCTGCTGCTGCTGCTGCTGCTTGCAACTCCAGGGTGTGATTCATCCAATTTTTGGCCTCCTGCAGCCAACTTCAGTGTCTCTTTCAAGATATGTCGGGGCTCCTACTGCTGCTGCTTGCAACTCCAGAGTGTGATTCATCCAATTTTTGGCCTCCTGCAGCCAACTTCAGTGTCTCTTTCAAGATATTTCGGGGCTCCTGCTGCTGCTGCTTGCAACTCCAGGGTGTGATTCATGCAATTTTTTGCCTCCTGCAGCCAACTCCAGTGTCTCTTTCAAGCTATGTTTGGGCTCCTGCTGCTGCTGCTTGCAACTCCAGGGTGTCATTCAGCCAATTTTTGGGCTCCTGCTGCCAACTCCAGTGTCTCTTTCAGCCAATGTTTGGGCTCCTGCTGCTGCTTGCAACTCCAGGGTGTGATTCATCCAATTTTTGGCCTCCTGCAGCCAACTCCAGTGTCTCTTTCATGCTATGTTTGGGCTCCTGCTGCTCCTGCTTGCAAATCCAGGGTGTGATTCATCCAATTTTTGGCCTCCTGCAGCCAACTCCAATGTCTCTTTAAAGCAGTGTTTGGGCTGCTGCTGCTTGCAACTCCAGGGTGTCATTCAGCCAAATTTTGGGTTCCTGCTGCCAACTCCAGTGTCTCTTTCAGCCAATGTTTGGGCTTCTGTTGCTACTGCTTGCAACTCAAGGGTGTGATTCATACAAATTTGGCCTCCTGCAGCCAACTCCACTGTCTCTTTCAAGCTATGTTGGGGCTCCTGCTGCTGCTGCTGCTTGCAACTCCAGGGTGTGATTCATCCAATTTTTGGCCTCCTGCAGCCAACTCCAGTGTCTCTTTCAAGCTATGTTGGGGCTCCTGCTGCTGCTGCTTGCAACTCCAGGGTGTCATTCAGCCAATTTTTGGGCTCCTGCTGCCAACTCCAGTGTCTCTTTCAGCCAATGTTTGGGCTCCTGCTGCTGCTGCTTGCAACTCCAGGGTGTGATTCATCCAATTTTTGGCCTCCTGCAGCCAACTCCAGTGTCTCTTTCACGCAATGTTTGGGCTCCTGCTGCTGCTGCTTGCAACTCTAGGGTGTGATTCATCCAATTTTTGGCCTCCTGCATCCAACTCCAGTGTCTCTTTCAAGGTATGTTTGGGCTGCTGCTGCTTGCAACTCCAGGGTGTGATTCATCCAATTTTTGGCCTCCTGCAGCCAACTCCAGTGTGTCTTTCAAGCTATGTTTGGGCTCCTGCTGCTCCTGCTTGCAACTCCAGGGTGTGATTCATCCAATTTTTGGCCTCCTGCGGCCAACTCCAGTGTCTCTTTCAAGCAATGTTTGGGCTCCTGCTGCTGCTGCTTGCAACTCCAGGGTGGGATTCATCCAATTTTTGGCCTCCTGCAGCCAACTCCAGTGTCTCTTTAAAGCAATGTTTGGGCTCCTGCTGCTGCTGCTCCTGCTTGCAACTCCAGGGTGTGATTCATCCAATTTTTGGCCTCCTGCAGCCAACTCCAGTGTCTCTTTAAAGCCAATGTTTGGGCTCCTGCTGCTGCTGCTGCTGCTTGAAATTCCAGGGTGTGATTCATCCAATTTTTGGGCTCCTACAGCCAACTCCAGTGTCTCTTTCACGCAATGTTTGGGCTCCTGCTGCTGCTGCTGCTGCTTGCAACTCTAGGGTGTGATTCATCCAATTTTTGGCCTCCTGCATCCAACTCCAGTGTCTCTTTCAAGGTATGTTTGGGCTGCTGCTGCTTCTTGCAACTCCAGGGTGTGATTCATCCAATCTTTGGCCTCCTGCGGCCAACTCCAGTGTCTCTTTCAAGCTATGTTTGGGCTCCTGCTGCTGCTGCTTGCAACTTCAGGGTCTCTTTCAGCCAATGTTTGGGCTTCTGTTGCTACTGCTTGCAACTCCAGGGTGTGATTCATCCAAATTTGGCCTCCTGCAGCAAACTCCAGTGTCTCTTTCAAGCTATGTTGGGGCTCCTGCTGCTGCTGCTGCTGCTGCTGCCTGCAACTCCAGGGTGTGATTCATCCAATTTTTGGCCTCCTGCAGCCTACTCCAGTGTCTCTTTCAAGCTATGTTTGGGCTTCTGCTGCTACTGCTTGCAACTCCAGGGTGTGATTCATCCAATTTTTGGCCTCCTGCAGCCAACTCCAGTGTCTCTTTCAAGGTATGTTTGGGCTCCTACTGCTGCTGCTTGCAACTCCAGAGTGTGATTCATCCAATTTTTGGCCTCCTGCAGCCAACTCCAGTGTCTCTTTCAAGCTATGTTGGGGCTCCTGCTGCTGCTGCTTGCAACTCCAGGGTGTCATTCAGCCAATTTTTGGGCTCCTGCTGCCAACTCCAGTGTCTCTTTCAGCCAATGTTTGGGCTCCTGCTGCTGCTGCTTGCAACTCCAGGGTGTGATTCATCCAATTTTTGGCCTCCTGCAGCCAACTCCAGTGTCTCTTTCACGCAATGTTTGGGCTCCTGCTGCTGCTGCTTGCAACTCTAGGGTGTGATTCATCCAATTTTTGGCCTCCTGCATCCAACTCCAGTGTCTCTTTCAAGGTATGTTTGGGCTGCTGCTGCTTGCAACTCCAGGGTGTGATTCATCCAATTTTTGGCCTCCTGCAGCCAACTCCAGTGTGTCTTTCAAGCTATGTTTGGGCTCCTGCTGCTCCTGCTTGCAACTCCAGGGTGTGATTCATCCAATTTTTGGCCTCCTGCGGCCAACTCCAGTGTCTCTTTCAAGCTATGTTTGGGCTCCTGCTGCTGCTGCTTGCAACTTCAGGGTGTCATTCAGCCAAATTTTGGGTTCCTGCTGCCAACTCCAGTGTCTCTTTCAGCCAATGTTTGGGCTTCTGTTGCTACTGCTTGCAACTCCAGGGTGTGATTCATACAAATTTGGCCTCCTGCAGCCAACTCCACTGTCTCTTTCAAGCTATGTTGGGCCTCCTGCTGCTGCTGCTGCTTGCAACTCCAGGGTGTGATTCATCCAATTTTTGGCCTCCTGCAGCCAACTTCAGTGTCTCTTTCAAGATATGTCGGGGCTCCTACTGCTGCTGCTTGCAACTCCAGAGTGTGATTCATCCAATTTTTGGCCTCCTGCAGCCAACTTCAGTGTCTCTTTCAAGATATTTCGGGGCTCCTGCTGCTGCTGCTTGCAACTCCAGGGTGTGATTCATGCAATTTTTTGCCTCCTGCAGCCAACTCCAGTGTCTCTTTCAAGCTATGTTGGGGTTCCTGCTGCTGCTGCTTGCAACTCCAGGGTGTCATTCAGCCAATTTTTGGGCTCCTGCTGCCAACTCCAGTGTCTCTTTCAGCCAATGTTTGGGCTCCTGCTGCTGCTTGCAACTCCAGGGTGTGATTCATCCAATTTTTGGCCTCCTGCAGCCAACTCCAGTGTCTCTTTCTTGCTATGTTTGGGCTCCTGCTGCTCCTGCTTGCAAATCCAGGGTGTGATTCATCCAATTTTTGGCCTCCTGCAGCCAACTCCAGTGTCTCTTTAAAGCAGTGTTTGGGCTGCTGCTGCTTGCAACTCCAGGGTGTCATTCAGCCAAATTTTGGGTTCCTGCTGCCAACTCCAGTGTCTCTTTCAGCCAATGTTTGGGCTTCTGTTGCTACTGCTTGCAACTCAAGGGTGTGATTCATACAAATTTGGCCTCCTGCAGCCAACTCCACTGTCTCTTTCAAGCTATGTTGGGGCTCCTGCTGCTGCTGCTGCTGCTGCTTGCAACTCCAGGGTGTGATTCATCCAATTTTTGGCCTCCTGCAGCCAACTCCAGTGTCTCTTTCAAGCTATGTTGGGGCTCCTGCTGCTGCTGCTTGCAACTCCAGGGTGTCATTCAGCCAATTTTTGGCCTCCTGCAGCCAACTCCAGTGTCTCTTTCACGCAATGTTTGGGCTCCTGCTGCTGCTGCTTGCAACTCTAGGGTGTGATTCATCCAATTTTTGGCCTCCTGCATCCAACTCCAGTGTCTCTTTCAAGGTATGTTTGGGCTGCTGCTGCTTGCAACTCCAGGGTGTGATTCATCCAATTTTTGGCCTCCTGCAGCCAACTCCAGTGTGTCTTTCAAGCTATGTTTGGGCTCCTGCTGCTCCTGCTTGCAACTCCAGGGTGTGATTCATCCAATTTTAGGCCTCCTGCGGCCAACTCCAGTGTCTCTTTCAAGCTATGTTTGGGCTCCTGCTGCTGCTGCTTGCAACTTCAGGGTGTCATTCAGCCAAATTTTGGGTTCCTGCTGCCAACTCCAGTGTCTCTTTCAGCCAATGTTTGGGCTTCTGTTGCTACTGCTTGCAACTCCAGGGTGTGATTCATACAAATTTGGCCTCCTGCAGCCAACTCCACTGTCTCTTTCAAGCTATGTTGGGCCTCCTGCTGCTGCTGCTGCTGCTGCTGCTTGCAACTCCAGGGTGTGATTCATCCAATTTTTGGCCTCCTGCAGCCAACTTCAGTGTCTCTTTCAAGATATGTCGGGGCTCCTACTGTTGCTGCTTGCAACTCCAGAGTGTGATTCATCCAATTTTTGGCCTCCTGCAGCCAACATCAGTGTCTCTTTCAAGATATGTCGGGGCTCCTGCTGCTGCTGCTTGCAACTCCAGGGTGTGATTCATGCAATTTTTTGCCTCCTGCAGCCAACTCCAGTGTCTCTTTCAAGCTATGTTGGGGCTCCTGCTGCTGCTGCTTGCAACTCCAGGGTGTCATTCAGCCAATTTTTGGGCTCCTGCTGCCAACTCCAGTGTCTCTTTCAGCCAATGTTTGGGCTCCTGCTGCTGCTGCTTGCAACTCCAGGGTGTGATTCATCCAATTTTTGGCCTCCTGCAGCCAACTCCAGTGTCTCTTTAAAGCAGTGTTTGGGCTGCTGCTGCTTGCAACTCCAGGGTGTCATTCAGCCAAATTTTGGGTTCCTGCTGCCAACTCCAGTGTCTCTTTCAGCCAATGTTTGGGCTTCTGTTGCTACTGCTTGCAACTCAAGGGTGTGATTCATACAAATTTGGCCTCCTGCAGCCAACTCCACTGTCTCTTTCAAGCTATGTTGGGGCTCCTGCTGCTGCTGCTGCTGCTTGCAACTCCAGGGTGTGATTCATCCAATTTTTGGCCTCCTGCAGCCAACTCCAGTGTCTCTTTCAAGCTATGTTTGGGCTTCTGCTGCTACTGCTTGCAACTCCAGGGTGTGATTCATACAATTTTTGGCCTCCTGCAGCCAACTCCAGTGTCTCTTTCAAGGTATGTTTGGGCTCCTACTGCTGCTGCTTGCAACTCCAGGGTGTGATTCATCCAATTTTTGGCCTCCTGCAGCCAACTTCAGTGTCTCTTTCAAGCTATGCCGGGGCTCCTGCTGCTGCTGCTGATGCTGCTGCTTGCAACTCCAGGGTGTGATTCATCCAATTTTTTGCCTCCTGCAGCCAACTCCAGTGTCTCTTTAAAGTAACGTTTGGGCTCCTGCTGCTGCTTGCAACTTCAGGGTGTGATTCATCCAATTCTTGGCCTCCTGCAGCCAACTCCAGTGTCTCTTTCAGCCAATGTTTGGGCTCCTGCTGCTGCTGCTTGCAACTCAAGGGTCCGATTCATCCAATTTTTGGTCTCCTGCAGCCAACTCCAGTGTCTCTTTCAAGCTATGTTTGGGCTCCTGCTGCTGCTGCTTGCAACTCCAGGGTGTGATTCATCCAATTTTTGGGCTCCTGAAGCCAACTCCAGTGTATCTTTAAAGCAATGTTTGGGCTCCTGCTGCTGCTTGCAACTCCAGGGTGTGATTCATCCAATTTTTGGGCTCCTGCTGCCAACTCCAGTGTCTCTTTCAAGCTATGTTGGGGCTCCTGCTGCTGTTGCTGCTTGCAACTCCAGGGTGTGATTCATCCAATTTTTGGGCTCCTGCAGCAAACTCCAGTGTCTCTTTCATGCAATGTTTGGGCTCCTGCTGCTGCTGCTTGCATCTCCAGGGTGTGATTCATCCAATTTATGGGCTCCTGTTGCCAACTCCAGTGTCTCTTTCAAGCTATGTTTGGGCTCCTGCTGCTGCTGCTTGAAACTCCAGGGTGTCATTCAGCCAATTTTTGGGCTCCTGCTGCCAACTCCAGTGTCTCTTTCACGCAATGTTTGGGCTCCTGCTGCTGCTGCTTGCAACTCCAGGGTGTGATTCATCCAATTTTTGGCCTCCTGCAGCCAACTTCAGTGTCTCTTTCAAGCTATGTTGGGGCTCCTGCTGCTGCTGCTGCTGCTTGCAACTCCAGGGTGTGATTCATCCAATTTTTGGGCTCCTGCAGCCAACTCCAGTGTCTCTTTAAAGTAATGTTTGGGGTCCTGCTGCTGCTTGCAACTTCAGGGTGTGATTCATCCAATTCTTGGCCTCCTGCAGCCAACTCCAGTGTCTCTTTCAGCCAATGTTTGGGCTCCTGATGCTGCTGCTTGCAACTCAAGGGTGCGATTCATCCAATTTTTGGTCTCCTGCAGCCAACTCCAGTGTCTCTTTCAAGCTATGTTTGGGCTCCTGCTGCTGCTGCTTGCAACTCCGGGGTGTGATTCATCCAATTTTTGGGCTCCTGAAGCCAACTCCAGTGTATCTTTAAAGCAATGTTTGGGCTCCTGCTCCTGCTTGCAACTCCAGGGTGTGATTCATCCAATTTTTGGGCTCCTGCTGCCAACTCCAGTGTCTCTTTCAAGCTATGTTTGGGCTCCTGCTGCTGCTGCTTGAAACTCCAGGGTGTCATTCAGCCAATTTTTGGGCTTCTGCTGCCAACTCCAGTGTCTCTTTCACGCAATGTTTGGGCTCCTGCTGCTGCTGCTTGCAACTCCAGGGTGTGATTCATCCAATTTTTGGGCTCCTGCAGCCAACTCCAGTGTCTCTTTCAAGCTATGTTTGGGCTCCTGCTGCTGCTGCTTGCAACTCCAGGGTGTGATTCATCCAATTTTTGGGCTCCTGAAGCCAACTCCAGTGTATCTTTCAAGCTATGTTTGGGCTCCTGCTGCTGCTTGCAACTCCAGGGTGTGATTCATCCAATTTTTGGGCTCCTGCTGCCAACTCCAGTGTCTCTTTCAAGCTATGTTGGGGCTCCTGCTGCTGTTGCTGCTTGCAACTCCAGGGTGTGATTCATCCAATTTTTGGGCTCCTGCAGCAAACTCCAGTGTCTCTTTCATGCAATGTTTGGGCTCCTGCTGCTGCTGCTTGCATCTCCAGGGTGTGATTCATCCAATTTATGGGCTCCTGTTGCCAACTCCAGTGTCTCTTTCAAGCTATGTTTGGGCTCCTGCTGCTGCTGCTTGAAACTCCAGGGTGTCATTCAGCCAATTTTTGGGCTCCTGCTGCCAACTCCAGTGTCTCTTTCACGCAATGTTTGGGCTCCTGCTGCTGCTGCTTGCAACTCCAGGGTGTGATTCATCCAATTTTTGGCCTCCTGCAGCCAACTTCAGTGTCTCTTTCAAGCTATGTTGGGGCTCCTGCTGCTGCTGCTGCTGCTGCTGCTGCTTGCAACTCCAGGGTGTGATTCATCCAATTTTTGGGCTCCTGCAGCCAACTCCAGTGTCTCTTTAAAGTAATGTTTGGGGTCCTGCTGCTGCTTGCAACTTCAGGGTGTGATTCATCCAATTCTTGGCCTCCTGCAGCCAACTCCAGTGTCTCTTTCAGCCAATGTTTGGGCTCCTGATGCTGCTGCTTGCAACTCAAGGGTGCGATTCATCCAATTTTTGGTCTCCTGCAGCCAACTCCAGTGTCTCTTTCAAGCTATGTTTGGGCTCCTGCTGCTGCTGCTTGCAACTCCAGGGTGTGATTCATCCAATTTTTGGGCTCCTGAAGCCAACTCCAGTGTATCTTTAAAGCAATGTTTGGGCTCCTGCTGCTGCTTGCAACTCCAGGGTGTGATTCATCCAATTTTTGGGCTCCTGCTGCCAACTCCAGTGTCTCTTTCACGCAATGTTTGGGCTCCTGCTGCTGCTGCTTGCAACTCTAGGGTGTGATTCAACCAATTTTTGGGCTCCTGCAGCCAACTCCAGTGTCTCTTTAAAGCAATGTTTGTGCTCCTGCTGCTGCTTGCAACTCCAGGGTGTGATTCATCCAATTTTTGGCCTCCTGCAGCCAACTCCAGTGTCTCTTTAAAGCAATGTTTGGGCTCCTGCAGCTGCTGCTGCTGCTGCTGCTTGCAACTCCAGGGTGTGATTCAGCTAAATTTTGGGCTCCTGCTGCTGCCTGCTCCAGGGTGTGTTTTTCAGGCATTATAGGGGCCCCTCATAGTGATGCCACTTCAACTCTCTGCAATTGTGCCGCTCTGCGATTTTATTAGTGATGCCTCTGATCTGCATGTGATAATTATTTACAGTATTATTTCACTAACCCAGCACGCATCCTATGCGTGTTACAGCAAGTCAGAATGGTTTACAGCCCTATTGAGGTTCTAGGAGGCTCAGAAATAGCAGTTTTTAATAGCGATTCGTAGCAAATAAATTCGATTCGAACCAATTTTTGTCGGAAAATTCGGCGAATCAGTCGAATTGAATTTTTCAAAAGTTCGCTCATCTCTAATTTCAATATCACAGATATATTTTTTTCACAGCCGACCATGTCATAGATATTAGAAGATAAAAGGGTCCGTTTCAATTAAAAATAACTACTAATTTAGAAAGACGGCAGCAACATATATCAAAAAATTGGGACATGATTAACAAAAGGCTGGAAAAAGTAAGTGGTACTAATGAAAGCAGCTGGAGGGTCAGTGGTTCACCAATCTGTGAAAAACTGCAACTACAATTGGGGAACAATTTCAGAAATATGTTCCTATGTGTAAAATTGCAAAGATGTTTAATATTCCACCACCACCTAAAAACATAATATTATTGGAAGCTTCAGGAAAAATCCATGGGCACTTAAGACAAGGCCTTTCAGTATTGGCTGCTTGTGATTTTGGTTCCTTGGACAGCACTGATTAAAAGCAGTTAATAGAACTTACATAAATAGATTAAGGTGGAAGGGATCCATTATTGGCTATAGCAACCTGAGGAACACTTATGTCCTCTCTAATTATATAATGTATTTACTTTTTAAAAAAATATTTTGTTATTTGAGTCAGGAGAAGAGGTTAAATGCCTGAAATTATTAATAATTTTTTTTGGGGGGTGGGGGTTTGGAGGAAAAGGGTAGATATGATAGAAAGCTGATAGTTAAAGTGGACCAAAACCCAGGATTTTTGACTATCCTGTGTTTTGGTCCTTTCCCCGGGGGCACCCCGATTGGGGTTGCCCCGCTGTGTGAAACCCCCCAGCTCGCCGCAGCCAACTCACCATATCCCCGTCCCATGGCGCATCTAAGAGCAGCGTCTGACGGCCACATCCTCAGCTTCCTTCTAGCATTTGTGAATGACAGGCGCAGGCATGCTCCCTGTTAGAGGGAGGTGGGGGATGCGGCCGCCAGAGCTGTTGCTCCTAGGCGCGCCGTGAGAACGGGAAGAGGTGAGTTGCTGCGGCGATCTGAGGGGGTTTCACACAGCGGGGCACCCCCGATCGTGGTGCCCCCGGGGAAAGGAACAAAACCCAGGATAGTCAAAACCTTTGACTATCCTGGGTTTTGGTCCACATTAAGGGTAGGGGGAGGACTGGTGGACCAGGACAAGCACTTGGAGGTAAAATTAGAATAAAAGATGGGGGAATATGCCCCCACTGACCTGTTTCCCCTTCTCCTATGATGGTAAAATGGTCAAGGTTTCTCTTTCTTGCTATGCTATGATTTAGATTTGGTGTGTATATTTCAATTGTATATGTTTAAAACATTTTGTGATGTAATAGCAAAATAAGAAAATTATAAATGAAGACTTAAAAAAAAAAAGTTAAAAAAAAAAAGCAGGCATGAATTTGAAGAGCAAATCACTGCATAGGCTCAGGAATACTGCCAGAAATCATTGTCTGTGATCACAGTTTGCAGTGCAATCCATAAATGCAAGTAAAAGCTGTATCCAGCAAAGAAAAAGCCATACATCAACATAAACCAGAAACACCATGTTTTCTTGGGGGGAAAAGCTAATTTCAAACGGACTGATGAAAAATAGAAAACTATACTGTGGTCATATCAATCAAATAAAAAAATATATATTATTATTTATTATATCAAAATATTATTACCAAAAATAAAATAAATATATGGAAACCATGCACACTGTATCCTGCATGGTCAAGAGAAGAAGGACCATACAGCGTGTTATCAGCCTACAGTTAAAAAGCCAACATTTTTCATAGTATGGGGTTGGATTAGTGTCTATGGCATGGGCAGCTTATACATCTTGAAAGGAACTATCAATGTATAGCATCATATATAGAGGTTTTAGAACAACATATGGTCCCATCCAATGAAAGGCAGGGGTCTAGCTAGGGCGGGAGCAGGGGGGCACTTGCCCTGGGTGCAGCAGGTCAGGGGGGCGCCAAAGGGGGGCCTGAGAACAGGTAAGGGGCACCATTTCAAATCTTTTCCCAGGTGCCAGAAAGCTTATATTATGCAGGCATCACAACAGCATGGCTGCTGAACTGACCTATATGCAGTCCAGACCTTTCACCAATAAAAAAAACATTCAATGGATTATGAAATGGAAAGTCCAGCAAAGAAGACTCAGGAATTTTGAGCACTTCTCACGTCCCAGATGCTTAGAGACTGTTGGTACAAAAGGGGGCACTATTCAACTGCAGATATGGCCATAAATTAATAGTTTTAAGATGTGTTTTTGCCATCAATGTATATATGTTTTCAAATGAAATGAAAAAAAAAGTATTTCATCTTCTGATATGTGTAATATCATCTATTGTGAATAACATTGTTAAATGAGATTTCCATCATTCTTGTTTCTTTTACAGAATTGAGGTTGCATTTATACTGTACTGTAAATAAAATAACTACTGTTAAATTAATGTGTAACATCACAGCTATTTCCTTTCTCTCCGAGTGCCACAACTTGACTTTATTTGGTGCTTGTGTTTTTATTGCTGCATATTTGAACTTGTACTTTACATTTCAGATAAGGTGTGCATTTTCGATATATATATATATATATATATATATATTATATATATTTATTTATATATACACATATACCTTTTGACTGTGTTATATAACTTTGACTTACCAGCTTTGGTTAATTTAATTTGGTAGTTTAGTTGTTCTACAATGAATTAACATTGTCAAGTATGGGTAAATTTTCAGGCTGATTCATTACTAACGCCAGGTAGCGACAGATGAGCGTCTGTAGCAGGCATTTCAGAGCGACCGCTAGTAGTCGCTGTACTCGGCCGTGGTTTGCTAGTTCAGAGTGCCTCAGTCGCTGTGCAGCATTGATGAATACGTTGTGAGGAGTCGCTATATGAGCAGTACAGCGCTGTATAGGAGCGAATGGTAGCGGCTGGTCAGTGCGACCAACTCACACCATATTCATCAAAAAAACAGCCTCACACACCGCCGGAGCTCAAGAATGCTTTGATGTAGCCCAGAGTGCCGGAGGCTGTGTGATTAAAGGCTGTTTTTGAACATGTATCCACCAGTAACAAAGCGAAAACATATGGAATTACATGGTTATAAAATTGTGTCATGAACACATTAATGCCAGACCTGTAATATCAATTCTGCATAAAGATATAAAACATAGAAAAGGTTTTCAAAAATGGCTTTTTCTAGGCCAGGAGAGGTCACAACATTATTTGAGAATAAAAAAAAAAAAATTATAAAAACCCCCTGTTGAAAGAGAAGTAAAAGAACGTCCATTGAAATGTATGGGAGAGCGCCAGGTAGCAAGAGGTAAGACGTGGCGCTCTGAAAGTTTGAATGCCGGCGCTGTACGCTGAGGCTGGGATAATGATGAATCGTACGCTACATGTCATTATCCCAGTCGCTCAACAGAATCGGCTTCATAAATGTGTAATTGCGTGCCATGTCCGGCGTTCACCTGTCGCTACCTGCCGCTTACAAGTCACTACCTGACGCTATCCATTCATGAATAAGGCCCTTTGTTTTGGAGATACAAGTACCATCATGATGGGTTGAAGATATTTTCCTGTCTGGAGTTTGGTGGGAAGTGAGCCAACCAATTGGCAGACATGCTTATTATTTAGTGTGGCTTGCAGTGCAAATTGAGGTGTGGATTGCTATCTACATCTTGGTGAGCTTTTCCCAAAAAATAACACATCAGTTTTTCTAAGAGGTTAGAATGTTTTTTTAACGTTTGGAAATAAGAGCACTCTATGGGCTATGCTAAAGAATTTGCACTATTTGGGACTAAATATTATAAATCTCACTGAGATACAGGCTACAAGTCACCCCGCAAGTCACGCTGGCTTCAACAAATAATCAGCATGACCCCCACTGAGCAGCTGCAATGCTAGGGAATCTTTCGTAGGTTCAAGAACTATTGTATGTTTAAAGGTTGGGTCCTTGTAATTCAGAACCAACAATTTTATTCTAATATGTTGAGACACCACACATACACATATTTACAACCGTATTTCCCCCAAAAGTTGGGATGCTATGTAAAATGTATGGAAAACATAAATGCAATGATTTGAATATCACAGATATAATAATTTATTTGCAGCAGACACATGCCATTTAAAAAGGTGCAACATGCCCCTGAGTCTATAAGACTCTTGCGGGGGTGGGGGGGGGGGTTGGTCTACCTCTTTATGGGGCATCCTGAATTGAGATTCTCCGTAGTATAAAACTCCCCGGATGGCCCAATATACTCACCTTGTCTCCGAGCTCATCTCTGGCTGCATCCCAAGCAAGCCATTATCTAGGCGCGTACGTGCCATGCTTTTCTGAATGGTCAAGGTGGGCACACAACTAGAGGCAGGGGAAGGGATATGGCAGGTGGTACTCACTCCATTTAGATTTCCAAGCAGCAATGATATCAGTGCAGCAAAGGAAAGCTGAATGGATTTAACACTGTTGCTTGTTCACAGTTTAAGTGGCCACCGCTTGTGTCGTGGAAATGAGGAATAGGTAAGTTTATGACCGATCTCATGGGATTCACACAGGATGCCCCACCAGAGATATACAAAACCCAAGACAATCCATTTCTTGGTGTTGTTTCTATTTAAGGGGTGCTTATAACTATACTCTTGTGCCAGGGAAGGACCTGGTCTGTGCTACCTCAACTCACCCCCTCCCACTGCCTATAAGCCATGCAATTAAGGACTCTTGGAAATTCCATTTGCATGAAAAGCCTAATTCATTATTTAAAATTAAAAATTGCGACAGTATTCCTCTGTTCTCCCCTTCCTGGGCTGGGTGCAGCCTAAATGTTGAATGAGTTGTTGTTGAAGGTTACCCCTCCCCCCTTGCAGATTCCATATTATGCTCATCATCAGCGTGACATCACCTGTGTCAGATTCCACTCACCCGTTCCCCGGTCCAGCGGCGTCCCCGTGGTGCGGCCGCCCGCTACGCGGCCTCCCGCCCGGCAGCCGCAGCAAGCGGCGGCTTCTGGTGACGTACGCGCACCTCCTCGTCCTCCAGCCAGCGGCCCCAGCTTCCTCACACGTGCTCGCGCGCGCGAGCACGTTCCGTTTATGCCCTCCGGCGGCGCTGCTCCCAGCGCGGCCGCCGGAGGAAGAAGTAATTAAAGGGCCAGGTGGGGTGGGGGGAGTGTGTTCTCCTGCACAGGGCCAATGAGCCCTTGACTTGGGGCTGCACGCCCCTGGGGTTGTAGATGGGCCAATGAGCCCAGGATAGGTAGGTTGCCCTCATCCCCCGTGCCGGCCAATCCCAAACCAGTTCCTATGTGCACCAATCACACACCCATTCCCCTCTTCCCCAATCTTGTCTCTGCCTATATCTGGTTCACTCCGTCAGTCACCCAGTGCCTGTGATAGCGCCTTGTACCCTGCATAGTCTTGTGATATACCTTGTGAACTCCGTTGCCGACCCCTGCCTGAACCGACTATTCTCGATCTGATCTCCGTTGACGACCTCTGCCTGAACCGACTATTCTCGATCTGATCTCCGTTGCCGAACTCTGCCTGAACCGACTATTCTCAATCTGATCTCCGTTGCCGACATCTGCCTGAACCGACAATTATCGATCTGATCTCCGTTGCCGACATCTGCTTTGTACCTTGACCTCGAGCTGCCTCTTCCCTCTGTACCGCTGCGATCCCCGCCTTCCCCGTGTCAACCTATGGCCTGGTTCTGGACTTCCGCTACACTCGCTCTTAGCCATTGGTTCTTCAGACCTCTTAACCAGTAAGCTCCCATCCTTTGAGCCATTGAAGTCCTGGGGGCGACCGATCCCGGGCAGGCGTAATCTGCGTCCCGGCAAGCGGGGGCTCCTACAGGTGAAGCTGGCTGCGGAGATTGGGGGTTGAGAGCTTACCTAGAGGGCTGGAGTTACCAGAGCGTGACAACCTGCCATCCAAGCCTGGTACTCTATGGCAGTGGTCCTCAACTCTGTTCTCAAAGCCCACCAACATGTCATGTTTTTGGATCTCCAAATAGCCAGCTCTATTGCTCTGCAGCTGCACTAATTTCTCCACCTGTGCATCTTTGTGGAGATCTGCAAAACCTGGCCTGTTGCTGGGCCTTGAGGACAGCGTTGGGGACCACTGCTCTATGGGATTCTTTTTTTAAAAAGAGACGGATAGATAATGAATAGAAATGCTCAAAAAGGTGTATAAAGCGGTGGGAGGGGGGGGGTGAAATAATTTCCTAACAACAGCTTGCAAACCTCACAGCATTGCTTTAGGGGATTCTAATATGTCACACCATAACACTGATATCTATCGCTATCTCTTTAAGGAACATCAGTCATCAGCTTTCTAATGCATTTCCTTCATTGAATTACACGTGAAAGACACATTTGTCATTTTGTAATTGAAGAACAAAATAGAAGAGTAGAAGAGCGGTAGAATATCTATACCTAGCGTGCGTTTTGTTTTAAAACCTTATGATGCAGTTAATATTTACACTATATATGTTAATATATACACTATGTCATTAAAAATGTTTGCCTCTTACCTGCATGCTTCACTACATTAAAAACCTCCATCAGGTTTGAGCCATTTTGAAAAAAAAAATAATTGTTTTGACAACTGATACAGAGACGTTCCCCAGTGAAATGAGGAAAGTCTTCATATTCCAGCCCATTCAGGACTATGTTAGGCTGTGGGATTAGGTAGGAAACCCATTCCCTGGAACCATCAATTCATACTTGAAAGCTCAAAGCTTGGGCAGGTGCATCCCTCTATTGGTCCATTTCTTGGCTGAAACTGCCGCAGCCAATCTGACTGTTAGAGGTTGGGTTTTGCCCTGCTTCCAGGCCAAGAAAGGCTGCCTATTGGGCATTGAAGTTTTCTATTGGTTAGTAAGGCTGTGCATTGGGTATTGAGGCCCTCTTGACCAGGATAGTAAGTCTTGACCCATTGGAGAGAATCAGAATAAAATCATACTGCTCCATCTGAGACTCAGATTGTTGTTTTTTGATATTAGTTCACGTGATATGTCAGAAGTATGCTACGTTTAGGTTCCTTCTAGCGTATTTTAGATGTAGTGGCTGTGACAGACTCTATGCCCTTTGGACTTTGCACAGGTTCATTACTTTTTCTTAAGCATGTTACAGACTGCCAGTGTATTGATTACGTTATTCATTGTTCTGACTGCCATTGTATTGATTGATTACGTCACAGACAATGGCATTGTTCGGATTGAGTGTATTACAGACGTCTCTATTGTATTGCTGATTGCGTCACCGGCAGAGTTGAGGGATTGTGTGCCCTGCTGCTATTGGTCGGTGTGTGTGTCATGCAATAGGAGACTTGTGTATATAAGGCCTAGAGTGGCACTAATAAAGACACTTCATCTTCACCCTCAATACTGAGTTCTGTCTCTTATTGGGGGAAACGCTATATTACAATTCACTAGCCCTTGTAAGGGCTGTTCCTGTTTCCTCACGGACGACTCTGGAATTCCAGCAGCACCTCTTACGATTGGGAAAAGGACGTCTCGGGCGGTGAAGCCCTCCGGCGATAAGGGTTATCGCTACAGTGGCCATTTAGGGTTATTGACTGCATGAACATGTAGTAGAACTGGTAGCTCTGGACTCCACATTACAGCTTAGTCCTATTAGTGCAGACTAGGGATGAGCGAATCGATCCGGACGAACCCGGATTCGATCCGAATTTCAGGAAAAATTCGATTCGGATCGAATCCGAATTTCCCCGCGATTCGATCACTCGAAGTTTTCCTTTAACATCCATTCATTTACATTACAGGCATTCTAAGATGGCGGGCGGGACATGTCTGGACATGTATCCCGCGCCAGTGCAAGCTGGGGCAGTCACATGCAGCCTATCAGCAGCCAGCAAGCCCGGTGACGTCACACAGCGGTATTTAACGGCGGCCATCTTGCTTTTCCTCATTTCTCTATTGCATTCGTGACAGACAGACAGAACGCTGTGTAGCTGAGGCAGTTAGACAGGCTGGAGACAGGCTGAAGACAGGGACAGACAGGGACAGGCTGGAGACAGGCAGGAGACAGGCAGGAGACAGACAGGAGACAGACAGAAAGCCAGGGAAAGGTAGGAAAAACGGAGCTGGCTGACAGGGAGATTTTTTTTTTTTCATCCAGCCTTTGTTAGCGTTTTCAGGCTGCTTATAGTAACTAACTGTGCATATATACTGAACTGATCTTAAGTCTGCTGTGAGGCATCCCATTCTGTGACTAAAGCAGCCTCTGTTTAAGACCATATAAGCATTTGCTCTAATCATATTTGAAATTAGGCCTGATAAAGACACTTTTGCTGGCCAAAGCACTACTGTACCCTGGCAGCTTGATTCCTGCCCGGGGCATCCCATTCTGTGACTAAAGCAGCCTCTGTTTAAGACCATATAAGCATTTGCTCTAATCATATTTGAAATTAGGCCTGATAAAGACACTTTTGCTGGCCAAAGCACTACTGTACCCTGGCAGCTCGATTCCTGCCCGGGGCATCCCATTCTGTGACTAAAGCAGCCTCTGTTTAAGACCATATAAGCATTTGCTCTAATCATATTTGAAATTAGGCCTGATAAAGACACTTTTGCTGGCCAAAGCACTACTGTACCCTGGCAGCTCGATTCCTGCCCGGGGCATCCCATTCTGTGACTAAAGCAGCCTCTGTTTAAGACCATATAAGCATTTGCTCTAATCATATTTGAAATTAGGCCTGATAAAGACACTTTTGCTGGCCAAAGCACTACTGTACCCTGGCAGCTCGATTCCTGCCCGGGGCATCCCATTCTGTGACTAAAGCAGCCTCTGTTTAAGACCATATAAGCATTTGCTCTAATCATATTTGAAATTAGGCCTGATAAAGACACTTTTGCTGGCCAAAGCACTACTGTACCCTGGCAGCTCGATTCCTGCCCGGGGCATCCCATTCTGTGACTAAAGCAGCCTCTGTTTAAGACCATATAAGCATTTGCTCTAATCATATTTGAAATTAGGCCTGATAAAGACACTTTTGCTGGCCAAAGCACTACTGTACCCTGGCAGCTCGATTCCTGCCCGGGGCATCCCATTCTGTGACTAAAGCAGCCTCTGTTTAAGACCATATAAGCATTTGCTCTAATCATATTTGAAATTAGGCCTGATAAAGACACTTTTGCTGGCCAAAGCACTACTGTACCCTGGCAGCTCGATTCCTGCCCGGGGCATCCCATTCTGTGACTAAAGCAGCCTCTGTTTAAGACCATATAAGCATTTGCTCTAATCATATTTGAAATTAGGCCTGATAAAGACACTTTTGCTGGCCAAAGCACTACTGTACCCTGGCAGCTCGATTCCTGCCCGGGGCATCCCATTCTGTGACTAAAGCAGCCTCTGTTTAAGACCATATAAGCATTTGCTCTAATCATATTTGAAATTAGGCCTGATAAAGACACTTTTGCTGGCCAAAGCACTACTGTACCCTGGCAGCTCGATTCCTGCCCGGGGCATCCCATTCTGTGACTAAAGCAGCCTCTGTTTAAGACCATATAAGCATTTGCTCTAATCATATTTGAAATTAGGCCTGATAAAGACACTTTTGCTGGCCAAAGCACTACTGTACCCTGGCAGCTCGATTCCTGCCCGGGGCATCCCATTCTGTGACTAAAGCAGCCTCTGTTTAAGACCATATAAGCATTTGCTCTAATCATATTTGAAATTAGGCCTGATAAAGACACTTTTGCTGGCCAAAGCACTACTGTACCCTGGCAGCTCGATTCCTGCCCGGGGCATCCCATTCTGTGACTAAAGCAGCCTCTGTTTAAGACCATATAACCATTTGCTCTAATCATATTTGAAATTAGGCCTGATAAAGACACTTTTGCTGGCCAAAGCACTACTGTACCCTGGCAGCTCGATTCCTGCCCGGGGCATCCCATTCTGTGACTAAAGCAGCCTCTGTTTAAGACCATATAAGCATTTGCTCTAATCATATTTGAAATTAGGCCTGATAAAGACACTTTTGCTGGCCAAAGCACTACTGTACCCTGGCAGCTCGATTCCTGCCCGGGGCATCCCATTCTGTGACTAAAGCAGCCTCTGTTTAAGACCATATAAGCATTTGCTCTAATCATATTTGAAATTAGGCCTGATAAAGACACTTTTGCTGGCCAAAGCACTACTGTACCCTGGCAGCTCGATTCCTGCCCGGGGCATCCCATTCTGTGACTAAAGCAGCCTCTGTTTAAGACCATATAAGCATTTGCTCTAATCATATTTGAAATTAGGCCTGATAAAGACACTTTTGCTGGCCAAAGCACTACTGTACCCTGGCAGCTCGATTCCTGCCCGGGGCATCCCATTCTGTGACTAAAGCAGCCTCTGTTTAAGACCATATAACCATTTGCTCTAATCATATTTGAAATTAGGCCTGATAAAGACACTTTTGCTGGCCAAAGCACTACTGTACCCTGGCAGCTCGATTCCTGCCCGGGGCATCCCATTCTGTGACTAAAGCAGCCTCTGTTTAAGACCATATAAGCATTTGCTCTAATCATATTTGAAATTAGGCCTGATAAAGACACTTTTGCTGGCCAAAGCACTACTGTACCCTGGCAGCTCGATTCCTGCCCGGGGCATCCCATTCTGTGACTAAAGCAGCCTCTGTTTAAGACCATATAAGCATTTGCTCTAATCATATTTGAAATTAGGCCTGATAAAGACACTTTTGCTGGCCAAAGCACTACTGTACCCTGGCAGCTCGATTCCTGCCCGGGGCATCCCATTCTGTGACTAAAGCAGCCTCTGTTTAAGACCATATAAGCATTTGCTCTAATCATATTTGAAATTAGGCCTGATAAAGACACTTTTGCTGGCCAAAGCACTACTGTACCCTGGCAGCTCGATTCCTGCCCGGGGCATCCCATTCTGTGACTAAAGCAGCCTCTGTTTAAGACCATATAACCATTTGCTCTAATCATATTTGAAATTAGGCCTGATAAAGACACTTTTGCTGGCCAAAGCACTACTGTACCCTGGCAGCTCGATTCCTGCCCGGGGCATCCCATTCTGTGACTAAAGCAGCCTCTGTTTAAGACCATATAAGCATTTGCTCTAATCATATTTGAAATTAGGCCTGATAAAGACACTTTTGCTGGCCAAAGCACTACTGTACCCTGGCAGCTCGATTCCTGCCCGGGGCATCCCATTCTGTGACTAAAGCAGCCTCTGTTTAAGACCATATAAGCATTTGCTCTAATCATATTTGAAATTAGGCCTGATAAAGACACTTTTGCTGGCCAAAGCACTACTGTACCCTGGCAGCTCGATTCCTGCCCGGGGCATCCCATTCTGTGACTAAAGCAGCCTCTGTTTAAGACCATATAAGCATTTGCTCTAATCATATTTGAAATTAGGCCTGATAAAGACACTTTTGCTGGCCAAAGCACTACTGTACCCTGGCAGCTCGATTCCTGCCCGGGGCATCCCATTCTGTGACTAAAGCAGCCTCTGTTTAAGACCATATAAGCATTTGCTCTTATTATATTTATATTATAAGACACTTTTGCTGGGCATAGGCTTACTGCTGCCTGCCAGGTGCACTTCTGTTGAGGCATCCCATTCTGTAACATAGCATACCCCTCTTTATTTACACTAAGCAGCTCTCTTATTTACACTAAGCAGGCCTGTTGGAGGCTGAGTGTTACTGCTCACTTTTGGTGTGCATTATATTCTGTTTCATATAGACCCACCGCTGCCCGGGGTTTTTTTAAATATCACCTACTACCACGCCAGTTAGACTATGTCGGGCAGACAAGTGCCTGGAAGTGAAAAGAGGAGTGGCAGAGGCCAAGATTCCGCAGGAAGAGCTCGCATCAGACTGGGGGCCAGTAGCAGCAGGAGTCACGCTGAGAGACCTAATCTGCCAGTATCTGCTAGCGGTCGGGTCTCCACCAGTAACGCATCTGCCGTGGTAGATTGGTTGACGCGCTCATCAACAACATCATCACAACTTACGTCTGAGACCCCCAGTCTAGGGTCGGTAGGTTCCTCTGACACAACCCTGAGTTGGCATGCCCCGAGAGCAGTCCCTGTCCTCCCATTGCCTCTGGCCTACGCCGTTCCCTCCCCCAGCGACGTATCCTATGCTTTGGGTTCAGCTCCACTCTTTAGTGAGGAGGACCATCAGATAGAGGACAGTCAGCAGCTACTGCCCAGCCAAGAAATGGAGGTGGCTTCTTTAGCTAGGCAGACAAATAGTGATGTGGACAGTGTCGTGGGTGCTGCGAGCGTTCCAGCTCCTGCGCCAGACACTGTTGACGAATCCACGAACATCAGTGACGTACAGCCACAACCCGGTGATGATGATGATGATGACGATGAAGCCGATCGCACTTGGGAGCCGGGTGATGAAGGGGCTTCATCGTCATCATCAGGAGAAGAGGGGTGCAGGTTGCCCCGGAGTCAGCAGCTGAGGCAGCAAAGTGGTAGCAGTCAGCATGGGGGCACAATTCCAAAGGCTGGAGCCGGCCGGGGCCGGGGCCGGGGTAGAGCACCTGCTGTGCGGCAGTCTACCTTATCGGGAGGTAGTGGAGCAGGGGTTCCTGGAGTTGGCAACAGCAGCAGTGAATCAGTGAGGCCAGGGGGTGGGAAAAGTAGCTACTCGGCAGTGTGGCAGTTTTTCCTGAGGCATCCGCAGGAGGGTAACATGGCCACATGCAAGATATGTAGGCAAAAGGTGAAGCGTGGCCAGGGTCCAAATGTTGGCACCACGGCCCTGCGTCAACATATGATGCGTCACCATAAAACGACCTGGGAGAACCGAGGCTCCCAAGGGGTGGTCCAGTCTGCTTCCTCACCAAGTGAGCTCCCAATTTCTGCCAGCCAAGGCTCCAGCACCTCAGCCGAAGGCAGCTGTGCGTCATACCCATCCTCTGTCGCTCCTGCTCCTCCTCCTCCTCCTCCAAGTCATGCATCCCGCCAGCAATCCATCAGCGAAGCCATGTCCAAGAGACAGCAGTATGCGCCCACTCATCCTACGGCGCAGAAGCTGAATGTGCTCCTGTCCAAGTTGCTGGTGCTGCAGTCGCTCCCTTTTCAGGTGGTGGAATCTGCACCTTTCAGAGAACTGATGGCTTGTGCCGAGCCGAGGTGGAGAGTCCCAAGCCGTCATTTCTTTGCCAAGAAGGCAGTACCAGCGCTGCACACTTTTGTTGAACAGAAGGTGGGCCAGTCCTTGAGCCTGTCGGTGTGTAGCAAAATACATGGCAGCGCCGACATCTGGAGCTGTAACTACGGTCAGGGGCAGTACATGTCGTTTACGGCCCACTGGGTGAATGTGGTCCCTTTGCAGCAGCAACTTGGACAGGTCACGCCGCTTCGGCCTCCGCGCTCTCTGCCCATTGGGCCTGTGACACCGTGCGACTCGGCCTCCTCATCCTCCGCCATCTCCTCACCCTC
Organism: Gastrophryne carolinensis; assembly: GCA_027917425.1. Classification (NCBI taxonomy): domain Eukaryota; kingdom Metazoa; phylum Chordata; class Amphibia; order Anura; family Microhylidae; genus Gastrophryne; species Gastrophryne carolinensis. The sequence goes on along the minus strand of CM051240.1, from coordinate 202,670,516 downwards.
CACTGTAGGCTCAAGTCTCAGTGCCCCTCCAGTCTACCATGTGTGCAGGGCACGGAGGTGTCACGCAGTGCTTCACATGGTTTGTCTTGGCGAACGGAGTCACACAGGGGAGGAACTGCTTAAATGTATTCATCAGGAAATCCAAACATGGCTTACTCCGAGAAAACTTAAAATGGGAATCATGGTTACCGACAATGGGAAGAACATTTTGTCTGCGCTGCGCCAAGGAAGCCTGACCCATGCCCCCTGCATGGCTCACGTCTTCAATCTGGTTGTCAAGCGGTTTCTGAAGTGTTCCCCCCATCTGCAGGACATCCTAACAACTTCACGGAAACTTTGCATGCACTTCAGCCACTCCTACACTGCCAAACACACCCTTCTTGAGCTACAGCGTCAGAATGGTATCCCCCAACATAGTCTGATTTGCGATGTTTCCACCCGTTGGAATTCCACCCTTCACATGTTGGACCGATTATATGAACAGAGAAAAGCCATCACGGATTTCCTGATGATCCAAGCAGATAGGGGGACTCCCCTGTGTAACTTCAATGTCAACCAGTGGCAGCTCATACGTGACACCTGCCGTTTGCTCAGGCCCTTTGAGGAAGCCACTTTATTTGTCAGTCGGCAGGATTACGGGATGAACGACGTGATTCCACTGCTTCATGTACTGCAGCACATGTTGGAAACCATGGCTGGTCAGGGCACTGGAGACATGGCGTTTACATCTTACGGCCACATGAACCCCCTTGGAGCTGAACTGGAGGAGGAGGAGGAGGAAGAGGAGGAGGAGGAGTTGCCCAGCGAAACACAGTTTAGGCTTGGCGAAATGGCTGGTTTATCTAGTCAGCGGACAGGAGAGGAGGAGCAGGAGCAGCCAGAGGAGCTAGAGGTTTTTGAGGAAGGAGAGACAGAGGACCCGGGCACACCGTGGCAGTATGCAGTGGAGATGGAGACAGGTAGTCCATCCGAGTCACTTGCGCAAATGGCACGAAGCATGCTCACGTGCTTGCGTAGTGACCCCAGAATTGTTTCCATCTGTCGGCGGGATGACTTCTGGCTGTCCACCTTATTGGACCCTCGCTTCCGGCACAAAATGGGGGCATTTTTTAAACCCACCGAGAGGGAGGACAAACTCAACTACTACAAAGACATTCTACGTAGGCAGTTGGCCGATGCCTATCTGCGCCATGGTCCATACTCTCGCAGGTCTGACTCGAGGGGACCTCTGCGCTCACCTTCCACTGCCATGGCCGCTGGGGGGGTTGGCAGCAGCAGCAGCAGAAGCTCCATCAGCAGCAGCAGCCTCAGTCTTCAGTCGCTAATGAGTAGCTTTCTACACCCGCATAGTGAGGCTACTCATGAGCAGCAGGAAGACCTGGAGCAGGACCTGAACCAGCAGGTCATGTCATACTTTGACATGACCATGCCAACACACCTTGAGGATCCGCTGGACTTCTGGGCAGCCAAACTTGATTTGTGGCCGCAACTAGCAGAGTTTGCCCTGGAAAAGCTGTCCTGCCCGGCAAGTAGCGTGCCATCTGAGCGGGTGTTTAGTGCGGCGGGGGCCATAGTTACGGCGAGGAGAACTCGTCTGTCAACTAAAAATGTGGAGAGACTCACCTTTGTCAAAATGAATCAGGGATGGATCAGCCAGGATTTCCACCCACCAATGCCTGATGCATGCGACTAGATTCAGCATGGTGCCACGTTTTACACTTTCCAAATGGTGCAAAACATATTTATGTCTTTAGGCCATTTTTTGGGCTCCTGCTGCTGCTACTGTCAACTCCTGCCAACTCCAGGGTGTGATTCATCCAATTTTTGGGCTCCTGAAGCCAACTCCAGTGTATATTTGGGCTCCTGCTGCTGCTACTGTCAACTCCTGCCAACTCCAGGCTGTGATTCATCCAATTTTTGGGCTCCTGAAGCCAACTCCAGTGTATATTTGGGCTCCTGCTGCTGCTGCTGCCAACTTCTGCCAACTCCAGGGTGTGATTCATCCAATTTTTGGGCTCCTGAAGCCAACTCCAGTGTATATTTGGGCTCCTGCTGCTGCTGCTGTCAACTCCTGCCAACTCCAGGGTGTGATTCATCCAATTTTTGGGCTCCTGAAGCCAACTCCAGTGTATATTTGGGCTCCTGCTGCTGCTGCTGCCAACTTCTGCCAACTCCAGGGTGTGATTCATCCAATTTTTGGGCTCCTGAAGCCAACTCCAGTGTATATTTGGGCTCCTGCTGCTGCTACTGTCAACTCCTGCCAACTCCAGGGTGTGATTCATCCAATTTTTGGGCTCCTGAAGCCAACTCCAGTGTATATTTGGGCTCCTGCTGCTGCTGCTGCCAACTTCTGCCAACTCCAGGGTGTGATTCATCCAATTTTTGGGCTCCTGAAGCCAACTCCAGTGTATATTTGGGCTCCTGCTGCTGCTGCTGCCAACTTCTGCCAACTCCAGGGTGTGATTCATCCAATTTTTGGGCTCCTGAAGCCAACTCCAGTGTATATTTGGGCTCCTGCTGCTGCTGCTGCCAACTTCTGCCAACTCCAGGGTGTGATTCATCCAATTTTTGGGCTCCTGAAGCCAACTCCAGTGTATATTTGGGCTCCTGCTGCTGCCAACTTCTGCCAACTCCAGGGTGTGATTCATCCAATTTTTGGGCTCCTGAAGCCAACTCCAGTGTATATTTGGGCTCCTGCTGCTGCTGCTGTCAACTCCTGCCAACTCCAGGGTGTGATTCATCCAATTTTTGGGCTCCTGAAGCCAACTCCAGTGTATATTTGGGCTCCTGCTGCTGCTGCTGCCAACTTCTGCCAACTCCAGGGTGTGATTCATCCAATTTTTGGGCTCCTGAAGCCAACTCCAGTGTATATTTGGGCTCCTGCTGCTGCTACTGTCAACTCCTGCCAACTCCAGGGTGTGATTCATCCAATTTTTGGGCTCCTGAAGCCAACTCCAGTGTATATTTGGGCTCCTGCTGCTGCTGCTGCCAACTCCTGCCAACTCCAGGGTGTGATTCATCCAATTTTTGGGCTCCTGAAGCCAACTCCAGTGTATATTTGGGCTCCTGCTGCTGCTGCTGCCAACTTCTGCCAACTCCAGGGTGTGATTCATCCAATTTTTGGGCTCCTGAAGCCAACTCCAGTGTATATTTGGGCTCCTGCTGCTGCTACTGTCAACTCCTGCCAACTCCAGGGTGTGATTCATCCAATTTTTGGGCTCCTGAAGCCAACTCCAGTGTATATTTGGGCTCCTGCTGCTGCTGCTGTCAACTCCTGCCAACTCCAGGGTGTGATTCATCCAATTTTTGGGCTCCTGAAGCCAACTCCAGTGTATATTTGGGCTCCTGCTGCTGCTGCTGCCAACTTCTGCCAACTCCAGGGTGTGATTCATCCAATTTTTGGGCTCCTGAAGCCAACTCCAGTGTATATTTGGGCTCCTGCTGCTGCTACTGTCAACTCCTGCCAACTCCAGGGTGTGATTCATCCAATTTTTGGGCTCCTGAAGCCAACTCCAGTGTATATTTGGGCTCCTGCTGCTGCTGCTGCCAACTTCTGCCAACTCCAGGGTGTGATTCATCCAATTTTTGGGCTCCTGAAGCCAACTCCAGTGTATATTTGGGCTCCTGCTGCTGCTGCTGCCAACTTCTGCCAACTCCAGGGTGTGATTCATCCAATTTTTGGGCTCCTGAAGCCAACTCCAGTGTATATTTGGGCTCCTGCTGCTGCTGCTGCCAACTTCTGCCAACTCCAGGGTGTGATTCATCCAATTTTTGGGCTCCTGAAGCCAACTCCAGTGTATATTTGGGCTCCTGCTGCTGCTGCTGCCAACTTCTGCCAACTCCAGGGTGTGATTCATCCAATTTTTGGGCTCCTGAAGCCAACTCCAGTGTATATTTGGGCTCCTGCTGCTGCTGCTGTCAACTCCTGCCAACTCCAGGGTGTGATTCATCCAATTTTTGGGCTCCTGAAGCCAACTCCAGTGTATATTTGGGCTCCTGCTGCTGCTGCTGCCAACTTCTGCCAACTCCAGGGTGTGATTCATCCAATTTTTGGGCTCCTGAAGCCAACTCCAGTGTATATTTGGGCTCCTGCTGCTGCTACTGTCAACTCCTGCCAACTCCAGGGTGTGATTCATCCAATTTTTGGGCTCCTGAAGCCAACTCCAGTGTATATTTGGGCTCCTGCTGCTGCTGCTGCCAACTCCTGCCAACTCCAGGGTGTGATTCATCCAATTTTTGGGCTCCTGAAGCAAACTCCAGTGTATATTTGGGCTCCTGCTGCTGCTGCTGCCAACTTCTGCCAACTCCAGGGTGTGATTCATCCAATTTTTGGGCTCCTGAAGCCAACTCCAGTGTATATTTGGGCTCCTGCTGCTGCTACTGTCAACTCCTGCCAACTCCAGGGTGTGATTCATCCAATTTTTGGGCTCCTGAAGCCAACTCCAGTGTATATTTGGGCTCCTGCTGCTGCTGCTGTCAACTCCTGCCAACTCCAGGGTGTGATTCATCCAATTTTTGGGCTCCTGAAGCCAACTCCAGTGTATATTTGGGCTCCTGCTGCTGCTGCTGCCAACTTCTGCCAACTCCAGGGTGTGATTCATCCAATTTTTGGGCTCCTGAAGCCAACTCCAGTGTATATTTGGGCTCCTGCTGCTGCTGCTGCCAACTTCTGCCAACTCCAGGGTGTGATTCATCCAATTTTTGGGCTCCTGAAGCCAACTCCAGTGTATATTTGGGCTCCTGCTGCTGCTGCTGCCAACTTCTGCCAACTCCAGGGTGTGATTCATCCAATTTTTGGGCTCCTGAAGCCAACTCCAGTGTATATTTGGGCTCCTGCTGCTGCTGCTGCCAACTTCTGCCAACTCCAGGGTGTGATTCATCCAATTTTTGGGCTCCTGAAGCCAACTCCAGTGTATATTTGGGCTCCTGCTGCTGCTGCTGCCAACTTCTGCCAACTCCAGGGTGTGATTCATCCAATTTTTGGGCTCCTGAAGCCAACTCCAGTGTATATTTGGGCTCCTGCTGCTGCTACTGTCAACTCCTGCCAACTCCAGGGTGTGATTCATCCAATTTTTGGGCTCCTGAAGCCAACTCCAGTGTATATTTGGGCTCCTGCTGCTGCTGCTGCCAACTTCTGCCAACTCCAGGGTGTGATTCATCCAATTTTTGGGCTCCTGAAGCCAACTCCAGTGTATATTTGGGCTCCTGCTGCTGCTGCTGCCAACTTCTGCCAACTCCAGGGTGTGATTCATCCAATTTTTGGGCTCCTGAAGCCAACTCCAGTGTATATTTGGGCTCCTGCTGCTGCTGCTGCCAACTTCTGCCAACTCCAGGGTGTGATTCATCCAATTTTTGGGCTCCTGAAGCCAACTCCAGTGTATATTTGGGCTCCTGCTGCTGCTGCTGCCAACTTCTGCCAACTCCAGGGTGTGATTCATCCAATTTTTGGGCTCCTGAAGCCAACTCCAGTGTATATTTGGGCTCCTGCTGCTGCTGCTGCCAACTTCTGCCAACTCCAGGGTGTGATTCATCCAATTTTTGGGCTCCTGAAGCCAACTCCAGTGTATATTTGGGCTCCTGCTGCTGCTGCTGCCAACTTCTGCCAACTCCAGGGTGTGATTCATCCAATTTTTGGGCTCCTGAAGCCAACTCCAGTGTATATTTGGGCTCCTGCTGCTGCTGCTGCCAACTTCTGCCAACTCCAGGGTGTGATTCATCCAATTTTTGGGCTCCTGAAGCCAACTCCAGTGTATATTTGGGCTCCTGCTGCTGCTGCTGTCAACTCCTGCCAACTCCAGGGTGTGATTCATCCAATTTTTGGGCTCCTGAAGCCAACTCCAGTGTATATTTGGGCTCCTGCTGCTGCTGCTGCCAACTTCTGCCAACTCCAGGGTGTGATTCATCCAATTTTTGGGCTCCTGAAGCCAACTCCAGTGTATATTTGGCACCTGCTGCTGCTGCTGTCAACTCCTGCCAACTCCAGGGTGTGATTCATCCAATTTTTGGGCTCCTGAAGCCAACTCCAGTGTATATTTGGGCTCCTGCTGCTGCTGCTGTCAACTCCTGCCAACTCCAGGGTGTGATTCATCCAATTTTTGGGCTCCTGAAGCCAACTCCAGTGTATATTTGGGCTCCTGCTGCTGCTGCTGTCAACTCCTGCCAACTCCAGGGTGTGATTCATCCAATTTTTGGGCTCCTGAAGCCAACTCCAGTGTATATTTGGGCTCCTGCTGCTGCTGCTGCCAACTTCTGCCAACTCCAGGGTGTGATTCATCCAATTTTTGGGCTCCTGAAGCCAACTCCAGTGTATATTTGGGCTCCTGCTGCTGCTGCTGTCAACTCCTGCCAACTCCAGGGTGTGATTCATCCAATTTTTGGGCTCCTGAAGCCAACTCCAGTGTATATTTGGGCTCCTGCTGCTGCTGCTGCCAACTCCTGCCAACTCCAGGGTGTGATTCATCCAATTTTTGGGCTCCTGAAGCCAACTCCAGTGTATATTTGGGCTCCTGCTGCTGCTGCTGCCAACTTCTGCCAACTCCAGGGTGTGATTCATCCAATTTTTGGGCTCCTGAAGCCAACTCCAGTGTATATTTGGGCTCCTGCTGCTGCTGCTGCCAACTTCTGCCAACTCCAGGGTGTGATTCATCCAATTTTTGGGCTCCTGAAGCCAACTCCAGTGTATATTTGGGCTCCTGCTGCTGCTGCTGTCAACTCCTGCCAACTCCAGGGTGTGATTCATCCAATTTTTGGGCTCCTGAAGCCAACTCCAGTGTATATTTGGGCTCCTGCTGCTGCTGCTGCCAACTTCTGCCAACTCCAGGGTGTGATTCATCCAATTTTTGGGCTCCTGAAGCCAACTCCAGTGTATATTTGGGCTCCTGCTGCTGCTGCTGTCAACTCCTGCCAACTCCAGGGTGTGATTCATCCAATTTTTGGGCTCCTGAAGCCAACTCCAGTGTATATTTGGGCTCCTGCTGCTGCTGCTGCCAACTTCTGCCAACTCCAGGGTGTGATTCATCCAATTTTTGGGCTCCTGAAGCCAACTCCAGTGTATATTTGGGCTCCTGCTGCTGCTGCTGCCAACTTCTGCCAACTCCAGGGTGTGATTCATCCAATTTTTGGGCTCCTGAAGCCAACTCCAGTGTATATTTGGGCTCCTGCTGCTGCTGCTGTCAACTCCTGCCAACTCCAGGGTGTGATTCATCCAATTTTTGGGCTCCTGAAGCCAACTCCAGTGTATATTTGGGCTCCTGCTGCTGCTGCTGTCAACTCCTGCCAACTCCAGGGTGTGATTCATCCAATTTTTGGGCTCCTGAAGCCAACTCCAGTGTATATTTGGGCTCCTGCTGCTGCTGCTGTCAACTCCTGCCAACTCCAGGGTGTGATTCATCCAATTTTTGGGCTCCTGAAGCCAACTCCAGTGTATATTTGGGCTCCTGCTGCTGCTGCTGCCAACTCCTGCCAACTCCAGGGTGTGATTCATCCAATTTTTGGGCTCCTGAAGCCAACTCCAGTGTATATTTGGGCTCCTGCTGCTGCTGCTGCCAACTTCTGCCAACTCCAGGGTGTGATTCATCCAATTTTTGGGCTCCTGAAGCCAACTCCAGTGTATATTTGGGCTCCTGCTGCTGCTACTGTCAACTCCTGCCAACTCCAGGGTGTGATTCATCCAATTTTTGGGCTCCTGAAGCCAACTCCAGTGTATATTTGGGCTCCTGCTGCTGCTGCTGCCAACTTCTGCCAACTCCAGGGTGTGATTCATCCAATTTTTGGGCTCCTGAAGCCAACTCCAGTGTATATTTGGGCTCCTGCTGCTGCTGCTGCCAACTTCTGCCAACTCCAGGGTGTGATTCATCCAATTTTTGGGCTCCTGAAGCCAACTCCAGTGTATATTTGGGCTCCTGCTGCTGCTGCTGCCAACTTCTGCCAACTCCAGGGTGTGATTCATCCAATTTTTGGGCTCCTGAAGCCAACTCCAGTGTATATTTGGGCTCCTGCTGCTGCTGCTGCCAACTTCTGCCAACTCCAGGGTGTGATTCATCCAATTTTTGGGCTCCTGAAGCCAACTCCAGTGTATATTTGGGCTCCTGCTGCTGCTGCTGCCAACTTCTGCCAACTCCAGGGTGTGATTCATCCAATTTTTGGGCTCCTGAAGCCAACTCCAGTGTATATTTGGGCTCCTGCTGCTGCTGCTGCTGCCAACTTCTGCCAACTCCAGGGTGTGATTCATCCAATTTTTGGGCTCCTGAAGCCAACTCCAGTGTATATTTGGGCTCCTGCTGCTGCTACTGTCAACTCCTGCCAACTCCAGGGTGTGATTCATCCAATTTTTGGGCTCCTGAAGCCAACTCCAGTGTATATTTGGGCTCCTGCTGCTGCTGCTGCCAACTTCTGCCAACTCCAGGGTGTGATTCATCCAATTTTTGGGCTCCTGAAGCCAACTCCAGTGTATATTTGGGCTCCTGCTGCTGCTGCTGCCAACTTCTGCCAACTCCAGGGTGTGATTCATCCAATTTTTGGGCTCCTGAAGCCAACTCCAGTGTATATTTGGGCTCCTGCTGCTGCTGCTGTCAACTCCTGCCAACTCCAGGGTGTGATTCATCCAATTTTTGGGCTCCTGAAGCCAACTCCAGTGTATATTTTGGCTCCTGCTGCTGCTGCTGCCAACTTCTGCCAACTCCAGGGTGTGATTCATCCAATTTTTGGGCTCCTGAAGCCAACTCCAGTGTATATTTGGGCTCCTGCTGCTGCTGCTGCCAACTTCTGCCAACTCCAGGGTGTGATTCATCCAATTTTTGGGCTCCTGAAGCCAACTCCAGTGTATATTTGGGCTCCTGCTGCTGCTACTGTCAACTCCTGCCAACTCCAGGGTGTGATTCATCCAATTTTTGGGCTCCTGAAGCCAACTCCAGTGTATATTTGGGCTCCTGCTGCTGCTGCTGCCAACTTCTGCCAACTCCAGGGTGTGATTCATCCAATTTTTGGGCTCCTGAAGCCAACTCCAGTGTATATTTGGGCTCCTGCTGCTGCTGCTGCCAACTTCTGCCAACTCCAGGGTGTGATTCATCCAATTTTTGGGCTCCTGAAGCCAACTCCAGTGTATATTTGGGCTCCTGCTGCTGCTGCTGTCAACTCCTGCCAACTCCAGGGTGTGATTCATCCAATTTTTGGGCTCCTGAAGCCAACTCCAGTGTATATTTGGGCTCCTGCTGCTGCTGCTGCCAACTTCTGCCAACTCCAGGGTGTGATTCATCCAATTTTTGGGCTCCTGAAGCCAACTCCAGTGTATATTTGGGCTCCTGCTGCTGCTGCTGTCAACTCCTGCCAACTCCAGGGTGTGATTCATCCAATTTTTGGGCTCCTGAAGCCAACTCCAGTGTATATTTGGGCTCCTGCTGCTGCTGCTGTCAACTCCTGCCAACTCCAGGGTGTGATTCATCCAATTTTTGGGCTCCTGAAGCCAACTCCAGTGTATATTTGGGCTCCTGCTGCTGCTGCTGTCAACTCCTGCCAACTCCAGGGTGTGATTCATCCAATTTTTGGGCTCCTGAAGCCAACTCCAGTGTATATTTGGGCTCCTGCTGCTGCTGCTGCCAACTTCTGCCAACTCCAGGGTGTGATTCATCCAATTTTTGGGCTCCTGAAGCCAACTCCAGTGTATATTTGGGCTCCTGCTGCTGCTGCTGCCAACTTCTGCCAACTCCAGGGTGTGATTCATCCAATTTTTGGGCTCCTGAAGCCAACTCCAGTGTATATTTGGGCTCCTGCTGCTGCTGCTGTCAACTCCTGCCAACTCCAGGGTGTGATTCATCCAATTTTTGGGCTCCTGAAGCCAACTCCAGTGTATATTTGGGCTCCTGCTGCTGCTGCTGCCAACTTCTGCCAACTCCAGGGTGTGATTCATCCAATTTTTGGGCTCCTGAAGCCAACTCCAGTGTATATTTGGGCTCCTGCTGCTGCTGCTGTCAACTCCTGCCAACTCCAGGGTGTGATTCATCCAATTTTTGGGCTCCTGAAGCCAACTCCAGTGTATATTTGGGCTCCTGCTGCTGCTGCTGCCAACTTCTGCCAACTCCAGGGTGTGATTCATCCAATTTTTGGGCTCCTGAAGCCAACTCCAGTGTATATTTGGGCTCCTGCTGCTGCTGCTGCCAACTTCTGCCAACTCCAGGGTGTGATTCATCCAATTTTTGGGCTCCTGAAGCCAACTCCAGTGTATATTTGGGCTCCTGCTGCTGCTGCTGTCAACTCCTGCCAACTCCAGGGTGTGATTCATCCAATTTTTGGGCTCCTGAAGCCAACTCCAGTGTATATTTGGGCTCCTGCTGCTGCTGCTGCCAACTTCTGCCAACTCCAGGGTGTGATTCATCCAATTTTTGGGCTCCTGAAGCCAACTCCAGTGTATATTTGGGCTCCTGCTGCTGCTGCTGCCAACTTCTGCCAACTCCAGGGTGTGATTCATCCAATTTTTGGGCTCCTGAAGCCAACTCCAGTGTATATTTGGGCTCCTGCTGCTGCTGCTGTCAACTCCTGCCAACTCCAGGGTGTGATTCATCCAATTTTTGGGCTCCTGAAGCCAACTCCAGTGTATATTTGGGCTCCTGCTGCTGCTGCTGTCAACTCCTGCCAACTCCAGGGTGTGATTCATCCAATTTTTGGGCTCCTGAAGCCAACTCCAGTGTATATTTGGGCTCCTGCTGCTGCTGCTGTCAACTCCTGCCAACTCCAGGGTGTGATTCATCCAATTTTTGGGCTCCTGAAGCCAACTCCAGTGTATATTTGGGCTCCTGCTGCTGCTGCTGCCAACTTCTGCCAACTCCAGGGTGTGATTCATCCAATTTTTGGGCTCCTGAAGCCAACTCCAGTGTATATTTGGGCTCCTTCTGCCCCTCATAGTGATGCCACTTCAACTCTCTGCAATTGTGCCGCTCTGCGATTCTATTAGCGATGCCTCTGATCTGCATGTGATATTTCTTAAAAGTATTATTTAACTAACCCAGCACGCATCCTGTGCGTGTTACAGCAAGGCTGAATGGTCTACAACCCTATTGAGGCTGTAGGAGGCTCAGAAATAGCCGTTTTTAATAGCGATTCGTCGCGAATTTATTCGGGTCGAAACGATTTTTGTCGGAAAATTCGGCGAATCAGTCGAATCGAATTTTTCAAAAGTTCGCTCATCTCTAGTGCAGACCTCTTGTGGTTTCTCATGCCTCCCATGGGAAATACATCACTGTAACATGATGCAACTCCTTGTGAATCTTTTGCTTTTCATTGAGTAAAACACAAGTTTAAACAAGTTCACCATTAAACTTTTTTGGGGGCTATTGGCCCATCTGAGGCATACAATACTCATTTGGACATTCAAACTGTGCAATGGCACAAGGCGGCCCTCCAAGCTCTCTGTAAGGGTGTGTCAGGTGGAGTGATGAGCTTCGGATCCGGCTCAAAGCTAGGTTTGGCCCAGATCTTGATGATTCCCCCATGCTGGATACTGGGAAGATGCAGGCCACAGCATGCACCTGTCAGCATTGGCAGGTGGCATGTCATCCATCACTTCCCTGTGAACTGGTAAAGGGGTCCCCTTGAACCCCTTACCAGTTCACTGACAGGAGGGACATGGAGTGAGATTCATCAGGTAATCCCCCTCCTGTGTCATTAGTGACAATGGGAAGATTCACAGAGGCTCCTCCTCTGAGGTATAAAGCATTTAGCGTGGCGAAATTCCCAAGAAGTAGAGGGGGAGTCCCCCCTAACTATAGATGCCAGCGGGGCGGCTGCAATAGCAGCACCCAAAAGACTGCTGGATGAGAGAGCCCCCAACCGGTGGACCTGCAGAGAGGATGAGGCCAGCAAGGGACAGATGTAGGAAGAAGTGGCAGCATGGAGATCCTTTTTATTTAAAAAAATTATTTTTTCTAGAAGTTTAACAGTTGGAAAACTCATAAGGCGCCCTGTAGACCCCTATCCCAGTCCACACATTGTATGGTGGCTGGAGCTATTACTGACGTTCGCAAGTACCAAATGGCAGATACTGGGGTTTATCTGGCGGGAGAGCTCCCCAACTGGATTGTCCCTGTTATGGCTTATCACTAGTCAGGAGACACCATTCTGAAATCATTTTAGAAAGAAAGCCTTCAGCTGGTTCAACAGAACTCTCTATTACATATTCCCTTTATTTCTCCTTCTCTCTTTTGTACATTGCTCATTTATTCTCTCACCTTCTCTAGCTCCAGCTCTTTTCTTTTTGTCTTTCCATCTCTCTCTTTTTACATGATCTCTTCATCTTCCTCGTCCCCCTTTTTTGTCTCTTCCTATTTCTTTCCATCCACCTTATTTTTTACCTTCCTGATGTCTTCCTTTTTTTTTTACTTTTACTTTTACTTTTTATCTTCCCTCACTCATCCTCTATTTTCCATATTGTCTTGTCCCTCCTTTCCACCTTAGCTTAATATTTGTTTATGTTCTCATTTCTTATTCTACCTCTTTCTCTTGCCCCATTCATCTATCCTTGTTTCCCTTTTGTCTCCATTCTCTCTCTCTCTTTTTCCTACATCCCTGTCTCTCATCATATTCCTTTCATCTTCCTCACTTTCATTGTGTATATGTCTTCCATTTAGTTTACTTTATCTTGTTCTTTTCCACATTTACTCATCTTTCTCTCTTCTCCACTGAATTTCAGTCTTTTTTTTCTTCGTTTTTCTTCACTTTTCATTTCTTTTTGTCCCATCCATTTCTCTGTGTCCTTTTTTTCTGTTTACGACATTATCCGTATTTCCTTCCCTTTGAGCATTAAAGTTATACTAAAGGCAAGCCCGATTGTTGTTCCATTGTTTAGGGCTACATGTTGCACTGTGCTAAACTCCAATTCGTTTTTTAAAAGACCCTGTAGTTTCTCAGTTATTAGTAAAAGTAATAGAGCATTGGAGATTCATAGTAAAAATGAAGAGAAACAGTGGGTGTGGCAACAATGATGTGAGGTAAGCACACAGTGATGAGTGTGGGAGAGGAGGGCGGGGTTTCAGAGCTGCAGAGAGAGGCAGCCAATCAGGGCATCTGGGGAGGGAGTGGGTGGGGGGTGTTTCCATTTTTGGTCCAACGAAGGTTGATTGACGGACCAGATCAGCGGAGTGGGGACTGAAAGCTGAATGAGGAAGTGATTTTCCTCACTAAGGAGACAGACAGAGGAAAAAGCACAACACTGAAGCCACTGAATGAAAGGTAAGCTACTGATATTTATTTACTTTAATGTCTGGGGAGCACTTTGCTGAAATACTGCACAGGACGGCCATGACAGAATTTTCTCCTCTCAGGGGAGATTTTTGATTGGACTTACTGTATGCCAACACAGTTTAGGTTAACATGTTGTTAGTCTTAAAATATTAAATAAAGAGGATTGACACAAAATAATCTGCCACCCAAAACAAATCCCAGCATTTGTCATTGCGGAACACGGTGGTGCATTTGGCTGTTGAATCTACTTTAGTGGGTGGAACATTAAAAGCCTCCTTTGGACTTGGTGTTAAATTTTGTTTGAATAGGTGAAACTTTAGAGCCTTTAATTGAAGCATATTAAAAATGTATATGCAATTCATAATTGATAGCATTATTACAACCAGCCAGTTAATACAATACATAGGCATAGTAAATATGTATGTCACAGTAAATCACAGGTAAAACGTGCTAGAGGACTTGAGATCAGTAATTGCTGTATGTCTCCCCCCAGGGATTCATGTAATGGCGATGTTGGACTGGAATCCAGGGCCGACCGAGACTTTGCTGAACGTCAAGGGGCCTTTTCTGTGAATACTTAACTGCGCCATAAATTGAGCTGCTTCTAGAATCAGCACTGGGGCTCGGCCAGATCGATATCCATTTCAAATAGCGTTCAATAGTAGGTTTATAGATCAGGTGGCGCTACAGACAGGCTGTCTCAGGTAGTCAGGCAGGAGACAGCCGCAGCTATTTTATAGATACTTGGGCTGAGAGAAAGATTATCATTTTATTGTGATGACTTATTTATAAAGGTAAGGTTATGTCAATGAATTCTGCATCTCAAAAAAGAAAATATGACAATGCATTTCACGTATATTGTTTGATGATTTTAAAGAGAAACTAGCACAACTGTGTTAATAGTAATGACCCCTTTTTTCGTCACTTACTGTGCTACATTACAGTCGGGCAACAGTAGCATATAGGATTTGGCTCTCCTGATGCAAGCCAAAGTATAGAGATCCCAGGAGGTGGCTGCACATTAATCCCATTGGCTAGTTGTATGACCCCACCCACTTAAGCAGTCTGTCCAGGCAGACAACAAAAAAAACCTTACTCCTCCTAAATCTTTTACTACCCACAGCTGATTGGTGTAGGACCAAAGAGGCCCTGAGATCCCCACTGTGCAGGTGCGCCATCCATTCACTTGCAACCTCTGGGACCAGCAGCCACCCCCCTGTCAGTCACAGTGATCGCAGCACGCCCACTTCATTCTTTGCAATGAAACTACACATTTCTAGAAAACACATAGATAGTCAATATAGATTTGCAGAATATTGGTGGAGGGGGGGGAGGGAGGCAAAGGCCAATAGGATACATGATTATGAGAAATGACGACTGGGCAAGGCATACCCAAGCAAGTGCCAGGACCTCTGGTGTCCTCAGGGAGCCACTTGGGCTCTTCAGAGGCAGCTGAAGGTGGTGAGCACAGAAGGATCAGCAAAAATATGGCAAAGACTTGAGGATGATTGGTGGCAATAGAGTAGGCAGTGAGGATTGGATGGAGATCAGGGGCAGAAGACCTGTTGCTGACAACAGGGGAGCTGAAGGGTGATGTAACAAAACTTGTCATGTAACATGAAACACCGCTAAGGGGCGGGCTTTCTTGTCCAAGGAAACACATAAACCTAAAGTAGGCCCTGCCTGCAGGGGTATTAAGGTTTTAGGGGTGGGGTATTCTGCTTTTCACAAGGTGGCCAGTTATGTACAGTAGGTCCAAGGGCACATATAAACCTAAAGTAGGCCCTGTCTGCATGGATATTAAGGTCTTGGGGGTGAGGTATTCTCATTTTTCACAAGGCGGCCAGTTAAGTACAGTAGGTCAAAGGGCACATATAAACCTAAAGTAGGCCCTACCTGCAGGGATATTAAGGTCTTTGGGATGGGGTATTCTTCTTTTCACAAGGTTGACAGTTATGTACAATAGGTCCAAGGACACACATAAACCTACACTAATAGGATCAGTATAATCAATGGATTGACTGGCATGGAAATGTCAATAAGTGTAATCAATTTAGTTGTGTGTAACTGAATGAATCATCCCTGGGGAGCACCAGGGGGACGCATGGCCACCATTTGAATGCCAGACTGCGTCTTTTTAGTGTTTTTATGAATATTGGGCAAAGGCTTTAGAACAAAATGAAACACAAGATATAGGGTATAAGGTATAGGAACATTTAGGTTATCAGCCACTATACCTTTTGACACAGGTCCAGTTCTCCTCCAGGAAGAACACCAGGCCCATGGTCTCTCCTGTGCCCACCGTGGCAGAGGATATCAGCAAGTCACCTACCATCATATGGGGCAGGTGGCTTGCTGCCCCTGCCTTCCTCCACACTGTGAAAATACATTTTAAAAAATTAAAATGAGACTATACTAACTTCCGACATTTTCATCCAACACCCGCATCCATCCTAGTTCCCTGGCCACTCCTGAGGGGTCCCCCATTGACTCCTCTTATGACGGCAGAGGTGGTCACTGGCAGCTCTCTAGGCATTTGGATTGGCGAAGTTTCTTCTTCTCTAGCATCCCACGAGGGGGCGTCCACTACTGTTGCACAGTGATGACATCACAATAAGCATCATCTTGATGTCTTTTGTAAAGGTTTTCCACATACAGCAACTATTCGAAAGGGTTATTTTTACTTAGTTGGATGAGGTCCTGTCACTATGAGTTATGCTGGATTTGCTGTGTAAAGAACAACTGATTTGCTCAGCACCAGTGTTAAAACCTCTTTCCAAACAACATACTGTTTAAATTCACGTCTGGCAATTGTTTAGTAAATTCCGCTACAATAATGGCACCACACCCACAGCGTCATAAAATGTTTAATACTCCTTTGTTTCTCTCCTAGCTTGCTATTTTTTTCCCTTAAGGGTTTTATGGTAGAGGATGCATACCAAATTTATCCAGATGTTATTTGTTGAGAAAGCAGGAATTTCTGTACAACTATCTCTGGATAAAAAAAAAATGTTTATTTTTACAGGAAGATTGCGCAACGCTCGCGCTCCGGACCTTGGCGACTGTACGCTAAGCTCCTGGTAATGGCAGCATATTGCTTTTTAGATGATTTTTAGTCATCATAGATGCTTAGTAGTCACCGTGGGAGCTGAAGTATGCAGCACCTGGTCTTGAAGCTGCACAGGATACAGTTGGCCAATGATAGCTCACTGTATCACTTGAGTTACAATCTGAAGCCAATCTGCTGTATGGGAGCGCTCAGAGAACTGCCTCTTGGGCCCTACCGCAACAGTTGCAGCTTACTGATACAAAGTTACATTATTACACAAAAAATATCCCAGCTGCTAGAGAGTACATGTAAAATTTTCATTTAATGCTTAAAGTTTTATAATTGTCAAACAATTTCCATATTCAGAACCTTTGATGTCCCTTAGAGCTTAATGCTGGATTGTGTCCTAAAACTTCTCCAGAAACATTTAAAATGTAAAGGTATTTTTTAACTTGTGTAAGATATTACAGTTTATGTTGCGATCTTATAGTACGTGTGTGGTTGGACCAGGGGTGTAGCTAGGGGGGCAAGGGGGGCGTGTTCCCCGGTTGCAGCAGATCAGGGGGGGGGGTGCCAAAGGGGGTCCTGAGCATAGGTGGGGTGCACCATTTCAAATCTTTGCCCCGGGTGTCAGAAAGCCTAGCTACACCTCTGGGTTGGAGCTTAAAGTGGACCAACACCCAGGATTTTGACTATCCTGGGTTTTGGTCCTTGCCCCTAGGGGACCCCGATCAGGAGTGCCCCACTGTGTGAAACCCCCCAGGTCGCAGAAACCAGCTCACCTCTTCATGGTCCTACGGTGCATGCCCGGGTGAGCGTCCAATCAGCGCTCTTAAAGGCGCTGACGTCACATTATCTAAGCCTTCATATAAGGCCAGCAGCTCGAGCGCACTGACGGCTGCATCCCCCGCTACTCTTTAACAGGAAGTGTGCCCACACCAGTCATTCACAAATGCCTGCTAGAGGGCTCGCACATGCGCCATTGGACTGGGAAAGAAGGAAAGTGTATGGTGCAACCTGGGATGTTTCTCACAGCAAAGCATTCCAATTTTGGATGCCCTGGGGAGAGGGAATCGAATCTTATAGATTCCCGGGCCAATGGCCGTGGGTTTTGGTCCACTTGAAAAAAGTAGTAGGTGACCTGGCCAGCAGCAGAAAAGATAGAACTCTAGTATGGGGCATGGCTCATGGCTATCCTTTGCAATGTGTGAGCTGTGCGGTTGCATAGGCCCCATATAACACCCCCCCCGGAATGGGAGCACCGGGAAACACAACTCTGAGAGCATCCCCCCCACCAAGAGCAAACACTCTTTTTCTACATTTCCACTTTCTATCTCTTATTTTACTTTGCTTGTTTTCATTTTTCTTTTTTTCCTTTTATTTGCTTTCCATGTTTCTCCTCGTTTTAATCCCTCTGTATCTCACTTTCATTTCCACATTCTCTTGCTTTCCTTTTTCCAGATTTGCTTATTTTGATTTTTTCCACATTTCCTGCTTTCCTGATCTTGGTCACCTTCCCTCCAACTCTCTCCGGTCACCTTCCTTTCACCTGCTTTTCTTTTTGTCTTCTCTACATCATCCTCTATTTTACCTTCCGTCATCATCTCTGTCTTTTCCACATTGCTCTCCTTCGCCCTTTTCCACCTTTTATTTTGTCTATTTCTTTTTCACCTTACTTTACATTTTTTCTCTCTTTTTTGCATGTTTCATCTATATCTTTCTCTTCTGTTTTTCCTCTGTCACTCTTTGTTCCGAAATTTCTTCCCATCTATTTCTCTCTCTTTTGTGTTTTACTTCATCTCCCTTTTCCTCTCATGTCCCCTTCATCTCTTTCTCTTTTTCAGGTTCCTTCCATTTATCGTTTTCCCATGTTCCTTCCATCTCTTTCTTTATCTCTCCTCTGTCTTCTACATTCCCTCCATCTCAGGGTGAATGTTTTACATGTGTTTATCTTTGGGCACAATTCTAAGATCTGGCAACCTAAGGCCAAACCTGGCTCAGCCACCAGGCCCAGCCACTAGTTCTAATGCCAACCCAACAGAAATTTCTGTTCTGAGCTCTTCACAATAATCAAGCATGCTGATTACAGTATATGATTCTATTATTGAGGGTATTATCTCTCAAGTGGATAAAGGTTGGGGGCTTGGGGCAGATAGGGCCTCTCCCAGCTCTATTCATCCATGTACCACCCAGCCTGGACCATGTGCACCCACCTACCCACTCCCACCACCAGCAGGCCAGCACATTTAGGAGTTATTTACCTTTCCTTTTAGCACTGGACCGGTTCGAGCAACCGGCTGAGCGGGGATAAAAGGTGAGTTTACAGTAGCTTTTTCTGTTTTTATACCCGGAGAATCCCTTTAAGGACAAATTCCAGTGTTTTGATGTGCAATGCTGAGACCTATCCACACAGACCCAACTCTTTAATTGCTTCCAGAGTTTTGTCTTCTAAATACTGTAAGAACTTGAAGGAAGGTGATATCTATGCAGGCAGATATTTTGTGTTATTTTGTGTTTCTTTGTAACTAACTTTAATCATGTTGCAGCAATCTGTTTTCACTTTGACATGGGGAAGTCTATTAAGCCCACTATGATTCACTGTTCTGGTTTATAAAACACACTTGATATTTTTTGCAATTGTCTCTTCTGTAAATATATGAAGAACTAAGGCATCAAACCTAAAAGAGCACTATCGCAAAATTGTGTAATATTAAAAATCCATATAAACACATCAGCTAATTAGGGGAGGGATCACAACTGAGGGAAATAATACCCCCACCAAGCTTGTGGTTTATTCTTTCATGGTAGGAATAAAATCCATGGTTGACAGGTTTAGTGTATCAGGGGTGACAGAGTCTGTCATTCCTGATTTCATCTTCCTTCCATTAAAAGATAGAAACAAGCCTGGCTGGATATTTCTTGATGCCGGGTGTATAAGTGACCTCTTCTCCCTCCATCCAGCATATTTATATGGATTGTTATCATTGGGCCATTTTTCGCAATAGTGCTCCTTTAATATTTTAATGTAGTATCTACGCAGAAGCCCTGCCTCAACATAAAGAACTTGGTTGCTAATTGTGGACCAGTGCTCAAATGGATCATACACATCCATTCCAATGCACACTCATTAGTTTCCACACTTCTTAAAGTGGACCAAGACCCACAACAATCGGCAGGGGAATCTATAAGATTCCCAGGCTGATCGATTCCCTTTCCCAGGGGCATCCAGATCAGAGTGCCCCGCTGTGTGAAACCCCTCAGTTCACCCATACACTTACCTTCTTTTCCGGTCCAATGGCGCATGTGCGAATGGCCGGTGTTTTGAATGGCCGGTGGGTAGCGGGGGGATGCGGCTATCAGCTGAGCGTGCTGATTGGATGAACGGCCATGCATGAGCCGTAGGACCGGGAAGAGGTGAGCTGGCATAGGCGATCTGGGGGGTGCCCCGAGTGAAAGGACCAGAGCCCAGGATAGTCAAAACCCTGGGTTTTGGTCCACTTTAACTACAAGTACTGCCACTACACTGCTGGCTTTTGTTACAGCACTACAACTACAGTATTGGCCTCCCTATCGCCGCTTAGTGTACACATAGAACTGGATGAAAAGCCCTGCTCTAGAGTTAATTCCCCTCCACAGCCCATGCCCCCCCTACCTTTTCAAGCATACCTCCCCCCACATTAATAAGAACCCATGTTGGTCCCTTTTCTTGAGTCAGTGGGCAGATTACTCACCATCAGCTGAAGATTAAGCACATAACATGACTGTTACTAGTACAGCCAGCAGCCATACAGCCCGAGGTTGGAGACCATAATTAGGGGTTATTCCTGATCAGCCAAACAAGAATCTTGACAGTTGGGCATGTGGGAGGTGGCAAAGAGGTTGACTCTAAAGTTACGTTTAGTTAAAAAAAAGAGAGCTCCCACTTGGAGGGCACTTCACAAAGCCCTTGTAGAACTTTTCTACATATTCTCAGTACCGAATTGGGCTAGTAAGACTAATACATGTCTGAATGCTGCATTTGTTGGAGGCACAAATTGCAAGGCTGAATTTGGTGGATTACTAAATACAAGTAAAGGAAGACAAATGCAAGAAAGCATACATTCTAGGAGAAAACAAAAATAGCCTCCAAATAAGCCCAATTTCCAAAGGCAAATGTTAATGTAAAGGTCTTCAAACCTAGGGAAGTACCTAATTGGCCTATACTGTACTCATATGCCTTTAAGAAATTGCTGGAAATGACAGTTTATGGGAGCAACAATAGAACTCCATGAGAAACTCAATTTCTTCTTGCTGTGTCCCAGTAATAACAGTGGTTTCACCCTACAGGAAGGCATTTGCCTATATACAGTGTATAGATGTTACACAAACAATTCCACATATGCTAGCATTCTAGGATAATAGAGTAGGAGTATGGAGGGAGCTCAGACAAAACAATTCCGGAGAGGGAAGCTTAACATAATGTCAGGTATGATTAAAATCTTCATGATTTATGGGTAGGTGGGACGGTCAAATGAGCACTACTTGCACGAGGTCTGCAGGCTTTAATATTGAAGGAGTACTTTAGACAAGATGAAAATCATTCAAATATACAAGGTAGACAATAAAGAATACTTTTTCATTTAAACATTTTTTATCAAGGACATAGGGACACATATCTTCACTTCAACTTCTGTCCACAAAACACAAACATTTTTGTAAGAAAAATAAGAAAACATTTTACAAGAAGAAAGCTGATCAAGAACTCCAAAAAACAACTAGCTGGTGAGCTACTGGTTAGGATTCTCATACTTGGGAAAGTAAATGGAGCACTCCAGCATGCATGGGAGCATCTCATGTCAAATGCAACTCCCCAAGCTCAGGATCTGGGAGTCATTCTGAACTCTGCCGTTTCATTTAAACCCCATATTCACTCCTTAGACACCTCCTGTAATCACCAACTTCAAAACATCTCCTACATCTGTCCCTTCCAATCCCCTGACACCACTAAAATGTTACTGCATGCCCTGGTCATATCCCAACTGGATTACTGCAACATCCTTCTTTGTGGTTTACCAACTAACAGACTGGCACCCCTCCAATCTATCCTTAATTCTGCTGCTCACCTCATCCATATCTCCTTTCGCTCATCTAGCTCTGCTCCCCCCTGTCAATACCTACACTGGCTGCCAACCCCACAACCAATCCTGTTTAAAACTTTCCCACCTACAAAGCCCTATCCAGCCAGGCCCTTACATCTCATCTGTAATCCAACAATATCAACCTAGACGCAGCCTCCGCTCAGCCACCGACCTTGTCCTGTCCTCCACCCTGGTCACCTGCTTTCATGCTCACCTTCAGGACTTCTCATGTGCCACTAAAATCTTCGAGAATGCCCTACCGCACCCAATACGCCACTCCCAAACCCTTAAAGCTTTTAAAGGTGCCCTCAAAAGTAGAGAACCTGGCTTAAGCAATTAAAGCTCAATACGGACTGTGATCCTTCCCCTTTGGCTCCACACCTTATCCTTTAAAGCTCGTAAGGACAGGGCAGTGTCTCCTATTGTATCTTGTATTCAGAATATTCATTGTGAGCTCTGTAACACTGCATTTGTAATAGTCTATGTATTTTTCTACCATGTCTGTAATCACTACTTTGTACAGATGACGTTGCTTTATAAATAGATAAATAATAATGTGTCGGCATGCTCTAACATAAAATGAAACATGGTGAGTAGGGATGAGCAAACCGGTTCAGACGAACCGGAATTCGCTCCGAATTTCAGGGAAAATTCGTTTCGGCACGAACCCGAATTTTTTTTGGTTCGTGCCGATCGAATTTTCCCTGAAATAAAAAAAAAAAAATGCCGGCATGGTGGGAGTGGGCAGGCCGGCTATGCTGTCAGCCGCTCCCACCATGTCGGCATTTTTTTTTTCAGATGAGCGATTCGTGAAAGTTCAATTCGGGCGAACCCGAATTTCTTGTGGAAAATCGGCGAATCGCCCGAATCGAACTTTCAAGAAGTTCGCTCATCTCTAATGGTGAGCACCCTATATAAAATGTATGTATTTTATTCATACGTCAGTGAATGATACAGAAATGTAATGCTTCAGGACTGGCTTTTTCATGCCTTTGCTTGGTAGGAGAAACCTAGCTGACCCAAAACTGTTCTTTATTTATTCTTAATTCTGCATTCAAATGGTGAACAAAGAAAGAGCTGCAACTGCATATCCCTGGTAAACCTCCATCTGAGGCACATAGCTCTTCCAGGTATTCAACCATTGGCGGGCAGACAATCGGTGAGCTCACTCCATGCAGGTCACTCACCACTCTTACATCAGAGCAGCTAGTCGAGGCTGAGTGAAGTGGAGAGCGCTGATTGGCTGCCCGTCCGTCTGCACCTGTACTGTGAGATAGCCAGAAAGGTGAGTAAATTCAGTAATACATGAGGAGACACACAGCGGGGATGCCCCATCAGAGAAGAACATTCCAGGTGTGTGTGAATGAACATTCCAGTGTGAATGAAAGTGAGAAGCTCAGTATAACATCGAGCTTGGGGAGCTGAAGTGATAGAGAGGTCACTGACAGAAATGTTTCCCATATGTGAAAGCACAGCACAAACACACAGCAGGGGTTAATGGGGACACAGGATATTAGCATGGAAAACATGTGCTTTATCTGATGAATTTTAACATTTATGGAAGAATAGCCATACCTTTAATTATGCTAAGCCCTCTCTGCTGCCTACGCCAAGGGGTCTTCTTATAAAATAACAAGACATACATGAGTGCTACGAGCAAAGGAGATAGAGCTATCTCCAGGAACTCGGGGATTCTAAAGGATAATGAAACACAAGGCTACATACTCACTACTTTATCATATAGTCAAACAAGTTCTTTCTGAAATCAGTACAATATAAGGAATTACCAGTTAGAAAGCATGGTTATCCCTAATGGAATTTATTATCGAATTATTATATCAAATACTGTATGTATCTTAGTTTGTTTCAGCACTATCAAAATGTGAAAAAAGATAGTACGCACTTTTCCGAAACAAAGAGCATCTATAGAAGAAAAGAAAGTCTGAGATTAGCCCACAGCGGAATGGGGGAATGCCCCAGTGGGGTATTTTTAGAGCTCCACCATGTCAGGGGCACCATATTTGTTGCACTGTCCATTGAAGGTGTTGAGAATAGGGTAACAACATGGTCTTAGATTCATCCAGGGGTCTTATTCACATTCATAGTTGGGACCCCACTCTAAAAAGACTTAGGGTTTGATTTATCAAGCACTGCCAGGATAGGCCATATCTGTGAAAATTAGAATGGTGAAAAATATAATTTAGATATTCTTTTTTACACTGGCACATGTTGCGGTATTGCAACACATTTGCAGCAACATGCAGAAAAAATATGAATTATATTTCGCACTACACTAATGTGATGAGTTCCCGCAGATTCGGCACGATAAATCAGCCTATTACCTCCAAAAGGGGCAGGATGGCCATAAGGAGCACATGAAGTGTTTCTGGTGGCACGCACTGCTTTAGGGCCACTTGGTTAGAGTGTAGCCTCCAGAAAGCAGCCCACCTCACCCATTGCCTATAAACTGCTTCCCAAAGCTCCCCCAACTCATCTCTCCATAACTGGTCCCGCTGTAACATCGACTTAACTAAGACATTTGGACCATACCCAGCTCTGCCACAGTATCTATCCTACAATACTAATGCTTCAGTCCCATCGCTTATCACATATTCACCCCTGCCCATAATCTGTTCCTGCAATGCTATAGTATCAGCTGATAAGTGTACTCATCGATTGGCTCCTTGGAGGTAGGGCCGGTGGTGGGCTGGTCAGAGACAGTGAATTCCCAGGCTGATTTTTTGCCTCAGTCAACCCCTGACCCCCAGCGTTCAGTATGTTATCTGTAGTGAGGCACAGAAACTGCAGCCTTGAAATATGAAAGACCAATCTGAGTGTAGTTTTGGGTAGTTAGTGCACTGTTGGCAACAATGGAGCCTGGTCGTTTGTTCATGGGGTGCCCCACAGTATGCAGTGTCGGCACAGACACAGGGTTCCACAGGGCAAAACTAATGTCAGCATCTTGTTTTCCCTGAGTGCTATATACCAGGGGGAAACAAAGGGCTGGAATTTTAGTTCCGCCTTGCAGGACATGCACAGCTCTGCTCTACAGTGATACCTGCAGACAGTATGCCATTTAAAAAACTTTTCAAAATGTACAATTCCCAAGCAACGGGAAATCTGATGCAAGGTCCTTAATTATAGAATGTCCATGGGGACCGCTTCTGCTTCAGGCCCGGTAGCAACTGCCTCTCTGTCTTGGTGGTGGAGGTCCCCAACCTCTCTTACCATGAGAAACACATTTAGCTCTGAGAGAATGTTGGGAGCCACATCGATTGTGAATAGATTGTAGATGTCATATAACACCCATTGAGCTGGGAATAATTCCAAATAACAATGCCATGATGTTCTTTAGAAGCATCAAACTCAACAGTTCAAAGTGAATGTGTATATACCCCCAGCCCCCACAACAAAAAAAGGAGCACTGTCACAAAATGTTGTTCTTTTAAAAATCCATATAAACACCTGGGCTAATAAGAGGAGGAGTGACTTATAAAAACGAATGGAATAAAACTTCCAGCAAGCTTGTGGTTTATTCGCTAGGAATAAAATCCAGGAGTGATAGGCTTAGTCTATCCGGGGTGACAGAGCCTGTCACCCCAGATGTCCTCTTACTTTCATTAAAACAATGAAAATCAAGCCTGGCTGGGTGTTTCTTGATGTTGGGTGTATAAGTGACCCCTTCCCTCTCCATCCAGCATATTTATATTGATTTTTATCATTGTTACATATTTTCGCAATAGTGCTCCATATCACAAAAGACTTTACTTTCACTATCACCTGCTGCCATGGCTGACCACCCCCATACCAGGAACCCTTTTGTCATGGACTGGACGTGGTGGAACAAGTGTGGATCCGCTGTGACTGTTTTGCTGGTAGCGGGTACCGTGTCAAGGGAGCGGAGTCTAAGAGGCCACCGGTATTCACCAGAGCCCGCCGCAAGGCAGGTTGGTCGTGTAGCGGCGAGTGACCCCCAGGTTGCTACCCCCCAACAACGGCTCAGCCACACAGTCAGCCGAGGTACAGCGTGGTACAAAGGAGGCAGGCAAAGGCGATGTCAAGGTTCAAGCAGAGATCGGGGCAGGCGGCACACTCTCGAGATTGAAGGTAAGTAGCCAAAGGTCGGGACGGGCAGCGAAGGTTCAGAGTCGGGGACAGGCAAGGACGGTACACGGGAGAGCAGTACTGGAACAACTGACAATCAGCAACCATGGAGAGACCAAGATCCGGCACTAGATGCAAAGGAAGTGCCCCTTAAATAGGGGAAGAGGAAGCAAGATTGAATGGCCGGACACCAATCAGTGGTGTACTGGCCCCTTAAATTTTAAGAAACCGGCACGCGCGCTCCCTAGAGGACGGGGACGTGTGCACACCGGATCGACAGAGCAAGGAGGAGGAGGAGGAGGACGAGCGGCCGTAGCAGGCGCGCGGCCAGCTGCCGCGCCGGAAGCCACGGACCCGCCGACAGAAGTGGAGAAGGAGAGACGCAGTGAGACGGACCCACAGCGCCCGCCCGGGCAGCGGGAGCAACAGAGGAGGTAAGGGGAGTGCCGCAAGATGGGCGCGCGGCACTCGCCCTAACACCTTTCACTTTACATAAATTTAGCAGCATGTGACTCCCACAATCAATCTATTTGCTGCTATTATTGCGTGCTGGGTGTGTGTACGCTGCATATTCTGATTGGGGCTGCGGAGGCTTGTGCACATGTAGTGCCTAGGGCAGCAAAAACGACTCTGACATTGAGGTCAGAGACGATAAAAACAAATAAATCAATAAATAAATAAATTGATTATTTGTTCTTATGCTGCTGTTTTATCAAAAAGTCAAATAAAAACTTTGGCTTTGATAGAAGTTTAAACCATTGTTATCTCCATCATCTGGGATGTAATTGTTAATGAACCCATTGGGATAGTCAGGTGACTTCCCGATACCTCGCTTGAGGCTGTCGACAGTTTAGCCGCGCTGTAATACTGAGTTTGCCTACAAGGCCTGCGAGCATGTTAAGCTTGCAGATTGCATTTGTATACACAGAAGTGAAATTGCTTACAATTGGGTGTCATTACGGGGCCCAGACAAGTCATTTACATTTAAATAGCATCTCTAAAATGATCAAAATACAGCAAAAACAAACAGGCAGCATAACTTTACCTTAATTGTTATTTCTTGCCTGTTATTTATTTCTTTTCCCCGGCAACGTTCTTCTACCTGTCATAACGGCGAGGATACATTTTGTGCATGATGAATTAGTTTCTTGTAATTTCACAAAAAGAGACATTTATTAAATGCGTTCTGCCAGAGATAGTTGTGAAATTTTTATATTGCTGTCATGCGGGTTACATAACACGGAAAGCGCAAGATTTATTTAAGAAAAAAAAAATGGTTATGAAGTGTGTACAACTTCATGAAGGACCTGTCCGCATATGAGATGCCAAGATGTTTAAAGCCTAACTCTGAGCATGACTTTTTATTACTTAAGTTTTTGAATAGAAAGGATAAAGAGGTCCTCCAGCCGTTAACCCCGGCAGCTTCCCCTGCCCCCCCTTTCTGGGCACCTCAAATCAGATGCACACCACAGTGCTGTGTGTCTCCTATTGGTGGAGGTGGGTCTGCCCTACGTGTGCAGTTGTTTCCTTTGTTAGACAGAGCTGTGTGAGGAATTGGCCTCTGTACTGTAGAGGTATGTGACACTATGGGGTTTATTCATCAAGGGATAGCGGCAGGTAGTGCCTGGCAGCGTCTGGTGAACACTGGGCGCTGTACGCAATACCACATTTATGAAGACGATTCTGGTGAGCGATTCTAACAGCGCCATGTAGAGTACGATTCATCATTACAGGTGGCTCAACATATAGTGCCGGAGCTCTAGCTTCCAGAGTGCCAGGTATTACCTGTCGTTACCTGCCGCTCTCCCATACATTTAATGGACATTCCTTTTCTTCTGTTTAAACAGGGTTTTTTGTGTTTATTTTTTTTTTCTCTCAAATAATTAGAAACATAGAAACATAGAAGGTTGACGGCAGAAGGAGACCATGCCCTTATGTATATACTGTATGTTCTCTTTATCTTAGGATAGATGTGTGCTTATCCCAGGCATGTTTAAATTCAGTGACTGTTGATCTTTCAACTACCTCTGCTGGAAGTTTGTTCCAAGCATCTACTACTCTTTCTGTAAAATAATATTTTCTAACATTGCTCCTGATCTTTCCCCTGACTAGCTTCAGGTTGTGCCCCCTTGTTCTATCATTAAGCTTCTTCTTAAAAACACTTCCCTCCTGAACCTTATTCAATCCTTTCACATATTTAAAGGTCTCAATCATGTCCCCCCTCTCCCTTCTTTCCTCCAGACTGTACAAATTAAGTTCTCTTGTGTCTCTTCTCCTGGCCTAGAAAGAGTCATTTTCAAAACCTTTTTGGATTTGTTATATTTTTATGCAGAATTGTCATTACAGGTCTGGCAATAAAGTATTAATGTCACAATGCTACAACAATGTCATTCCATGTGTTTTCGCTTTGTTACAGGTGGATATGTGTTCAAAAACAGACTTTAATCACACAGCGTCTGGTGCTCCATGCTATAGCAACCAGATTCAGAGCTCTATGCTATAGCAACCAGGTCCAGAGCTCTGATGCTGTATGTATCTGTTTTTTTGTTGAATATGGTGTCGCTAAGAGTCAGACACACTGAGTTGGCGCTACCTCTCACTCTCTGCAACGCTGTACTGGTGTTAGAACACCCAACATACATCTCATTCATCAATGCCTGCCAGGTTACTACAGCTAATGAGATGCTCTTTAACAGCGCCCGATAGCCGATCACAGCGTGTACTAGTGGTCGCTCTTAGCGCTCATCTGCCGATATCTAACGCTAGTAATGAATCAGCCTGCAAGGTGTCGATTCATAGCCTGGTGAGAAAACCTGCATTATTTTTTCGGAGAGAAAGTTGCTATTCACGTTCATTGTCTACCTTGGGGCTCATTCAGAACCAGGTAAAAATGTACACACAGTAGATAATGAAAGTAAATGGCAGTTTTCTCACCTAAAAAGAAGTGAGTTTTCTCACCAGACCTGAAACCAACCCCAATGTCAAGTAGAGAGGGAAACCACAGTTGAGCACCCCATGCATGTATCAGATGAGTGCTATTTGTTCTGAGGATTGTGACCCCCCTCTGTGTAAGCCCACCCTACAAATCTCACTGTATGCCGATGCTCATGTGGGCCGCAATGCTGAATGAGTACCAAAGCCAGAGTTCAGGCTGCAATCACCATTATTTAAAGTGAGGCACCCCTCCTTCTGATGACACCAACCCAACCCAGCCTAGTTCAAAAACACTTTAGTGTCATTTGCCTGGGGTGTAGTCTTGGCCTGGCCCATCAGATAACTGGGGAATCCCCACTGGGCCCCATCCACAAAAGGGATGTTGCACTAGAGGATAAGAGTAATAAGTAATGCTTGATGTGACTGTTCTATCCACTCACACGGTACAGTTAGGCATCATGGCTGCAAAAGTCCTAAAAATAAGCTGGTAATATTCAAATTGTAACTATAAGGTGGGCCTTCAAATTCAATTCCAGTGATGGGCCCATGACACCCCAGCCCAACACAGGTTTACGTGATTGGGGAGCCCATTTTTAGCACCCCGCTATGCCTTTTTTGCTTGGAACAGTATTTTGTGGTTGCAGTAGCTGTGATGGCAACCTTCATTCTGACAACTCTAAGGCCCTTATTTAAGAAGGGATAGCGTCAGGTAGTCGCTGGTTAATGAGAGGTAGCGACAGGTAGCGACTGGTGAACGCCGGACACGGCACGCAATTACACATTTATCAAGCAGAATCTGTTTAGCGACTGGGATAGCGCCATGTAGCGTCTGATTCATCATTTTCACAGTCTCAGCGAACAGCGCCGCCGTTCAGCCTTGCACAGCGCCAGGTATGACCTCTTGCTACCTGTCGCTCTCCCATACATTTCAATGGACGATCATTTTCTTCTCTTTAAACTGTTTTTTTTTTGTTTGTTTTTCAAAAAAATCACAAATAATTCTTTGACCTCTTCTGGCATTGAAATAGCAGTTTTTTCATAATTTTTTCATTTTTTATATATTTCCTAAGAAATGACATCACAGGTCTGGCGTTAAAGTGTTCATGTTACAATGTTGTTACAATGTAATTCCATATGTTTTCGCTTTGTTACTAGTTGATAGATGCTTGAAAACAGACTTTAAACACACCGCCTCCTGCGCTCTGGGCTTCAAACAAGTATTTTTCAGCGCCAGAGATTTGGGAGGCTGGTTTTTTTGCTGAATATAGTGTGAGTCGGTTGCTATGAGCAGTCGCTAACATGCGCTCCCATACAGCGCTGTACTGGTCAAATAGCGGCTCCTCACAATGTATTCAACATTACTGAACAGGGACTGAGTCGCTATAAAGTAGCGACTCACGGCCGAGCACTGCGACTTCTAGCGGGCGCTCTGAAAATGCCTGCTACAGACGCTCATCTGTCTCTACCTGCCGCTAATGATGAATCAGCCTCTTAGTTAAAGATGTTTAAACCGGACTTTCAGCATCATTTAATAAAAAGTCCAAACCTCTAAAACACTATTCCCTGGCATCTAAAATTAGGTATATAAATTAGGTTTTTACACTTTTTATTCTTTCCCCCACTGGGCTGAAACTCTGTTCATCGCTCGAGGATACAGGCTCCGCCATCTTGCCTCACAAACTGAGGAGAGGGGTGAAAAGCCCAGGGGGGCAGGTTATAGCTGTGCTTTGCTCAGACAGAGCAGAGCTGGAGTCAGGAAAAGCAATCCCAGAATGCAGAGAGGCACAGTCAGAAGACACTTCCTGTTTGCAGGCTGCCTGATGCTCCATGAGCCGCCATCTTGGATGTTTAAAGGCTCATAACATGCAGTAGATGCAGGTAGGGTGATTTTTAATGTGGGCAATCTGTATGTAGAGGGTAGGGGAAACATATAAGATAGGCTCTAATTCAGGGTGAAGGTCCACTTTAAGGTCAAAATAAACAAAAAAACGATATAGTATTTACTCTACCTACTGCTGCTATTGTAACACTATACAGTATTTCCTACCCACTCTACCAGTTCCATTCCTGTGGACTGAATTAGGCCTTTTCTTGTGCTGTCAGTTCTGTAGCTAAGATCTTGGATGTTTGTAGGACAGGGCTAACAAAATGGTCACCCTGGGTGCCAAGGGCATTGTGTTTGCTGGGGGCACCTTAATTCCAGCCATTCTATTTTCTGCAGATGGGTCAGAACTAATATTAGTCGTGCCAGTCTTACCCAAGTCTCCATCTTTCCTCATATTGGGTTGCTGAGGAAAAGGCACAGCATGGCTCATGTGAGAGAGCAGCACACCATAGCATGGGTGAGGAGGGGAGTTCATTGTTACCCTCCTCGCAGTGAGAGCTATTTTGCCTAGAAACTGCCCAAGCTAAAATTGTACCCAGGATGTTTCTGATCACATGGTGCACCCAGACGTGCACCTGTAATGAGGCCATGTGAGGCAGGCTGCACTGCATCATTTGATAGGACATGATAGGAAGGAGCAGAAAAGTAGTTAGGCTTTCGGACACCAGGGGCAAAGATTCAAAATGGCGCCCCCCCCCACCTATGCTTAGGCCCCCCTTTGCCCCCCCCCGACCTGCTGCACCTGGGCACATGACCTACACCCCTGCAAAGGAGCCAGGAGGAGCAGCACACTGCTTTATTGAGCAGTGGAGCGTCATGCTCTGGGGGTGCCATTCTTTTATTCACCTCAGGTAGCAGGGAGGCTAGGTTCCCCCCTGGGTGCACCCCCTGCTGCAACTAACAAGCGAGCCTTCTCTCATATGACTAGAAGCAGGGCATGCACCAAAGCCAGACAGGGAGTGTTCTGTCATTTGGGGGTCGATTCAGAGCCAGGTGAGAATTCTTGCTTTTTTATGAGAGAAAATTGCCATTCACCTTCATTGTCTACCTTGGGGCTGATTCAGAGCCAGGTGAGAATTCTCATTCCTTCATTGTCTACCTTAGGGCTGATTCAGAGCCAGGTGAGAATTCTCATTCCTTCATTGTCTACCGTGGGGCTGATTCAGAGCCAGGTGAAAATTTACACCCGTTAGATAATGAAAGTCAATGGCTTCTTTCTCCTAAAAAAAAGAAGTGAGAATTCTCACCTGGCTCTGAATCGACCCCTTGGTGCAAGAATGGGACAGATTCTGCCTGCAGGGGGTCAGGAGGTAAGTAAAGCTTTTTTTTTAAAGAAAAAGTTGTCTAAAAACCCTTTTGAGAAAAATGCCCTTTACATTTCACCTCCATCTCTCCGATAAAGAATACATCACAACCCTCCATGAGGTAATGAAGATGGACCAGGCTAAAGATGATTTTTTAGATTCCAGGTTTTTATGTCGAATACGGCGTCTTTCAATTTGTCAGCCTGAAGGTCAGAGTAAAAATAAACATCAAAGCGGAAGAGATATACGCATCTTGACACAGTATTACAAGTCAAAGTTTTAATATCCACAGTTGTTTGTATAATCTGTTTCTTCTTCTGTCCCACCTGGTTCCGACAGAAAGTCAAAATTTGCATTTATATGAGGTAGTTTATCAAACAGAACATACCGCTAAGTACATACTGCATTTCATTTCAAGGAAAATTGTTTGTGTTTTATTTATTTTTTTTTTTATTGGCCTCAAATTAACTTTAATGAAAGTGACCGGAAATTGTTACTTTAAGAATCTAAAACATGCAACAAGGGCCGCTTAGAACATACGGACATGTTTTCCATTATCTGTCATCAGATAGGACAAAATAAAGTACAAAGGTGGACAGGGGACGGCACTAAATTAAAAAGATAAGTGAGAGCATTTAGATTAATGGTTTGCGATTTAGCTAATATGGTTTTCTTTGCCAACTAAAGGCCATAGCAAAATAGCAAAATTCACTGCATTTACTATTCTATTCACCAGACGAAGGGAGTGTTTGCTGTATTTACATTCTGTTGTTTTCTGCAGGTGAATGCTGGTGAGCGGCTTTTCAGTGCACCAACTTTTAGCGGAGAACCCCCAGAGGATTCACTGCTATTTTTGACAAGAATGTCTCTTTATGTCATTTTTGCATCTTTCAGGAATATCCCCACTTTCTGACTACTCAACTATGGTTTGTGCTTTAAACCATATATTTATAATTTGGGGGGATTTACTAAGCATTCGCTGGCCATTTGCCATGCTTTCGCTAGTTTGCAGCATTTACTATCCTAAAAGTTGCTATTCGCCCGACAAAGGCCGTGTTTGCTGTATTTTTGCTGTAGTTTTCGCCAGGCGAAGGCTGGAGAACGGCTTTATCATGGTGGACAATCTGATCCCACAAATGCATGTCGGTTTCCCTGTTCAGTGTGTGTGAAGCTGAGGGTGTGTTCAGTCTTGCTAGTCTGGCATCTGTCATCTGGGGGTCCATTTTCCTGCATGCGCTACTTAACATGTGCGGCAGGCACTTCCTGCTGCCAGGCAGCTTTTAAAAAGAGGCCTATGGCACTGGGAAGAAGCATGCAGATCTTCCTGAAGTGACGCTCATCTCCTGGTCCATGTGTAAGCCCCTGCTCGACCATGTGTGCGACTGGCTCTGACTTTTGGCTTTGGATACAGACCCTGCTCCAGCTCTGACTCCCTGGCTTAGATATCGAACCCACTCTGGCTCTTTCCCTCTGCCTTGGATATTGATCCTGCTCTGGCTCTTAAACACCGGCTTGGGCGACTACCCGCACTGGCTGTGTGACTGTCGGCTTGGAAATATAGACAACTCTCTGTTCCTGCACATACCAGAGCTCTGTTCCTGTATGTACTCTTTACCAGACTCTTAGGGTCACTATTTGTCAGGTCAGCTGTGGGCCCCCGGTATTTTCTGCTGCACAATCCATCTTTCCTTGCGGAATGATTTGGCGAAAACCAGACTTTCCGGCAGACTCCCCACACTGACTTGTGGTGCAGCACTGCAAACGCTTCCTGTTAGCTTCCTCATCCTCAGCCTGCTCAGCCAGCATTTCCCTGTTCTGTTTTTCAGCTTATGAATTCCAGTTCAGCTCACCAGAATCTGAAACTACTATTACCTGTCACTTTGGTCTTCTCCTCTGCTGCGTTTCCCCTGTAACCACTATCGGGGTTAGCCGCAGGTAGTACTGCTAGCAGTAGTCTGTGTCTACATCAGCCTATACACAACCAGGTATATGACAGGCTTTTTAGTGTGCCAACTTTTAGTGGAGAACCCCATAGGAATCAATGTTATTTTTGCATCTTTCATTAATACATCAAGTGTGAAGGTCAGATAGCTAAAGTATTGTGGAACACACATGACTTTATATTTTAACTATTTTTAGAATTCCCAAACACTTTAGAGACACTGCACATACATTCTGAGACTAATTCCATGCTGCTATAAGCTGTAAAGTGGGTTTTCAGGCCAATTTGTTGTTTTGGCAAAGCAAAATCCACCACCAAAGTTCGCCTGAGATGAACTGCAGCGAGGACACAGCAAAATGCCACCAGACAGTCAAATGTTACCCACATTCACTGGTGCAAAATACCTTAGATCGCTGTACTATTCCACACTCGCAGCCCACATGGCGCACCCGGCCAGTAATAAACTGGCAAACAGGCTCGAGTGTAGTAAGAACTCTTCATATACTTCCTTGGACAGGGACTCGCTTGTGGGGGCCTTGAATTTGGTTGCCTTAGCAGCGGTCCTTAGGATTGGGAAGGTCCTTTTTTTGATCCACCACCCTTTCTATGCAATTATTTATTAATAAGTTAGCTGTTAGTCCCCTACCTATTGTACTGAGCCTCCCAGCCACAACAAATTTCTAGTATGTATGTAATTTTTATGCAGTGCCTGGAGAAAATATTCATAACCCATGAACTTTTCCACAATTTTAGGAATTACAGCCACAAACGTATTTTTTTTAGACTTTGTTTAGATTGTATGTGATAAAGCAACACAACGCAGCAAGTATCTGTGAAGTATAAAGAAAAGATTACTTGCTTTCTATATTAAATAAAAATATAAAAACTGAAAAATGTTGAGTGCATATGTATTCAGTCCCTTTACTCTGATCTAGTGTGACCATTTGCCTTCAGTTTCTCCACATCATTATTTTTTGGGATTTTTGTAATTTGCAAACTGGGGGAGGGCTTCCCAAAAACCTTCAATTTACCGCAGAGGAATGGGTTGCGGGGATGCGGCATCACTGATTGTCAGCATATGCCCACCAGTGGTAAGAGTTGTGTTGTAGTCAAGAGTGATGTAGGGCATGGATAAGGCTAGGCATCCACAACAAAGTAACAACAAAAAAGGACACACAAAAAAGGACAAATACCTTTAAACTGGATTAAACAGTGGAAATGTAATGCTAATAATAGACACGCAGAGCCAAGAGAAGAATAGAAACACTTACCCAGAGCCAACCACCACTCAGCTCGCCACTCTCCTGCAGTCACTTGGATATCGATCAGATGTCCAATCAGCAGGTGAAACATTAACCTGCCTGAACTGCCTGTATTTATGCCTTCTAGCCCCTTCTCCTGTCTTGCCTCAGCTCCTTGTGTCCATGTTGTGCCTTTGTAATTTCGAATTTTATTTACAATGATTTACTTGGAGCCACTCTACTTAACCTCTGATTGTTTGGCTTTATTTACGAAGCCGCAAGATTGGCCACTCTCTTAACTTCCAATGTGTCATGGGACCAGATCTTTGTTTTTTCAGCTTCTGTCCGGCTTCCCAGGAACATTACCTTACACTTTACAAATACTTGCTAATTTTTGTTGCTCTATCACATACCATGTCACAACAACATTTAATTTCATGGCTGTAACATTTAAACCGGACCTTCACCCTAAATAAAAGCCTGTGTCAGGCTGCCTGCAAACAGGAAGTGTCTTCTGACTGTACTGCTCTGCATCCTGTGATTGCTGTCCTTTTTCTGACCCCAGCTCTTCTCTGTCTGTACAGCTATAACCCGCCCCTTTCATTTTTGTCCCCTCTCCTCTCAGTATGTGATGCTTCTAAGGCAAAATGGCGGCGCATGTATGCTAGAGTCCTAAACAGAGTTGCAGCCCAGTGGGCGAAAGAATAAAAAGTGACTAAAAATATAAAATATATTAATTTTAGATTCTGGGGAATAGTTTTTAAGGGTTTGGGCTTTCCATTAAATGATGCTGAAGGTCCAGTTCAAAAATGTGGGCTATGAATGCATTTTCAAGGGGCTGTATATGGTAAAATGAATCTGATTCTGGATCTGAATGATTGAACTCCACTGAAGAAGCTTTTTAGACTAGGCCCAACGCGTGCCTGTTATTCCCTGCTGTGCCCTGGAGGTCACCTGGTATTTTATAGGCAGTAGCTCAATGGCCCAACTAACTAAGACTCCATCTCTGTTAATAAAAATAAGCCTCCAATTTTTATAACTTGAGAGTCTCCTTATCTTACCTTCAAATATATTATATATTTTTCATTTATCTTATGAAGCACAGCTTACCGTTGTAGCTTCTAAGCTTACATTATAGAAGACAGTTCACACCCATCTGCCTCTTTAAAAAAAAATTTTAGAAAGATTTTTGAAAGAAAGAAACTGAATTCTGGGAGCGCGTATAAACAGTCACTGTAAAATAATACCAAATGCTAAACAATCTGATTCTTCCAAATATTTTGCTTAATTTAGTTTAGCTTATGCTGTTAACCACAAGGTTGACAGAAAGGTGAATAGGGGGCCGCGTCCTTCTTGTCACACCCCGGGGCCCGCAAAACATAACACTTTAACGACAATGTAAACTTAGCATTCCGTGCTGGAAGTACAGGAATAC
Organism: Gastrophryne carolinensis; assembly: GCA_027917425.1. Taxonomy (NCBI): domain Eukaryota; kingdom Metazoa; phylum Chordata; class Amphibia; order Anura; family Microhylidae; genus Gastrophryne; species Gastrophryne carolinensis. The sequence continues at coordinate 202,634,275 of CM051240.1, read as the reverse complement.
ATATTTATTTCACAATTGTTTACTCTACAAAACAACAAGACATATTTCATGGCACAGCTTTTGCCACAGACTGGTGGCTTTCTTGTGAATATTTTGTGCGTGTTTTAAGGCACGTCATTGCGCCACTGAGGCACATTATGAATAATGGGGCAAAAACACGTGTTTTTAAAAGCAGATTCCTCATGATACCTTCAACTCCCCCCACCTTCCCTTTCTCAGAGTGCCTGGGAAACCCACCAGCTGCCTCACATCAATGTCACATTAAAGGCTGGAGGCTGTGTGGGCCTCTTTGTCACCTATATACCGTATTTTTCGCCCTATAAGACGCACATGCCCATAAGACGCATCCAGGATTTGGAGGAGAAAAATAAGAAAAAAAATATTCTAAACTAAATGTTGTGCTAAAACACCCCATTACAGGCAGTGTGGCGTTCCCCCATCCCATTCCCCATGGGCAGTGTGGCATCCCCCATCCCATTCCTAATGGGTAGTGTGGCATTCTCCCCTCCCATAAGCAGTGTGGCATGCCCCCATCCCATTCCCATAGGCAGTGTGGCATGCCCCTATCCCATTCCCATAGACAGTGTGGCATGCCCCTATCCCATTCCCATAGACAGTGTGGGATGCCTTCATCCCATTCCCATAGGCAGCGTGGTATTCCCCCCTTCCTATTCTCCATATAGGCAGTACGCTGCAGAGAGGAGGCGATGGGGGCAGCTCTATCTGCCGCCTCCTCCGCAGCGCGAGAAGGCGGCAGATACAGCTGCCCCCATCGCCTCCTCTCTGCGGCACCAGCATAGAGTGAACACTCGGCTTGGTATAGCGGTGGGCGTGGCCGACGCTCGAGCGTCGGCCACGCCCACCGCTGTAACAGGCTGGGTGTCTGGCTCTGCAGAGAAGGCTGCCCCCGCGGCTTCCGGGACAGCGCGAGCGATGGAAAGGTGAGTTAACTTTCTGCTTTTTATTTATTTTTTTTCCCACCTTCACCCGATAAGACGCATGGATATTTTCTCACAACTTTTTGGAAAAAAATGTGCGTCTTATAGGGCGAAAAATACGGTACACTGTCAATGTCATGAAAACTTAGGATCTACCTTTTATCCTGTTATATTTATATAAGAGATGAGCGAACTGGTTCACCAGAACCCAAGTTCTTTCCGAATTTCACGAAACTGAATTTTTGGGGATTCATGCTGATCGAATTTTCCCTGAAATTCACTGACACCTCGGGCAGTGGGTGAAAAAAAAACTCACCGCCACCCTCGTTCCAGCAGAATGCTTGCATCCAGTGCACATGGTGGAAGCTGATATGCACAGCTGACAGTGCGTCCGGCCTCCCCCGCTCCCACTGTGCTGTGTGACGTGCAGGCTTCCTCGTCGTTCTGGTCCAGTGGCTGGTTTGCAAGCCAACTTGCTCCCGCAGCAAGCCGCTGGACCAGAATGACAGGGAAGCCGGCATGTAGGTAAATGTGCGATACACGCATCGCGGTGGTAGTGGGGGAGGCCGGTCACGCTGCCAGCAAGCGGCAGAAGCTGACAGTGCAGCTACCCTCCCCAACTCCCACCGTGCTGTATGAATTCCACTAGAGATGAGTGATTCTCAAAGGTTCGATTTGGACGAACCTGAATTTCTTGGAGAAATTTGGTGAATCGTCCAAATCGAAGTTCACTCTTCTCTAATCTATATATATCCGGTTATTTCCCATATTTCTATGCAGCAGGGGATTCACTGAGAGCAGGGCTGTAAAAGGTATTCACCAGGGCCCCATAAGTAGATATTCCTTGGTGGATAGTATGGGCAATGTGCAGCCTCTTGTCAGCGCCAGGAGCTCATCTAAGGCGGACCTAAGTGCGCTGGCGGCTGCATCCCCCGATGCCCTCAAACAGGAAGTGAGCCCGCGCTGGACATTTACAACTGCCAGGCGAGCACACGTCCTGCCAAACAGATAGTGGGGATGCAGCCGCTGCTTGCACATGCACCATTGGAATGGGAACGAGGGTGAGTTTTCGGGCGACCTGGGGGGTTTCACACAGCAGAGGAGAGCAAGTATGCCTGCCCTGGAGTCTCATAGACTTTAGAGTGGGTTTTGATCCTCTTTAAGTTCTGGTCTTTCTAAAGCCACTAAAGCAGCCATTTACTTCCAAATCGCAACAGGAAGGTTGTGCTAAGTGGCATGAAGAACCTATTACTTTGAGGACAGGATGGGAAAAATGAAAATGATTTTCAGCTATTTGGGTATTTAGATAGTCCCATCAGTCTTCCTCTATTATGAAAAAGACTAATATTAATTTTAATTAAGTCCAAACAGCTGCAACAACAGAGCCATATGTTGGAAATCTACACCTTTATCTAACGGGTGTGGGACAGCATTGTGATTCGCTCGGGTGGGGGCCGGCCTTGACCTCTGGCCAGGAAAGACAGCATGGCAACCAATTGGAGGACTGCATTTTGGCCGAGGTCAAGTTAAGGATTTCAGAAGGTTGTAGGGGTCATTGCGCAGGGGGCTCTGAAAGCACTTCCCCCCTGAGCTGTCCCAAACCCATTATTTACTAAACGGGTGTGAGACCACTTTCAAATGAAAATTAAAACAAAAATAAAATGCTTTCCTTCTGTGGCATGACTAGCTGTGTATTGTTCTTGTTTCCAAAAAAAAAAAAAATAATGTTACCAGTGTTACCAAGCTAAAAAGATATAGTAACAAAAATACAACTTAAGCTCTTGTTTTTTTCTGATTAAAAATAAGCATTTACCTATTTAAATGGCATAGCATTGCGAAGCAGAAAGAGCTTTCTTGGTAGGAAAAAAAATTCGCCTGTGGTACCACATTTAGGCTCTTATTTAAGAAGGAATAGTGTCAGTTAGTGGCTGGTTAATGAGAGGTAGCGACAGGTAGCGACTGGTGAACGCCGGACACGGCACGCAATTACACATTTATCAAGCAGAATCTGTTTAGCGACTGGGATAGCGCCATGTAGCGTCTGATTCATCATTTTCACAGCCTCAGTGAACAGCGTTCAGCCTTGCACAGCGCCAGGTATGACCTCTCGCTACCTGTCGCTCTCCCATACATTTCAATGGACGATCCTTTTCTTCTCTTTAAACGGGGTATCTGTGACCTCTTCTGCCATTGAAATAGCATTTTTTTCACAATTTTTTCATTTTTTATATATTTCTTCAGAAATGACATTACAGGTCTGGCATTAAAGTGTTCATGTTAAAATGTTGCTACAATGTAATTCCATATGTTTTCGCTTTGTTACTAGTGGATAGATGCTGGAAAACAGACTTTAAACACACCGCCTCCTGCGCTCTGGGCTTCAAACAAGTATTTTTCAGCGCCAGAGATTTGTGAGGCTGTTTTTTTCCTGAATATGGTGTGAGTCGGTCGCTATGAGCAGTCCCTAACATGCGCTCCCATACAGCGCTGTACTGGTCAAATAGCGACTCCTCACAATGTATTCAACGTTACTGAACAGCGACTGAGTCGCTATGAGCTAGCGACCCACGTCTGAGCAAAGTGACTACTAGCGGGCGCTCTGAAAATGCCTGCTACAAACGCTCATCTGTCGCTACCTGCCGCTAATGATGATTCAGCCTGTTAGTAGATAGGTAAGCCCAGCAGCTTGCTATCTTGTTTTTAAAATTTACCACAGCAAAAGTTAGAAATAGGTAAATTAAACCAGACCAACAGCCTGGCACACTTGGAAATAAAAAGGTAGCAGCCATTTTGGAGCTTCCTCTCCCAGCATCTCAGCCATGCTGCTGCCTGGATTCAACTGACATAACAGTAACAGGAAGCCCAGCAGCACTTCCTGTTTGTAGGTGGCCAACAAATGCCATTTTGTTTTTAAAATTTACCACAGCATAAGTAAGAAAAAGGTAAATGAATTTTAATGCACAGCAATCTAAATTGACCTGGGGAGGGAGGCATATGAGCACTGTTTGTTGTGTTGGTCTGGATTAAGGCATTTTTGACTGTTGGTCCGCTTTAAGATGCACCCATCACCATTAGTCTACATCATATTTATAATGGGAGAGAATATACTTGCATCTTCACCTGGGGTGCTTAAGTCCCCAGCCCAGTGCCCCAAAACAGCCTGTGTTTATTTTTTACCTCAGCGCAATATTCTTAAAAACGCCAGAAAAAAATAAAAGGAAGTAGTATTATTGTGAATGGCAACCATATGCTTATTAATTTAGTTACAACCAAACTGTCACATAATGTCAGTTAGGTTAAAGTGCTCCCCATTGCTGAGCTGTATGTACTCTAACTGATTGCATCATCACTTGGGGTGGGGCTTCTCAGCCAGGGAGCAATATGGCGAACTGCATCCAGTTTGTGTTGCTGAATATTGGGCAAAAGCTGAGGTAAAAAAAAAAGAAACAAAGGCTGATTTGGAGCACAGGGCTGGGGATAGAAGGTGATGACATATGCTCTGAGTATAGGTGAACTTTATTGAGCTGCCCAATCTAAAATGTATTGCTCCTTCACCTTAAATTTACTGTAAACTCAGTAGCAATGATAAGGCAGCAAGCAGCTCAGCTGATGCCTGCCCCATGTGTCTCTCCTAGATTTTATACAGTTCATTTTAATTTCTTTCAACTTCTCCAGGACCACATAAATAAATTAACTTGAAGCTCTCAGCATGAGCGGCCACAGCAAGTAGTGGCCCCACAGGTGTCTCTGACTACAGCAGGACATGTTCATCAGTCATAAAGCTGCACTATGACAGCCCTTCCGGGTCAGCCATGACCCAGAAATAGAAAGAGAAGAAAATAGTTTCGCTTAGAATACATAAGGTATACCTTGTAATCTGAGATTTTGAGATGTTTTGGCTTATTTTATACTATTCCCATGTGGGATATGGTGGGGGGAAGTCGTTGTGTGCCTGGACAAGGACTTTAACACATATTTCACATTTACTGAATCTAATAAATCATAGAAACACCCCTCCAATCTATCCTGAACTCTGCTGCTCGCCTCATCCATCTCTCCTCTTGCTCCTCCAGTTCTGCGCCTCTCTGCCAATCCCTACACTGGCTGCCAGTCCCACAGCGAATCCTGTTCAAAACTCTGTCGCATACAAAGCTCCCTCCAACCAGGCCCCTCCCTACATCTCATCTCTAATCCAACAATATCAACCGAGACGCAGCCTCCGCTCTGCTGCCGACCTTCTCCTGTCCTCCACCCTGGTCACCTCCTCTCATGCCCGCCTCCAGGACTTCTCATGCACAACTCCAATCTTCTGGAATGCCCTCCCCCACCCAATCCACCACTCCATAACCCTCAAAACCTTCAAAGGTGCCCTTAAAACTTACTTATTCAGACAAGCATATAATCTGTCTTAACCTTTTTGTATGTTTCTACCCTGTCTGTAATTACTACTTTGTAAAGCGCTATGGAAGATGATGGCGCTATATAAATAAACTATAATAATAATAATAATAATAATACATATTAGTGCATAACCAGCTTTTTCTCAATACTGGCTTTGTATATGCAGAAGCAGTATCATGCTCTTTGTAATCATCTTTAAACCATACAAATATGTTAAGCATAAAATAAGTGATTATTTTATTAGGAGAAAAGAGGTTAATCACATTTAAATATTGGTTGACAATAACATGTTTCATTTAATGTATTCTAATGTATTCTGATGACACAGTCTAAATAATTTACAATAATTAGGACAAAAATCGTCCAACACATTTACATTTCAAGAAAATGTGTAGAAATGTTTTGATTCTGCAGTGCTTGGCATGGGGGGTTTGAGGTGAAGAAGATCTCCACGTGAGATGGGGAAAGGTCTCCAAGAAAACAGCTTCTAAGAAGAGCTTTGAGACTCCCAGTCCTGTGTGAAAGGTGTAAGACAACACATTCATCTGCAAAACAGGCACCAAAAGTCTCCTTCATCAAGGGATATTGGCAGGCAGGTAGCGCCTTGTAGCGGCAGGCAGCGTCTGGTGAACGCCGGGCGCTGCACGCAATACCACATTAACAGCGCCATGTAGCGTCTGATTCATCATCACAGACAGCTCAGCGTATAACGCCAGTGCTCTGCCTTCCAGAGCGCCTGGTATTACCTGTCGCTACCTGTCCCTCTCCCATATATTTCAATGGACGTTCCTTTTTTCTCTTTAAACAGGGTTTTCTTTTAATTTGTTTTAACAAATCATTGTGTGACCTCTCCTGGTCTAGAAAGAGTCATTTTTGAAAACTTTTTGGATTTTGTAAAATTTTTATGCAGAATTGTCATTACAGGTCTGGTATTAAATTGTTAATGTCAAAATTTAATAACAATGTAATTCCATATGTTTTGGCTTTGTTACTAGTGGATATGTGTTCAAAAACAGACTTTAATCACACAGCGTCTGGCGCTCTGGGCTACAGCGACCCAATTTTGAGCGCCGGGGCTGTGTGAGGCTGTTTTTTTTTTATGAATATGGTTTCAGTCGCTCGCACTGACCAGCTGCTGTCGTTCGCATACAGCTTTGTACCGGTGTTATAGCAACTCACACATCAAATTCATCAATGCCGACCCATAGCCGAACACAGCGAATACTAGCGGTCGCTCTGAGCGCCTCGCTACAGACGCTCATCTGCCGGTACCTGGCACTAGTAATGAATCAGCCTGCCTGTAGAGCTTACCCAAAGTGGGCTCCAGGTTTATTCGGGCCCTTGGGCAATAGTCTTAGTGGGCCCCTTGCGGTGTGGTCTAATACTCCATACAATTTGCATGTATGGTGAATACTGCCAGAGAAAAAATAATTGAAGGAATGACAAAGTATAGAAGGAATGACAGAAAGAAAGGGAAATTAAGAATGAAAGAACAGAGGGAATGACAAAGTATAGAAGGAATGACAGAAAGAAAGGGAAATTAAGAATGAAAGAACAGAGGGAATGACAAAGTATAGAAGGAATGACAGAAAGAAAGGGAAATAAAGAACTAAAGAATAGAGGGGAATTACAAAGTATAGAAGTAATGATAGAAAGAAAGAGAAATAAAGAACGAAAGAATAGAGGGAATGACAAAATATAGAAGGAATGACAGAAAGAAGAAATAAAGAACGAATAAATAGAAGGAAAGACAATAAAAGAAAGAAATGATGGCTAGAAATAAAGAAATATAAAAAATAAATGGAAAGAAGCAAAGAAAGAACAAAAGCATGGAATGAATGGCAGAATCAAAGAAAGAATAAAAGGAATGATGGTAAAAAAGGAGAAAAGTGGGAGAGAAGGAATGACAGAAAAGTAATAGAAAGAAAGACGAAAGATAGAAAATGAATGGAAGAATGAAGAGATGAAAGGAAGAAACAAAAAAACAAATGGAAAGAAAGAAAAAGACTAGAAAGAAAGAATGAAATAATAGAATTAAAAGATGGAAAGAAGAAGTAAAGAAAAGGAATGGCAGAAAGAACTGATTAAAAAATAAACAAAGAATATATAGAAAGAATATATAGAAAGAATATATAGAAAGAATGAAGGAAAAAATAGAATAGAAGGAAAGAAACAAGCAGGCTGATTCATTAATAGCGCCAGGTAGCGACAGATGAGCGACAGTAGCGTTATTTTCACAGCGCCGGCTAGTATTCGCTGTGCTTGGCCGTTGCTCGGCTGTTGACAGCGACCCCGTCGGTGTGCGGTAATGTTGAATACGGGGTTAGGAGTCACTGTTTGACAGGTTCCGCGTTGTATGGGAGCGCATGACAGCGAATGGCCATAGCGAACGGCTCCCAGCATATTCATTAACAAATCACGCTCAAAAAATTCTTGCGCTGTAAAATGCATGTTTAAACCCCAGAGCGCTGGCGGCGATGGGTTAAAAGTAGTTTTTTAACCCCCAAACCACCATATTTTTTGAGAAAAAAAAAACATGTTTTTCAAAACATTTTGTAATATGAATACATTAATATCAGACCTGTAATATCAATTCTGCACAATTTTTTTTTTTTTTTTTTTGTACCTTAAAAAAATATCTAACATTGCAGAAGTGGTCACAGAATTTTTGACATTTAAAAAAAAAAAAAAACATTAATAGCAATTAATTATGAATATTTAAAGATTGCTCCATTGAAATGCATTGGAGAGCGCCAGGTAGCGAGAGGTCATACCTGTCGCTGTTCAAGGTCGCTCGCTGGCGCTGTGGGGTGAGGCTGGAATAATGATGAATGATTCGCTATCTGGCGCTCTGTCAGTCGCTAAGAAGGATCGGCTTGATAAATGTGTGATTGCGGAGGGGAGCCGGCGTTCTCGTGGCGGTGAGCGTCATTACCGTTCGCTCACCATTCGCTACCTGGCGCTATCCCTTGTTAAATTAGGGCCAAAGAATAGAAGAAAGACTAGCAGAAAGCCGCTCTCCCAATGGCCAATCTGCCCCAGGCTGACAGTCCTTAGTCCTGATTACTGCACGGCCCTGCGTCCTGCATAGGGCCTTCCCAGGGTAGAGGTAATGTGGTGGGTCTTTCCAGGTGCACTTGCCCGTGTATGCCCAGTGCTGACGCTGGCCCTGCCTGTACTGTACTGTACCAAAGCTCCATTTTGAGGAACTAACCGATGGGGCAGAACATCAAATTAGGGCACGGGTCATGTCTATTCAAGAACTCTTGCTTCCTCTTTCAATTTTTGCCCTTACATAGATTTCACAAACCTAGGGCCACATGACTTTCAGGGAGCATGGTCACACAACTAATATCTATCTATATTATAGGGGTGATTTAACACAGGTGTAAAAGTGCACTTAAAAAGGAAAACTCCCTTTTTGGCAGGGTTTTGGTGTTGTGCCTTATTGTTTCACTCTTTTGGAATGTAAAATAAGGATTGTGCCCCCAGACCTGTGATTTACTGATCAGAATGCTGTTTCCATTATTCTCATATTGTTAGGTCTCTGCTTTGCTACAGTGGGAGTGATTTTCATGCCTTGAGTAAAAGCAAGTAAAGTCCCATAATTCCTCCAATGCAACAGGTGAACTCTTTAGCAGCTTTGGCTAACAGGCTGATTCATCATTAGCGGCAGGTAGCGACAGATGAGCGTCTGTAGCAGGCATTTTCAGAGCGCCCGCTAGTAGTCGCAGTACTCGGCCGCGAGTCGCTACTTTATAGCGACTCAGTCGCTGTTCAGTAATGTTGAATACATTGTGAGGAGTCGCTATTTGACCAGTACAGCGCTGTATGGGAGCGCATGTTAGCGACTGCTCATAGCGACTGACTCACACCATATTCAGCAAAAAAACAGCCTCACAAATCTCTGGCGCTGAAAAATATTTGTTTGAAGGCCAGAGCGCAGGAGGCGGTGTGTTTAAAGTGTGTTTTCCAGCATCTATCAACTAGTAACAAAGCGAAAACATATGGAATTACATTGTAACAACATTGTAACATGAACACTTTAATGGCAGACCTGTAATGTCATTTCTGAGGAAATATTTAAAAAATTAAAAAAATATGAAAAAACTGCTATTTCAATGCCAGAAGAGGTCACAGAATTATTTGTGATTTTTTGGGGAAAAAAAAAACAGTTTAAAGAGAAGAAAAGGATCGTCCATTGAAATGTATGGGAGAGCGCCAGGTAGCGAGAGGTCATACCTGGCGCTGTACAAGGCTGAACGCTGGCGCTGTTCGCTGAGGCTGTGAAAATTATGCATCAGACGCTACATGGCGCTATCCCAGTCGCTAAACAGATTCTGCTTGATAAATGTGGAATTGCGTGCCGTGTCCGGCGTTCACCAGTCGCTACCTGTCGCTACCTGTCATTAACCAGCCACTACCTGACGCTATCCCTTCTTAAATAAGGGCCTAAGTCTAAGCAGCCTAATAACCTATCCAGATGAGAACCCGGTCATTAACCCTTTGCTACTGGAACAGAAGACCGTAATTCTTCCAAACTGAAGAAGTTGAATTTCAGCAGAATGGGTTAAACCTGTCACCCATTCCTTAGCTCTCCAAGCTAGAGTGGGTAAGTCTATGATATGTATTCAAAATCACTACTTTGGTGTACATTGCTAAGGTAAACACATTGTTGCTATGGAAAACTGTTCTTTTTATAACAGAGAGTTGCAAAGAAATAGAAAATTGAAAAAATACCAGATAAGCTCAGCGCATTGAAGACATCATTTTGCCACACAATAATGGACATTTTTTTAAAATGCCTTCAAAAGTGGAATTACCCTTTAAGGTAAATGAAACTAGAAGTGCACATTATGTGTCTGATTGTTAGGGGGAAAAGAGAAATGAGCTTTTCACTCCAAAAACAGCACAGTGCACTTTTTGCACCTGGTGACAAATCACCCTTCAGTTTAGGTAAATAAATGAGCACCACTTTTATTTGGGGTAAAAATTTAAGCTACATATGTACAGTGCCAAATATATTGAGCCAAAATGTAATGTACCTAAGTGTTTTAAAGATATGTAAAATAATTACTACTTACTTTTATCTATGGAGCAGGAGGAAAGTTGTGCTCATTATACAGTATGCATACCTACCAACTTTTCAGGGTTGGAAAGAGGGACATTTGTTAAATTAGGCCACGCCCCCTCATTAAGGGAAGGATAGGAGATAGAGTTTCAAGTTTCAAGACATATAAATACTTTAAATAGGAGAATGAATCATTTATTGCTGCAGATATGCATGGTAAGCCAACGAGGGACATGGGGACACAGATTCAAAAGAGGGACAGTCCCTCCAAATCAGGGACACTTGGGAGGTATGAGTATGTGACTAGGGATGGATTATCAGGGGGTGCAAGAGGCGCACGTCCCGGGGCCTCCACCATTTGCCCTGTCCAGGGGGCCTCCACCAACCTTTGGGTTATGGTCTGGTCCAGGAGGCTTTTTAGTCTTTGGTCTGATGGGCAGTGGGGCCAGCAACAAAGCTATTAGCGGCAGTGGGGTGTGTCTGGGGAAGCCTTTTTTTTTTGCAACCTGCAGCCAAAGCCACCACAGGGCAGGACGGAGAGTCTAGAGAAGCAAAGCCGCCGTCAGCAACACTACAGTGATGGGTGTGTGCGGAGCTGTCAATCGGCAGCTGTCACTGCACATAAGACACCAAGCACAGCGGGGGCGTGGCCTGGCGTGCGGATGGAGCGGACATAATCCTGCGAGCTCTCGACCCCGCCGAGAGAAAATTGAGTCGATGGTCAGATCGGGTGCAGCGGCGAGGTACTGCGCACCTCCGACGGTGAGACGGATGCAGAGAGCCCCACAGCTCAGCTAGAGGAGACCCAGGAGGGGAGGAGGGGGGCTGCGGTGACAACTCAAAAATGGCGCCGATGAGCGCACATCAACTATCCCTACCTGCACAGGTAGAACTGGATCACGAGCCTGGAGAGTGGAGTGAGGTGGGCGGGCGAGCCCGAAAATCCAAATTTGTAAAAGGCACAGTTAAAGGCACAGCAACCCAGCACCACCCTAATGACCCCTGTTTCTCGCAAGAAGGGAGCTCAAGGCTACAGAGCATTCCCCCCAGTGAGGGCGGAGAGCGGTCGCTGACTACTGAGGCCCCGGACTGCCACTGGCCAGCTAAACAAGCCCATCAAACAATAAGAGAGGTACCAGCGGTAGGCAGATTGGAGACCTATGGCTTTACATCCTCTGACAGCAATGTGAAACACTGGGATACCCGACCCTTCAACGCCCCTGCTGCCCCTTTCCCTCCCGCAGAGAACGCAGCGCACCAGAAGTGCCCCTAGGAACGAGCCCAGGCCGAGTGGCGATCTACAGTCGACACCTGCAGTGTCCCCGGCAGGTGGCAAAAGGGGAGCGGTGGATCTCACCCCCGATGCCCTGCCCCAACTGCGGCCGGAGCAGGAGGGGACACCTCCATTAACCCCACTGAGAGGAGTGCCCGCCGTCCCTTAAGATCCCATATCGCCTCCAGCCGTGGACTCTCCACCAATGATTGAGCTTCCGCCCCCAATTTCGTACCCAAACTCGCCAATGACAACAACAGGAGCCGGAGGGAGTGTAGAGGCGATGGGAGACAGCAACATCCATCAAGAAACGCTTTCCTTCCTCAGGTCTGTTCCCACCAAAGCAGACTTTAAAGCACTGATTAGGAGATACGAAGCGGCTTACAAAAAAGATATAGTGGAGGTTAGAGGCCAGCTCCAGTCGCTAGATGCCAGAGTCTCCTCCAACCCCACAGACACAGAGGCACTGCTGGCTGTCATGGCGGCTAAGATAGAGAGTCAAAACGCGCAAATTGTACAGCTGCAACTCCAGCACAATGACCTGGAAAACAGGCATAGGCGAAATAGTCTCCGAGTGTGAGGCATTCCTGAAGCTTCATCGGGAGAAGACGTAAGCAAATAATTACAGCAATATTCAATCAATTACTTGAAAGAGAGGCGGGCACCCCGATCGAGACGGGTGATGGGCCCACCCAGCAATGACCCGTCCCGACCGAGAGACATTGTTTGCCGCATTCACCACTACACAACCAAGGAAGAGATCTCCCGGCGGGCATGGAGGCACGGCCCGCTTGATTTTGATGGAGTAAACGTCACCATATTCCCTGATCTCTCGAGGTGCACCCTCCAAATGCGCAGACTCCTGCGGCCGGTCCTTGATCTGATCCGAAGCGCCGGGGCGATGTACAGATGGGATATCCCCTCCACTTGATTGTCAGCAGGGGCGGGGACTCCTTCACCCTCCGAGCTTACCAGGACTTAGAGGGACTGTTTGCGTTTCTCAACGTTAATCCAGTCCCGGTACCCAATTGGTTGATGCCCACTACTAATTTTCCGAGACCGGGGAGTTCTGCACCCAGGAATCGCAGAGTCAGTAGATCAAGGAGACCGAGAGAGAGACTCCCGAGGCCCACAGATAATGAGCAGTAGACTTGCTCTGATGTCCGATAGATGCTGCCTACCTGGCGGCTAAAGTCTCTACTTTCTCCTTTTCCCTTAGACTGTGTTGCTTGGGTATTAATATTCAATCGCAGAGGTTGCTTACTGTTGTCTTATGTTACTAGTCACTCTCGGTGGAGGAGGTGGTCTCCAGCGCCTGTCGCCGGACACAGTTCCCCCACTTAGGCCAGTCTCTGACTTCTCCCGATTGGGGATAGGCCACAGACTTAGTGAGATTGCTACTTAGTCGTCCCTCCCTAGAGGGCTTGACCGGCTTATCCGGTTCTGTTTGGTTATTTTATTTGAAACTATTTAGTGTTTGCTCTTTTTTCCCTCCTCCTGCCTTCTTCTTCCCCCTTCCCCCTATCCCTCCCTCGCTGCTCCCCATACCTGTAACTATACCAATTGCTCTCTCTGACCCTTCCCCCCCTTCCGCTAAAAACAGCCATAATGGGCGAGCCTAACCTGGTTTCTTTCAACGTGAAGGGACTGAACACACCAGAGAAAAGGAGACAGATTTTGAGAAACCTCAAGGACTTGAAGGCTAGCGTGGCCTTTCTCCAGGAAATGCACTTCAAGGCAGCAAATCCACCCACCATGAGAGATAGAGCATTCCCGGTCTCCTACCACAGTTACTCTCCGGACTCCCGATCACGTGGGGTAAGCCTGCTGATATCAAGGTCGGTGCCATGGGAGGGGGCGGGAGATGGCTCATGGTCAAGGGGAAGATGGGGTCAGAATTTTTCACCCTTGTAAACATTTACTGCCCAAATCCAAGACAGGTGGACTTCATAGAGGAAGTATTAATTAACATGGCGGATTTTGCAGGGGGGATAGTTGAAATCGGGGGGGACTTTAACCTCACATTGGACCCGTTGATCGATACCTCGAAGGGTCATACGTACCTCCCTTACACTAAACTTAGAAAGCTTAAGAGACTACTACACTCGCACCAGCTTGTAGATCCCTGGCGCATACTTCACCCTAACGGCAGAGACTACTTGTACTACTCGCCCCCACACAACATGTACTCCAGAATGGACTTATTCCTTATCCAACACCACACATTACAGAGAGTTAAAACGGTGGCCATTGGCAATATTGTCCTGTCCGATCACGCCCCAATAGGCCTCACCCTATACGCACACACCCAGTCACCTCGGTCGTGGGACTGGAAGCTAAATAGCTCACTCATTCAAGACACAGGATTCAGGAAGACCTTCCAACAGAACATAAGGGAGTACTTTATTAGGAACTCCACACCAGGGTCTAATCCTGCAATGATCTGGGAGGTGCATAAATGCGTTGCTAGAGGCCTCCTGATCCAACAAGGGGCTAGGATAAAAAAGGAAAAAGGCAAGGCTGTAAGCGAATTACTAGGTAAGATTCAGAGGCTGGAAGCTCTACATAAGCAGTCCCTAGCTTCCGAACATCTAGTGGCTCTGACTTCCCTCAGGGACCGGCTACGCAGGATAAGTAATGACTCCGCTAAACTCCAACTCATCAAGTGTAGGAAAACCTACTACGAGTCAGGTGACAAATGTGGCCGCCTGCTGGCCTTTGCCCTGAGGGGAGAAAGAGCCAAAACATACGTCCCCAAAATACAGAACAAGACGGGAACCATTAAGCATAAGGCAGCAGAGATCGCCAGAGTCTTCAGGAACTATTACGAGGAACTGTATAACATACCTACTGATAGGACAAGCAAGAGAGCTTCTGATATAGCTGCCTACCTCCAGCATTCTGGGCTCCCTAAACAGCCGCCGGAGATACTGCACGAACTAGAGGACCCGATCTCCCACGAGGAGTTAGCCAAAGCATTGAAAGATTCGGCCACGGGGAAGGCACCGGGACCGGACGGGTTCCCCCTCATATACTACAAAACTTTCGCAGGGATACTATCACCCAGAATGTTGGAGGTATTCAACTCAATGGGCTCAGGCAACACATTCCCAAGAGATAGCCTATCGGCGCGAATCGCAGTAATACCGAAGGAAGGTAAAGATCCCACAATTAGCTCTAGCTATAGGCCAATATCCCTCCTGAATGCCGATATTAAGCTTTTTGCGAAAACATTAGCATCCCACTTAGCAACGCACCTCCACCATGTTATACACTTAGATCAGGTTGGATTGGATTTATGCCCTATAGGGAAGCCCGTGATAACACCACAAAGACACTGAACCTTATTAACCTGGCAGCTCAACGCAATCTCCCCACGCTCCTCCTATCAACAGATGCTGAAAAAGCGTTCGATAGAGTGCAATGGGATTTTATGTTTGGATTACTAAGGCACATTGGTCTGAAGGATAGCATGCTAGGCTTGATAACGAGCCTATACCATGGCCCCTCCGCAGTAGTGGAAGTCAATGGAACGACTTCAGAACCTTTTAGCATCGGTAATGGGACGAGGCAGGGGTGCCCTTTGTCACCTCTGATATTCATTTTAACACTGGAGCCTCTCCTTTGTAACATTAGAGATAACTAGAGCGTACAGGGCATACGTCTGCCCTCTGGACACTGCAAAATGGCGGCATATGCAGATGACTTGCTGTTCTTTGTGACTAGCCCGGAAATATCTCTCCCAAATTTAATTAAAGAACTTGAGACGTACAGAGGCCTCTCCAGCTATAAGATAAATATGCAGAAGTCGGAGATCCTTAACATAAATCTACCGGCGGATAGAGAAACCAACCTCAGTCAGTCTTTCCCGTTTAAATGGGCACAGGATCATATTACGTACCTGGGCGCGAAAATAGGAAGGTCCCCGAGTAGGCTATTTGAACTTAACTTCCCCCCACTCCTGAAAGCCTTCACCAAAGATATAGATACATGGGCACACAAAAAGTTTCCTGGTTTGGGAGATGTAACTCACTTAAGATGAATCTACTGCCTCGCCTCCTATACCTACTACAGGCCCTCCCAATTGAGATCCCTGGCTCTTTCCTCCGAAGGATTGGCGGGGTTTTCTCGAATTTTGTTTGACTGGGCAGGAGGCCAAGGGTTAGCAGAAGCTTACTGACTAGACCCAAAGAGGAGGGAGGGCTAGGGGTGCCAGACCCGGGAATGTACTACGCTGCTGCCCACCTTACTAGGGTGGTTGACTGGAAGAGACATGCTGAGTACAAACAGTGGGTCCAGATTGAACAAAGGAGCTCAGCAATCCCGCTGAGTAGCCTCCCATGGGTAGCAAAACAGGCTGTGAGACCAGAGCTGCTACACCCAACAATAGGGGCTACTCTTAAGGTGTGCCACAAGATCCTTCAGCGTGACGAGCTGTCTCCCCCCCTTTCCCCGCTATTCCCGATACTTGGAAACCCAGAATTTACACCCGGGATGGGTGGTAGGCCCGCCGACCAGTGGATCAGGAAGGGCATCTGCCAAGCCAAACACTTCAGTCACATAAGCGTGGGGAGACTGGCTGAGACACACAGACTCCCGAAGTGGGACGCGTGGCAGTGGAGACAGCTTAATCATTTTCTGCAATCCCTTAGACACCAGCTACACCAGCTAAGGGAACCAACTAGCTTTGAGAAGCTGTGTGAGGAGGAAGGCCCTGCTAGACACACTCTCTCCCTTGCCTATAAAATCCTGTTAAGCATGCAAAACCAGGGGGATCTCCCATGCTTCGCCAAGTGGGAGGAAGACCTGGGAGTTACATTCACACCAAAGCAGCGTAAGAAAATTCTTGAACTGGCCCACAGGACCTCGACATGCACTAAATAAAAAGAGTGCAATTATAAGGTGTTCATGCGTTGGTATAGAGTTCCGGCACAGCTCAATAAATGGTTCCCGTCTGTCCCCCCGCTGTGCTGGAGATGCAACTCCGAACGCGGTGACCTTCTGCACACTTTTTGGTCGTGCCCGGCCTTACAATCGTTCTGGAAGGGGGTCAGAGAAGTAGTGCAACGAATGACTGATAGAGAGATTCCTTGGGGCCCTGCTTTCTTCCTCCTCCACCACTCGGCCATGCCCGCCAAGAACTACCGGAGATCGGTGGTGTCCCAATTGGTTAACGCCGCAAAGGCGTGTGTCCCTTCGCGCTGGAAGAGCCAGTCGCCTCCGAGCATCACACAGTGGCTGAATAGGGTAGGTGAAATTGAGAGATTCGAGGGGATAATAGCGGCCCAGAGAGAGTCGGAGGAAGAACACAGAATTAAGTGGGCCTATTGGGTAGATTTCACAATGTCGCAGGCCTACAAGGATTTACTAGGGACAGAGGCATAAAACGTTAAATTGCCCACCAATGGGTACCGGTCCTGCCTCTTTCCCCCGCATCTCCTCCGCCTTTTTTTTTTTCTTCCCCTACCTATATTTCCCCTCTCCCCCCCCCCCCCTGCTGTCATCCTCTCCCCCCCCATACCTCCCCCTAGATAGTCACTGATTGTCTAGCCAACACCTTACCTTTCACTAACTGATATAGGTACAGTTTGTATTAATGACAGCATGGAGATACCACAACTGCCTAAAAGCTGCTGTGACTGGATTGATTGGGCATAGGTTAGGTTCAGAGGGGACAACGCCCGTTGTCCCTGAGAGACGTTCGCACGATGGCCCTTTAGCACAGTTAGTTACTATTGGCCTGCCTGCCGTGGAACCAGCAGCAA
This sequence comes from Gastrophryne carolinensis, assembly GCA_027917425.1. Taxonomy (NCBI): domain Eukaryota; kingdom Metazoa; phylum Chordata; class Amphibia; order Anura; family Microhylidae; genus Gastrophryne; species Gastrophryne carolinensis. The sequence goes on along the minus strand of CM051240.1, from coordinate 202,616,827 downwards.
GCAGCGATTGATCGCTGAGTTAAATGTCATGAGAGCCGGGAAATGTCACTGGCCTTTCACATGACCCTTGCCAGGCACTAGTACACTGTTGGTTGTATGTCTCAGATTGTATTTCTTCTTGTTACTCTGCAATCTGTGTGTCATGTAATTGTCCCTTTTTATTGTTTATCGAAAATTCTAAATAAAGAATATATAATAAAAAAAAAAAAAAAAAGACACCAAGCACAGCCACTGGCAGCTAAATGCAGGGAACTGTTTACTGCTGGACCAGCTGTGCAATTACACCACCATCCACCCAATGGCAAAGCAGGAGTTTCTGAGCAGCACGCACCCGCACAAGGGTGACACAAGGGACTCGATCTGATGTTCCAGTAAATAGACGGGTCCCAGAAAACCACTAATCTGTTACTTGCCAGGACTATTATTTTAAAGAAATAAAAATACTGTATCTGGGGCCTCCACCAGATTTTGTGGCCAGGGGCCTCCACCACACTTAATCCAGCTCTGTATGTGACCCTACATCATCATCAGATCATCAGATTTTTGACAAATACAAGAAAAAGTGAATCAGAAGTCCATCAGTTAGCTAGAACATTCAGTGTTAAATGAACCAGAAATCAGAGTCGTTGACCTTGTAGACTTCTTTAATCCTGGGGCAAAGCAAAGAGAACAGGTTTAATTGCGCTGCTTGTCGTTGGGTTTTCTTTTCCTGGAAGGATTTGCCTTTTTTTAATTAATAAATAAACATCTTTCTCAAATCCAATTACACGACCTGTGATTGACAAACCTAAGAGACACAAGTGGTCACACTGCCAAAGAACAAGGGAGGATTCAAGGTGCACATTAAAGGGTCAGCGCAGGAAGACTCAGCCATCTGGATTACATCACATTGTGTCACAAGGGAAAAGCTGATCAAATGGTGCAAGTGTGAGACATCAAATCTGAGAGAAGAACATAAATAGAGGAGCAATGTCTGCAGGAATTAGGGTCCTGTTCCAGGACAGCTGTGAATTGTTGTGGGATTCGTTGGCTCACCTTATTAGGAATCCTGCCAGACACAAAAAAGGTACTGAATAAAAGAACCTGGGAAAAGTTCTTGGAGAAACCAGGTTGTTCCATGTTTTTAAAAGATTAAACTTGAATGTTATATTTTGTAATCTGCAACTCTTTAGCCTCCCTGCCTATCTACAGCACAAATGACTACTGGCCCAGACAAGAGGGCAGCCCGATTAAAAGCACAGTCCCAGTGACCACCAATAGCACTGAAGAAATGGACCAAAAGTTTAACTGGTCCATTTTGACCCCTCACTGGTTAATCCATGGGGTTTATTCATCAAGGGATAGCGGCAGGTAGTGCCTTGCAGCGGCAGGAAGTGTCGCTGGACGCTGGACGCTGTACGCAATACCACATTTATGAAGGGGATTCTGGTGAGCAACTCATGTAGCGTACGATTCATCGTTACAGGTGGCTCAGCGTATAGTGCCGGCGCTCTGGAAGCCAGAGTCACCTATAATGATGAATCAGGTATTACCTGTCGCTACCTGTCGCTCTCCCATACATTTCAATGGACGTTCCTTTTCTTCTGTTTAAACAGGGTTTTTGTTTTTACATTTTTTTTTTACTCTCAAATAATTGTATTACTTCTCCTGGCCTAGAAAGAGTCATTTTTGAAAACTTTTTAGATTTTTTATCTTTTTATGCAGAATTGTCATTACAGGTCTGGCATTAAAGTATTAATGTCACAATGTTACAACAATGTAATTCCATGTGTTTTCGCTTTGTTACGGGTGGATATGTGTTCAAAAATAGACTTTAATCACACAGCGTCTGGCGCTCTATGCTATAGCGACCAGATCCAGAGCACCTACCCTGTGTAAGTTTTTTTGTTGAATATGGTGTGAGTCACCGAGAGCCAGGCGCAATGAGCTGGCGCTACCTTTCACTCCTTGTAACGCTGTACTGGTGTTAGAATGCCCAACATACATCTCATTCATCAATGCCGGCCAGGTTACTACAGCGAATGAGACGCTCTGTTACAGCGCCCAATAGCCGATCACAGCTTATACTAGGGGTCGCTCTGTACAGACGCTCATCTGCTGATAGCTGGCACTTGTAATGCCCGTCTCATATCAATCAAGTTAGCACAGATTTCTAAAAGGCTTATTAACCCATTAATGACAAACCTTATTTTAGCCTTAAAAAGGATCCATACAACTTTTTTATGCAGTCGAGCTGGTTGAGACCTTGTATTTTATGGGAGGAGCTGTAGTTTTTCTAGACCTCATTTTGAGGTGCATCTGTGTCATTTTGATTACGAACAAAAGACAGAAGGGGGCTACACTGTGCGTTTCTTCCTCTTTTTGCAGATGGCACAATTTAATTTCTATTTAAAATGGAATAGTATGGGTTTTATGTTAATCAGGTTACACACACCCCCTCACTTCATGCATTTAGAGTATAATACATGCACCTTTCACTGTAGAACCTTCTTGCCCCTTTCTCCAATCACTTTAATGATCACCACACCATTCGTCATATTCATCATATTCTCCATCTGATTAGCAAATGCCGGCCCCCATTCGTCATGAAATTTTGACACCCCCTCACAGTAATTGATATGTAGAGCAGCAAGCATGCCCCCAGCACCTCTGGCCAATGATTTTGAGAGTGACGAGCGCACCCCCCCATTAATAAATATGCAGAGTGGCTACTGGGTCCCCCACAGTAATTTAAATGCTGAGCAACAAGCTGGCCACTAGCTTTCTCTGCTTATTAAATACCTCTGCTAATATGTAGAGTGGCTAGCAGGCCCCCTCCAAAAAATATATGGAGCGGCAAGCAGGCCCAAAACTACTTGACTAAATAATATGCAGAGCAGCAATCAGGTCAAAATATATGCTTCCTATCCCCCCGATCTTCCTTCTTCCTATCCTCTAGGTCTTCTCTGTGACAGTATCTAAAGGAAAGGTCAGGAAACATGGCCTGGTATGGGAGTAAGTGACACAGCATACTCCACATGCCAAACCCTGCACCCTGGCCCGCTCCCCCACCTGCTTCCTATAGGAAATCTTTCGCCAAGGGAGCCATTTGAAGGGCCATCTTGGATACATTATAAGCAGGAAGCAGAAAAAAATAGAGAACTGTGCCCAGTGCTGGAGAAGGCTGTAAGATGCATTCAAACCAAGTCGTTTGGGGAGCAGCCGGGATATTTTTCTAGTATTCTGTTGGCAGACGGTGCCATATATGGCTGTCAGCAGGGAGTATACGATTTAACAACAAAAAAAACGTTAATGTTAGTGTCATGAATGACTTACCTTCAGTCCGTGCCCGTGGTGTCCTTCAGGCACCAGCTCTGGCGGCGCATGCTTCACCGAGCGGGTCCTCCTCCCTCGTCCACTGTCATTCGACTCTTGCTTGCGCGCGAGTACAGTCAGCTAATGTCCTCTGGTGGCGCTGCACACAGCCCGGCCTCTGGAGGCTGTTTAAAAGAGCTAATCCTAGGAGGTTTCGTTCGGAGCGGTATGCCTTTGGAGTTCAGATGGGGCAATCAGCCCAGAGTGCTCTAAGTGCACCAATCAGCCCACAGATCCGAAGTGCACCAATCACAGTCACTGCCTCCCTGTCCAATTCAGTCGGGTTCAGTCTTATAAAGGGATTACCACTTCAGTGTGTCAGTGCCTGTGATAGCGTTTAGCTGGCCTTGTGATTTCTCCTGTGATTTCCTGTACATATTGTTATTGACCATTTGCTTGAATCTCGACCACATCTCTGACCTCCCGGTGTGACCCTTGGATTGACGTCTGACTTCGCTTGATTTCTCCTGAGCACTCGAATTGTTTCCAGTACCTACCTACTTCGCCCAGTCTGACCTTCGGTTTATCTGTCTTCGATCCCCGTGAGCCCACAATCTTTGAGCCATCAAGTCCTGGGGGCAACAGTGTCTGGTTTCCTGACCTTTCCTTTAGATACTGTCACAGAGAAGACCTAGAGGGTAGGAAGACTTCACAAGAGAGGGGCACAGTGGAAGACTGTTGGCTCTGGAAGATTGCGCAATGTAGAACAAAAACATCAACATTTTGGACTAAGCCAATATAACCCATTTGCTGTTCTTTCTGAGCTTGATGTGGATGTATCTGCTAATGCTCAGTCTGGGCAGGATTTGGTAAGACCAAAGGAAGTGGACTTAAGTAAGGGACCATATAAAATGAGTACAAAAGGGCAGCAAGGAACAGTTACCAAGCCAACCAATAGGAAAAGGCATATTCTGGTTGGTGACTCAACAATTAGAGGTGTGGACTTTGGACAGGATAAAGATGAGCTAAAGGAAGTGAGGTGTCTCCCAGGTGCCACGGTTAATAGGGATAAGAAACGTATTATAAATATTGTGAAGTCTGCAAGCAAACATAACCGAGTGGACATTGTGCTACATCTTGGCACAAATGACTTATCCCAAAAAGATTTGTTTGTTGTACAGAGGGACTTCCAAAATTTTAGTCAGGAACTTTGCAAAATAACAGGTTCCATCACCTTTTCTGAAGTTTTGCCAGTATGTAATCAGGGAAAAAAGGCACTCAACATCGCCAAGTTCAATTTGTGGTTACGTCAGTGGTGTGAAGACAAAGGCTTTGGATGTATCAGTCATGATGTTAGAAGGTGGTCGAACAATGAGTTGTTTAAGAGGGATGGCTTGCATCCTTCACAGAAAGGCACAGAAGAACTTGGAGTGGAACTCAGATCATTTTTTGATTTAAACTAGAGGAAGGGGACAGAGATGTAACTTGTAAGGGTGATTTCTGTCCCCTACCATTTAGGATGAAGCAGGACATTGAAGCAGGAAACCCGGTCAGTGGTAGGCTAGAGGTGGAAAAGATCAAGGACACACTAAAACACAATACCAACAACATCCACATGATGTGTACCAATGCTCGCAGCTTGGGCAACAAGCTCTGTGAATTAATGGCTATCATATCCAGAGATGAATTGGATCTTGTTGCAATAACAGAGACTTGGTTCAAGGATCACAATGACTGGGAAATAGCCATACCCGGTTACACATTGTACAGAAAAGACAGATTGGATAGAAAGGGCGGTGGAGTAGCCATTTATGTCAAGACTACACTTCAATCAACAATAATTCAGCATACACATAATGAACTAGAATCTCTCTGCAGACTAAGGAGGGAGCTGTGGTTAGAATTGGTGTGATATATAGGCTCCCTGGACAATCTGAGGATCTAGATAACCTGTTAATAGATAAAATCAGTGGAATGGCAGAGAAGGGGGACATTGTAATTACAGGTGACTTCAACATGCCTGATGTGGACTGGAATATCCCATGTGCATCGACATGCAAGAGCAGGACTATATTAGAGGCACTTAAAGTGGACCAACACCCAGGATTTTGACTATCCTGGGTCTTGGTCCACTTCGGTGGGGCTCCACCGATCGGGGTGCCCTGCTGTGTGAAACCCCCCCGAACCCCCCGAACTCACCTCTCCCCGCGCCGACGGACAAGCCGCGGACAAGCGGCTCCTCCGCCGCCGCCTCCCGCGCGTCCCTCTTGACGCGCGCGTGCCCGCGCCGGCCATTCACAGACGGCCGGCGCGGGCGCGCGCACGTCTAGAGGGGCGCGAGGAAGATAAGGTAAGGAGTTTGGGGTGTTTGGGGGGGATTCATAGATTCCCGGGCCGATCACCGGTGGGTGTTGGTCCACTTTAATGGAGTGTCTCTAAAACAACTTGTGACATTGCCAACTAGAGGAGATAACATTCTGGACTTAGTTCTGACCAATGGGGATCCGGTGTCCGAGGTCAGGGTTGAAGAAAATCTGGGTTCCAGTGACCATCAATGCTTATGGTTCCGAATAAAAACAGACATTGTGCAATCACACACCAGAACCAAAGTGCTAGACTTTAGGAAGACAAACTTCAAGGAAATGGCGGAGTATGTAGAAAGAAAATTAGGTGAGTGGAACAGAGTAGCAGAAGTGAGTGCCCAGTGGTCACTATTAAAAATGGTCATCTTAAAGGCAACTAAGCAATATGTGAAACAAACTAGCAAGAATAAAAGGAAGAAGAAACCATTATGGTTTACTAGGGAAGTCAGCACTATCATAAAAGATAAGAAGTCTGCCTATAAGAAGTATAAAGTAAGTGGAAGTGTAACTGACAGAGAGACATATAAAATTAAACAGAGGGAAGCAAAACTGATTATAAGGACTGCTAAAGGGCAAAAGGAGGAAGAAATGGCCAAATCTATGAAGAGGGGAGATAAAACCTTTTTCCGATATATTGGCGACAGAAAGAAGAAAAACAATGCAGTCTCAAAAATTAGAAATAGGGAAAATAAATATATTGACGGAGATAAGGCTGTGGCTGACCATCTGAATAGCTACTTTTGTTCGGTATTTTCAGATAGTAGCAGGCATGGCCATAGCACAGCATCCAGCTGGGAGGGCACAGCTCCAGAGTTTCTGGAGGCTGATGTCCTATCCGAGCTGGCACATCTAAAGGTAAGTAAGGCGATGGGTCCAGATGGAATCCAACCCAGAGTTCTAAGGGAACTTAGGTTTGTGATTGCAGCCCCTCTGAAGGATTTACTTAACCATTCCCTTTCAACTGGTGAGGTTTCAGATGATTGGAGAATGGCCAATGTCGTACCAATCCATAAAAAGGGGAGTAGAGAAGAAGCCAGTAATTACAGGCCAGGAAACACTCTTAAAAAAACAGATCATTTCCCATCTAAAAATTAATGACCTATTGGACCCAAAACAGCACGGCTTTACTGAGGGCAGATCATGTCAGACCAATCTTATTGATTTCTTTGACAATGTCACTAAAGTGTTAGATGAAGGTGGTGTGTGGATATCGCCTATCTGGATTTTAGCAAAGCCTTTGACACTGTACCACATAAAGAGCTCATAGATAAGTTATTGAAGGTAGGACTCAATCCCTGGATAGTTCAGTGGATTTCCAGTTGGCTGAGGGATCGGTATCAGAGTTTTGTTGTAAATGGTGTGCAATCTGAACAAAGGCGAGATACAAGTGGTGTGCCGCAAGGCTCTGTCCTGGGCCCCATTCTTTTTAATATATTTGTAAGTGACATAGAAGAAGGCTTGGTAGGAAAAGTTTGTCTGTTTGCTGATGATACAAAGGTTAGTAATAGGGTGGATATTCCTGGAGGTGTCTGCAACATGGAAAATGATTTAGCTTTACTGGATAGATGGTCAAAACTGTGGAAACTAGAGTTTAAAGTGGACCGTCACCCAGGGGTGATCAGCCCGGGAATCTATAAGATTCCCGGGCCGATCACCTCCCTCACCGCGGGACATCCGAGATCGCGGTGAGGGACCCCCCCCAAAACCCCCCAAAAACTTACCTCACCGGCGCCGGCCGTTTGTGAATGGCCGGTGCGGGCGCGCGCACTGTCAGAGGGGCGCGCGGGAGGCGGCGGCGGACGCGCTGTGTTGTCCGCCGCTGTCACCCGCTTGTCCGTCGGCGGTGATTGGTCAGCGCGGCCATGTGGGAGCGTGGTGAGGTGAGTTTTAGGGGGTTTCAAAAAGCGGGGCACCCTTAATCGGGGTGCCCCCCTGAAGTGGACCAAAACCCAGGATAGTCAAAATCCTGGGTGTTGGTCCACTTTAATGTCTCTAAATGTAAAATCATGCACTTGGGTAGAAGGAATCCCTGCTCTGAGTACCGTATGGGCAGTACTGTGTTAGCCAGGACCTCGGAGGAGAGAGATTTAGGGGTACTGATTACTGATAGCTGCAAGATGAGTGGACAGTGTAGCCAGGCAGTGGGAAAAGCAAGCCGGATGCTCGGCTGCATAGCTCGAGGCATCACCAGTAGGAAGAGGGAGGTTGTGATGCTGCTGTATAGAGCCCTGGTGAGGCCACAGCTAGAATACTGTGTGCAGTTCTGGAGACCTTACCTGCAAAAAGACATTATTCAAAAAGAACGGGCAACGAAAATGGTGGAAGGACTTAAACTTAAAACTTATCAGGAGAGACTTAAAGAACTTAATTTGTACAGTCTGGAGGAAAGAAGGGAGAGGGGGGACATGATTGAGACCTTTAAATATGTGAAAGGATTGAATAAGGTTCAGGAGGGAAGTGTTTTTAAGAAGAAGCTTAATGATAGAACAAGGGGGCACAACCTGAAGCTAGTCGGGGGGAAGATCAGGAGCTATGTTAGAAAATATTATTTTACAGAAAGAGTAGTAGATGCTTGGAAGAAACTTCCAGCAGAGGTAGTTGAAAAATCAACAGTCACTGAATTTAAACATGCCTGGGATAAGCACACATCTATCCTAAGATAAAGAGTACATACAGTATACACATAAGGGCAGACTAGATGGACCGTATGGTCTCCTTCTGCCGTCAACCTTCAACCTTCTATGTGAGGCGTATATAGCGTCCTGGAAAATGGGGGCTTGTCTATAGGTGAAGCTGGCTGTGGAGATTGGGGGTTGCAGACTCACAACGAAGACAGGTATTCTCGGGGTCTGACAGCTAGTGCAGCAGTCGCCTTGCATCTTATTTAACACTGGTGGCGAAAATGATTCAGCGTCAAACACTGTGGTTGAAGCATCGCCAGTTGAAACATGGTGCTGTTGTTCAAGATTCCTAGAGCCCATTGAGCAGAACTGGATTGAAGTGTTTGATGCCTTTTAATTAATATTACACACATATATTTGTACAGAACTTGCATTGGGACTTGTCAAAAATTGAAATGCAGGACCTAGATTTTTTGTTTGTTTTTTTTATTTTTTTTTGTTTTTTTGTTATTAAAATGGATTTTATTGGCTACTCTTGATTAACAATGTGTAATTTAGAGAACAACAACAAAAACACAGCCTATACGCACTGTAAAGTTTGTCCCCAGCAGTGATTTCTGGTAACTGTAAAGAAGAACCGCTAACCAGCGCCGGAAGAAATTAATAAATATGATGTTGAGCACCAGAATAACGACTGGTGCTGGGGTAATCAGCTGGGAGGTCCAACAGGCGATGACATAGGCCGGCTAAAAGTTCAACACTCAAAGGTAGTTAGTAGCAATCGGTGCAGTGACTGCTAGTGCCCATGTATTACCCAGCACAGTGCCAGGTAAGACAGGAATTCCGGCGCTCTGAAGCTGGTGCTATAGCCACCAAAATTATGCTACAAGGAGCACATCATAAATAAGGCTAGACTGCATTGACCTAACCTACTGCAGGCAAATGCATTACTTGGCTGCAGTCCTTTTTACAAAAGGTTTCTCCCGTGCAGATTGTATGCCCAGGCCAGAATTTTACACAATAAAACATGAATCTACATAAACGTATATGTGCATTTTACAGTAGTTTAGAGTTCTTCCTTAAATACCCATGTTCTGAAATTCTCTTTGTTCTTTATTGATTCTATACCGTTTTCCCAAATCACTTTCATCAACTCTGTGCTTGTTTGAAGGTATATATTGTTTTCATTTTAGGTGGCAATAATTAATCTTCAACCCCATAGCCCCGCATTATTGTATCTCATAAATATTTGAATTAAATAATTTATTCCCTTGGTAATCTAGCTGTTCTCTTGCTCACGAGGTAGAAAGAAGAACAGCAAAAGAATGGAATAACTATATCATGGCAGACACATGAACAGTGTGCTGCCACAGAAAACTGGATGGTAATTGTGTAGATTCAGCTTGGGCTGAGAAAAATGCCACCTGACCCGGGCTGGTAAGTAGTCAAATTTAGAGTATTAAAATGTATTTCTGTATGGTGTCTTTTTTTCACTTTACTTGAGGTGAATTGGGTAATTGGCTAAAACCATGGCATTTAGTGAAGCTCTGCAGCAAGGAGTGCATTAGCTACGTGATCCACCACTGACTGCTTCTCTTTCCGTCGTCATGTCACCATGTGCTCCCCCACTATGATGTTCTCAGGGGGCATGCTCCCTCCATTGCAATAAATCAAGTGCGTGTGCCAAAGGGTGAACATCCTTCTTGAAGGATGTGCCCACTGTTGTGAATAGAGACCACAGTTGGGCATCAGGGTGCTCGATCTTAGCAATCGATACGTTTTAAAACACTGGAACTGGATATAAGAGCTGTGGGGGGATAAAAGGTGGGTATAGATTTTTTATTTCATAAACCGTACCTTTAGCATCATTAATGAAAATCCCAAACCCTTAAAAAAAACCCACTGGGCTGCAACTGTTCAGGACTGTAGCATGCAGGCGCCACCATCTTGCCTCAGAAGCATCACATACTGAGGAGAGGGGACAAAAGTGCAGGAGACCCTTTAAAGTGATCGGACTTACTTATGCAGCAAGTGGGGGGAGGCATCTCAAATCTGGATGCCCCCCCCCCCCCCCCCCGCTGCATCAGCGCTTTGTAAGCTGGGGAACAGGGCCATAGGTATACATCTCTTCCAGGCCGGCGGTTGCACAGTAATGTACATGGCCACCAGCAAGCCTAAGAACACTAAAGTGTTAAAGAAGCAGGATCGCGAAAAATGGCCCAATGATAAAAATCCATGTAAATATGCTGGATGATGATAGGAGAGGTCACTTTATACAACCGGCATCAAGAGATATCTGGTCCAGCTTTTTTTTTTTATTTTAATGGAAGAAATTGAACATCAGAGGTGATGGGCTCTGATTTAATCTGTCACCCCTGGATGTTCCTATCATGAGAGATTAAACCACAAGCTTGGTGGGAGTTTTATTCAGTTCAGGTGTATAAGTGACTGCTCCTTTTACTAGCTGACGTTTTTTTATGGATTTTTAAAACTACACATTGTTGCGATAGTGTTCCTTTAAGTATCAGTGGTCCTGTTCCCCATGTTTGCAAGCGCTGGCACACAGTGCAGCATCTCAATTCGGAATAATTTAGAGGAAGTCCTGTCGTTTTTTTACGGGAATTTCTCTTTAAGATCCAGGGCGTAAATAAAAAAGGCTTTTAAAAAACTTTTAAAAATTCCAAAAATAATTAGTTTCAAATTCCTGTATCTAATTATTAACACATTTTGTCTCATAGGAATAAAGTGAATTTACTTGAACAGGCCTAAACATTTTTCTTTCCTCTAAAGTTGTCATTTTTTTACTTTACCAATAGAGATAACTATATAAGATAGATAAATAGATAGATAGATAGATAGATAGATAGATAGATAGATAGATCGATCTGGGCTTTTCCTTGGAAAATGCTTAATAATCATACTAATAGCAGACTAAATTAAATGAGATGATTATATTGACTAGTAGATCCAACAGTGATGGATAATAAGTATGCTAGTTTGTAATTTAATTGAAGTAAAATCTATGTGACTGTGGGATAAATATATTTTTCAGTCTGAAATATTACATTGATTTTGTTATCCTGTTTAATCACAGTGCATCAAGTATGGTATTTATTCTAATGACCTGTTTCCATTTGTAAATTATGTCATAAGTTTATTTGTACTCTTGTATAAATTACAATACTGCAAATAATCAAATAAATACATGTGCATGGGTCAGAAGATTACACAAAAATACAGCAAATAAAAATGTAGTTATGTAATTAAGAATGTAATTATTATTATCATTATTAGTAGCAGAAGCAGTAGTAGTAGAAGTAATAGAAGAAGTAGCATTAATAACAATAATACTTAATAAATGTAAAATCCATTTAAAAATACACACCGATGACCTTTTAGTTACTTTATATTTTACAAAATAAATAAATTATATATACCGTATATACCAAAAATGCTATGTTAACAAACCTAATGTGAGTCGGGTGAATGTTTTTGTTCCATTTGTCTTATTTTACCATGAGGCAAAGGTAAAAGAAAACAGCACAATGCACAATATAATTATATAGAGGTGTAATAGTTTTCTTTTCAGATTCATTATAGATCAGTTCATCTGTTTCTAATAGTTAAACCCCACTGCCACAATAGACCTTCTGCTGAGTAAATAAGTAAGCAAGCTCAGGGATTTTTAAAACTATATTGAGAGCCTGATTGGCTAACAGTGATGTCAACTCCCCAGGGATGTCAACTCCTCCACCCTTTAAACTGGACCAAAAGTTATAAATGATGGATTGTTGTTTTAGTCCTGCACAAGGGGACCCCTGTTAGGCTGATGCAGGGCAAATATATTCAACTTCTGCCATGTTCCCTCACTGGTTCAACACCCTACAGCAGGGGTTCCCAACCAGTGGTATGAGCACTAATAATATTTGAAATCCTATCCAGTGTTACCCAAGTCAAAGACTGATCTGCATTCCAACTTGATCTGCTGCCATCTAAGGCTTACCCAAACCTGGTTTACTCCATAAGTACAAAACTGTTCTAATAGATAATAGATGTATGGGCCTCATTTATGATGTGTACCATAGGGCATCTTTCTTGTAGCTATAGCACCAATATCTGAGCGCCGGTGAATGCCACTTTGTACCACCATTTTTCTGGTGCTCCACAGAATATTTATGAATTTTTTCCTCCTTGAAATCTTTGGCCCTGTATTTTTCATGTGCTGGTCAGCATATCATTTTTATAGTTAAAAAAAATCACTGCTGGGAACAAAGAGGAAAAACTGTACAGTGCTTTTAGGCTGCATTTAGTTGTTGTTGTCCAAATTACACACTGTTAAGCAAAAGAAGCCATTAAAATCAATTAATAACCCCCCCAAAAAACATTTATCACATCTAGGTGCTGCATTTACATTATTGACAAGTCCCAATGCAGGTTCAGTACAAATAAATGTGTGTAATATTAATTAGAAGCATAAAGCACTACAATAAAAAAAAAGATTTTTCAAGAAATTATTAAAATGACAATTGGGGAAGCCTGATTTATCAAGCGTCAGCATCAGGCAATGGCACTTACCACCAATATTTTGTCTTAGCGGTGGCGATTAAACAAACAAAACGGAAGCACTGATGCATTCACCCGCCTGCATCTAATTTATCACTAGCGCCATGTAGTCTGTGGTGCCTGTCGCTCTTGTTTATAGTGGAACAGACGGGAATTTGACTTTCACGGTTTTGTTCCAGTCCCCTGGGGATTCGAATTAGGATGTCCTACTATGTGAAAACCCCCAGAACGGCGCTATACACACCGCTTCCTAGTTCCAATGATGTATGCATGGGCTGTATCCAATGAGAGCTGTCTGTCATGTCTATGTCATTTAGGCAAACAGCATTCATTGACTAGAATGGGGAGCATGCGTTGCTGCATCCCCCACATCCCTGGCAGCGTGTGCACTCTCGTCCCAGCCTGAATTGACAACAAATGCTGTTTGCCAAATGACACAGTCACAACAGGCAGCTATCATCGGTCGAGTCTGACATGCACCGTTGATGCAGGGAAAGCTGAGCATTTATGGGTGCTCTGGGGGTGCTCTCACAAAGAAGGGCATCCTGATCTGGGATAGTCATCCACCATGCGAGTCAAAGTCTGCCTCTTTGTTCTACTGACGTATCCGATGGTGGATGTGACAATGGAATAAGGTGTTCCACATTGTGGCCATGTTCACCCTCCCCTGTGAGGTGGTGCCTTGGTGACTTGCTCTCCTCCGCCTCCTCTGCCTCATGCTGCCACTGAGCCCTCAAATTCAGCTGGGAACTATGGCAATAATTTGTCCACCAGAGTGTGTTTGTACTCACTCATTTTGCGATCCCGCTCCAGTGCTGGTATCAAGGAGGTGATGATAGCAAGGATCAAGCAGGGAGGCCACCCAGTAATCAGCACTGGTGACTATGCGGGCAACACTGCGGTCATGGCACAGGCACTGGAGCATGTAGTGGCTCATTAAATGAGTTTTACCATCACATGCTGCCGTTTTCCCATGGCTATGATCAAATTGGTGGTGCAGGAGCTGCGCTGACTACCTGAGGAGGAAGCAGAGTAGGAGGAGGAGGCTACAGGAGGTACCAACTGATGTCTCGCAATTCTGAGTTTGAAAGTATCTGCACTACATTGCTTCCCACCTCAGTCCCAGCCGCCACTACATTGACCCAGTGGCAGTTAGAGAGATGTAACATCCCTGACCATGCTTACTCGTCCATGTGCCTGTGGTCAGGTGGACACTGGAACTAATGGCACTGCCCAGTGCACTTTTTATTTTTTTCACAAGCTGTGGGTGCAGGGCAGGAATAGCCTGGCGAGAAAAGTAGTGGCGGTTGGGAACAGTATATTGTGGGCCAGCCACGACCATGAGATCTTTAAAACTGTCCATCTCCACATGGCGGAAAGGAAGCATTTCAGAGGACAGTACATTTTAAATGTTCACATTCAGGGCCAGGGCTTGTGGGTGAGATGGGCCCAACTTCTGCTTTCTCTCCAAAGTTTGTGGGATGGATGGTGGGATGGTGGATGATGGGATGGTGTGGACTGGCTTGGTGATGGTGATTGTGGTGCTGCTGCTGCTGATGCTGGAGGTGGTGGTGGAGCTGATGGTCCCACATCCTCCCTTTAGGGGAAAACAGGTGGCCTTTTTTGGTGAGATGGTGGTAGCGGCAGAGCCAGGGGTATTAAAGAGTACTCACACCCAAGTGGTTGGAGCCAGTGGTATTAAGGAGTACTGACACCCAACCTATCTAGCCCTGACTCCGGATGCTTTCTTTATAAAAATGTCCTGAAAAGGACAATAGTGTGCTTAACAACCTATCTACCTGACTCCAGCCCTGGCTCCAGCCACATTCCCTATATAAATGTCCTTACAAGGACAGTTTTAGTAAAAACCAAATGCCCTATCTGTCCATCAGCAGAAGCCAGCAGCACCTTTTCCTAACTACTGCTGACTCGAGCGACAGCATAGCTTGATGTGGACCCCGCCTTTTATACAACGTTGTCATGTGTCCGTCTGAGCAATGGCTGCTGGCGAACGAAGAAGGCCACTGTGCAGCCGACATGCCTTCTTCCGGGTTTAGGCCGAGTGCCGAACGCACGCACAGATTTCAATTTGAAATCTGTGCCCGGGCTAAGGGATCCGAACTCGCAAACTTCGATACGAACCCAAACTTTGCGGTTCGGGTTCGCCCATCCCTAGTGCTAACTTCTGCTCGCTTCTCAAATGAAGCATAAAGTGAAGCTATGCTAAAACCTTGAATGAATTAAAATGGTGCTGGTGCTTTATAAATTAGGCTCCAAATGGTATTGTTTAATTTAACTTTGATTTATGCTTTGGAACTACCTGAACACTAACACAGACCAGTGGGAAAAATATTAAATCCCTTCAACACATGTAAAATTACATGACTTTTAATTCATTAAATAAAAATGCATAATGTTATTTTTATTCTTTTTGCTTTAGTTTTTGTAAGTCTTCACATAATTTAATTTTTTTGTAATAATAATAAACAGTTAAACATGTCTAAATTGATATCTAGTGTGAGATCACAAAAAGCCGAAAGTGACATTTGCAGTGAAGCTACTGTAGCTGAGGAAAGAAATATACTATATACAAAGCTAACAAGTTGCTAAAATATTTGAATTAAATTATAATTTTGACTCAATTTGTTCTCCTTGTCATGTTAAAAAAAGCCCCCTTAGCGTTGAGTACACAACAGCTGATATTGACGATAAAATAGATTTAGCCGGTTATGTTCACAGATATTTAAGTATTATGGCTTGAAGGTCAACTTGGCTGACTTACCAAAAATGAAAGACTACGAAATGAGGAGCGAAATGGAAAGTTTTTGAAGATTTCCTTCTACAAATCAAAACCCTGCAGTTTCGTATAGAGAACAAAAGGAGCATATTAAACACCAAAGTTTATCAAGACAAATTAGGTCCTAGCTTCAAATTTTCTTTAATCTTCGGCATCTGAACATTTTTTGCCTCACGCTGTTTTCCCTAGTTAAATGCTAAAATGAATTCCAACCAATACCATTGACTTCCTCTCAAAAAAAAAAAAATATGGAGAGACATAATAAAAAATTAATTACTTCCCCTAATTTCCATATGATTCTTTAAAAAGATGTAAAATTCATTTAAAGTAAGTGGCGACTTTGTCTTTGAAGATCACGACAATTAACATGGATCAAAGCCTAGGTTCGGTAATGATGATAGCTCATTAGCATAATGAAATTAACTTCCAGACAAGAATCTTTAATAGGTACAACAAAAAGTCTTTAATAATACTCCAGGAAAATTATGTATTTGTTAGCAGTACAGCAGATTCATACTTTCTATTTAATTAATAAGTTGGTAATTAACTCTTTTCCTAAACAATAATACATTTATAGTTAACATCTGCTGGTGGATAATGGTTTCCTACCAATATCGGTGAAGCTTTGAGACATCCACACGACTCGCCCATTCAGAGACAGAAATACACCGTTTTTCTATTTGCATCCGTAATTTGCCAGCCGCCGCAAAATTAATCCAAGAAAGTTTTTTCAACAGCTTGGAACGGATCATGGATGTCAATGAATTGTTGAAGTTAACGTAACTGTCTGATTTGCCGAAGGCTAATACTTTTCCGGGGCTTTTTATTGAATGCCTATCCTTAGATAAGAAGAAATGTTCCATTTTAGTTGCAGATAGTAGAAACTTGAATACTTGAGCACATAGTACCTTCCCCTTAAAGAGGTTCTTAAAGACTCCCCAAACTTCACCCATCATTTTCTTTAGACCTTGGATCACACAAATGAATAAAAATACTTACCGGTCTTCTGCCCTTCCTTCTGCATTCGTCAGTTCATCTGTGTTTGTCAGTTCATCAGAATAGGGCAGCACCATGTTATCTTCTCAAGATGCATTGCACCTCTCCTGGAATCTCGCGCCTGTGCACTGAATAGTCTGTGCTCAGGCCCAGGCGGGGGGCTGGGGGGGAATCCAGTGAAGATGGCTAAGCCCTATGGTGTCAGTCTTAGAGGGCTAGGATACCAGGGCCTTCAAAAAACAGAAGAATGCAGAATGATCCAGAGGCCAGTTTAGCCAAGATAGTCTTTTTGAAAGAACGTAGCTGGGCTATTTGTTGAACATGGTTACTGGGTATATACAAGCCAACAAATTATTTTTTTTTTAGACTGGGCCAGCACTGATTTTACATTTACAAACACTCTAAATCTCACCTTAAACTGTGCTTCCACATTTCACAGAGGGGGTGGTTTAAGGTAAGATTTAGAGGGTTTGCAGGGGAAGCAGAATACTTATCTTCCTGTGGTGGTGGTGGCCAAACCTCGTTCTCACTAGCCCTCATGATCCAGGCCTAGCTGGTGACCAATTGCCTTCATGGTTGCAAGGTCAATATCATTCCAGGTAACACTAAAGCTCATGTGGAACAGAAGAACAGTGCAGTTCAGACCTGATAAGTTAGTTTGCCTAATTTTGTTTATCGTTTTATATTTTACCTCAGTTGGGATGCCTTCAGGGAAGGGAGGTAAGTTGATCTTTTTTGACTGGGCCTTTTTTGAGGCCTGCTTCAAAGCAGATGAAAACACTGGTAGCTCCGTAGGCAGGGGAAAACTAGGTTTAAAAATTGGCCCTGGGCTTTTCTGGACACACCGGACTTTTTGCAGTGTGTCCAGCCGGGCATCAACGTCCCCCATAACAGGCAGTGTGCAGAACCCCACCCATCACAGTCTGAGAGGCAGACTCCCCCCAATAATAGGCTGAGTGGCAAAATCCCCCTGGTGACCAATTGCCCTCATGGTTGCAAGGTCAATGTCATTTCAGGTAACGTTAACACTCATGTGGAACAGATGAACAGTGCAGTTTAGGCCTGATAAGTTAGTTTGCCTGATTTTGTTTATCCTCATCATTTTATAGTCTTCTTTAGGGGCATTACATGGATGAGATGAGTTAAAGGATAATAAGGAGAACCAAGATGCAAATAGGTGACTAATAGGAGTCAGAGAGTCGGAGAAGTAAAGATGACCTAGGAGGCCTGACATGGACATTTATGCTGTCAATGATTTATACAAACAAATTAATAGGGACATTTTGCTTATAAAAAAAAATTGGGCACAATTTTCTAACATGCAAGTAATTGTTTTTTAGCCTCTTCAAGGCTTGTAGCTGAGACACCAAGAATATGTGCTGATAATGGCTTGTCTTCCAATGTAGATACCAGCCATGTCCTGGAGCATTGGTAAGGCACCTGTCACAATGCACCAATGATCTTAGTGCCCATAAGGGGGGTGTAGATAACTGAGAGAAGTTTGTAGCCCATATGACTATACTCTGAATGTTCTAAACACCATTAACTAGCTTAGGAAAAGTTTAGGAAATGCACACTCACATCTCTAGCTAATCTAATATCTTTCACAGCTCAAAGTGATTTAAGTCACGCAGACAGCACAACCACCGGGGGAAATTTGAATGGACCAATGACCCGACCCAAAGTTTGATGTAGGGCTATTCACAGATACATAGAAGGACAAGTTCTTAATTTCAGGGCATAATGCAGAGGAGGCTAAGAGTTTAAGCGGACAGGCATCCTAAATCAGGATATTGGGGGTTAAAATAGACTTCTTAGTAAGCCCTAATGCACAGAGGGCGGCCACCACACAGTGCATCATGCAAACTGCTCTTTATGTCCTACTGAAGGAAAACTGGACCATCCTGATGAGGACTATGTGTGAGAGCACTCTAGCATTCTAGTGTCAGCTCTGGTGCTGACAACACACTCCCGTACTGGCCTTGGTGCATCCCTGTTTCCAGCCATAAGGAAACAGGATCCCTAATTAACAGGGAACATCACGTGAACATCAATTGCTAAAATGCAATCTGCAATGGGTGCAAATTTGCACGTAGGAGGCTGGTTTGGTTCAGCTCTGAGACAGGGATGTAGCAGCCTGCAGCACTATGGGGAATTGAGTCTGTGATCTGGTAGGTAAGTGTATGTTTTTAAGTTGCCTTTACTGTTAAGCCTTTTAAGAGTTACAGAACGCAAAGTACTGTGATGTACAAATACTTTTTTTATAGACAATCTGATACTTGGGATGCGTAGCTGTAAAAAGGATTATGGAAATCTTCTTTTGGGATTCTGCAACTCTAAAAGCGTCATCATAGTGAACCCCTTCCCTCCCAGCCATCCCTGAAGTGCTTAATTATTGAAATGAACTGTAATGGTAGGCTGGATGACTGCCGAGGTCAGAGACTACAACTGAAAGCCAAGATGCAAGCTTTAAGGAAGAAAGCTGTAATATCTTTGTCTCTGTCATGGAGGAAAAAACCCACGCGCTCTTTCTCAAGCCTCCAGCGCACGATAGGTATCCTGATAAAATCGCTGCGCTTGTTTTTCGGTAAGCCCAATGGTGCTTGCTTGTTTTAACACAGGCCAAAAAATGCGCTGGTGACCACCGTGACACTGCGATTCCCATGCCCCGAAACATTCCTTCTCGCAGATCCCAGGCATTCTTCTTGCTTTCAATCCAGGATGTAGACAAACGTACTCCAAGGGACACATGTGGGGGAGGATGTTTCACAAACAGACAAGTAAAAGAAAAAGAACATCACAGAGTATCTCCTGAGCGTGCTGTCTTTTGGACACGGTATTCTTCAACAGGAAACACTTCTGCAGGGGGGACTTGAAACATTTCTTGGTAAAGTGTATATTTTAAAACCCCCTAAGCAACCATGAGGTTATGAATCTGCATGTGCAAACATTTTCATTAACCAGGTGTTTTCTCTTGTTTCTAAAGCGTTGGCCAACTCAAAACAAAAAATACACATTATGACTCACAAACGCCATTTGGGTTGGGCAGTGACATTTATTTGGGAACCCACTACAGCAAGATTTAAAGAGTAAATACACTTTGGTGGACTTATCCCACACACCTCAAACCTCACCTCACACAGTTATATGTCATTCTTTGGATGCTCTCACTAGTAGAGTCTATTTGTAGTACCTGGGCTAGCCCTTGACTTGATTCCCCACTTTCTCCACAGACCATTGACTATACACCTTGGTGTTAATTCTATAGCCTGATCCACTCTGGTTCTTTCCCGAGCCGATGTTGGAATGTGCTCTGAGAGAGACGACAGAATGCCCCCCCCCCCCTCAGAATGTTTCTCTTCTAATGTACCCACCTCCAGTAAAATATCAGCCTGGCAAAGCTGCCCAGGTGGCACCCCTCCCCTCCCAGGACAAAACACACTGCTGTTTCATTAGAGGGTCTTTCCAAGAAAAAAGTAAAAACACAGGCCATACCTTTTGTCCTCCTCAGTTATCCCATCCTACTCTGGTTATATAAAATGTATCAGGTCCTGAATTTTAGTCCCACAGCATTCATGCTCAATAGAGTCCTCTGGGATGAAAGGCTGCTCCTGCAGTTGACCCAAGCATGCCCAATCCAGACACTGCAACGGAGGGGGCGGTGTCAAGGCCTTGAACCTAAATTTTATCCAATCGGAGTAGGAACAAAAAATGAGCATGGGGTTTTCTTTGATTGACTGGGTGGCCCCTCTAAACATGAACACCCCAATTTGGGATGCCCTGCTGTTTGAATCCCACCCCCTAGTTTCTCTGCAATCTTACCTTTCCAGCACTCTCACACTGTATGCACAGATCAGAAAAAATGCTCAGAAAAATTCCCGGCATCCCTCATTAATGTGCATGCCATAGGGTGCTTATTTGAAAAGAGCCTACATGCATCAAGGATTTGCAGAAGAGGTAAGCAGACCCGGGGGCTTACACAGCTAGGTATCCTAAGAGGGCTTATTGGAGAAGAGCCTGCATGCACCATGGATTCGCAGGAGAGGTAAGCAGACCCGGGGGGCTTACACAGCTAGGTATCCTAAGAATGCTGATTGGAGAAGAGCCTGCATGCACAATGGATTCGCAGGAGAGGTAAGCAGACCCGGGGGGCTTACAAAGCTTGGTATCCTAAGAGCGCTGATTGGAGAAGAGCATGCATGAACCATGGATTCGCAGGAGAGGTAAGCAGACCCGGGGGGCTTACACAGCTAGGTATCCTAAGAACGCTGATTGGAGAAGAGCCTGCATGCACCATGGATTCGCAGGAGAGGTAAGCAGACCCGGGCGGCTTACACAGCTAGGTATCCTAAGAATGCTGATTGGAGAAGAGCCTGCATGCACCATGGATTCACAGGAGAGGTAAGCAGACCCGGGGGGCTTACACAGCTAAGTGTCCTAAGAGCGCTGATTGGAGAAGAGCCTGCATGCACCATGGATTCGCAGGAGAGGTAAGCAGACCCGGGCAGCTTACACAGCTAGGTATCCTAAGAGCGCTGACTGGAGAAGATCCTGCATGGGACCTTCTTTTTAGACATAGGAACGTGCAACAGCTAAGGGGAATCAGGGATGTGTCCGCTCCTGCCGGGCCCTGAGGACAAGCAGAGTTTGAAGCTGTGCATTAAAGTGCACCAATACCCTTTAATCCCTTCTAAGCCCCCATGGCGCCCTCCCCTTCCCCAGTTACCTGCAGCAAAGCTATTGGCTCAAAGGCAGCTCAGTTTTAAAAAATCGCAATTGCAGATTTGAGATTGACGATTTGCTTAATTGACTAAATCAGCTTTAATACACATGGCATAGAGCGCTGAGTGGATGAGAGTCTCCACATGTGTAGATTAGAATACTGGCGATTCCAGGGGATTTCACCCAGCGGCCATCCTACTTTGTGATGTGGACCAAAACCTGACATGATCACAGATTTTGGTCTACTATAAGTCAAAAAGAAATACTATAAACATTCTGCAAATTCTTCCTCTACCCCCCCACCCCTTTATCTCCACATTTGTAGCAGAACAGCTTCATTTGTGAAGGTCATTTTCATTGTGTGGAATGAAATCACTCTGGGATCTAATGATTGTTAGGGCTGTGCCAGGCGATATTGATTTAACATAAGTTATTTGAAAAGTGAGGCTTACACAGTATTTATATTTTAATTAGGCAGCGGGCCAACATATGCACTGTATACGTGACACCAAATCCCCAGCTATAAATCCAGGTAGAGAGCGTCAAGCGGCGAGCGCAGCATCCAGGCGCTGGGAATGTTTGTTTTGGCAAGTTTCTGTACTGTGCTTTTAATGACTTACAGTATACATTAGGCGCTCCGATAACTTAACCCTTTCACTGTACGGGTGGCCCTTATCCCTGTGAAATATGGGCCGCTCGCTGTTCTGCAAAGCAAACATGCTATCAGTCTGGAGGCCGCAGAGGTTAAAGGGATATTACAGCCACTTATGAGTGTGATATAATGAAAAGTCAATACGCTTATCAGTGTGGGATGGATTGGAAACTGCTCCGACTATGTGTAGACTGTTGTTATATATATGTGTTTGGCGGCGGCAGTATTCTCTCAGTGCAATTTTTTTTTTAACGCCTAAAAACGTATGTGCTTGTTTAGAGCTCCAGCCAAATTTTTTATTTAGTTTTAGTGGAATACATTTAGTGGTAATAAGGCTCTCTTTAGGCAAGAAAGAAAAAAAATATTTACTTACTTTTCCTTCTCCACAGCTGATTATGGCTGGTCGATATTTCTATACTTAGCTGTTGGTAGTGGTGGACTGGGGCCAATAACAGCCCAGGATTTTACACCCCTCCAGTCTATAGCTATGAACGCTTTAGTATTGTGGGCGTAGGTAATGTTGCAGGGGTGAGTATGACTCCCTACAGCCATGATGCTGAGGCTATAGAATTTGGGGCAGAATAGGGGCTGAGTTTTCTTGGCTGGGAGGGGCAGGGGTGTAGCTAGGGGGGAGCAGGGGGCACTTGCCCCAGGTGCAGCAGGTCAGGGGGCGACAAAAGAGGTCCTGAGAACAGGTGGGGCACCATTTAGAATCTTTGCCCTGGGCACCAGAAAGCCTAGCTTTTTTTTTTTGGGGGGGGGGGGGTAGAATGGGGCTGTAGGGGGGGGGGGGGATACTAGAGAGGATGAAGGTGTTAGGAGCAGCAGACCTGGAGGCCCCAAAGCAGTGCAGCCCATCGGAAATTCTCCAAGGTCTCCCTATGGCCAGTCTTCCACCTCTTCCCTAAAATAATGAATTGCTTGGCATCTGCTGCTGGCGGAGTTTGAGTGAGCTTACTGGCTAACTAGGGAATTTACCACTATGGGTAATATCCCTGAGAAAGGCTCTCACCCTGCCCTAGACATGTTCTTTAGGGTTCTTTAAAGCGGACCTTCACTCTGAATAAGAGTCTATCTTATATGTTTCCCACACCCTGTACATACAGATTGTCCACATTAAAAATCATCCTACCTGCATCTACTGCATGTTATGAGCCTTTAAACATCCAAGATGGCGGCTTATGGAAGCCGCCATCTTATCAGGCAGCCTGCAAACAGGAAGTGCCTCCTGACTGTGCTGCTCTGCATTCTGGGATTGCTGACCTTTTCCTGACCCCAGCTCTGCTCTGTCTGAGCAAAGCACAGCTATAACCCGCCCCCTGTACCTTATCCCACTCTCCTCTCCTCAGTAAGTGTGATGCTTCTGAGTCAAGATGGCGGCGCCCGTATCCTAAATTCCTGAACAGAGTTGCAGCCCAGTGGGGGAAAGAATAATAAGTTAGTGACTAAAAACGTAAAATATACTAATTTTAGATGCTGGGGAACCGTTTTTTAAGAGTTTGGGCTTTTCATTAAATCATGGTGAAGGTCCGGTTTAAGCCTCTTCTGCTGTCCATTCCAGTGCACAAACACAATGCCTCTGATATGCTTTTGAGCATCCTCCAAAGCAGGGTCACTCCCAAATGCTATACAGGGAGAGCACAATCATCATTACTAAAAATCCCAGTGTTTCAACCTGAAGAACTGTGTGGGACTGCTTTCTGCTCCTAGCTGAGCTCCTAGCAAAGCTGAGGGACCATAGAACTTAAACAACAAAACATCTACCTGGAAGGTAAAACTAATATGCTTTGCTTTTACACTTAAAGCTAGCAGATGTCTTTTAAAGAGTGCATTCAGGCAAAAAATCCTACTCACTTTTTGTCATCTGTAGCTGTTCCATCCAGTATAAGCAGTATATAACGTAATTGGTCCCATGATTGCTGACAATACATGGAATAAGTCAGTCACAGTGATTTGAGCCCCCCACCCTATTCATTGCAATGAAGGGGTTTGCTGAGGCCCACTGCTGGAGTAGGATGGAACAGCTGCACGGGGCAAAAGCTGAGTATGGTATTCTTTTTTTGCAGGCAGTGCTTTAAAACAGCACAAAACCCTTTCCCCCGGGCCGCCACTCTCTGCCCAAGTATCCCGGGCGATGCAGCCAGCTCGATGGTGTCCGGGTTTAAAAAAACATTATTTTCACTGCCGGGGCCATGCCCACATGGCATTTTTGAAATTGACTGTTTCCTATCTGAATGACAGGGCATGGGACCCACAGCTACATTACATGGAAGCTGGAAACACGGCCTCTTGGCTCTAGCGACTCTAGCGTGGGAGCCTCTGGTAAAGGTGAACTTACTGGCAACCCTGAGGGGGCCATCAGGGCTTTTTGGAAGTAACGGCCCCCTCGAGTCTATTAGATTCTTGCGGGTGTTGGTCTACCTCTTTATGTGGCATCCCGACATAGGATGCTCCGCTGTGTGAAACATCCCGTATTACGTGATTTTCTTCCATGAGCCTGCGCCACATTCTACGCCATTGTTGTATCCCCAACATACCTTTAGCTAGGCCTGAACCTGCGCCAGGACTTTTTGCATGGCTGGTCCAAGCCCACAGCTAGTAGCGGGGAGGGGGGGGGATGTGGCAGGCAGAATCCCCTTCCCTGTGTGAAGCCCTGTTCGCCCATTTGAGTAGAGGGGAAGCTGCTTTGTGCACCCTCTATGTTGCCATTGCCCGTGCACTGGTGAAAGCACTTGAAACCCCCACATTGCCTCAGCACCAGTGGAGGCTGACAGGGCGGGAGTGATTAAAACAGACGGTACAGAATAAAACCTGTGAATCTGACTCCCAGGTTTTGTTCCATTTCCCTTGGGCAGGGCTGTTTCAAGGGGAAGATGAGCAGGGCAATCGCCATGGGCACCAAGGCCATTGGGGTGGCTTTATCTCAGTCATTCTGTTTCCTTCAGATAATCAGGGCCACTGATAGTGGTAGAGAACATAAAACAGGCCTCTCATGTGCCATATTGGGCTCAGTCATGGGGAGGAGACACTGCCTGTTGTTAATGAACAGGCACAGCATAACACATGTTGGGGAGGAAAGAACTTTTTTCTTTCCGCACTGAGCGGTATTTTGCC
Organism: Gastrophryne carolinensis; assembly: GCA_027917425.1. Taxonomy (NCBI): domain Eukaryota; kingdom Metazoa; phylum Chordata; class Amphibia; order Anura; family Microhylidae; genus Gastrophryne; species Gastrophryne carolinensis. The sequence goes on along the minus strand of CM051240.1, from coordinate 202,591,705 downwards.
TAGAAACTGCCTGCTATGTCCGCTGTGTGAAACCCCCCACCCCCCAGAATGCTGCTATTCACTCACCTTTTACTCATGTCTACGGCACATCGTTTACATGCCGCAGGGGATGCAGGGAATGTGGCATTGCATGCCCAATATTGAAAACAATAAGAGTAGTTTGTTGAATGACATAGTCACAGCAGACTGCTCTCATTGGACGAGAGCCCGTGCATGCGTCATAGGAACGAGGAAGTGAAGTGAACAGCTTCTCTTAAAGTGGACCAAACCTAGGATTTTGACTATCCCGGGTTTTGGTCCTTGCCCTCGGGGCACTCCGATGCAGGATGCCCCACTGTTTGAAGCCCCCCAGGTTGCCCTCTCCAAATCATCTTTCCCCAGCAGGGCAGTTTCTAAGTAAAATAACGCTCAGTGCGGGAAGGAAAAAATTCTGCTCCCTCATGTTGTCCCAAACAGGTATGTGCCATGCGGTGCCTCCTCCATCAGCATACAGCAGACAGTCCAATATGAGGCAATGAGGAGCCTGTCTTATGGCCAACATCACTAACAGTGGGCCTTACCCATCTGCGGAAAACAGGATGGCAGGTAAAAAGGCGCCCCCTATAAACTTGGCTTCCAGGGTGATTGTCCTGCTCAGCCTCCCCCAGAAACAGCCCTGTTCCTTGGTCCTACCGCAAGGCCTCCCATCAGAGGAGGCGTCAGTGCACTGGCGTGAGCTAGTCTAGGCTCACCTGAGGATCCGAGTCTAACCGAGCACGCCGGCGGCCGCATCCTGCTACCCTCTAACAGGAAGCGTGCCTGTGCTGGCCATTCACATATGGCTGGTGCGGGTATACTTGCTACTAAAGGGATAAGGAGAATACAATGGGTGCTGGGGGGTTTCACACAGCGGGGCATCCCAAATCTGGATGGGGATGAATTTAACGGCCCTGGAATCTTATAGATTCCAGGGTCGATGGCCGTGGGTTTTGGTCCACTTTAAGCTATAACATTCACATCACTTTTGTGTTAGTCAGTTCTGTAGCGTTGTTAAGTAACTTTAAAGCCTATAAAATAACTACATAACCGTTTACGGTCTCCATAGTTTCCAAAGAAGAATGTATTGTGGGTAATTTTATCCTTGCTTAAATGAAGTATAATTGAAGTTTCTGTTTCCTCAAATGTTTCATTCTGTCAGCTTTGGCTGCGGCAATTACATTTGGATCCTGTACCTGTGTTGGGGGTTACGGGTTTCAGGAAATAACGACCTGTATATGTTGATGTGTTCAAAGGAAATTAGAACAGTCTGAATTTTATTATCCTTGGTTGGCTGGAAGCCTCTGGTGTAATGGCCTGCGCACAGGCCTTCATTTTCTTTTACATCATTGAAATGTGCACTGAGCGGCTTGTATTAGGCTGTCACCGGGCAGCCATGACACTTTACTGGCATCCTGTCTTGTTGTGGGAGCGCTAAAGCCACCTATCCGCCGCAAAACACACGTGAAATGTATAGGCGACAATCTCCCCACTGCCGTCATTTGTCGCTAGATTTCCCTGCTGACAAAACAATTGATTTTCAATTCTGGCAATTAAAACTAACAGGAGAGTTTTATTTTCAGCTGGAAAGTGATCTTTTTTTATGTCCTTATTTAACTTTACTGGACAACAACTGAATTTCTATCTGTAAAAATAAACCTGTCACCTTGTTTATGCCAGACAGGGGTGCAGGGGGTATCACCATTGGTAGAGCACCTTTTATAGGGGAACATAAACATTTGTGTTACGTTTCTGCCCCCGGATCTGTACTTATCAGATAAAAATACTGTTTCCAAATTTCTTATATTTATGTGACTCTGTGTTGCTAAGGTGGGTGTGGCTTTCCTGGCATTGTGTTACACCATTAGTATAGCTGCTGCCTTGCACTGTCGAGGGTGAGCTCAGCAGCAGTTACCGTCAAAGCAGATCCCAGAAAATCAGGCAGCTGTAAGCTGTAACAACAGGGACCACTCCCCAGGTGAAAATGATGCCAGTGACTCTTTAGCTACTGGAACAGAAGGTTCTGATCCCCTCATCTGAGGAGGCTGACTTAAAGCAGGATGCGTTAAACCTCTGAGCACAACAGTATGGAGCGTTGTCTCTGCCTAAGCAAATCAGATGATTATCAAGCCAGGTTCAGGAAGTCTATGCTTTGTACAACAGCACACAATTGGTAACGTAAACACATTGTTGCTAGGGAAAATAGTTTTTTTTTAAAACACAGAGCTGCAAATAAATGTAAAAGAAAACAAATAACATAAGCTCTGCACCTTGAAGACATCATTTTGGCACACAATAATGGACACTACAAAAATGTCTTTGAAAGTGGACTTACCGTTTTTTTTCACCTTATAAGACGCACCTAGGATTTCCAGGAGGAAAATAAGAAAAAAAAACTATTCTGAACCAAATGTTGTACTAAAACACTGTCCCCCCAAAAAACAAACAACAGGCTAGGTGCAGAATCCTCCAATTACAGGCAGAGTGGCTTTCCACCCTCACATTCCCCATAGGCAGCGGGGAATACCCCTCCCATAACCCATTGGCAGTGTTTCATTCACCCTGTCCCATTCCCCATCGGCAGTGTAGCATCCCCCCCTTCTATTCCCAATAGGCAGTGGGCACCCCCTCCCATCTTCCATAGGCAGTGTAACATTACCCCCTCCCATTCCCTATAGGCAGTGTGGCATTCCCCCTCCCATTCCCCATAGGCAGTGTGGCATTCCTCCCTCCCATTCCCCATAGGAAGTGAGGCCTTCTCCCCTATCGATTCCCCATAGGCAGTATGGCATTCCCTTCTCCCATTCCCCACAGGCAGTGTGGCATTCCCCCCATTCCATCCCCAATACCCATGGTTGAATGTGGCCCCATGAGCTGCCTCCACCTCCTCCATAAAGTGTACAATGTCCAGCACCGGCAGAAGCAGATCAACATGAGGAAGCTGCCTCCTTCTTCCTCCGCCTTTAGATATTTACCTACCCCACCATCCTTCCTCCAACTGCCTGCCTGCTCCTCCAGTCTGGCCCCGCTTTGTGCATACTTCAACCACACCCCCAGCAGACACGCACTGCCAAGTTTCTCCAGGAGTGGTGAGTGTCCAGGCCATGGGGGTTAAGGATCAGCTGATGAACGCCTGTGATGTTGGCCTCAAGGCTATGTTCGCTCTTGTGCTTAGTATATGAATTATTATGCCCAAATGCAATGAAATATTGACCAACATTTTCAAATTACATTTCCATCATTATATTTTGGTTAGTGCACACAAACTATAATATATATATATATATATTATAATTGATAAATACAAGAAATATAATAATAGTGAAAAAACAACACTATCACCAAGATCAAAGATGAGCACAAAAAATGTCTAACAGAAGAAATACCACGCACACCTATATGCAAGGATCCCCTGTAGCCACCCGTAATGTATAGACTTTCTCAGCCTCATCATTGCCTCACTCCCTGGGCCCATTGTGTGTATATGTGTCTATTTTGTATATATGTATAGTAATCATGACAAAATCATGTATATTTAATCAATTGTAGTGCAGCATGTTGGGGATTAATCCACGTCCTTTATTATACTATATGTTAGAGAGACAAAATAATCCTGATGTGGCATGAGACATCAAGAAACAAGTAATATCGTGAACCATATAATGTAATAGCCATAGATAATGATGATGCTATAATAAAGACTATTTATTTTAAACTCAGTTTGCATTTATACAAATTGTATGTTGGCTCAACTATTAATCAATGGTGCTTTATACAGGATACACTAGGGGGCTTATTTAAGAAGGGATAGCGCCAGGTAGTGCCTTGTAGCGGCAGGCAGCGCCTGGTGAACGCTGGGCGCTGTACAAGAAACCACATTTAAGAAAGCAAATCTGGTGAGCGCCTATGTAGCATCACATGTATTACTACAGGTGGCTCAGCGTATAGCGCCGTCGCTCTAGGCTCAGGAGCGCCATGTAGTACCTTTCGCTCAGTGTCGCTCTCCCATACATTTCAATGGGCTTCATTAGTTGTGTATAAATAGCGTGTTTGGCAATCATTGTGTGACCTCTCCTGGCTGCAAACAAACACTTTTAAAAAATTTTGGGACTTTTTATATTTTTATGCAGAATCGTATTTACAGGTATGGCACTAAAGTGTTATCGTCCCAGTGTTAAAACAATTTCATTCCATTTTGCTTTGTTACTGGTGTATGTGTGTTCAAAAACAGACTTTGATCACACAGCTTTTGGCGATTTATGCTACAGCGCCCAGCTTTAGAGCGCCGATGCTGTGTCTGTATAGTTTTTTCTAAAATATGGTGTGGAGCGGGCGCACTGAGCTGGCGCTACCTCTCGCTCGCTGCAGCGCTATACTGTTGTTACAGCATCCAACACACATCACATTCATCAATGCCGGACAGGTCATTAGAGCGACCGAGATGCTCTGTTACTGCACCTGATACCCGCTTACAGCGTCTACTAGCGATTGCTCTAAGCGCTGCTATACAGACGCCCATCTGGCTTTCACTTGCTATCTGAACTCAGGCTTCTTCAGTGGGCCACAGACAAGAATTAGGAGCTACACTCCTGAACAAACCTGCAAACTATCTAATGTATGTATCTAGTTCCCAGCTGGATTCTTTATATGAGACGAGTGGTGTAATATGTTGCTTCACTTTTAATTGATAATGTAATCAGATTTATACCCATTAAACCCATTTACAGTGCTAATCTCCTTGGCTCACCCGCACAGTGTAATGATTCTGATTTAGTTTGTCACGTATGAAAAGAGATCATTTTTTGTAACAAGATAAACTATTTCTGCCACAATTTCTGCTTATGATAATATAAATCCAGGCAGCGTTTCATCTTTGATTACCCGCACGCTAAAAAACTCCTTCCTTTAACAGATAACCACCTTGTAAACACTGGAATCTCGGCAATTTATCAGTTTTTCTTTTAATTAAAACTGCAAGTAGAGTTTATGCTCTGTTTGATCCAGTCAACATTTTTTAAAATGGGAAGGAATAATTTTTTCTCTCTTGATGTTCGCAATTTCTCAGGTTTGTTTGCTGTTTTTTTTTTGGAGTCACTGCGCTTGTAAAAATAGAAATTATTTCAATTATTTTAATAACTTCATGATGTGTTTGGAAAACTTTACTTTTCCAATAAATTCAGGTTAAAGCGTACCTGTCAGTTAACTTTTTCATAAAGGAAAGTGCTGGGGCCCCTGACCATAGCGAGTCCCACAGGAGATAAGACCATCATGTATGACATTTGTAAGAAGTGTTTGAATGAGATATCATTCGAAGGAACATTTGTTCAAAACCTGTCCATGCATAATATTTAATTAGACTTTACTGGAACATTCTCATGGGTTATATACTATTTTAATGGCTGCTTGCTGTGTAATGTTTTGCTAGTCATGAAGGCTTTGTGGCTTTGTCGCTGCTTTGGATTTTTTTTGCTTTAATTGCCATTATTGGTTCTTTGACCCCATCTGACTCATGAATATTGACTTACAATCCACCCTTTGGCTTTAGTTACATCTGTATTCTGGCTTTGTTCTGGATTGCCTTATGAGGGAATGATTACCTGGCTTGGGTTTATGTACTCGCACACCTGGGTAGTTGGCGGTGCAAAGAGGAGAGGATTCGTCTAGGACATGGAGGTGTTCTGTGCATATGTTGGAGGTGGATTGACCCTGAGCAACCCTAGCCTTTTTGTGGGAACACAAACTAAGTCCAAGCACATTTTTTAAATGGACCTCGGTTTAAAAAAAAAGTTGAGTAAAGCAGATGTTGAATATATTTGCAGATGCTGTGCACCTGGACTGCATGAGAACAGCCATCTGGCTACACACCTGGGAGTCTTGCTTATATACAGTATATGCTTGGGGGGGGGGAACTTTGCCAGCAGTCTCAGACACAAAACTAATATATATATATATATATATATATATATATATATATATATATATATGTGCCTCAGCAAAATGGAGCAGTATCCCAATACACACACACACACACACACACACACACTCAAGAGCTGTTGGAGGAATTGAATTAATTGCATTGAATTGAACTGCATGTGTAATGGAAGTTATGTAACTATGTATCTTTTTGGGGTCTGCACCCACATTTAAACAGTTGAAATAATGTTTCTTGGAGCTCTGAGAAATACAATAATGAGCCATTGCACATGATAGTTTTCTATCTGTGGCTACAAATAAGGGTAGACTGCAGAGAAATGTAAGGCTACTATAGACTAGAGCAGGGGTACTCAACTACTTTCAGTGGAGGTCCACTTACCAGGGTCTGCCGTGGGATGAAGGTCCGGGGGGGGGGGGGGTGTAAGTAAGAGTGCATGACTTCATGTGTAGAGTGCAAGCTCCTCAGCCAACCTGAGCAATGAGCTTTCCTGTCCCCCCACCCACCTGTCATTTACTTCCTGCTTCTCGCCCTTCTGTGTAGAGTGCAAGCTGACAGCTGACATGCACTCTTACTTACACCCCCCCCCATGTCAGCTGTTGTTAGCTGAAGAGCTTGCACTCTACACAGAAGGGCGAGAAGCAGGAAGTAAATGACAGGTGGGTGGGGGGACAGGAAAGCTCATTGCTCAGGTTGGCTGAGGAGCTTGCACTCTACACATGAAGTAAATGGGGGACAGGAATCTCACCTCCTTGCACTTTCTCAGCAGCTCGATGAACTGGTCCCGGGATATGGCCTCCTCGCCCCGGGCCAGCCGCTCCTCCAGCCAGCGCAGCAGTGGGCTCTGATGCCGGGCCTGCAGGTGTGTGCAGCGGGCTCTGCTTGCCGCCCGAAGCCTCCGCCAGCTCCGCGCTCTCGGCTCCTTCCGCGCCTCTTCGTCTCCACTCCTCCCCCCGCCCGTCTACGAGGCCCGAGACGCTTCCACCTCCCCCGGCCTGGCCACGCCCATGTGCCCGCCCCCAGCACTGACAGCCCCGGCCGGCAATGGCCGGCAATTGTCACCGGCACCGCCGGATCCCGGGCTGATGTGGCAGCCCTGGGCAGCGGTCCGGACAAATGGCGTCTGCGGTCCGGATTGGGACCGCGGTCCGCCATTTGAGTACCCCTGGACTAGAGTTTTTAAGAAGCAGAGCAATCAGGTGTGTTGCAAGATGGATGCTCCCTTGCAGTTTAGGAGTGCAACATCTGTATGCCATTCAACAACATCTGCTTGGGGTTAAGCCCTTTCAATTAGCTTATATCACATGTCAGAGAGGGGCTCTAGGGCAGCAGCTTACTAAGCTTTGATTTTTTTTGTCTGGAGGTCCTCTTTAAGAAGCTTCTACTTACTTTATGAGACGCTTGTCTAGAGTTACTGCACTCTGTAACAGCATTATCTCTGAGGGCATCAGCAGTTCTTCCAACAACACGTTACACAACACCAGGCCTCAGCTTACTTTTCAGTGATTCCAGTTGACACAGTAGGTTATAGTGATGATTGGGAAAGTCCTGGTTCAGGGATCTCCTTTGGTTCGGCTATCTCTTCCCTTGGTGGCTGGACAGCTGTGCTAACTATTTACCTACCTACTCTCCTACTATTGCCCCCACTTGCTTACTACAGCTGCTAATAGCACACATGCCCTTATATGGAAGTACTACATGTCTGGCTAGCTGTCCTTTCAATTACATTGGTAAAATTAGGGTTGTTTAGCCTAGTCCTCATTCAAGTACCTCCTCTTGTTTTGGCTGTCTCTTCCCTGGGTGGCTAGACAGACATTTGACTATTACCCTACCCTCTCTCCCACAACTGTAAGTGCTCCTATTAGACTTTTGCAGCTGGCAATGGCACATACGCCCTCATGAGGGAAGGATTCCCTGTCTGGCTAGTAGTCCCCCCAGTGACATTGCTAAAACTAGAGTCTAGTTCAACCCTTCATATTAGCTTTTGGTCTTTTGGATTAATATTATAGTTTCAAGGGGCCTTAGACATTTGTGTTCTGTTATGTTACCAGTTCAGTTCAGTTTGATTCAGACCCAGGTGAGGATTCACACTCCTTTTAAGGAGAGAAAACTGCCATTGACTCCCATTATTGGGGCGGATTCAGGGCCTGGTGAAAACCTGGCAGACAATGAAAGTGAATGGCAGTTTTCTCTCCTAAAAAAAGGATTGAGAATTTTCCCCTGGCTCTGAATCAACCCCCCATGTTTTGCCACTCCAACCAGGAGAGCGGCCAGGGCCACTTTGGCAGGAAGTGGGGTAAAGGTAGGCAGTGGTGGAGTGAGCAGAGGTTGATGGAGGCAGGCAGAGACAAGATCCCCTCGTGGGATCTTCAGACCATAAGGAAATACAACAGCCACTTTGACACAACCTGGGGGTTGTAGGCACTTCCACCTCTATTCACAGTCAGCCATTAAGTTATACAAGCTTATGGCACAGATTCAGGTATTAAATATGTATATGCAGAGCTGATCATAGGTGAGGTGGGAAAAGATGAATTAAGCACATGTGAGACAGGGAGAGGTGAGCAGGGGTGAGACAAGAAGTGATGAGCAGGGGTGGGTAGTGAGATATGGGTAAACGTGAGGTGAACAGCTTTGAGGTCAGAAGAAACAGGTGGTGGTTAGTTGAACAGAGGTGAGATTGGTTGAGACGAGACACCAAAAAATGAGGAGAGTAAAGGTGATGTGGAAACAAATGAGCAGAGGGGGGTTGACATGATCAGAGGGGAGGTTGGCTAAGGTCAGGCAGGGCTAGGTGAGGTGGAAAGCTGTGGGCAGGGGTGTGGCATGAAAAGGTGAGGTAAGGATGAGGTGAGCTGGGAAGAAGTGGGCAGGTTCAGAAGAGAAATTGTGATGTGTGTTGAGGTAAGGTTGGAAGTGGTCAGGCAGAAAGAGGTTAGATATTGATGAGGTGAAGCTGTGGGTAGATGTAAGCAATAGTGAGGAGAGCATAGGTAGGTAGACATAGGCAGAAGTGCTGCAGGCCGCAAATGTTGGCAGTGCAGGCCGCATGTGGCCCCAGGGCTGCAGGTTGGGCCTCTCTGACCACTGTAGGGGAGTTTGATAAATGCTGGGGGGCCTGACTGCTATGGAGGTTTATAGATAAACAAGCTTCCATATAAGAATTATAACTTGGAGTTCAGCTTTAAAATTGAAAGGTATGTAAGCCCCATAGCAAATTTAGCAAAGAAAGAAAAGGGCAGATTAGCAGTTAATGTACGGGGTCTAGCTAGAATGACTTTCTAAACAAACCTCTTGCCTGTAAATACAGGAAGCTGAGTAATGTTGGAAATTTAAATTATAGTAGGTGTTTAAAGACAGTTTAACGCTAATGACCAATTTCCAGAAATTCCTCCAGAATACCATATTCTAATGAAGGGAATCACACAAGGGATTCCTTTGTGACATTTTCGGGGACCAGGGATAGAATCTTATTATATACATCCTGACTAATGAGATAAACTGTAGGAATCACCATAATTTAAAGCAGAGATGTACTACCTGCAGGCCCACAAACCACTCAATATCAGGGCATCCAAATAATTAAAGGAAATATGTATTCACTTGGGAATGGCATTGGTGTAGGCATCATTGTGGGCCCTAGAACAAATTAAAGCTACAAAAGACTCACAAATATTGGTGCCCTCCATAAATGATGGCAACCATTATTAGCTATCATTTGCCATTTACAGTGTTGCCCAGCTTGTTGGAAAAAAATACCATTGGTTAAATGGACATCTTTAGGCACATATTAAAATCTTTCTGCACAATTAGCATCTTAAAAAAACAGCTGTGTTTTGTGTCTAAAAGAGGGCCTAAATCCACTGTCCAGTTTAGAAACTTTTTCCTGTCATCCCCTCCCCATCTGTACATTGTGACCATATAAGGGTGTACAGTAGGTGCACTTTAAAGTGGACCAAGAAGATGGCGCTATATAAATAATAATAACATGAGATATTAGGTATCGCAGGTCCGTGCCCCTGAGGCATCCCCATTTGTGAAACCCCCTCCAGCTGTGGGTACCTGTGCTAGCCATTCATATATATTTGGCATGGGTGTGTGCCGCATCTAGAAGGATGTAAGAGATGCCTGTGGTGGCCCACGCATATCCGGTGAGATCACCGGGAAGGTGAGATTACTGGTGAATTTGGGGGTTTCACAAAACCAGGCATCCCAAACCAATTTGCTCCAGGGGCATTCCTTTCCTCTGCCCCGTCTGGCTGGTCATGTGATTTACTGGCAACAAATGGGCTCCACTAGACAGATGTGGACAGTGTTGTATCTATTTGGTCATGTGGCCAGTACTGGCACATTCAGGTTCAGTAAATGGTGTCTGCTTGTGGTCTCCAGGCAGGGATGGCATCAGCATCTGGCAAATCTGGACATATGTTGGACACACTGTGATCAGCAATTCAATCTAAAAAACATAAATCATGCGTTTTAGCTAAAATCAATAGACGTTATCTGCTTAGAGATGCGCATAGGTATAGGACAGAACATTTTCCCACGGGACACGAACACTGCTACAAAAAAGGCAGAGAATACGTTTCCTGCTAAGTGACATTCTCCATGTGTATTTTATTATTAAAAATATTTAAGAAAAAAAAGTCGATAAAATGTAGACTCTCGCACTTTTATCTCTCCAGATATGGCGGGGCCTCTATGGTACTATTTGTTTCGCGTTTGCATTAAGTATGTTAACAATTACCCTACTGCCAAAAAGGATCCGACTCATTCAGCTGATCTCCCTGTCAGCAAATATGTGTTTTTCTTGTGAATTCTCCTTACTCCGGGCTCTGCTGTGCTCCCAAATCCAGGGGGAGCGGAAAAACACACAAACCACTTGGTTTGGGAATTCTGCAAAAAGATGTAACCATGGCGCTGTTGTCATTAGCAATCAAGTAATCTTGATAAAAAGAAATGTAATTAGCATTTGCAAAGAATATAATGCTAATGAAAAGTGACAACTTAGTCATCACAGCAAACAGTGCTGAAATACAATAAAAGCTTGAATAAAAAAAAAACTATAAGACACGGTAGGATTAATGCCGGTGTGTAGCCTAGTGTGGTATCACCAACTTCTCCAGATTTATTTAACCATCAAAATGGAGTCCTATTGTAACAAAAATCTTATGAAGACTTTTAAAGTGGTGGTCTATTCTAAATTTGATTTTATGACTGATGAAAGTTCTACCAACAACTGACACTTTTCTATAATATAAATGCCTGCAATCAATGGGAAAAGTGCTCTCCTGCTGCCAGAAAAGGTATGTCTGCCACAGCAGTCATGCCAATAAGTTAAGGTCCGCCGACCACATATTATGGGTGTTAGAAATAGTGATGAGTAAAATATAGAATAAAATGCCTTCCATATTCCTCTCTCCAAGTGATGTCATTAGTTACATGGGTGGGATTCAAAGGAGGCTCCTCCTCTGTGGTATCAAAGGTTCCTTCCAAGGCATGCCTGACACTAGCTTGGTAGGCTGCCAAGGAAGAAGGGGGGTATAAAGAAGGTGACAGCCACTGTGCCAAGAGGAAGCCCTTGACCTGATGATCCAACAGGGAGGACAGTGCCCAGAGGGGGTCAAATGAAGAAAAAAATGCAGTGGTGGTTAGTTCTTTTTTTTTTTTGAAATTGTATTATTTTCTTTTTTAACTGTTTGGGATCTCATAACTATTCACAGGGTAGTGATAGCAGGCATGCCACCTGCCTGCATTGGTGGGTGGCATGTCGGATAATTTAACCCAGATCATGCCATTATCTGGGATGGGGAGAAGCAAACCAAAGGGGCAAGATGTGGGTTGAATCTAAATTTGGCCCAGGATCCATCACTAAGACCAAGAGGGCCATGTGTGTAAATGTGTGCAGTCCTTATTTTATGTTAATTGTAAATTGCACATAAATGGTGACCTTGTAAAGCAAAGCCACAGTAGCAGTGCGTTGCAAGTACTATGCGCTCAAGTACCTGAAATTTGGTCCAGCAACTGCAAAGGTGGAAATTTGACTTAATGTATTGAGTTTTAAATCATAGATTTGCTAAATGTTGCTGTCTTGATGGTGCAAGTTCGGGTTCAGCATGTTCAGCTGAACTTTGAACAAAAGATTGGTTCAGGTCCTGAACCCAGACCTGAAAAAGGGGGGTGGTGGTGGAGGGGGATTCCCTTAATCAGAGCGTAGCAGCATGAAGCAGCTTTTCAACTTACGGAGGCCCTGCAATCCGTCCATCAGTGGTCAGCTTTCCGCTGTCAAAATGTCCACGACTACTCAGCAGCCCATCAACCAGCTTTTCTGGGTTCGGGCCAAATGCCGAACTCGAACACGGACTTCCGGCTGAAGTCCATGTTCGAGTTTGAGAACCTAAACTCACAAAGTTTGGTATAAACTTTTGTTTTAGATAATACCATGTATTGGAATTAATTAAAATAACTTAATTTAAAAAATCTTTTATATTTTTAGACTCTAAATACAGAATCAGACTAGCAGGAAATATATGGTATATTACTGGTTTATAAAATTCTATACTGTATACCATACTATATTATGTTATACCATACTATAATGTATCGACATTGCAAAGAAAAAGTCTAAATCTATTTGGAGTTGGACTGGAGGTCTCAGTTACAGCAGTAATCCCCTAACACTCGAAATGTAAAGTAGAGTTTATTAAACTTTAAAAATGTTATTACATCCACGACCATGGCTGTCTTTACATTCACCGTGAGATTTGGCTATATGATATATGAGCGTTTGGTCAGGTTTCATCCTGTTTTAGAGGCTACTGGATATCAACTTGGGAGGTAAAGGATGTCCCCCCAGAGAATATCACCCCATTATGACACTTTGTAGGACGTAAAAGGCGTATTGAGGTTAAACAGATGGGTTATAGAACCATCATACCTAGCAGTGTAGATTTACAGCTGTATATAAGTCAAGATAAACTTTCAGTCTATTAAATAAAGTAATTGACTTCTTCGGATGATCTGCCTGCAACAAATAGAAGAGAACTTAATGTTGCTGTAAAACCTACTCAATCTTTCAGGATTATTATTTTCTGGATTGTTTACATGATATATAGGGGCAGATTACTTGTTAGTTACACAATAGTTTGCAATAAAAGTTCACTCTACGCTTCCTGTGTAACCAGGTGACAAGGTCAATACATTGGGAGGAAAAGAATAGTTTGAACTGAAAGTCCCTAGACCAAAAGTCTAAAAAATGTAAGAATATTCTATAGAATGTTCTATGTTCTATATACAAACATGCAGTTATTACTCCGATAATCAAGAAACCCTCTCTCAACCCCTCTGCCCTCTCCAGCTACTGCCCTATCTCACTCCTCCCTTTCTCCTCCAAACTTCTTGAAAAACATGTCCACTCAGAATTGCCACAATACTTATCCACTAACAACTTACTTGACCCCTTAAATCAGGATTCTGCCATAACCACTCCACTGAAACTGCCCTCACCAAAGTCACCAATGATCTACTCCATCCTCATCCTTCTTGACCTCTCCTCAGCCTTTGATACTGTCGACCACTCTCTGCTTCTTGAAATTCTCCCCTCTCTTGGGATTCAAGGTCTTGCACTCTCTTGGCTCACCTCTTACCTCTCTGACAGATCATTCAGTGTATCCTATTCTAACACAGTCTCATCCTCTCGTTCCCTTTCTGTTGGTGGTCCGCAAGGTTCTGTCCTAGGCCCCCTACTTTTCTCAGTCTACACTTATGGCCTTGGCAAACTTATAAACTCACTAGGCTTTCAATACCACTTCTATGCGGATGACACTCAGATATATCTCTCAGGCCCTAATCTCTCCTCTCTCCTATCTCGCCTCCCCAACTGCTTTGCAGCTATTTCTTCATTCATGTCATCTGACTACGTCAAGCTAAACATGGACAAGACAGAACTGGTCATTTTCCCACCATCTAACTCCCCTCCCCTCTCTAACACGTCTATTTCTGTCAACAATTACACAATAACAGCAACTCCCCAAGCTCGGTGCCTGGGAGTCATTTTGGACTCTCTTTCAAACCACATATTCACTCCCTGGCCACCTCCTGTCGCCTCCAACTTAAAAACATCTCACGCATCCATCCCTTCCTCTCACCTGACACCACAGAAATACCATTTTGTGAGTACTCACCTGTAAAATGGATATTGTCAGTGTGTTACACACCCCGCTTCCCCTTTAATTCTGAAGATAGGGTTATCCTCCAGCAGGAGGCGACGTTGCAGAGAGAAGTCTTGAAAACGAGCCCCTCCTGGCCTACAAATACCTGGGACCTCCCACTTAACACCCAGTGAATTCAAACAGCAGTAAGACAAGGTACCAGGAAATCCAACGGTAACCTCAAAATAAAATAAAGGAAAGCTTCACCATATAGAGGATCCAGGATACCAAAAAGGGCGGGTGAAGCGGGATGTGTGACACACTGACAATATCCATTTTACAGGTGAGTACTCACAAAATGGTATTATTCTCAGTGTGTCACACACCCCGCTTCCCCTTTAATTCTGACGATAGGGACATCCAAAAGCAGTGTCCACAAGGGGTGGGTATCTGACAGCAAAATGAAGCATAACTTAAACGACTGCAGTCTGCAGAACCTTGCGGCCAAACACAGCATCCGCTGAAGCCCGCACATCAACCTTATAAAACTTAGAAAAAGTATGAACGGAAGACCAAGTAGCAGCCTTACAAACTTGTTCAACAGAAGCCTGGTGCTGAAAAGCCTAGGACGCCCCAACAGCACGAGTAGAATGAGCGGTGATACAAAAAGGGGGAACCTTCCCCTTGGCCGAATAGGACCCAATAACCGCCTGACTAATCCATTTGCTAATGGAAGACTTAGCCGGAGCCAAACCCTTCCTAGGCCCACAGGGCACCACAAAAAAGGCATCAGTCTTACGAAAAGGAGAAGTAATAAGCAAGTAGTACTTAACACAGTGTACCACATCCAAACAATGCCGCCAACTCCGAGACACGCCGAACCGAAGTGATCGCCACCAAGAAGGCAATCTTCTGAGTCAAGGTAGAAAGAGCAATATCCTGCAAGGGCTCAAAGGGAGGAGCCTGAAGAGCAGAAAGAACCAAATTCAAGTCCCAAAAAGGGAGCAATGGCTTCCTGGGAGGCCACACATGCGTAACCCCCTGGAAAAAGGTTTTAACTAAAGGATGAAGCGCAAAAGGCTTCTGAAAAAAGATAGACAAGGCAGAAACCTGCCCCTTTAAAGTACTCAGAGTCCAGCCCTGATTGCAGAAAATCCAAAATCCTGGAAACCGAAAAGAGCCTACACGGCAAAGATCTAACCTCACACCAAGCGATATAGGCTCTCCAAGTCCTATAGTAGATGGTAGAAGAAGACCTCTTCCGGGCACATATCAGAGTCTTAACAACCGAGTCAGAAAGACCCTCCTCCTTCAAGATGAAGGTTTCAGCAGCCAAGCCGTCAAACCCAGCATTGGTAAATTGGGGTAACACAGCCGACCCTGAGTGAGCAGATCGGGCCGAAGAGGCAGAACGACCTGATCCACCGCCAGCCGAACGATGTCTGCGAACCATACTCGCCTTGGCCACCTTGGAGCCACGAGAATGGCGGACACCCTTTCCAGAGCCAGCTTCCGTACCACCTTGCCTAGCATGGGTATCAGAGGAAAAAGGTACAGAAACCCCAGATCCCCCCAGCTCAGAGACATGGCATCCACCGCCAGAGCCAGAGGATCCTGAGACAGCGACACGAAGGTCGGAAGCCTGCAATTGTGACGAGAGGCAAATAGGTCCACCTCCGGTGTCCCCCACCGGAGACACAGAGACAGAAAAACTTGAGGATGGAGAGACCATTCCCCCAGACGGGAAGAGCACCTGCTCAACAGATCCGCTTCCCTGTTTTCCACACCCGGAATGTAAACTGCCGAGAGACAAGGAACATGGGCCTCCGCCCAGGTCAGGATCAGGGACACCTCTCTGAGGCCCCCCAGACTGCGAGTGCCTCCCTGATGATTGATGTAAGCAACCGCTGTCCGATTGTCCCGAAAGACTGGCGTCCGTGGTGACAATTTCCCAAAGAGGAGTCAGGAAAGACCTGCCTCTCAAGAGATTGGTCGAGACCAACCACCATTGAAGGGACTGCCGGACCCGGGAGGACAACTGGAAGGGCCGATCCAACGACCGTGGTCGCCGGTCCCAAGACGCCAACAGATGAAGCTGAAGCATCCTTGTGTGAAATTGAGCAAAAGGCACTGCCTCGAAAGAGGCAACCATCAACCCTACCAGTCTCATCCCCAGACGGATGGGCGGTCGAGGATTGGAAAGAAGGAACCGAGCCAATTCCTGAATCAGAAAAATCTTGGATTGGGGCACAAAAACCCTGTGTTGACAAGAATCCAACCGCATTCCCAGAAAGGACACCACCCTGGCCGGGGCGAGGGAGGACTTGGGATAGTTGATCACCCAACCGAAGCTTTCCAGCGTGGAGACCACCGTCCTGGTGTCCGTCTCCGATTGATTGAGAGAAGGAGCCATGATGAGAAGAACGTCCAGATAAGGTACGATACGAATGCCTTGAGTTTTGAGAATGGCCATCACTCCTGCCAGCACCTTGGTGAACACTCTTGGAGCCGAGGTAAGGCCAAACGGAAGTGCCACGAATTGAAAATGCCGATCCTTCATCACGAACCGAAGAAAATGTTGATGAGCCTGGCAGATGGGAACATGAAGGTAAGCATCCTTGATGTCTATGGACATCATGAGGTCCCCCTGCCGAAGAGAACTGGTGGCTGATCGCAGAGTTTCCATGCGAAACTTCCATGTACGGATGAACCTGTTGAGGAACTTCAGATCCAGAACAGGGCGCACCGACCTGTCCTTCTTGGGGACTGTGAAGAGATTGGAGTAATACCCGAGGCCCACTTCCAAGTGCGGCACCGGCCGGATAACCGCCATTTCCAGAAGATTCTTCACCGACGCCAGGAGCCCCTGCACGGCCAAAGGGTCGGTGGGCACCCGAGACCCGAAAAACCGTGAAGGAGGGCGAGACTCGAACTCCAGTTTGTAACCGGACGACACCACCTCCCGGATCCATCTGTCTGGAACCGCCTGGTCCCAAACCTGGGAGAAGTGTCGCAATCGTCCCCCCACCCGCACGGGTGAGGGCACCCCCTCATTGCTGAGCAGGCTTGGGCTTGGCGCACCAGGACTGACCGGGACGGCCACGGCCCCTCCCCCGGGTCCAACCTGCACCTCTGGTAGCGGGAAAGGAGGCCCCTCTGCCCGCTCTGGCTCCCCGAAAGGAGGGACTAAAAGAAGCCGCTCCCCGAAAGGAACGGCACGGCCTCTTGCGTTGAGGCAACTTATCACCCTTGGTAACTGAATCCAATTTGTCGCCAAACAGGCGCAAACCTACAAAAGGAAGGGCTGTAAGTGACTTCTTAGAGCTAAAGTCCGCCGTCCACTGACGCAGCCACACCGACCGACGAATAGCAACCAACAGGGCCGCGGTCCTGCTACACATCGTAAGCGCATCATCCTGGGCTGTCATGACAAAGGAAATAAATGACTCACACTGCTTGAGAGAAAAGAACTCATCACAAGTGGGATCAAGATCTGCGTACAAATCTCTAACAATGGACCTGACAGCCATCAAAAGAAACACAAACCGGCCGCAGTGCCAATCCAGCACTGATAAAACCATGGCGAGCCAATTGATCAATCCGACGATCCTCACCATCCTTGATGGTAGTAGTGTCAGGGGAGTGCAACACAGCCGTGTTAGACAGCCCCAACACGGGGGCATCGACGTCAGGGGGAACAGACCAAAGCTTCACCAAATCCTCCGGAAAAGGATAACGCTTATCCCAACTAGGAGGAACTCCAACAAGGCGCGTAGGTTGTTCCCATTCCTTAAGGACAACCCTCACAAAGTGTTGTTGTCTGGGAAACACCAAACGCGGCTTGGGTACATCAAACGACTCACCCTTTGGCGGGGGGACCGCCTCAGGTGGATCCAAAGCCAAAATCTCAAACATTTGAGTCAAAATGGAAGGAGTGTCAAGGAACACCCCCGCAGCCTGATCGCCAGCGGTACCAAACAATAGCTGGTCTGCAGGCTCGTCCGACTCCTCTAGGAGCTCCCCCTCCTCAGCCGGGGGACAATCGGACCAATCCAACACTTCCAACACCTCCTCCTCCGGAACAGGTGATGCCGGAGAAAGGTGCCTCCGCTTAGGCTTCCAATATCAACTAAGTGAACAAAACAAGAGCTGGGCAGAAATAGACCATGGGGGGATGCCGGGGTTTGACCCCGGCTACCTGCAAGACTTCTTTCTTCTGTCTTGTCGCATCTTGCAGAGAGAAAACACTGGGTGTTAAGTGGGAGGTCCCAGGTATATGTAGGCCAGGAGGGGCTCGTTTTCAAGACTTCTCTCTGCAACGTCGTCTCCTGCTGGAGGATAACCCTATCGTCAGAATTAAAGGGGAAGCGGGGTGTGTGACACACTGAGAATAATGCTAGTGCATTCCCTGGTCATATCCCGACTGGATTACTGCAACATCCTTCTTTGTGGCTTACCAACTAACAGACTGGCACCCCTCCAATCTATCCTGAACTTTGCTGCTCGCCTCATCCATCTTTCCTCTTGCTCCTCCAGTTCTGCGCCTCTCTGCCAATCCCTACACTGGCTGCCAGTCCCACAGCGAATCCTGTTCAAAACTCTAACTCTCGCAAACAAAGCTCTCTCCAACCAGGCCCCTCCCTACATCTAATCTCTAATCCAACAATATCAACCTAGACGCAGCCTCCACTCTGCTACCGACCTTCTCCTTTCCTCCTCCCTGGTCACCTCCTCTCATGCCCACCTCCAGGACTTCTCACGTGCAACTCCAATCTCCTGGAATGCCCTCCCCCACCCAATCCCCCACTCCACAACACTTAAAACTCACTTATTCAGACAATCATATAATCTGGCTTAACCAGTCTTCTAAAAGGGCATATGCCACAAAGCTCAATACGGACTGTTTGTGATCCTTTCCCCTCGTCTTCACCCCTCTTCCTTTAGACTGTAAGCTCGCAAGGGCAGGGCTCTCTCTCCTATTGTGTCTTGTACTCAGAATATCCATTGTCAACTCTGTAAAACTGCATTTGATATATTATATGTACCGTATTTTTCTACCCTGTCTGTAACTACTACTTTGTAAAGCGCTATGGAAGATGATGGCGCTCTATAAATAAACAATAATAATAATAATAGAGTGTGGGACTGTTTCAAAGTCCTTGTCCAGGACATTAAAAACACAAATTGGTATGCAAAAAAATGGCCTAATCCATTTTCAGAGTGTTAGGCAGCTGCTTAGAAGAACCCATGGCTGCTGTGTTCTGGAACAAGGTTAGAGTCGTCTTGGTATTTATAGAGCTTTGACTGTTTTATCAGCTGGCCTTTCTTAATGATGATTGTGAACAAGCTCTAACAGGCTTATTAGAGTCTTAGACCTCGGTAAAATTAATCTGCGCTCACAAATCTCCCTGGGCTTCCATAGTTTAGCAAGGTTCACTTTTCTTTTTTTAACTCACTCTAAAATTGTACCGAAAATAAAAAATGAAACTGATCTTCCTAAAAATGTTGGAAAGTGTGTGTCATCTTTATATTTAAAAAAAATATTTAACTTATTTTAACATGCTCAACTGTCAACAGTAATAGCCATGACCTGGAAGCCTGTAGGACTCAATCCCAGGTCTGCCAGCTGCCGCAGTCTGTTTCCGTTTTTAGTGCTGTTGCCTCCAGTACCGACAGTGTGATCCCTGTACAGTGATGGTGCATGTCCCTATTGCCAGGGACCATGAGCTATGTCTACCCGTGATATGTGTTATTGGCAGGGAATGCTTGTATGCCTGCAGGGGCTGAATGGGTCAGGAGCAGGCTACTAGCATTGGAGCTGCAACCAGTCCAGCTCGCTGGTAAGAGAAGATAATTTTTTTTGTTTGCATGGACAATCCTTTTAACTGCTTTCTGCTACAGTGTGGCCACCACCTAATCCACCTAATGGTTCAACCTGGAAAGGGTGCACAAAGGGCAAAATCTTTGACCGCAACAGGACTTTACTGAAAGCTTTCATGTTAATACCTAAGCAACCAAAGAGGGAGGGCTAGCCAAAGAAGAAGATCAGCAATATAAATAGGTAAGAACACGAAAATATATTTATTATCAAGCTATAAGGCTCTATTCACACGTCTCCACTTGCGCTGCGTTGAGTAACGCAGTGACAGCGCAAGGAGAAATTCTGCTCGTTGTTTTTAATGGGCCAGTTCACATATATATGCAGTGTATAGTGTAAAAATAATGGACAGCATTTTTCTTTGTGTTGTGACTGCGCAGAAGCGGAGAGGTGTGAATAGAGCCTATGGGAGTTGAGGGGGGCTTTTTAAATGAATGATCCTCATTTTTGTCTATACACTTTTCAATCTGTCAGTGTGGCCTTTTGCAGTATGGTATATGGAGAAAGGTACATCTTGGGGTTATGTTATGTACGGGCTCATAGGCAGGCTAATCTGAAAAACGTAGAAGACGATTTGCTAAGCAGCTGTTGATCTCCTTTTTAATGTTTTGTTCGATGCCGATTTAACACACTTTCTAGGGCGAGGTAAAATCTGGAAGAGCAAACGTAATATTTATTGTGTTTGCTGGATAGAGTAACATGACTGAATATATCCCTGTTTGAGAATCCAGCAATCTGTTCACACCGAACCACCCAGGTTTAAGATATATATATAAATGTGAATTTAGCTTCCTGGCCTTTTCAGTTTTAAACACATTCTGACACGCTTCGTGAGGAGAAACAGATATCACTGAACGCCAGCCAGCTACTCTACTCCTAGGGCTCACACCAACAAACTTTGTTTTGCTGAATGAGATAATCTCAGGTTTAATAAATAAGTATAATACATTTCCACAGGCATAACTGCAGCTGGTGGCAGCCTAGGAGGGCCAAATACACAGGCTTTCAGACCCCCATTGGGGGTCGAATCAGAGCCTGGTGAGAAAACTCACTTATTTTTTAGGAGAGACAACTGCCATTTACTTTCATTGTCTACCTTGGGGTTGATTCAGAGCCAGGTAAAAATGTATACCCAGTAGGCAATGAAAGTGAATGGCAATTTTTTCTCCTAAAAATAAGTTTTCTGACCTTTGTCAGGGTGTTAAAGGGACCAGATAAAATTTGGAACCCTGAGACAATTAGGGCCTACAAATTGAGGCCAAGGCATGCCTTTTAACTCACTATACAGTGATGCAGTGTCTAATTCTTTGACCTCTGGACAAAGTGTGAAAGGGACAAGATATCACCTTCAAGGTCCTAGAGTAATGAGGTCTAAAGAACAAGGCCAAGGCCATCTGGAGCTTGCATCCTCCTCCCATCTGGCCAACTATATTGTAGTACAGCCCCTCATTCTCTAACCTTTGGTAAAGGTGTAAGAGGGGCCAGATAAACAGCTTGGAACTCTTGGGTAATGAGAGCCTACAGAACAAAGTAAGGGTCATCTGGGACACGCATTCTCTCTTTCAACCCACTATACTGTAGTGCAGCGTCTCATTCTTTGACCTCTGGACAAAGTGTGAAAGGGACAAGATATGATCCTCAAGGTCCTAGAATATTGAGGTCTACAGAACAAGGCCAAAGGCTTCTGGGGCTTGCACCCTCCTCCCGACTAGCCAACTATATTGTATTACAGCCTCTCATTCTCTAACCTTTGTTAAAGGTGTAAGAGGGACCAGATAAACAGCTTGGAACTCTTGGATAATGACAGTCTACAGAACAAAGCGAGGGAAACCTGGGACTTGTTTCTGACATCAATAGATGCTGGGCTCTAAAATAGTAAGTTCCGGACCCAGATCTAACTGCATAATCCCCTGTGCCTCTTGCTTTGGATTTTTACACCTATGCCTGTTTGAATCATCTGTTGACGACCTTGCTATGTACCAGGATTCTGCCTACTCTCTGCTAGCTCCTGACTGGGATAAGGACTTTGTTTATGCCCGAACTCTTGTTGCCCATGATGTTTGCCTGTTACTATTGCTAGTGGTCAGCTTAACCTTTCGCTTTGGCCACTGACTACACTTTCTTTGTGCCTCAACCTTGGCAAGGTTTAACCATTGAGCTGTCTGTACCAAGAAACCACTGCCTGTCTGCTCAGTTCATTGATGCTCCAAGCATGAGCTGGGATCTCTCAGTAAGCAAATCTATACTCCCTTACGCGGGGTGGGGGGGGGCTCTGAAGAAGACTATGGAGGTCCATAGACTCTAAGGTGCAAGGTCAAGCCTTGGTTTCTGGGCAGAAGTTTAAAGGTCATTCCATGCAGGCCAATAGAGCCCAGGTTCCCCCACAATCAGATGTTCATCTGACTGTGACATTCTCTCACCTTTGGACAAAGTGCGAAAGGAACAAGATTAGAATATTGAGGTGCTGGAATAATGAGGGCCTACAAAACAAGTTAAAGGTCACCACATGCTTGCATTCTCCCCCCTTTCATCTGACTATACTGTAGTGCAGCCTCTCATCCTCTAACCTCTAGTCAAGGTGTGAGAGGGACCAGATACCCCAGTGTAATGAAGACCTACAGAACAAGTCCAAGATCATGTTGAGCTAGCATACTCCTTCCTTTCAATACCTATACTGTAGTGTAAGCTCTCATTCTTTGACCTCTGGACAAAGTGTTAAAAGGACCAAATGTTAAAAGGACAATCTTTTTGAGTAGCAAAAGCCACAGTGGACTGCTGATTTTCTCCCTAGTGTTCATTTTTCTCTTTTTTCTCATTTTTCTCTATAGATCACAACATTATAGAATCAGTGGTTGGGCCAATGATTAAATATGGCCCTTTAGCAGAAAAAAAATAGAGCCCCAGAATTATATCATTATGGAGCCCAGTCTACACTTATACCACTGTTTAGACAATTGTATTTTAAAGACTAACATTATTTTTTACTTAAAAAAGGTTTACAGGGCAAATGGTTATTAGCCTGGGCATATAATTACATGGTGAACGTACATATTAAGAAAGAAAAAACACGATTAATCCTGTTGTTCTTGGCCCCCGGAACACAAGACCTATAAATGCTGTCATCACAGGGAGCTTAAGATAAAGGATAAAGAGTCGGAATGCTTTACTACGAGCGACATTCCCTGAGAAGATTGCTGGGAACAACCTGAACATGTCCCGGCTGCCTGGGAGCAGAAGGCGCTGTGGGAACAGGAATGGGAGATAATGCTTGGTCACTGACCTCCTCCTTGTACCTTCATCGAATAACACACTAAGAGACTCAGCTGCTCAGGACAAGGAACTGGCAGATTTAAAGATGATTTCCCCGTCCAGATTAAACAATCGTTAAGTAAACAAAAATCAGCTCCAAAACATCCAAGTGAAATTACTTGTGGCTCACAGGAAGACACGGACTGGCGATGGCAGATAAAGGCGGATTGAGCTATTTAGTCCGCCTGGATACAGATGTGCCTGGCGGAAGAATGATGGGTGCTTAGATAATCTGCCTGCCCTTCTATGGCTCCTATGATGGAAGGACTAAGAGTCATCTCCGTTTTTACCCTTTAGTGGGTACCATGCATGGGCAGAATAGGCAGAAGACACTTTAGGGAGAGACCCATGTTAGGTAACAGAGAAGGATTAAAGAGACCAAAACGCACCCTATTTAACCCTTTAACTCCCAGCCTACCTAGAGATGTTCTCACCCTCTGTTGTCAGGCCATTTTTTTACCATTTTGCGCTATGTATGTTTAACTGTAATATTTGCAGGGATTTCCAGGATAATGCTCTTCTGGACCCCCTGGCCTTTGGGGATGCAGGTAATGGGGCGGGGGGTTATGGCAACTCACCCGCTTGATGCCAGCCCACTGTGGACTGGTATATGGTTTTCAGGCCCCTTTACCAGTTCACAAAGAGTTAAACGTAAAAACGTAAAAACATGCACACACAAAAGTATTTTATTATTTTGTTTTCTATTTACTTCCATCCCTTGCTATCCTGCTGTCAATGAGCCGGAAGTGGATCAATATGGATCAATGGAAAATGGATCAATATAGCTTAACAGTCGTAGTAAAAGATAAAAACTCTCAAAAATGTCACATGTCTGCCTTTATTAGCAGGGACTCTCTGCTTGAGCTAAACTGTGAGCACCTTTTCTTACTGCTCAAACACAGCTCGGGCAAAACTGTTATGGGGTTAAGATACAAAAAGTCTTACCCAACCACCAAAATTGTTGAGTTACAGTAACACATAGGAAGGGTCCTTTCCCTCCTTTCCAGAAGCCACATATTCAAGCTGTATTGGGTGTTCCTGCTTCTCTAATAACAATTAGAGCTTGAGCTCCCTCTTGTTGATTCAGGTCACAGTCCTTGAGTATAAAAATAAAAATCTCACACTCCCTGGCTCTCTCAGCATGCACATGGACTGCCCCCTGACCTAAAAATTAAAAAATTAAAAAATTTAAAAATAAAAACATAAATTTGCAGTATACATGCACCCAGCCCTTCTTGCACTGACTAACATGTGGCTGCTGCTACAATGTAACAATGGATGCACCCTGCTGTGTAACATTATTTATCAGACAGGCGTCTTGTTGTTATAATGTAAACTGCTTCACAGCTCACTGCAATGTGTGAGTGATCTCTCCATTGCACTGCTGTTATAGAGAAAGTACTCTAAGGGGGTTATTAAAGAATGGATAGCGCCAGGTAGTACCTCGCAGCGGCAGGCAACGTCTGGTTAACGCTGGGCGCTGTACGCAAAACCACATTTATGAAAGCGAATCTGGTGAGCACCTCTAACAGCGCAATGCAGCGTCACATGGATTATTACAGGCGGCTCAACGTACAGCACCAGCGTTCTAGGTTCCAGAGCGCCATGTAGTACCTGTCACTCAG
This sequence comes from Gastrophryne carolinensis, assembly GCA_027917425.1. Classification (NCBI taxonomy): domain Eukaryota; kingdom Metazoa; phylum Chordata; class Amphibia; order Anura; family Microhylidae; genus Gastrophryne; species Gastrophryne carolinensis. The sequence goes on along the minus strand of CM051240.1, from coordinate 202,566,796 downwards.
TGTTGCTCTCCCATACATTGCAATGGGGCTTCATTAGTTGTGTAAAATAGTGTGTTTGGCAATTTCATGTGTGTTTGCTCAAATCATTGTGTGACCTCATTGTGTGGCTGCAAACAAACACTTTTAGAAACGCTGATACGCTGTTATAGCGCCCGATACCTGCTTACAGCATCTACTAGCGGTCACTCTAAGTGCCGCTATACAGACTCTCATCTGGCAGTACCTGGTGTAAGTAGTAAATCAGCCTCTACCTCTGTAAGCCTTAAAGAGTCAGTCCAGGCAACAACAAAAAAAAAGATATACTTACCTTTTGTACCTCATAGCTGCTCCCGGGTACAGAGATCAACTGCTGAATTACATAGGCCCAGCCCTAATTCAGAAAAAGTTACAGTGAAAGTAGCTTGTGGATGAAGGCTTGGGGAGCACCATGTGATAGTCCACAGCTGTTATTCTAATGCTACAGGAGCCATCAGGAGCATGATGTGAGCACTGGAGTTGACCACAGAAGAAAGAAGTGAGTGAAGTTGTGTTACCATGCAGGATCAAGGCAGCGAGCAGTTAAGTATGTGCAGGCATTTTATTTTTTATTTTTTCCCACACATAGCCTTTAATCTCTTGTTTTATTGGTGCTGAAAACAATGGTTTGACTGTAAAACAAGCCTTCACGGAGCCTTGCACCTACTAAGAGTACTGCCACCTAATGCCTGCAAGTGGTATATATCATTTTATTGGGCAGCTTGCATTCACTACATTTTGCAAGAGTACATGTAGACATATGCTTTACATTCCTTTTAAGGTGGAAACGTTAGCACCTCACATGGGAAATCCCATAAACAGAATGAAAATTATCTAGATTATACATAATCCAAACATCACAAAAAAGATCAGTTTTTTCAAACAGAGTCGCTGCTTTCACACGAATCTAGATTCACATTCTAAGTAGATAAACACATTCTATTACCTCTTCTTGCACACAAAAGACAATTTACAACCCTCCTAGGAATGGAAAATATTTTTTTGCTCTGGAATATTTGCAATTGAGCATTACAGTAGCCCTCATTAGCAACCCTACCTGAGCCGGAACAGCTGTCTTTTATATGGAGGAAACTGTCATTCGCCTCCTGCCCCCGTCCCCGACACCCATCTGAGACCTGGAGGAGGAAATAAATGTCATAAAATAAAATGGAAGATTTTCTCATGGCTCTACCTAAACATCCAACTTGGCAGCAGACAGTTGCTCATAATCCGCAATGAGGCAAATGCAGGGCGGATATTTTTTCCAACAAACCCTCCTATAAACCTCACCAGTCTCCTGGTATTTATTCTGTGTAATGCTGAAAATCTTAAACAGATTGCCCGGTCAGTGTTGACTTCTTTAACAGCAGGGCCTCTCCCAAGAATTAAGTGTAAAGGGTGAGTTATGGGACTGGATTTTATAGGTAACTGGTATTTTACTTCGTTCTTTGGCTATTTCCTATTATATTCTTTTTTTTTTTTACAGTTTTACATTTCTGTTTAGACTTCCCCAAACAGGATGAGGATTTTTAATGTCTGTTTGAGACTGTATTTGAGGTTCAAAGTGATGACGGAGCAGAACCTTTAACACATGGGGCCCCATGCCCACCACCCGCTAACCAATGCCTACTCCTATAATAGCAGGAAGTGGCTGATATTTTTGTCACTTCCATGCTTGTGCTTTGTGTTGTTGAAGAAAGCTGATGGTTGTAAAGCCAATAGTTTGATTTCTAATTGAATGAGTGGTGGCACAGACCTTAAGTCAAAAATGACAGTTTTAATAACTACCTTTTGGGCATTATGATTTGAGGGACAGTTCAGTCAGTGACAATAGTTTGAGATGGGCTTTGATCTGGTCCGAAACTAGATTTGACCAGGATCATGCTGAATCATCTGGTTCGTCCCATCCCGGATGCCGTTACGATCTGGGAAAATCGTCCAGCATGTCACCTGCCAGGAGGCATGCCAGACACCTTTACATGTGAACTGGCATAGGGATGCCTTGGATCCCTTAACCATTCACAAAAATCCAATTCTAAAATAAAAAAAAGAACTCTTTCACCGCGCCTTTATCTGTCCTCCACTGGCAGGTCCACCAAGGCAGGGGCTTCCTCTTGGTCAGATGACCATTGTCTTCTTCATGCCGTGAGCGTCTACTGCAGCCACTCTCCCATCATCTGTAGAGAGGGGGACACAGGATCTCTATCATCCTTCCCTGGCGGCCTGCCAAGCTAGTGCCAGACCCGCCTTGGAAGGAACCTTTTATACCACGAGAAGGAGCCTCTGTGGAATTTTTCCCATGTGACTGACATCACTAGAGTGGGAGGGACATGGGGGGCGATTCCCAGGGAAATCCCCGCCATGTCCCTCCCCTCCATATTGGGAACTTACAAACTGGATAAACCCCACTCCAGCAAGGAGCTTACCCGAAGCTTGCCCCATGTAGATTTCCTCAATTTCCTGCAGCATAACTGTAGCAGGGCTACCACTGTGCCTTGCCAGGCTTGCTCTCACTAGGATACCTGATACCTTCTATCACCTGCAGAGTTAACATAAGTCTCCAGAAGAAGTTGCAGCTTTGCCATTGAGGCATCTGAAAATGCAGCTGGTAGGAACCCAACCTGAGATTCTCCTTATCTTCAGGAATTTATTTGGGTGGGTCACAATTTTTGTTTATTGTCTGGGCCCGAAGATGGATTATTGAGGGTACCCAAAATGAGGGTAAGAATTTTCCCCCAGCTCTAGGTAAGTTCAAATGTGTATAATATGAGAGTGTTAGGGGACCAAAGGAATCCTACTTTAAAGCATGGATATCACCAGGATAAAGATGTTCTAGTGGTATCCCTTTGGTTCCAATGACAAGTTTGTATTGGCTTGTAGTATTGGATGAACCAACCAAAATTTGGGTTGGGTAAGTTCGGCTGAACTTTGAATAAAAGTTTGGGTTCGGGGACCCAAACCCGGTTCCCAATGTGGGGGGTGATTCTGCCTCAGGGGTGCCTGTCAAGAGGCATAAGAAAAAAAGTGATGCCAGGTGGTCGAATAGCATGCGCTGCTTTAATTTACCTGAGCCCTGCAATCCTGTTCCCCGCGGCGTTCCTTTAGAATTGTCCACAGCCGGGGCCACAGAAAGCGGGTCTCTGCTCCCATGTGTGAGGACACTCCTATTGCCATCACTGCCAGCTGGCACTAGGAGTGTCCTCACTCATAGGAATGGTGGCCATCTTTCTGTGTCCCTAGCCGTGGACAATTTGAAAGGAATGCCACCACCAACACCCAAACTCGCAAAGTTAGGTACGAATCTAAACTTTGCGGTTCAGTTCACCCAACACTATTGACTAGGCCAGAAGCCATTACCAAAAAACACTGAACTTTCACCATGTGACATAACTAAGAGAAGAGCAACACAAAGGTCCAAACTAGGCATCAGGTCCAGACAGGAAGGGTTACTATCTAAAGTCAAGCAAGGCTCTTAACACAAATTTAAAAATAAATATTGCATTAAAGACACCTCAGTCCTTGCTCCCACAGCAACCTGGACCGACATCCCTGCTGTGCAATCACCTTTAGACATTCAAGTGCATAGAGGAAGGAGCAGGACGTGCACGACTAAGACTGCATAGCTGTTGGCATCCATTCAATTCTACCAGGTATGGTGAACATGCATAGCTGGGATGCTGGGGCAGAGCTGACTATGTACCACGAAAGCAAGGACTGAGATGACCACAAAGGGCAAGTAAACAAGAGCTGATTAACTGCTACAGGGAATGCACCACCAAATGCTTCTTAAAAAAATCTGAAGTTTATTTTTTCAAAACACCAAAATATAAAACACATGAAAAGCACAATGACTGACATACACCTTAAAATCAAGGCTAGAGGTCCACCCAATAATCAGCTCTTGTTTACTTGCTCTTTGTGGTTGTAATTTAGGGGTTTGCTTCTCGGGTTATTAAATAATTAGTCTGTGCGATATAATTTGTTTCTAAGGACTGAGATGAGTTTACCGGGGCACCTGGGGTGTTTCACAAAGTGGGCCATCATAAATCAGGGGGAGGGGGGTTCTAAGATTTGTTTTTTTTTTTAAGTGAATCAAAAGCCTGGGAATTTCAATGTTTTAGACTATTTGACAATTTGGGATGCCTCAGAATTTGAACCCCCCCGGATTGCCTGAAAAACTTACCTGACTGCCACAGATACTACGCTGCCAATTAGTGTGATCGCGGGGCGCATCCTCAATAGCCTCTGGCTGGGGTGTGCCCGTGCCACCCACGGCCGGATTAAGTGTGGTGGAGGCCCCTAGGCACCTAGTGGAGGCCCCAGATACATTATTTTTTTCCAAGTAACTGATTGGTGGTTGTCTGGCACCCGCTACTTACTGGAACATCAGATCGAGTCCCTTGTGCCACCCTTGTGCCGGTGCGTGCTGCTCGGGAACTCCTGCTTTGCCATTCTGTGCGGGGGGTGTGTAGTCGCCCAGCTGGTCCAGAAGAAAACAGTTCTCTGCATTGAGCTGCCAGTGGCTGTGCTTGGTGACTTATGTGCAGTGAGCGGCCGCCGATTGACAGCTCTACACCCACCCATCACTGTAGCATTGCTGATGGTGCTGCTTTAAACTCTCCGCCCTGCTTTGTGGTAGCTTTGGCTGCAGGTTGCCCAGATGTGGGGGGCCCCCTCCTGCTGCTGATAGCTTTGTTGCTGGCCCCACGGCCCGTCAGACCAAAGATTGAAGGGCCTCCTGGACCAGACCATAACCCAAAGGTTGGTAGAGGCGCCGGGGCACGTGCCCCTTCCGCCCCCTCATATGCTGGCCCTGGTGCCAGTCATTCACAAATGTCTGGCGCATGTGCCAAAGTAGTGAGAATCAGGAACTTCAAAGCTGCCTTTGTTACACTTTAAAGGACACTAATTCTGACATTATAATTATCGGCAACACAAACTTTTTTAAAATTATGTCCTGCTCACTCAGCATACGTAATTCTGAAAATATTTAAACATTTAGCCCTTTGAAAATAGGCCTATACCTCTCACCCCCACCACAAAATATAAAATGCCTAAAGAGGTACGAAACCCAGGATTTTCACTATGTGGGTTTTGTTTCTGTCCAGCAGTGTGGTAAATTCCTGTTTGTCCTGTAAACCCAGTGATACCAAAGTGCTTGTGTGTGCACTCCCCCAATCAGTGTCTGTCCCGAAACCCGTACCTCTTGGCCCTAGTTGATGTCACCGTCACTAAGGCCCTTATTCATCAAGCGATAGCGCCAGGTAGTGTCTGACGAGCGCCAGGTAGCGGCAGCTAACGGCGACTACCGACTCAAGTACGCCCGGCGGCGGTCACAATGACGCATTTATCAAGCAAAATGAGGCTAGCGCCGGCGAGAGCGACGGCTAGCGCGGCATTCATCATGAAGCCGCCTGGACCGAACAGCGCCGCTGCAAATTCCCTCACAGCGCCAGGTATGAGCTGTCGCTCCCTGGCAATGTCCAATGCATTTCAATGGAGCAATCTATAATTATTCATAATTAATTTGGATTATTTTTTTTTTTTATTTTTTTAATGTCAAAAAATCGGAGAACACTTCTGCAATGTTAGGATATATTTTTAAGTCAAAAAACAAAAAAAAAAAAATTTGTGCAGAATTGATCTAACAGGTCTGAGATTAATGTATTCATATTACAAAATGATTCTAAAAACATGTATAATGTTACATTCAAAAAATATGGTTGTTTAGGGGTTAAAAACTAGTTAATACAGATCGCCGCCAGCGCTCTGGGGTTTAAACAAGGAATGGACAGCGACAGCACATTCGGAGCGTGATTTTTTGATGAATATGAAGCTAGCCGTTCGCTCTGGCCATTCGTTGTCAGGCGCTCACATACAACGCTGGACCTGTGAAACAGCGACTCCCCAGCCCGTATTCAACATTACCGCACACCGACTGAGTCGCTGTCATCAAGCTAATGCCGGCCAAGCACAGCGAATACTGGCTGGCGCTGAAAAAATCACGCTACAGTCGCTCATCTGTCGCTACCTGGCGCTATTGATGAATCGGCCTCTAAGATGACAGTGTACGTTTTCCTCAATATAGGTCTTCGCGATCCTAAGCAGCTGTGGGGCCCTTTACTACCAACAGTGAATAGAGCCCTGCCAAGCCACAATCAAGCCACCAGCTCTCATTTTAGACAGGTATGGTCCATTAGCAGGTATGGTCCATTAGCAAGCCAGCCGCGAGCCAGCCTGTTAGAGTGTAATTCAACTGAGAGACACAGTCAAGTGAAAGTTTGTGGATCATGCTAATAGAGCAACCCCAGATTCATGTATATATTTAGGGCCAGATTATGAGGCAGGCGCAAGGGACTAGAGCCCCGGGGCTTCCACCACTTGCTCTGCAACGGGGGCCCCCACCAACCTTTGAGTTATGGTTTGGTCCAGGAGGCTTTTCAGTCTTTGGTCTGATGGGCAGCGGGGCCAGCAACAAAGCTATCAGCGGCAGTGTGGGGCGCGTCTGGGCAAGCCTTTTTTATTTTTGCAATCCTTCAGCCAAAGCCACCACAGGGCAGGAAGGAGAGTCTAGAGCAGCAAAGCCGCCATCAGCAACGCTACAGTGATGGGTGCAGAGCTGTCACTGCACATAAGCCACCAAGCACAGCCACTGGCAGCTCAATGAAGGGAAGTGTTTTCTGCTGGACCAGCTGGGCGACTACACTACCCCCCGCCCAGAATGGCAAGAGCAGGAGTTCCCGAGCAGCACACAGCCACACAAGGGACTCGATCTGACGTTCCAGTGAGTAGGCGGGTGCCAGACAACTACCAATCAGTTACTTGGCCGGACTTTTAAAGAAAAAAATCTGTATCGGGGGCCTCCACCAGATTTTGTGCCCAGGGGCCTCCACCACACTTAATCCGGCCCTGTATATATTTAATTGCTTTAAGAGCACACGACAAAAACGATATATATATATATATATACAATGAGTAAAATGAATACAGGTCAGAAGAGTGACCCTGAGCAGATAGACTAAATGTCAGTTACCATTAGCTGTGCTAGGAAGCCAGAGAAAGGCATATGGGGGGAGAGGCTTCTGGTCCTGTTTATACAGAAAGACATTTCACCCCTGCTTGCCATCTACAGTTACTTCTGGTCAGTCACCCCCCCCCCCCCCAGGATAAGCCTCGTCCCTCCCAGTGGCAGCTGCTAGCTAAAATTCCTAAAACCAATATGAGTCCTAACTTTTTGTCGGGGCAAGGCAGGGCCATATTTCCCTCTAAGCAAACCAAGGCCTGTGTCTAGGGCAGCAGCCTGCAGATGGGGCGTGGGCCAAACTTCTATAGAAAAAAAAGTCCTGTTTCTTATGTTTTAATGTCCAGTACCCAGCCATTTGTGGGCTGCATGTTACATTTTGAGGGGATTTGCCCGTGGGTGCACTCTGTATATTAATTTGGGACATTAAAGCAGAATCTTTGCAGACTGTGGGGGGGTTGTATATTTCTGATTTCTAGGTGCACGTACACTGCACATTTATCTTAGGGACTGGGGGGCAACCAGTGATTTTTTATTTTATACTGGTGGCTGGCTCAACAAGAGGGGGCACAATTCTATAGTGCCCAGGGAAGCATGAACAACAAATGTGGCCATTATAAATTGCAGATTCCAAAGATGTAATATGTTTAATTAACATATGTGCCTTTTTACATTTGTTTTTACTAGTGCAGCTTTTAACATCAGCCGTGATTGATTGATAACTATGGGGAGGATGTCCTTCCGGGGTTATGTTCCTGGAAGTGATTTTTCTCCCCCTTGTCATTTATAAAACAGCATGGGTTTTTGATCCCCATTACCCTGGTTAAAGCCGCAACTACAGTGGAGAAACGCGTTGGGACTTACATTTACCTACCACTCAAGGAGTGGGGGCTGATACTTACATCAAAGGAGGAAGCCCGGCGCGCCGTGCGGTGAGATCCACTGATCCTTTAGATGTATTGGAGTTTTTATGCCTTTTTGCTTTTTACCTTTGTGAGTGCATTCTATTTAGATTTTTTAATAATAAATTAGTTTTAGCAATACAGTATTGCACTATCTCTGTGCCTCTTTGTTTCCCCTGCATGTTTAAATGCTTCTTGCGCATGGGATTATGCTCGTGAGATTTTATACCCCTAAGAAGATCTGAGGTGGGGAGACTTACCCACTGATTGGAGCTTGCGACTCATTTGGTTGCTATTGGAGACGGGGTTGCCCTTTTTCTAAACGCCATCAATTATTAGACGTCTGGTAAGAGCATAAGTTTGCCGATGGTGGAGTCACATGCTTTTTACATTGATACATGCACCGTGGGATACCGTGTTCAGATGTGTTATGCTCTGATTGAAAGAACTGCCTCAGCAATAGCTCTGTGTTGTTATATTATTTAATGTGATTAATGTGCATGGCAACCTCATAATTCTTTATGAAGTACTGGTACCGGTATGTCTGGACTTAGACGGCTTAGACTTGTGGCCAACCAGGCTGGCCAGATCATTTGGAATGGAGACCCAAGATAGGTGACAATTTCCCTACAGCTGCGTTAGCAAATGGCATCGTAGATGAGGTCAGAGAGGTGATAAAATATATTCCTCACATCGGCTCACATTAACCAGACCTTCAACATTATTTAATGAAAAGCCCAAACCCTTAAAAATCGATTCACCAGCATCTAAAATTAATATATTTCAATATATTTCAAGTTTTTAGTCACTTACTTAATTATCCTTTCCCCGTGGGCTGCAACTCTGTTCAGGACTCTAGGATACGGGCGCCACCATCTTGCCTCAGAAGCATCACACATACTGTGGAGAGGAGAGCAGGATAAAGTACAGGGGGTGGGATTATAGCTGTGCTTTGCTCAGACAGAGCAGAGCTGGGGTCAGTGAAAGGACAGCAATCCCAGAATGCAGAGCAACATAGTCAGAAGACACTTCCTGTTTGCAGGCTGCCTGATGCTCCATGAGCCGCCATCTTGGATGTTTAAAGACTCATAATATGCAGTAGATGCAGGTAGGATGATTTTTAATGTGAGCAATCTGCATGTACAGGGTGTGGGAAACATATAAGATAGGTTCTTATTCAGGGTGAAGGTCCGCTTTAAAGTTGCACCAGCCATTGCACATATACGTGCATCAGACAGAGGAAAACTAGGGAATGCTGTGGAGTGTGGCTATGCTTAGCCAAATCCGTGGAGTTGAAGATTGAGTTGAGTATTAGTGAATTCAAGGGGTTTCACCCTGTGGAGCACCCCAAATTGTTATGACCCTTTTGAGATTTCAATAATATGAGTTTTGGTCCACTTTAACTCAACTATTTCTATTGAACTCTAGTGTGTAATGCATAGGATGAATGTGAGTTCTAAAGCTCATTCATGGTATGGATCATAGACAGAATCATACACACACGTTTGCATTTCAGAATGTTTTTGGTGACGAGCAAGGTAGGTTTTCGAATTGTCTGACCGTTTTGTAACTACTGTATGGGTTTTATTTTTCTTCTAACGACAAGGTTGCTTTAAACAACATCCTGTTTTCCATTAGTTTTTTAAGCATTCGGAAAAAATATCTGAATGTCTATTATGCCATTATGCATCTCTTTAGTAAGAAATCTTAGAAGTCCCTATTCAGTCTTAAAACTGCTGGGAGGTTTGCAGGCCCGGCTGTTACGAAGAATTATAGCAATGCTCTCCAGCATGTTCGTCTTTTGCCAAGAGCGCTCTAACCACAAGCCCAGGCTTCTCTTGTCAGTCATGTCTGTGTAACCCACCATAAGCTTAAAGTTACAGGTTAAAGGCTACATCTGTCAACATGTCAGTGCCTGGAGTCCGGCAAGTTTCCCTGACTGGTCTACCGTGTTCTTTTAAGTAAATATACTTTTTTCCTGTGTTTTTATCATGTCGATTTATGGATTTGAGCTTCTAAAAGTGCTCAGTAAGTTTTAACTGACTCACAGGTAGGGGCGGACTGGGACGAAAAAACGGCCCTGGACTTTTTGGTCAGACTGGCCCTGCTGTACTGTGCTCGGCCCGGTAAAGTGAGTCAACGCCACATTAATATATATATATATATATATATATATATATATATATATATTATATAAAACTGAGCGGGATCGGCCCGGGAATCTATAAGATTCACGGTCAATCCATTCCCTCTCCCAGGGCATCCAAAATCGGGATGCCCCACTGTGTGAAACTCCCCAGGTCGCTCCGTTCACTTACTTTGTTTTCTGGTCCAATGGCGCATGCGTGAGCCGCAACCGCATCCCCGCTATCAGTCTAGCAGGGCGCGTGCCCGCGCCAGGCATTTGTGAATGGCCAGTGGGGGCACGCTCCCTGCTCAGGCACTTAGACGCTGGCAGGATAGTCAAAATCCTTTCCAGTTTTGGTCCACTTTAAAGGGTTTTGGTCCTTTTCTGTGGGGTGTCCTGATTTGGGATGCCCTATTTTGTACAAACCCCCCAGATCGCCAGTAAAACTTACCTGACCAGCGATCCAGTGGCTCATGCATGGGTTCTCCTCGCTAAGAGCTGGATGGAGGAGCAGGCTGCCAGCCACATCCCGCCAGCCTCTAGCTGGTGCAAACACATGTTTGAACCATGCATGTGCTGTTTGATTAGTGGTCAGGTATTTTTACTGGGGATTTGACATAATGGGGCATCCCAAATCAGGACACCCCACAGAAAAGGACCAAAACTCTTTAAAGTAGACCAAAACAATTTGGGATGCCCCAGGGCTAGGGAATTGGGCGAACCTGGTCACCAATCAAGCCAGGCCCGCTGCGGAACTAGGAAGCAGCAAGAGCAGCCAGGAAAAGATAAACAGGGAGCCAGAAATGCAGGACAAGCCGCAGCCTACCGGGATTAGTCCCGGTCTGCCCTGCAGCCAGCCCGCCCCTGCTCACAGGTGACATTTCTTGAGTTTGAAGATATCCCAGGCGGGTTAGAAAGATTTCTCATGAGTTACAAAATATGCTAATATACGTTAATAATATATAATATTAATATAAGTTTTAATGACCTTTTAAAGTGGACATAACCCACCGAGATCTATGAGATTCCCGGGCCGATTGATTTCCTCCCCCTGGGGCATCCAAAATTTGGAAGCTGTGTGAAACCCCCCAGGTCGCCCATACACTCACCTTCTTTTCCAGTCCATTGGCACATGCGTGAGCCATGGCTGTATCCCCTCTATCCCCCTAGCAGGGCGCGTGCCGATGCCAGGCATTTGTGAATTGCCGGTGCGGACACACTTCCTGATAGAGGGTAGTGGGGGATGCGACCACCAGTGCGCTTGGATCCGCTTGCTTTAGATGAAGGCTTAGACAAAGGGGTGGGAGTGGATCCGACGGCGCTGACTAGATGAGCGCCTGCAAATGCGCTGTAGGACCGGGAAAAGGTGATATCTCTGCCATTTCTTCTTCAATTTAAAAACAGAAAACAGTTTAGGAAAGTGCCAAATGTAGCTTTCCTATCTATTTTGCACTGGGCAGGCAGCTGCTGCAGCGTACAAGGAGGAGCAGCAGAGAGCTCTTGCCTTCTTTCAGCATTCAGGAGAGGTGCTCCCGTCTCTCCTCGCTGGGCTGTGAGGTGTGTACAAGCTCGGCTGGGTTTCTCCTCTCTCCCCTTGTGTCTCTTCCCTGCCCTCTGCCGCTCAGGAGGCCGGATCAAAGTAGCTTAGCTACAGCAATAACCGCTCTGATTGACCAGCCAGGGGCAACCTTCCTATTAGCCAGCCAGACACGGCTCTCCAAATGGCCAGCCAGGCACAGCTCTCTGTTCAGCCCCATTCCTCCTCCCTATTCAGGCTCCTGCTGTCAGAAGAGCCCCCATCTCCTGCCACTCTCCCTGCATTCTTACAATTAATTGTCATTCCTTCTTGCCTCCTGCTTTACCAAGTAGCATACATACTAGAGATGAGCGAACTTTTGAAAAATTCGATTCGACTGATTCGCCGAATTTTCCGACAAAAATCGTTTCGACCCGAATAAATTCGCGACGAATCGCTATTAAAAACGGCTATTTCTGAGCCTCCTACAGCCTCAATAGGGTTGTAAACCATTCAGCCTTGCTGTAACACGCACAGGATGCGTGCTGGGTTTGTTAAATAATACTTTGAAGAAATATCACATGCAGATCAGAGGCATCGCTAATAGAATCGCAGAGCGGCACAATTGCAGAGAGTTGAAGTGGCATCACTATGAGGGGCAGAAGGAGCCCAAATATACACTGGAGTTGGCCTCAGGAGCCCAAAAATTGGATGAATCACACCCTGGAGTTGGCAGAAGTTGGCAGCAGCAGCAGGAGCCCAAATATACACTGGAGTTGGCTTCAGGAGCCCAAAAATTGGATGAATCACACCCTGGAGTTGGCAGAAGTTGGCAGCAGCAGGAGCAGGAGCCCAAATATACACTGGAGTTGGCCTCAGGAGCCCAAAAATTGGATGAATCACACCCTGGAGTTGGCAGAAGTTGGCAGCAGCAGCAGCAGGAGCCCAAATATACACTGGAGTTGGCCTCAGGAGCCCAAAAATTGGATGAATCACACCCTGGAGTTGGCAGAAGTTGGCAGCAGCAGCAGCAGGAGCCCAAATATACACTGGAGTTGGCCTCAGGAGCCCAAAAATTGGATGAATCACACCCTGGAGTTGGCAGGAGTTGACAGTAGTAGCAGCAGGAGCCCAAATATACACTGGAGTTGGCTTCAGGAGCCCAAAAATTGGATGAATCACACCCTGGAGTTGGCAGAAGTTGGCAGCAGCAGCAGCAGGAGCCCAAATATACACTGGAGTTGGCCTCAGGAGCCCAAAAATTGGATGAATCACACCCTGGAGTTGGCAGAAGTTGGCAGTAGTAGCAGCAGGAGCCCAAATATACACTGGAGTTGGCTTCAGGAGCCCAAAAATTGGATGAATCACACCCTGGAGTTGGCAGAAGTTGGCAGCAGCAGCAGCAGCAGGAGCCCAAATATACACTGGAGTTGGCTTCAGGAGCCCAAAAATTGGATGAATCACACCCTGGAGTTGGCAGAAGTTGGCAGCAGCAGGAGCAGGAGCCCAAATATACACTGGAGTTGGCCTCAGGAGCCCAAAAATTGGATGAATCACACCCTGGAGTTGGCAGAAGTTGGCAGCAGCAGCAGCAGGAGCCCAAATATACACTGGAGTTGGCCTCAGGAGCCCAAAAATTGGATGAATCACACCCTGGAGTTGGCAGGAGTTGACAGTAGTAGCAGCAGGAGCCCAAATATACACTGGAGTTGGCTTCAGGAGCCCAAAAATTGGATGAATCACACCCTGGAGTTGGCAGAAGTTGGCAGCAGCAGCAGCAGGAGCCCAAATATACACTGGAGTTGGCCTCAGGAGCCCAAAAATTGGATGAATCACACCCTGGAGTTGGCAGAAGTTGGCAGTAGTAGCAGCAGGAGCCCAAATATACACTGGAGTTGGCTTCAGGAGCCCAAAAATTGGATGAATCACACCCTGGAGTTGGCAGAAGTTGGCAGTAGCAGCAGCAGGAGCCCAAATATACACTGGAGTTGGCCTCAGGAGCCCAAAAATTGGATGAATCACACCCTGGAGTTGGCAGGAGTTGACAGTAGCAGCAGCAGGAGCCCAAATATACACTGGAGTTGGCTTCAGGAGCCCAAAAATTGGATGAATCACACCCTGGAGTTGGCAGAAGTTGGCAGCAGCAGCAGCAGCAGGAGCCCAAATATACACTGGAGTTGGCTTCAGGAGCCCAAAAATTGGATGAATCACACCCTGGAGTTGGCAGAAGTTGGCAGTAGTAGCAGCAGGAGCCCAAATATACACTGGAGTTGGCTTCAGGAGCCCAAAAATTGGATGAATCACACCCTGGAGTTGGCAGAAGTTGGCAGCAGCAGCAGCAGCAGGAGCCCAAATATACACTGGAGTTGGCTTCAGGAGCCCAAAAATTGGATGAATCACACCCTGGAGTTGGCAGGAGTTGACAGTAGCAGCAGCAGGAGCCCAAATATACACTGGAGTTGGCTTCAGGAGCCCAAAAATTGGATGAATCACACCCTGGAGTTGGCAGAAGTTGGCAGTAGTAGCAGCAGGAGCCCAAATATACACTGGAGTTGGCTTCAGGAGCCCAAAAATTGGATGAATCACACCCTGGAGTTGGCAGAAGTTGGCAGTAGCAGCAGCAGGAGCCCAAATATACACTGGAGTTGGCTTCAGGAGCCCAAAAATTGGATGAATCACACCCTGGAGTTGGCAGGAGTTGACAGTAGCAGCAGCAGGAGCCCAAATATACACTGGAGTTGGCTTCAGGAGCCCAAAAATTGGATGAATCACACCCTGGAGTTGGCAGAAGTTGGCAGTAGTAGCAGCAGGAGCCCAAATATACACTGGAGTTGGCTTCAGGAGCCCAAAAATTGGATGAATCACACCCTGGAGTTGGCAGAAGTTGGCAGTAGCAGCAGCAGGAGCCCAAATATACACTGGAGTTGGCTTCAGGAGCCCAAAAATTGGATGAATCACACCCTGGAGTTGGCAGGAGTTGACAGTAGCAGCAGCAGGAGCCCAAATATACACTGGAGTTGGCTTCAGGAGCCCAAAAATTGGATGAATCACACCCTGGAGTTGGCAGGAGTTGACAGTAGCAGCAGCAGGAGCCCAAATATACACTGGAGTTGGCTTCAGGAGCCCAAAAATTGGATGAATCACACCCTGGAGTTGGCAGAAGTTGGCAGTAGTAGCAGCAGGAGCCCAAATATACACTGGAGTTGGCTTCAGGAGCCCAAAAATTGGATGAATCACACCCTGGAGTTGGCAGAAGTTGGCAGTAGCAGCAGCAGGAGCCCAAATATACACTGGAGTTGGCTTCAGGAGCCCAAAAATTGGATGAATCACACCCTGGAGTTGGCAGGAGTTGACAGTAGCAGCAGCAGGAGCCCAAATATACACTGGAGTTGGCTTCAGGAGCCCAAAAATTGGATGAATCACACCCTGGAGTTGGCAGAAGTTGGCAGTAGTAGCAGCAGGAGCCCAAATATACACTGGAGTTGGCTTCAGGAGCCCAAAAATTGGATGAATCACACCCTGGAGTTGGCAGGAGTTGACAGTAGCAGCAGCAGGAGCCCAAATATACACTGGAGTTGGCCTCAGGAGCCCAAAAATTGGATGAATCACACCCTGGAGTTGGCAGGAGTTGACAGTAGTAGCAGCAGGAGCCCAAATATACACTGGAGTTGGCTTCAGGAGCCCAAAAATTGGATGAATCACACCCTGGAGTTGGCAGAAGTTGGCAGTAGCAGCAGCAGGAGCCCAAATATACACTGGAGTTGGCTTCAGGAGCCCAAAAATTGGATGAATCACACCCTGGAGTTGGCAGAAGTTGGCAGTAGCAGCAGCAGGAGCCCAAAAAATGGCCTAAAGACATAAATATGTTTTGCACCATTTGTAAAGTGTAAAACGTGGCACCATGCTGAATCTAGTCGCATGCATCAGGCATTGGTGGGTGGAAATCCTGGCTGATCCATCCCTGATTCATTTTGACAAAGGTGAGTCTCTCCACATTTTTAGTTGACAGACGAGTTCTCCTCGCCGTAACTATGGCCCCCGCCGCACTAAACACCCGCTCAGATGGCACGCTACTTGCCGGGCAGGACAGCTTTTCCAGGGCAAACTCTGCTAGTTGCGGCCACAAATCAAGTTTGGCTGCCCAGAAGTCCAGCGGATCCTCAAGGTGTGTTGGCATGGTCATGTCAAAGTATGACATGACCTGCTGGTTCAGGTCCTGCTCCAGGTCTTCCTGCTGCTCATGAGTAGCCTCACTATGCGGGTGTAGAAAGCTACTCATTAGCGACTGAAGACTGAGGCTGCTGCTGCTGATGGAGCTTCTGCTGCTGCTGCTGCCAACCCCCCCAGCGGCCATGGCAGTGGAAGGTGAGCGCAGAGGTCCCCTCGAGTCAGACCTGCGAGAGTATGGACCATGGCGCAGATAGGCATCGGCCAACTGCCTACGTAGAATGTCTTTGTAGTAGTTGAGTTTGTCCTCCCTCTCGGTGGGTTTAAAAAATGCCCCCATTTTGTGCCGGAAGCGAGGGTCCAATAAGGTGGACAGCCAGAAGTCATCCCGCCGACAGATGGAAACAATTCTGGGGTCACTACGCAAGCATGTGAGCATGCTTCGTGCCATTTGCGCAAGTGACTCGGATGGACTACCTGTCTCCATCTCCACTGCATACTGCCACGGTGTGCCCGGGTCCTCTGTCTCTCCTTCCTCAAAAACCTCTAGCTCCTCTGGCTGCTCCTGCTCCTCCTCTCCTGTCCGCTGACTAGATAAACCAGCCATTTCGCCAAGCCTAAACTGTGTTTCGCTGGGCAACTCCTCCTCCTCCTCTTCCTCCTCCTCCTCCTCCAGTTCAGCTCCAACGGGGTTCATGTGGCCGTAAGATGTAAACGCCATGTCTCCAGTGCCCTGACCAGCCATGGTTTCCAACATGTGCTGTAGTACATGAAGCAGTGGAATCACGTCGTTCATCCCGTAATCCTGCCGACTGACAAATAAAGTGGCTTCCTCAAAGGGCCTGAGCAAACGGCAGGTGTCACGTATGAGCTGCCACTGGTTGACATTGAAGTTACACAGGGGAGTCCCCCTATCTGCTTGGATCATCAGGAAATCCGTGATGGCTTTTCTCTGTTCATATAATCGGTCCAACATGTGAAGGGTGGAATTCCAACGGGTGGAAACATCGCAAATCAGACTATGTTGGGGGATACCATTCTGACGCTGTAGCTCAAGAAGGGTGTGTTTGGCGGTGTAGGAGTGGCTGAAGTGCATGCAAAGTTTCCGTGAAGTTGTTAGGATGTCCTGCAGATGGGGGGAACACTTCAGAAACCGCTTGACAACCAGATTGAAGACGTGAGCCATGCAGGGGGCATGGGTCAGGCTTCCTTGGCGCAGCGCAGACAAAATGTTCTTCCCATTGTCGGTAACCATGATTCCCATTTTAAGTTTTCTCGGAGTAAGCCATGTTTGGATTTCCTGATGAATACATTTAAGCAGTTCCTCCCCTGTGTGACTCCGTTCGCCAAGACAAACCATGTGAAGCACTGCGTGACACCTCCGTGCCCTGCACACATGGTAGACTGGAGGGGCACTGAGACTTGAGCCTACAGTGGAGGGTGAGGAGATGGCGGAGGATGAGGAGGCCGAGTCGCACGGTGTCACAGGCCCAATGGGCAGAGAGCGCGGAGGCCGAAGCGGCGTGACCTGTCCAAGTTGCTGCTGCAAAGGGACCACATTCACCCAGTGGGCCGTAAACGACATGTACTGCCCCTGACCGTAGTTACAGCTCCAGATGTCGGCGCTGCCATGTATTTTGCTACACACCGACAGGCTCAAGGACTGGCCCACCTTCTGTTCAACAAAAGTGTGCAGCGCTGGTACTGCCTTCTTGGCAAAGAAATGACGGCTTGGGACTCTCCACCTCGGCTCGGCACAAGCCATCAGTTCTCTGAAAGGTGCAGATTCCACCACCTGAAAAGGGAGCGACTGCAGCACCAGCAACTTGGACAGGAGCACATTCAGCTTCTGCGCCGTAGGATGAGTGGGCGCATACTGCTGTCTCTTGGACATGGCTTCGCTGATGGATTGCTGGCGGGATGCATGACTTGGAGGAGGAGGAGGAGGAGCAGGAGCGACAGAGGATGGGTGTGACGCACAGCTGCCTTCGGCTGAGGTGCTGGAGCCTTGGCTGGCAGAAATTGGGAGCTCACTTGGTGAGGAAGCAGACTGGACCACCCCTTGGGAGCCTCGGTTCTCCCAGGTCGTTTTATGGTGACGCATCATATGTTGACGCAGGGCCGTGGTGCCAACATTTGGACCCTGGCCACGCTTCACCTTTTGCCTACATATCTTGCATGTGGCCATGTTACCCTCCTGCGGATGCCTCAGGAAAAACTGCCACACTGCCGAGTAGCTACTTTTCCCACCCCCTGGCCTCACTGATTCACTGCTGCTGTTGCCAACTCCAGGAACCCCTGCTCCACTACCTCCCGATAAGGTAGACTGCCGCACAGCAGGTGCTCTACCCCGGCCCCGGCCCCGGCCGGCTCCAGCCTTTGGAATTGTGCCCCCATGCTGACTGCTACCACCTTGCTGCCTCAGCTGCTGACTCCGGGGCAACCTGCGCCCCTCTTCTCCTGATGATGACGATGAAGCCCCTTCATCACCCGGCTCCCAAGTGCGATCGGCTTCATCGTCATCATCATCATCATCACCGGGTTGTGGCTGTACGTCACTGATGTTCGTGGATTCGTCAACAGTGTCTGGCGCAGGAGCTGGAACGCTCGCAGCACCCACGACACTGTCCACATCACTATTTGTCTGCCTAGCTAAAGAAGCCACCTCCATTTCTTGGCTGGGCAGTAGCTGCTGACTGTCCTCCTGTATCTGATCGTCCTCCTCACTAAAGAGTGGAGCTGAACCCAAAGCATAGGATACGTCGCTGGGGGAGGGAACGGCGTAGGACAGAGGCAATGGGAGGACAGGGACTGCTCTCGGGGCATGCCAACTCAGGGTTGTGTCAGAGGAACCTACCGACCCTAGACTGGGGGTCTCAGATGTAAGTTGTGATGATGTTGTTGATGAGCGCGTCAGCCAATCTACCACGGCAGATGCGTTACTGGTGGAGACCCGACCGCTAGCAGATACTGGCAGATTAGGTCTCTCAGCGTGACTCCTGCTGCTACTGGCCCCCAGTCTGATGCGAGCTCTGCCTGCGGAATCTTGGCCTCTGCCACTCCTCTTTTCACTTCCAGGCACTTGTCTGCCCGACATAGTCTAACTGGCGTGGTAGTAGGTGATATTTTAAGAACCCCCAGGCAGCAGTGGGTCTATATAAAACAGAATATAATGCACACCAAAAGTGAGCAGTAACACTCAGCCTCCAACAGGCCTGCTTAGTGTAAATAAGAGAGCTGCTTAGTGTAAATAAAGAGGGGTATGCTATGTTACAGAATGGGATGCCTCAACAGAAGTGCACCTGGCAGGCAGCAGTAAGCCTATGCCCAGCAAAAGTGTCTTATAATATAAATATAATAAGAGCAAATGCTTATATGGTCTTAAACAGAGGCTGCTTTAGTCACAGAATGGGATGCC
This sequence comes from Gastrophryne carolinensis, assembly GCA_027917425.1. NCBI lineage: Eukaryota > Metazoa > Chordata > Amphibia > Anura > Microhylidae > Gastrophryne > Gastrophryne carolinensis. The sequence continues at coordinate 202,547,629 of CM051240.1, read as the reverse complement.
CTGGGCAGGAATGGACCTGGCAGGGTCCAGTAGGGCTTTGGCCAGCAAAAGTGTCTTTATCAGGCTAATTTCAAATATGATAAGAGCAAATGCTTATATGGTCTTAAACAGAGGCTGCTGTAGTCACAGAATGGGATGCCCCGGGCAGGAATCGACCTGGCAGGGTCCAGTAGGGCTTTGGCCAGCAAAAGTGTCTTTATCAGGCCTGATTTCTATGAGAATAAGTGCAAATGTTTATTATGCTATTAAATAGAGGCTGCTTTAGTCACAGAATGGGATGCCAGTGCCACAAAAACCAGAGAGCATGCACAGCAAAAGTGTCTTTATCAGGCCTGATTTCTATGAGAATAAGTGCAAATGTTTATTATGCTATTAAATAGAGGCGGCTTTAGTCACAGAATGGGATGCCAGTGCCACAAAAACCAGAGAGCATGCACAGCAAAAGTGTCTTTATCAGGCCTGATTTCTATGAGAATAAGTGCAAATGTTTATTATGCTATTAAATAGAGGCTGCTTTAGTCACAGAATGGGATGCCAGTGCCACAAAAACCAGAGAGCATGCACAGCAAAAGTGTCTTTATCAGGCCTGATTTCTATGAGAATAAGTGCAAATGTTTATTGTGCTATTAAATAGAGGCTGCTTTAGTCACAGAATGGGATGCCAGTGCCACAAAAACCAGAGAGCATGCACAGCAAAAGTGTCTTTATCAGGCCTGATTTCTATGAGAATAAGTGCAAATGTTTATTATGCTATTAAATAGAGGCTGCTTTAGTCACAGAATGGGATGCCAGTGCCACAAAAACCAGAGAGCATGCACAGCAAAAGTGTCTTTATCAGGCCTGATTTCTATGAGAATAAGTGCAAATGTTTATTGTGCTATTAAATAGAGGCTGCTTTAGTCACAGAATGGGATGCCAGTGCCACAAAAACCAGAGAGCATGCACAGCAAAAGTGTCTTTATCAGGCCTGATTTCTATGAGAATAAGTGCAAATGTTTATTATGCTATTAAATAGAGGCTGCTTTAGTCACAGAATGGGATGCCAGTGCCACAAAAACCAGAGAGCATGCACAGCAAAAGTGTCTTTATCAGGCCTGATTTCTATGAGAATAAGTGCAAATGTTTATTATGCTATTAAATAGAGGCTGCTTTAGTCACAGAATGGGATGCCAGTGCCACAAAAACCAGAGAGCATGCACAGCAAAAGTGTCTTTATCAGGCCTGATTTCTATGAGAATAAGTGCAAATGTTTATTATGCTATTAAATAGAGGCTGCTTTAGTCACAGAATGGGATGCCAGTGCCACAAAAACCAGAGAGCATGCACAGCAAAAGTGTCTTTATCAGGCCTGATTTCTATGAGAATAAGTGCAAATGTTTATTATGCTATTAAATAGAGGCTGCTTTAGTCACAGAATGGGATGCCAGTGCCACAAAAACCAGAGAGCATGCACAGCAAAAGTGTCTTTATCAGGCCTGATTTCTATGAGAATAAGTGCAAATGTTTATTATGCTATTAAATAGAGGCTGCTTTAGTCACAGAATGGGATGCCAGTGCCACAAAAACCAGAGAGCATGCACAGCAAAAGTGTCTTTATCAGGCCTGATTTCTATGAGAATAAGTGCAAATGTTTATTGTGCTATTAAATAGAGGCTGCTTTAGTCACAGAATGGGATGCCAGTGCCACAAAAACCAGAGAGCATGCACAGCAAAAGTGTCTTTATCAGGCCTGATTTCTATGAGAATAAGTGCAAATGTTTATTATGCTATTAAATAGAGGCTGCTTTAGTCACAGAATGGGATGCCAGTGCCACAAAAACCAGAGAGCATGCACAGCAAAAGTGTCTTTATCAGGCCTGATTTCTATGAGAATAAGTGCAAATGTTTATTATGCTATTAAATAGAGGCTGCTTTAGTCACAGAATGGGATGCCAGTGCCACAAAAACCAGAGAGCATGCACAGCAAAAGTGTCTTTATCAGGCCTGATTTCTATGAGAATAAGTGCAAATGTTTATTGTGCTATTAAATAGAGGCTGCTTTAGTCACAGAATGGGATGCCAGTGCCACAAAAACCAGAGAGCATGCACAGCAAAAGTGTCTTTATCAGGCCTGATTTCTATGAGAATAAGTGCAAATGTTTATTGTGCTATTAAATAGAGGCTGCTTTAGTCACAGAATGGGATGCCAGTGCCACAAAAACCAGAGAGCATGCACAGCAAAAGTGTCTTTATCAGGCCTGATTTCTATGAGAATAAGTGCAAATGTTTATTATGCTATTAAATAGAGGCTGCTTTAGTCACAGAATGGGATGCCAGTGCCACAAAAACCAGAGAGCATGCACAGCAAAAGTGTCTTTATCAGGCCTGATTTCTATGAGAATAAGTGCAAATGTTTATTATGCTATTAAATAGAGGCTGCTTTAGTCACAGAATGGGATGCCAGTGCCACAAAAACCAGAGAGCATGCACAGCAAAAGTGTCTTTATCAGGCCTGATTTCTATGAGAATAAGTGCAAATGTTTATTGTGCTATTAAATAGAGGCTGCTTTAGTCACAGAATGGGATGCCAGTGCCACAAAAACCAGAGAGCATGCACAGCAAAAGTGTCTTTATCAGGCCTGATTTCTATGAGAATAAGTGCAAATGTTTATTATGCTATTAAATAGAGGCTGCTTTAGTCACAGAATGGGATGCCAGTGCCACAAAAACCAGAGAGCATGCACAGCAAAAGTGTCTTTATCAGGCCTGATTTCTATGAGAATAAGTGCAAATGTTTATTGTGCTATTAAATAGAGGCTGCTTTAGTCACAGAATGGGATGCCAGTGCCACAAAAACCAGAGAGCATGCACAGCAAAAGTGTCTTTATCAGGCCTGATTTCTATGAGAATAAGTGCAAATGTTTATTATGCTATTAAATAGAGGCTGCTTTAGTCACAGAATGGGATGCCAGTGCCACAAAAACCAGAGAGCATGCACAGCAAAAGTGTCTTTATCAGGCCTGATTTCTATGAGAATAAGTGCAAATGTTTATTATGCTATTAAATAGAGGCTGCTTTAGTCACAGAATGGGATGCCAGTGCCACAAAAACCAGAGAGCATGCACAGCAAAAGTGTCTTTATCAGGCCTGATTTCTATGAGAATAAGTGCAAATGTTTATTGTGCTATTAAATAGAGGCTGCTTTAGTCACAGAATGGGATGCCAGTGCCACAAAAACCAGAGAGCATGCACAGCAAAAGTGTCTTTATCAGGCCTGATTTCTATGAGAATAAGTGCAAATGTTTATTATGCTATTAAATAGAGGCTGCTTTAGTCACAGAATGGGATGCCAGTGCCACAAAAACCAGAGAGCATGCACAGCAAAAGTGTCTTTATCAGGCCTGATTTCTATGAGAATAAGTGCAAATGTTTATTGTGCTATTAAATAGAGGCTGCTTTAGTCACAGAATGGGATGCCAGTGCCACAAAAACCAGAGAGCATGCACAGCAAAAGTGTCTTTATCAGGCCTGATTTCTATGAGAATAAGTGCAAATGTTTATTATGCTATTAAATAGAGGCTGCTTTAGTCACAGAATGGGATGCCAGTGCCACAAAAACCAGAGAGCATGCACAGCAAAAGTGTCTTTATCAGGCCTGATTTCTATGAGAATAAGTGCAAATGTTTATTATGCTATTAAATAGAGGCTGCTTTAGTCACAGAATGGGATGCCAGTGCCACAAAAACCAGAGAGCATGCACAGCAAAAGTGTCTTTATCAGGCCTGATTTCTATGAGAATAAGTGCAAATGTTTATTATGCTATTAAATAGAGGCTGCTTTAGTCACAGAATGGGATGCCAGTGCCACAAAAACCAGAGAGCATGCACAGCAAAAGTGTCTTTATCAGGCCTGATTTCTATGAGAATAAGTGCAAATGTTTATTATGCTATTAAATAGAGGCTGCTTTAGTCACAGAATGGGATGCCAGTGCCACAAAAACCAGAGAGCATGCACAGCAAAAGTGTCTTTATCAGGCCTGATTTCTATGAGAATAAGTGCAAATGTTTATTATGCTATTAAATAGAGGCTGCTTTAGTCACAGAATGGGATGCCTCACAGCAGACTTAAGATCAGTTCAGTATATATGCACAGTTAGTTACTATAAGCAGCCTGAAAACGCTAACAAAGGCTGGATGAAAAAAAAAAATTCTCCCTGTCAGCCAGCTCCGTTTTTCCTACCTTTCCCTGGCTTTCTGTCTGTCTCCTGTCTGTCTCCTGCCTGTCTCCTGCCTGTCTCCAGCCTGTCCCTGTCTGTCCCTGTCTCCAGCCTGTCTAACTGCCTCAGCTACACAGCGTTCTGTCTGTCTGTCACGAATGCAATAGAGAAATGAGGAAAAGCAAGATGGCCGCCGTTAAATACCGCTGTGTGACGTCACCGGGCTTGCTGGCTGCTGATAGGCTGCATGTGACTGCCCCAGCTTGCACTGGCGCGGGATACATGTCCAGACATGTCCCGCCCGCCATCTTAGAATGGCTGTAATGTAAATGAATGGATGTTAAAGGAAAACTTCGAGTGATCGAATCGCGGGGAAATTCGGATTCGATCCGAATCGAATTTTTCCTGAAATTCGGATCGAATCCGGGTTCGTCCGGATCGATTCGCTCATCCCTAATACATACAATAGAAAGGGAGGCAGCTGCGATCTCTAACCGGCCCCTTTCTTCCAGGGGCCCGGTAGTAGCGGCCTTCTGTGCCTCTATTGTATGCAATTGTGCCATCATCCTCCAGGTGCTGTACCTGGAATTAGAGCTTCACCACTGGAATTAGTTTGGGTTAAAAAAGCTAAAGAACCTTGTGGTAAAGTGAGCGGGTAGGTAGTCTAGGTAGCACTTTATGAATTCTCCTTAAAATGTGGCCATGTCCAATGTTTGTGTATCTAGAATGTGACCTATGTAACATTGGATTGAAGCTTCAGGTTTTTTATGCCAGCATCAGCATCTCAGATTTCTTGGAAAGGCCTAATTTAATGATTTAAAGGAGCACTTTCACGAAATTGTGTAATATTAAAAATCCATATAAACACATCGGTCCCCAACCTGAATAACATCCCCACCAAGGTTTATTCTCTCATGGTAGGAATAACAATTTAGTCTATGTCTCTGTCACCCCGGATGTCATCTTTCTTCCATTAAAAGAATGAAAAACAAGCCTGTCTGGATATTTCTTGATGCCGGGTGTATAAGCAACCTCTCCCACCTCCACCCAGCATATTTATATGTATTATTATCATTGGGCCAATTTTTCGCAATAGTGCTCCTTCACCCTGAATAAGAGTCTATCTTATATGTTTCCCACACCCTGTACATACAGATTGCTCACATTAAAAATCATCCTACCTGCATCTACTGCATGTTATGAGCCTTTAAACATCCAAGTGTGATGCCCAGCGGGACACCAGCCTTCAATCTCCACCGCTTCTCCCTATAGTCAAGCCCCCTTTTCCTGGGGCGCTTGGAACGCCTCACCGGACACGGTTGCCCCCAGGTCTTAATAGGTGCAAAGGATGCTCAGGATGAAGGTCGGTGAACCGCGAGGGTATCCTAAAGCCAAGGTCATACACGGGAAGATGGTCCGGATGATGCATCAAAGTACAGGTATGAGACAGGTGCGTTGTCAGGGGTAGCCAAAGGGTCAAGCTGGGAGGTCCGAGATCGCAGGGTATCCAGAGGGGCAGGCAGGTTCGAGATCAGACAAAGCAAAGGTCGGTACAGGCAGCGGACGAGGATGGTCGATCAAGCCGGGTCGGAAACAGATTACAACTAACGTAATCACACCCTAGCACAGTCACAAGCGACTATAACGAGCACTGAGTACTGACCAATGGCTGCCCTGGGGGGGGGGGGGTGTATGTGCTGATTGGTGCAATACTCAGTGTGATTGGTGATTGGTGTAAAACTTTCAGGGGCTGGTCAGTCCTGACAGCGGCCCCTGATTCTATACAGGTGAGGAGGACGCTGCGCCACCTGCCACTGGCAGCACAGCGTCTCCTGGTGGCACACATGTTGGACTGCCTGGGCACGCACCCACACAGCTACAGGGGCGCGAGGGAGGCGGCCGGAGCTGCGCGCTTCGCTCCCCGTCATCTCAGAGCGAAGCCTGCGAGTGCCCTGGTAAAGGTAAGTTCCTTACACCAACATGGCGACTCATTGAGCATCAGGCAGCCTGCAAACAGGAAGTGTCTTCTGAGTGTGTCGCTCTTCATTCTGTGATTGCTGTTTTTTTCCCTGACCCCAGCTCTGCTCTGTCTGTGCAAAGCACAGCCATAACCCCGCCCCCTTTACTTTATCCTGCTCTCCTCAGTATGTGATGCTTCTGAGTCAAGATTGCCACGCCTATATCCTAGAGTCCTGAACAGAGTTGCAGCCCAGTGGGGGAAAGAATAATAAGTAAGTGACTAAAAACTTAAAATATATTAATTTTAGATGCTAGGTAATATTTTTTTAAGGGTTTGGGCTTTTCATTAAAAAATGCTGAAGGTCCAGTTTAAGTATTTGCACCCTTGAATATATAAAGCCAGTGCCCTTGATTCACTAAGAGTTAAAAAAAATTCTTATGGCAGTAAAAAATTAAATTCATGAGAAAAAAGCCAATGAGAGTCAATGGCACTTTTTACTCCTGGAAAAAAGTATTAAACTTTTTAACTTTTTTCTAATGAATTTAATTTTTTACTACCATGAGAGTTTTTTTCAAATCTTTGTGAATCAAGGCCAGTGACACCTTTGTCTTTCATATCTCTAGGAATAAATCAAGGCAACTAGACTCGCTGTCTTATTTTCTTGTTGCAAAAAAGTTTGAAGGTCCCACACCTTCAAAGACCCCACTACACAAAATGGCACCACTACAACAATATAAAAAATATAATAATTTATTTATCACAATATAAACATCATTGTAAACACTAAGGAGGGGCAGGTGGCTGGGGATTAATAATAATAATTACATTGCTCCTATCCAACTTTTTGTGCATACCGGCTCCTACATAATAAAGTGCTGCAGTGCAAATTTAATTCAAAAGTAAATACATCAAACTTATAAATCTATATTTTAAATACCACTGGACATTGAGACTGACCTAAGCACACTATGAACCTATACCTACCCACCTATGATCTATTCTAACAAAGAGGACATGCCGGAGAAAACAGAAAAATGAACACCCACATATAGCAGAAAACGTGACTTACAGTAAACACGACCACCAGCCCACTGCCCCAGCGTCTACGCGTTGCGTGACGTCACAAGCGTCACTTCCTCAGGACAATTTTCTTGAAGACATTTCGTAAGTCATCTCACTGGCTTTCTCAATTCAGAGTTATTCCTACACCATGACCTGGATAAATGAGAACCTTTGCAGACACTTTGTCTTTCATGTTGTTAATTTATAATTCATAAGAAAAGACAGAAAAAAAGAAGCACTGTTTATGATCTCTTCCTCTTTTTGTTTTTCTACGACATCTGACAATTATTCTAAGGCTCCTGTGCTCAGAAAGAAAAACTTGTGCCTTCAGGTAAGAAGACTTCAAATGCTCATAATGCATTTTCAATCATGCATGGGGGTCATTATTAAGTAGCACTGTTGCTTTAAGTGGTCATTTAGAAAAGTCATTTCCCAGCAGGGCATGGTTCCCATTACGACCTGGCCATATTAACGAACATCTGCTGTCTACAGCAGGAGGCCTAGACAGGATCCCCGAGCCGGCTTTAGCCATCGGCTGCCTGCAATTTTGTCATATTAAGACACAGAGATCAGTCAACATGAAAGGAAACAAAAGACAACAAAAGTTATATAAAAAACAAAGTTTTATAGAGTTATGAGTCTTAAGTTATGGAATACATTTAAAAAGCTTGCATATGCTGGTTTAATTAAAGGTTTAAAATATTACACTGAACTATTACATAAACATACTGCTATAATACTAAATCAATAAATAGTAATTAAAGGGTTACTTGACCTACAATTTAGGTTTTATCGATAGCTCGGTGCTGTTCATGTTATTCCTTACATCACTGTCTAAGATTTTTCGGGAGCTTCAAAGTCAAAATGCCTTTCACGTACTGAAGGTTATAGAGGGATCCAAGAGACCCTTTCACCAGGAGGGACCTGCAACAATTGGACTGAGTTTGGGGGTGGAAGGAAATTCTGTGAACCACTAATTTAATGGAACCATTTTAAAACAGAGAACCAATGGAGTGGCTCGTTACATTTAAATAAATGCTGTATTCAGACTGGGACTAATATTTTACCAGTTTGTCTAGCCCAGAAGTTGCCCATAAAATCCCTGCCAGGCCCGAGTGCCCTTCAAGCTGAGGCTATAGCATTTCAGGGACAAGTCATGAACAGAGTTTTATACCTTCCAACTTTTCAGGGTGGGAGAGAGGGACATTTGTTAGATTAAAAAACCTCATGGAGGGAGGGATGGATAGGAGAACATAACATGTAACATGTACAACAATATAAACACGCTGAATCAAATTAATCATTTATTGATGCAGATCTGCATGTTACACCTCAAATAGGACAAATGAGATCAACGAGGGACAGGGAGACATGGACTTAAAAGATGGACAATCCCTCCAAATTGGGGACAGTTGGGAGGTATGCAGTATGGTCTTGATACTGAAGCTTTAATATTGTGGCAGGGTTCTTTATGGTGGGGTCTGGTTCTTGGCTAGGAGGGTACAGTGGGGCCAGGTAAAGGGGGCTGGGGGCAGGAACTGGTGGGGAGTGTCATAAGCAGCAGCCAAGCTGGCCCCAAACCAGTGCAGCCCACCGGGAGTCTCCCAATGGCCAGTCTGCCCCTGGCTTTACAAAGGCTACAAACTAAGGACTTGTTTGACTTATTTGCACCTCACTTCTCCAGTGCAAAGCTAAATCTTTTTGCTCTGTATTGCATGTTAAATATGTTGCAGAGCCTCTCCAAACTGAAATGATTTACCTCCCTGTGTGTGTAGATACAGGGAGAGAGCTTCCATTTGATTTTCAGATGTTTTACTGGCCTGGCACTACAGTGTACCTGAAGCTACCCCGCAATTTAAATTTAACATAAACACACATAAATAGTTTCAACCAAAAATCAAAAATGAAATATTTGACCCTTAACCATTGGTATATTCTATAAAGAGAACAGAGGTGGGTTTTGAGGGCATTTTTGAAAGCTGATAGGGGTGAGGAGTGACCAAGTGAGCAGGGTAGGGCATTTCAGGGAAGTATAGAGGCTTGTGAGACTTCCCTAAAGCTGCCCAAGACCCACATTTTTAACTCACATCCCCTGAAGGAGTACCTTTTGCCTATTTTCGCTGCTCCTGCTTTACTGTAATCCCAGATAATGGCGTTTTAGCTGTAAAGCGTGTGTGTGTGTGTGGCAATGATGGCCACAACCTGTCATCTCACAAGGACGGACAGCAAATAAATCAGTGTTCCAGGACTATTCAAAAAGCAAAAATATCCATTTCTAGTTCTACACCCTAGTAAGAGAGTATTAGAAACGGGGAGGCTGATTCATTAATAGCGACAGATAGCGACTGTTGAGCGACTGTAGCGGTATTTTGACAGCAACCACTAGTAGTCGCTGTGCTTGGCCATTGTTCGGTGGATGATAGCGACTCAGTCGGTGTGCCGTAATGTTGAATACAAGATGCTGAGTCGCTATTTGACAGGTTCGCTGTTGTATGGGAGCGCATGATAGCGACTGGACATAGCGACCGGCACCCACCATATTCATTAAAAAATCAGCCTTAAAAATTCCTAGCGCTGTGAAATGCATGTTTAAATCCCAGAGCGCAGTAGGCGATGTGTTAAAAGTAGTTTTTTAACCTCCAAACCACCCAAAAAAAATGGAAGGATTTTGAAATAATATTCAAACCTGAATAGTTTAAAATCAGACCTGTAATATCAATTCCGCAAAAAAAAAAAAATTTTAAAAAATCCCCAAAAAATACATTTTCAAAGGAAGAAGTGTTCACAGATTTTTTTTTTTTGAAATTTAAAAAAAAATAAAATATATTAAAAAATAATTATTAATTAAAATACATTCTGCCATTGAAATGCATTGGAGAGCGCCAGGTAGCGAGAGGTCATACCTGTCGCTTTTCAAGGATGGTCGCTGGCGCTGTGGGATGAGGCTGGGATAATAATGAATGAGTTGCTAGGTGGCGCTATCTCAGTCGCTAAGCAGTATCGGCTTGATAAATGTGTGATTGTGGAGGGTCGCTATCTGTCGCTATTCCTTGATAAATGAGGCCCATAGAAACATAGACATAAAAACATAGAAGGTTGACGGCAGAAGGAGACCATACAGTCCATCTAGTCTGCCCTTATGTGTATACTGTATGTTCTCTTTATCTTAGGATAGATGTGTGCTTATCCCAGGCATGTTTAAATTCAGTCACTGTTGATTTTTCAACTACCTCTGCTGGAAAATAATATTTTCTAACATTGCTCCTGATCTTCCCACCGACTAGCTTCAGGTTGTGCCCCCTTGTTCTATCATTAAGCTTCTTCTTAAAAACACTTCCCTCCTGAACCTTATTCAATCCTTTCACATATTTAAAGGTCTCAATCATGTCCCCCCTCTCCCTTCTTTCCTCCAGACTGTACAAATTAAGTTCTTTAAGTCTCTCCTGATAAGTTTTAAGTTTAAGTCCTTCCACCATTTTCGTTGCCCGCCTTTGGACACGTTCTATTTGAATAATGTCTTTTTGCAGGTAAGGTCTCCAGAACTGCACACAGTATTCTAGCTGTGGCCTCACCAGGGCTTTATACAGCGGAATAATATGAGGCAACCAGGAGAGGGATTAAATAGGTGTGTTAGTAGCAGGAGCCCAGCCAGGCCTCATAGCAGTGCAACCTACTGGGAATTCTTTTAGGTCTCCCTATGGCCAGTCTGCCCATCGTCACTGCCCTACTTAGACACATATATATATATATATATATATATATATGAATAAAAAAACAATTGTATTGTTTTATCTCTCTTCCATGTGGTTTTCTCAGGGGGTCGAGTGGACAGAACACAGGGCACAGGCAGCAGTGCCACCCAGGGCTGGGATTGAATACCTTCATAAATTTAGGTTAAAATGTAAAGTTTCTCTCTGATCTTTCGCTGCTTCTCACAAACCCGGCAAATATGGGTGAAAAAACATTGCCATAGAGATGATTTCTTAGTAACTAAAATTTGCTTTTAAAAGCTGGAGGATAAATCAAATTAAGAGGTTTATGGCATTTTCCATGTTTCATACTGAGAGGAAATATTACACATCCGAACTATTAAGTCAACAGTTCTGCATTAAATTGCTCTCAATGTACTGCTGATGTGCTCAGCCTCTGAAGTTTGGGTTGCAATATATAATATATATGTTAGGGGTGATATTAGAAATTGTAATAATGGCATTATCTTTATTATTTTGTCTTTTTAGGCAATTTTAATGATTTTTTTTAACATTTTCAATGCTGTCATCAGTTACATTTTAATAGACCTGCAGAAGAATAGACTGTTAACTCTTTAGATCCCATTTAAAAAAAAATAAAGTGATGTGGCTTCTGCAGGAATGGTAGCCTGACTGCCTGCTCCAGTCTATAGCTCCCCCTGCTGCCAAGAGCAGGATTGCATGCTGGGAAGTCTAAAGTGTTTAGTTTTAAATGAACCCATCAATTTAGACCTACTATCAGCCTCAAAGTGTCCTGCTTTGTACACAGATAAGCAGGCCTTTCTTAAAGTGGACCAACACCCAGGATTTTGACTATCCTGGGTTTTGGTCCACTTCGGTGGGGCACCCCGATCGGGGGTGCCCCGCTGTGTGAAACCCCCCAGAAACCCCAAAAACCTCTCCCCGCTCCCACGTGAACGCCGCAGCCAATCCCCGGCAACGTCTAGGCGGGGGACAGGAACATACAAGCCTCTTCCGCCGCCGCCCGCGCGCCCGCGCCGGCCATTCACAGAGGGCCGGCGCGGGCGCGCGCACGTCTGGAGGGGCGCGCGGGAGGCGGCGGAAGAGGCGGCGGATCAGGTAAGGTCTTTTTGGGGATTCTGGGGGGTTTCACCCCGCGGGACATCCCGATCTCGGATGTCCCACGGGGTGGGAGGTGATCGGCCCGGGAATCTTATAGATTTCCGGGCCGATCACTCCTGGGTGTTGGTCCACTTTAATGTCGACCTACAGATAAAGAATTCTTTAAAGTGGACCAACACCCAGGGGTGATCGCCCCTTTAGACGTGCGCACGCCCGCGCCGGCCGTCTGTGAATGGCCGGTGCGGGCGCGCGCACGCCGAGAGTGACGCGTGGGAGGCAGCGGCGGACGCGCTGTCTTGGACGCCGCTGTCACCCGCTTGGACGTCGGCGGGGATTGGACGGTGCGGTCACGTGGGAGCGGGGAGAGGTGAGTTTTTGGGGGTTTCTGGGGAGTTTCGGAAAGCGGGACACCCCCGATCGGGGTGCCCCGCCGAAGTGGACCAGAACCCAGGATAGTCAAAATCCTGGGTGTTGGTCCACTTTAATATGTACGAAAACACAGCTCGATTGATTCCCTCCCCCCACGGCATTCAAAATTGAGATGCCCCGCTCTTGAAACCCCCCCCAGGTCGCCCCATTTACTTACCTCCCTTCCCAGTCCAACGGCGCATGTGTGGGCCATGGCCGCATCCCCGCTATCCCTCTAGCAGGGCACGTGCCAGCATGACGTCAGCATCTCTAAGCGCGCTGATTGGACGCGTGGCCGTGCATGTGCCGTAGGACCAGGATGAGGTGAGTTGCGTTCGGTGATCTCAATATTGTTGGCCCCCTTTTCCACTTCTATTTGGATTTTCTCCGTGGAAGGGGCAAGTGCTAGTGGCAGGTTTCAGTATAGGGATCGTTGTTTAGAGCCTCCTCTGTTTATGGACATTTATATAGGGATCACAATGCAATTAAGCTATTGCCATAAGCTCCAACACCCCCCACCCAACCTGCATTTTGCACATCTCCTCCTTGACCTTTTACATTGGAAGGGGCAAGTGATAATATTGCCTGGCTTCAGTGTAAGAGTAAGCTACTGCATGATCGCATCAGGGGATGGAGTTTAGTGCAATTATGCAGTATGGGCCTTCAAATATTTGGGTTGAATGGGAGAGGGATCCCCCAACATTATTTCCCTATGCTGAAGCCTGGCACTAGCACCCGCCCTTCCAGTGTAAATAGCCAAGTATAAGGAGAAACGTGCTTTGACAGCGAGAGTTCCATGGTGCGATGACATGATGTGATACTCACTTTAAGGAATGCTGCATCTGTACTCCCTTTCTGGCCACTCTTCTTCCAGGAGGGGGCTGGTTTGCAAGGTCTGTAACCAAACCTCTTCAGCCACCCCCAGTTCCCCAGCTCTGAGATTTACTTACCTTTGCTCTTCAATGTCCCATGCCGAGGGGAATCCCGTAAACATGTATGCTAAGTACAGGCGGAGCGGGACCTTAACATCCGGTAAAGTACACTGTTCCTGTATTTTTGTACTCTTATATTCTTTGTAAATTTTTTTTGCATTTCGTGCATTCTTGTTATTTTTGGATCATTGATACTTGTTATATACTCATTTATTCACTGTGTTCGCTAATACTAGCGGACATTGTTGAGATCATTCATTATTAGCATAGCATTGCTGAGACCCATGTCCGGGAACGTGTTTTCTTTGTAGCACTATTACTTACAGTTTTTCTGAGCACTTTTTCTTTTGCACCCTGTTGGTGCATCTATACACTGCTAGGACATTTGTCCTTTTTTGCATGCACCTTCACTTATGGTTTCTGTTTGTTTCCCTTTTTCTTTTTCTTTTTCTTGCACTATTTGCACAATCTTGCACTACTTTGCACAAGCACTATAGCACTTTATTCAAAGGCGTTCCCGAGTCATCAGGCCGGCATATATATATATAGAGGTTTTATATAGCTTTAAACATGCAGGCACAGTGTGCTTACCCATAGTCTTTTATTAATAACCCTTTGATACAGTACTGTTTATATAGCAAGACTTAACTAGGTTGAATTGATGTTACTACCATTACTATAGTCCAATAGACGCTCTGCCTCATGGTTTTAATTATGTTTTAAATGTATGTTTGTGTTTTTTCGGCTTTAAATAAATATGTATTTTCATCTAACTCTGTAGAGCGGCGCATCTGTCTAGACAGGTGGGGGATCTAGTGGGCGATACTGGCAGCTCACACTCTCAGCGAATCCCGTAAACAGCTGCATATGTTTGCAGCTGAGGCACCTTCTATTAGGCTCTGGTTAATAATTAAACTGGACCTTCACCCTTAAAAAGAACCTATCTTATATTTTCCCCCACCCTGTACATACAGATTGCCCACATTAAAAATCACCCTACATGCATCTACTATTTTTTCTGAGCCTTTAAACATCCAAGATGGTGGAACATGGAGTCTCAGGCTGCTTGTCAGCCAGCCGACTTCTGCCCAGCCTGGTCCCTGGTTCATCTCTCTTCACCCTGTGAGTCCACATCCTTTCTCCTAAGTCCTGGGGGCAACCGTGTCCAGTGAGGAGTATCCTGCGTCCAAGCATCCTGGGGGCTTGTCTATAGGCAGAAACGGCAGTAGAGATTGAGGGTTGTGGACTCACCGTGGGCCCTGACAGTTCTTGCCTGGACTGTCCCTTTAAGAATAGCTGGAACTGCATTGGACCAGCAACCTCCCTGGAGCAAAGTTGTCAAGTTTACCGATATCCTCCAAAAGGGGTCACCAAATTCAGGCATATTCTATGGTCTCACCATTTTGCCCACTGTAAGAAAATTGGTTAACTTACATGAGATTTCAGTCAAAAAGTAAAACCTTAAAGAGGAACAACATCCAGGAATTTTGTCCCCATGGATCAACTAGGAAACTCACCTTTTCAGCATTCCCACATTGTACGCCTGTGCCAATTAGTGCATATGCCACGGACCTCTCAGTCAACCGGCCCACTCAGTTTTGCTTGGCTCAATTTGGATCTGTTAGCCATACAGCGGCTGTGCAGCTACCAGAGCCAAATAGAGCCGATTGGAGATGATTCTGCGTCCCCCACTTGCTTCTCTACCTGTGGGTGTGCCTGCACTGCCCATTCAGAAAGGCCTGGCACAGGTACCCGCACTGCTAGAGGTATGCTGTGGATGCGGCTGTGGTGCAGAGATGCGACCACGGCTCGGAAGGAGGTGAGGAGATCAGACGACCCGAGGGGGAGGGCTTCACACAGTTTGGGATGCCCCATGAAGTGGGACTCGGGTGGCCCTGGAGTCTTTCAGAATCCAGGGCCTTTGATGTTCTTCTTTAAAATGATTTAACTAATTTATGTTGAGTTCTATGCATGTACACAAAAGAGCTCTACACATAGGCCATCTCCACATGACATTGTAGTCATCAGTTTTAACTGTAATGTAGAAGCACTAATCGTTTAATCATTGTCATAAGCCAGGTTATTAACAGACAAATGTTAGGCGGTATAAGGGGATTAAAGAGACCATAAACCCCCTTATTTAAATGTAGAAGACAGAGAAGACTTTCTTAAAGCAGAAAGTATTTGTATGGTGCATACAAGTAAGAATAATGGGTTTTCTCTCAAGATCCTTTGCAGTAGCTGGGCTCATCATTGAAACCAAAGCAATTGTCATAGTATTACAGGTTAAGCATTGCCTGGATATTGTATTGTAAACTAGTTTTCTGATATGTCCATATACACAAGACAATCCTGACTTTTGGAATGTTCTTCAGTGCTCGTCGTAAAACCAAAACTTATAACAGTATGTCTCTTAAAGGTACACTTCCATTAGCTGGCGGGGTTGGATCAGTTACTTGAAAATAAAAGGTAAATCACATATGAACATTATTGAACATAATATAAGTATACTACAAAAACTGGCAAATTATAATATGACTTTACATATTACAAACAAGCCAAACAGAATATCTACCATTATGCTCACTCATATGCCTCTGCTCAAGGTTATAATTGAAGTCTACAAGTAAGTGAACAGAGAAAATATTTATGCCTGCATTTTGAACTCAGAGATAAAGTGTAACTAATTATATGTAACATACTTTATAGATATTAAGCTGATTGTACTGAAGAAGCAATAGTCTGCGAAACGCGTATACATGTAAGCTTAATGAGACGTAGATCATGTCAAATCACTTGCTACAAATGCAAACAGATATTTGCTACCACTGATCACAAAACTTGCCACAAACTGTTGGAACAGAAAGAATAAAACCATTGTGGTACAGAACAAAGAACTTGGTGTACCTTCTAATAATTTACAAAGCAAAAGAATATTACTGTATGTTTATGTATGTAATAATGCGAGGGTACCTAAGGGACACCGCGAGAAGGGTCGGTATATAGTCTCCTAACAACGCTTTATCTTCCTCCCCTGTACCTGTTGCTAAACAGACAGGGAGGATGAAAACAACCTCCCCACCAAGCACTCATCACAAATGTCTTACAGAAGAAGTGACTCCACTTTGTACTGTAGAATGAATCCAGCGTTGTTATGTTCTCTGGAAGCTAGTGGTAGATGACATCATTGATGAGCTCGCCAAAAAGCAATATCTCTAAGCTAAGCAAAGAAGACATACACTTTCTCATGAATTGATTTAAAGTACATTATGACTTTCCTTAGAGAGAAAAAAGGTTTTCCCCGTACTTTCGTGTCTGCCTGATATTGCTCTATTAGATCACACAATATTTTTTAGCATTTATTATATTGAAAGTATGTTATACATTGTGCAATGAAGCAGTGTTGGGAGCAGCGATTCCCCAGAGCTCTTTCAAGTTGTATGAACATTATGGGGGGGTTTACAACGTGCTCCATTTTGCGCGACTTTCGCCTTTCCTGCTTTCTTCAAGCCTGCGGCCACAGGAGATAACTGCAGCGAATGGAGTTACGCCATGTATTTTGCAGCGTTTGCGCTGCAATTTGCTGGCGAAAGTCACAGGTATATACATTGAAAAGTGGTTTGGAGATTCCCGGCGATATGCCAGCGAACTGTTGCAGCAGATTTATTTCAGAAAAAACATGAAATCTTGCTTAATAAGCTGTTTGCTGCCTTATTATTGCTGTTTACAGTCCCTTTAAAGCAGGCCAAAAGTAAAAAAAAAGCAAGTTCAGTTAGTTTCACCCCTAAAGCCCCGCTCTGGCAATCATTGACATAAACTATTTGAGAGGGCTTAAAGTGGACCAACACCCAGGATTTTGACTATCCTGGGTGTTGGTCCACTTAGGTGGGGCACCCCGATCGGGGGTGCCCCGCTGTCTGAAACCCCCCCCGATCGCCGCAAAAACTCACCTCTCCCCGCTCCCACGTGACCTCGTCCGGCCAATGACAGCGCTCAGAGCAGCTCTGGTATGCGCGTCCAAAGCCGCTTGGACGCTCATACCAGAGCGCTGTCATTGGCTGCGTCTCTCGCTTCCCTCTAACAGGGAGCGCGCCTGCGCCGGCCATTCACAAAACGGCCGGCGCGGGAGCGCGCCCTGCTAGAGGGAAGCGAGAGACGCGGCCGCGTCTCGCGCATGCGCCGTTGGATCGCCGGTAAGGTGAGGATTGTGGGCCTCCTGGGGGGTTCCTCCCCGCGGGACATCCCGATTTCGGATGCCCCGCGGGGAGGGATCTGATCGGTCCGGGAATCTTATAGATTTCCAGGCCGGTCCCCCCTGGGTGTTGGTCCACTTTAACTCCATGCAGATTCTGTGCTGCATAACTGCATGGATGCAGCCATCTTGCCAAATACATGAATCCAGCTTCTGGAAAACCCAATCCCACAGTAAAAATTGCCTCACATATAAGTGCAATACTCCTTTATTTCTAGTAGAAAGCCATAAGCTGCTATGACTCATTGCTCTGCTACACAGCTGAAAAAAATGTATCGTTTTATAAGATACATATGTTTACACTGATTGAATGGACTGCTGTAAATCCAGAGTCTGCAGTGAACAATAATAAAGAAACATTGTTGCATATTTCCCCTCATACACATACAATCCTTCTAGCAGCTGGTTATTCAGTGTGTGTGTTTATAGACCATAATACACAAAATGCCCGTGTTTATGAGGCATTTACCTCTTTCATTTTGGTGTGGGCTGCTGCTGGCACTGCTCTCCACTCATGCTAATGTGTGTGACAAGGTGGCTGCTCCCATGGAGTTCTGCAGCAAAGAATCAGCCAAATGGGGGTTTTATGGGAGAAATTTACTGAACTTTCTTTTTTTTACGACTTTAAGAGAAAATCAATAGGTGTCATGTGGCCAAAAGATGTGCTGTTCACAGTATAAGGGTTACTTTACCAGTGACACACCTCTACCTTGTGTCACCCATTTATGAGTGGATACTGCAGACAAAATGTGAGGCTAATAACAGCTTCCCCTCCCCAACAAAAAAAAAAACCTTAAAGTGGATCTCAACTTTGCTCATGCTATCTAAATTATTTTCTTTTTGGATGGAGTTGGGACCAGCTGTACAGTTAGTAGTGGCTTCTTAACCTTAGAGTGGATCTCAACTTTGCTCATGCTATCTAAATGATTTTATTTTTTGATGGCGTTGGGACCAGCTGTACAGTTAGTAGTGGCTTCTTAGCTTGGTTAAGCAAGAATATAGTTCCCTTTCCTTACACTAAGATACCAGCCTAATAAATAACCAATGAATAACTGTTTGCTGTTTCATTTTCATCCCTTAGAACATGTGCCATTCCTCATACACATGACATGCTAAAGTGGCGTGTAACATTACATTACAGAGCACGGACCCAGAAACACTTTACGTGCAGGAGGTCCCCCATACATTTTGCCTATATTGAGTTATAAGAATCTTACGTATTGAATTTTGCCTGTAATCCAGAATTATGTCTGTACCTCTGCACATATTCTCATTTCAAAGAATCCATTTTCTGCCCCCGCCATTTGCTCTAATAGTCTGTCTTGGCCTCATCCTTAATAATTTCAGAAATAGTCCATTATGAGTCTGAATTCTGCCTATGTGTTTGAAAAATCTTGTTCATTATTGAAGCCGTGTGGTGACAGGTACGCCGGGCTAGTAGAAGACACTCCATCTTCTCTATTCAATAGACGCCAGATGAGGACAGTCTATATTGCTAGGAATTTATCACAGCTGAGAGGAAAGTCTGTGCAGAGCAGGTAAGGTTTTTTCTTTGCCACTGTATACCACCTACAACTACAAATAATGCATTTAAAGGGTAACTCCACTTTCAATAAAAAAATTTTAAGTGTATATTTTTTGTGCCAAAAGGATGTCATCAAGGTGCTGCGCTGATCTAGTAGTCAGTCAAGGCCATATTAAGTGTGGTGGAGGCCCCTGGGCACAAAATCTGGTGGAGGCCCCAGATACAGTATATTTTTTTCCTTTTAGAGCCCAGCCAAGTAACTGATCGGTGGTTGTCTGGCACCCGCCTACTTACTGGAACATCAGATCAAGTCCCTTGTGCCACCCTTATGTGTGGGTTCATGCTGCTCGGGAACTCCTGCTTTGCCATTCTGGGTGGGGGGTGTAGTCTCCCAGCTGGTCCAGCAGAAAACAGTTCCCTGCATTGAGCTGCCAGCGGCTGTGCTTGGTGGCTTATGTGCAGTGAGTGGCTGCCGAATGACCACTCTGCACTCACCCATCACTGTAGCGTTGCTAACGGTAGCTTTGCCCTGTGGCGACTTTGGCTGCCCAGGTGCAGGGGGCCCCCACTGCTGCCGATAGTTTCGTCAGACCAAAGACTAAAAAGCCTCCTGGACCAGACCATAACCCAAAGGTTGGTGGAGGCTCTGGGGCACGCGCCCCTTGTACCTGCCTCTGGTAATCTGGCCCTGATGTTAGTAAATGTTTGTCTTATGGAAGCAGTGCTGGCTGTCTGTTGCTATTGGCAATGTACACCTTCTCTGTACACCAAGAAAAGAAAAGTGATCCCTGTACTTACATAACACTGCTGCTATGAGATGAGGGAGCTCACTCACCCTTACACATACCCTGCAGCAGTGTTCTGTGTGTACAGGACTCATTGCTCTCTTCGTAGTGTACAGAGTTGATTGCAGATAGTGAAAACTGCTTCCATAAGACACACATTTACTAACATACAAAAACATTTTAAAATACTAAATCAGCTCAGCATCTTGAGGACTTACCTTTTAAAGGAAAACTTGCATTTGTGGCCAGGTCAAACGTCAGAACTGGCCATACTCAGGCAAGTGCCAGGGCCCCTGGCTTTTTCAGGGCCCACTCAGGCTCAGACTGGGCCAGCAGATAACTCTCCCACCAGACTGCTAGGCTGAATGCCCCTTGCGCAGGCCTGCTCATGTCTGGTCCAAGTTGTGAGTAACTCACTTCCTACCCCCTCCTCATTCCTTAGAAGCAGAGACTAAATATAGGATTCTGCTCTGAATGCAGAGGATCCAGAGGAAAGGGCCATTACTAAGTATTATCTTAATGAAAACATGGGACTAACTTTCAGTGGAGGTAGGAGCTCATTTATCAGCTAGTTAATGTAGACAGATCTAGCCTCGAACAATAATAGTAATTAAACAAAATTACAGACCGAAAAGATGGCCAAGTACTGTATTTTGCCATATGAGACTCACCTGCATATAAGACGCACACAGGATTTGGAGGAGAAAAATTTGAAATAAAAATATTCTGAACCAAATGATGTGCTAAAATACCCCCCTAACAATCACCCTATTATAGACAGTGTGCAGAATTCCCCCAATCACACCATTACAGACCCCACACTACAGGCAGTGAGCAGTATCCCACATTAAAAACATTGAGGGGCATCCCAAATTACAGGCAGTGAGCGGTATCCCACATTAAAGGCAGTGAGCGTCATCCCAAATTACAGGCAGTGAGCGGTAAGCCACATTAAAGGCAGGGAGTGGCATCCCAAATTACAGGCAGTGAGTGTCATCCCACATTAAAGGCAGTGAGCGGCATCCCAAATTACAGGCAGTGAGCGGTGTCCCACATTAAAGGCAGTGAGCGGCATCCCAAATTACAGGCAGTGATCGGTAAGCCACATTAAAGTGGACCAACACCCAGGATTTTGACTATCCTGGGTATTGGTCCACTTCCCTGGGGCACCCCGATTTGGGGTGCCCCGCTGCCTGAAACCCCCCCAAACACCCCGAAAACTCCCCTCTCCACGCTCCCACGTGGCCGCGCCGTCCAATCGGCGCTGACGGACAAGCTGATTGACAGCGACGGACAAGCAGCTTGCCCGTCGGTGCCTCCCGCGCGTGACTCTTGACGTGTGCGCGCCCGCGCCGGCCATTCAGAGACGGCCTGCGCGGGCACGTCTAGAGGAGCGCGAGTGAGGCGGCGGCGGCGGAAGCAGCAGCTGGAGAGGTAAGGGTTTTCGGGGGTTTTGGGGGGTTTACACCCCGCGGGACATCCGAGATCACCTCACACACCCCCGGTGTGTGAGGTGATCGGCCCGGAAATCTTATAGATTCCCGGGCCGATCACCTCAGGATGTTGGTCCACTTTAAAGGCAGTGAGTGGCATCCCAAATTACAGGCAGTGAGAGTATCCCACATTAAAGGCAGTGGGGGGCATCCTACATTAAAGGCAGTGAGGGACGTCCCAATTGCAGGCAGTGTGCAGGCATTCCAATTGCAGGCAGTGTGCGGGCGGCTCAATTGCAGGCAGTGTGCGGGCGGCTCAATTGCAGGCAGTGTGCGGGCATTCCAGTTACAGGCAGTATGCAGGCGTCCCAAATGCAGGCAGTGTGAGGGCGTCCCAAATGCAGGCAGTTTGCAGACATCCCAAATACAGGCAGCATGCGGGCATCCCCAATACAGGCAATGTGCAGCATGCCCCCCCGAAAGAAACATTCCCCAGCAGCCTTCTCTCTTACACACACACACTCTCACACACACACACTCCTTACCGGCTTCCGCTGCCGCCACCACCATCGCCCATTTGCCTGAATCGGCTGGTTCCAGCGGGCAGTGGGCAGCAGCCGCGACTATGGGGACAACTGCAGTGGTGGCGGTCAGCAGAGGCAGCAACGAGGGCAGCAGAAGCCGATAATGTATATGTGTGTGTTTGCTTTTATGTCAGCGGGAGACGGCTGCTGAGCCATGGGAGCTAGGAATGTAAGTATGTATGTTTTTTTGTTGTTGTTTTTTTTTCATTAGACCGATAAGACACACCAACATTTCCCCCCACTTTTGGGGAAACTGTGCGTCTTATAGTGCGAAAAATATGGTAGGTCAACTTTTTCCCCAATATGGGAAATATACATTTTAAGGGGCAATTTACTAAACGATTCACCAGCTTCCGCTGGGCATCTGTCAGGTTTTGCTAGTTTCAGCATTTACCAAGTGAAATGTTGCATGTTTGGCTGGCGATGTCCATATTTTTCTAATTTACGTCAACAGCATGTTGGCTTGGCGAATAATGACGAACACCTTTTCTGTTCGCCAGCTTTTAGAGGCGAACCCTATAGGAATCAATGTTATTTTGGTGAGATTGTGTCTTTAGGTCCTTTTAGCATTTATCATTTTTTGGGTTTTTTTGCACATGTACATCAATAAGTTAACTAATATAGGAAAAAGAACCGTTTAAACTGTTTTCACATTTTTATATAACTCAGTATATAAAGCAAGGCAAACACCCAGGACACCCCTGAGACACTACGCATATATTTTGAGACCCATACCATGCAGAAATAATTTTTGAAAGTGTATTTTAAGCAAGCTTACTGTAATTTTAATAACCATTTTGAACATGGCAGTTCGCCACCTTTCACCAGACCGTTTTCATTGTATATTCCACTCATTCAGAGCGGCGAATGTCAGCGAAAACCCATCAGAAAACCAGCAGACAATTAATTGTTTTTTCCGTTCGCAGGGCAAATTAGAGTGCAGTAAACTGCGGGACATGCTGCGAAACAGGGGAAGGCGAAAGTCACACAAACCCATGACTTTCATAAATTACTCCCTAAATCCCATTAACAGAAACTTGGGATCATGTGAAATATCTGTTGAAGCAAATGTGTGTTTGGGTGTGCTTTTGCATCTGAGTAATCTTTAAAACTGAGTAATTGCATCTGAGTAATTCTATAAAACATTTCTTTTCCAATATTTCCCCCAAAAATGTATCTTCCCCTGTGATACAAGAGAGGTAAGGATATATTTTGGAACCTACGGCTATGAAGAACACTAGGCAAATTCTTTAGCATAGCCCACAAAGTGATGAAACGTAGTGCTCCACTGGGGAGCACATAACCACTTCCAGTCCTGACCCCCGACGTGGTGCCTAAAAAAAACACCTGTGTGCCTTTGTACTATTCTGGGGGAAAAGAGAATAGCGTCTGCAACAGTTCTGTGTATATGTGCCCCAACGGTGGGGCACATCTAACCCACTAAACAGCTGTTGCAGGGGTTATTACCAGCTATAGCCAGGTAGGGTGGGAACAAAAATGATTGTAATGCTAGCCTGGCAAAATAAATCAGCGTATGTATTTGTCCTGGGCAAAATAATTCTGCATCTGTCCTGGGCAAAATAATTCTGCATCTGACCAGAGCAAAAAAAAACTGTGACCTGTAAAAAACAGTTATGTAGCTGACCCGGGCAATATAATTAAACTGGACCAACACCCGTTTTTACCTTAACGGGTGTTGGTCTGGCTGTGTGGTCATTGTAAGAAGTGAGGGGGGCATCCAGAATGTTGGAGCCCCCCTCGCAGCAAACCGCATATATAGCTTGTTTTACTCACCTTCATAACGAGCCTGCGGCGAGAACGGAGTCCCGATTGGCCGCCGGGCGGTCACTTGGGCAGGTCCTGCCGGGGGCCAGCACAGAGGACGCGGCCACTGGCTCGTTATGAAGGTGAGTAAAACAAGCTAAATATGCGGTTTGCTGCAAGGGGGGCTCCAACATTCTGGATGCCCCCCCTCACGTCTTACAATGACCACACAGCCAGACCAACACCTGTTAAGGTAAAAACGGGTGTTGGTCCAGTTTAAGCGTCTGTAACTACAAATTAAATGGTTGTGTTTGCATTTTGTTTTGCCCTTTAAAGTCAGCCTGAATGCTGATGTGGCCCTTGGTGAAAATGAGTTTGACACCCCTGCTTTAAGTTAAAAAGCTCACTCCGATGTAAGCTTAGGTCACACCCAAAAGCACACTTGCTTCACAAGATATTCAGCATGACCCCAATTGTTGCCCTTTTCTTCTACACCTTTCCTTGAATGCCAGCACTTACAAGAAATATGCCAACAATCCAGGGCATATATAAATGTCTGTACAGTTGTTTTAGCATCTGCAAACTGAAACTTTCCAACTCTTAACTCGCCCTGCTCTGGTTTCTCAGTAAATCCAGTTGCGCGATCTCTTTCCATTCTCCGGACGTCACCTGAGAACTGTGATGAATTTTGGGTGGGTTGCTTTGCAAATGATGAGGATCAAACTGCGGTGACCTCACTCTCTGGAGTGTTTAGGCGTAGCCTAGGCGGGTGACTTTCAAGTGAGGTAAATCTTCTTTTGAAAAGCTTAATTGTAAAATCTCTGAAATATTGAAGCCAAGGAATCTGAGGCCATTCCTTGTTCTCACAAACAATGGTGAAAGACAAAATGCAAAATGTATAATGGGGATTGCTGCTAAGCCTTTTGAATACACAAATGTAAATCATTTTAAGGCCTACACCGTGAGGCGCATGTACCATAGAGAGAACTCCCAGTTGACTTCACTGTTTGGGTCTGAGCTCCACCTTAAGATTGGCCCTATCCACCCCTACCCATGATTTGTTGCTTCAGCAATGTAGCTTTGGCATACAAAAAAAACGCCATTGCCCAGGACTCTGTCTGATGGAACCAGAAGACATGAAAACACTGCTACAAAAAAAAGAGAACCCACATTTTTAAAACAAATCAAAAACAGTTTTACTGAGATACATTGTAAACAGACAGACTCATTACTGCTGTTACAATATAATACAATATACAATATAGAGCACCCTGCTGTGTTAAATTGTGTATCAACTAGGTGCTCTGCTTGTACAATGTAATAGCAGCTGACTGTTGTGTGTGAGTGATCTCTCTATTGTGCTGCTGCAGGAGAGGAACAAAACCAGTCCATCAAGCCATTTCCCAGATGACATAAGCAGAGCAAATGCCTATGATAGGACGAGAGCCCATGCATGTGTGGGGAAAGGTGAGTTTTTCTTGGGGTCTGGGTGGTTTCACACAGCAGGGCATCCTAAATCAGGAACAAGTCCTGGGATAGTCAAGATCCTGGGTTTTAAGAAAATTGTTAAGGACTTCTTAGGAACTTATATAAATCCCAATTACTTAGCTTAGTTTACCCTTTGCTAGTAAAGTATATGATCGAACCGGAATTCGCTCCGAATTTCAGGGAAAATTCGATTCGGCACGAACCCGAATTTTTTTTGGTTTGTGCCGATCGAATTTTCCCTGAAATAAAAAAAAAAAAATGCCGGCATGGTCGAAGCGTGGAGGCCGGCGCCGCTCTCAGGCGCCCTCTGATGACACGTCCTCTGATGACAGCATGGTGGGAGCGGGCAGGCCGGCTACGCTGTCAGCGGGCCGGCGGCGGCCCACTGACAGGCGTAGCCGGCCTGCCCGCTCCCACCATGCTGGCATTTTTTTTTTTCAGATGAGCGATTCGTGAAAGTTCGATTCGGGCGAACCCGAATTTCTTGGGGAAATTCAGCGAATCGCCCGAATCAAACTTTCAAGAAGTTCGCTCATCTCTATATATGATGTTAAATACATCACAATGTCTGATACAAAATAACCTTCGACTTCTGTGGACTTTTTCTCAAAATCAAAGGTTGGGCAGCTCACAAACTGGGACTGCAGGAGGATGGTCTGCAGCATGGGACCATTGTTAGGGTAAGTGGATCCTCTAGGTGCTGCTGGAGCTGCCTGGCCCTGGAGTCTGAAGAAAAGTCCACAGAAGTAGACCTATCCAATAATAGTGTAATATTAAAATTATAAACATAAAAAATGGCAAGAAGAGGGGTTACTTATACACAAAAAAACAACAACCAGCTTTGTTGCTTTACTGTATATCTGATGCAGGGTGTATACAATAAGTAATGTATTCCCCCTATAAGACACTCCTACACAAAAGACTAGAAAGCAAGAACTCCCCAGTCCCTTTGTGTGCGGAAGATCCCCCCCATCCCCAAAAACAAGCAGTGTTTAGAACCCCCCTCCCCCATATAACAGGCAGCATGAAGAATACCCCCAACCCACCATATAACAGACAGTGTGGCAGATCCCTCCCTCCCTATTCCCGACCACCGCTGACAAAGTTAGGTTAAAAAATGTCTTGCCTGAGCCGTGGTCCGGAAAAAGACACAATTCTCAACAAACGGTGTGGAAATCAATGACATCAATTTGTCACTCTGTGTCAGCCCAGCCGGCGGTGGATTGCCAATGTCATTGATGATGGCACCTATCATCAGCTGACCTGCACAACTCCCCCCCCCACGTGCCCAGTCTGCAGAACTCAGTACATTGTCGGAGTAGCAGGGCCCGCACGCTGTGCCATCGGAGAAGCAGGTCCCGAGCGTGGTGCCATCAGGGTCGTCATGTACAAGCAGGAAGGAGGCGGCATAGTTAGATAAGTATTTAGGATCAGGTACATACCGCAGAGGCAATAGAGGCAGCAAGCGCTGGCCCCCCTAGTTCCACGGCCCGGGAACATGTGCCTGCACTGCCCCTATAGTATGTAAACCCCTGCCCTCAGCTTTTGGGAAAAAATAATTGCGTCTTATAGGGGGAGAAGTCCTCCACTTGCTATCTAACATATTTATGGGGATTTTTATCATTAGACCAGTTTTTGCTATAGAGATCCTTTAAAAAAGTTGAAATAGTATATATATATATATCTAGGCATTTTAGCATGATAGTAAAATATTAATTTAAACATACACATTCCCTAAAGAAAAGGAAGAATCATTCTATGCTGTTAATTGCATATTATGAGATAAAAGTTACATCCCCCATTCATACATAGCAGCACATCTAATGAGCTATCCTAACGAAGGGCTGCCGCCAAACAAAGTGCTTGCTCGGTCTACTCCTCATCCAGATAAGAGAATACCCACTTCTCTGGCTCCACTTATACATATTAAGGAGATATCACATCAAAGAGAATGGTGACCAGAAAGACTAAATTTCTTTATAGTAATTAAGCACAACTTAGCCTCTTGTGTATCTCTCCCCTGCGACACCCCTCGCTTTACAGAAATCAGCACTGCCACATGGGTGCTGCTATAATTGACTGTTTTAAGAGGAGCTTTTAATTATAACGAATTTAAAAAATATATATTGAAAGAAATAAACAATGAGAAATATACTTAGACCAATGCTAACAGTTGCTTTTATCAGACGCTGTCCAGGATATCCTAACTATAATATATATATATATATATATATATATATATATATATATATATATATTAGTAATATTACCAATAAAAATATTTTTTTTTGTTTCATAACAGCATTGATGGTACTTTTGTACTGGCTGTAGTTTTTGTGGCATTTATTTTATTTGTGTTTAGTTTTTATAGTACTCAAAATAATTACTATTATTAGTATAAGTAGTAGTAATAGCAGTAGTAATTGTATTTATATTTATTATGCCCAACTCCACACAATGTACAGTGTTTCTGTGACCCCCCCCCCCCCCCGGTGTGTCTGATCTTCACGGCTATTTCTGTTTGACCATGTGGGTGGTTAAAGTGTCTACCCCCCTCCAGACCTGGTGGAGCACAGCACCACTGCAGCTGCCATTTGTGGCACTCTTGAGTGCAGCATGGCTGCTGTTTGCATTAGAGGATGCTCAGCGGCAGTGAGCAGCCAGGAAACGTAACAAGTGAAAGCAACACCTAAAGGAAAGCAGCAGTGGGAAAGAGAAGATAACAGCCGCAAGTTCATGGAGCTCAGGACATTTGTCAGAAGGAGAAGGAGCGAGCTGTCCATTTAGGAGGTGCAGAGGTGCCACAAAGAGTTTAGCAGCAGCTCAGGATCATCCAGAATGTCATGCAAAATATCCATCGATGTTCCAGTGGCAATCACCTACTCATGTTCACCACTTCAGCAGCTGGAGATGGCAGAAACCACCTGCACTGCGCTCCCTTCTGCCCCCCCCCCCCCCACCACCCTCAGATAAAATGAATTCTTACTTCTCTGGTCAGATGAGTCTTCATTTTCCATGAACTGAACTGGAAGTGAGCATAATAGGATTCTTTATTAATATTCAGAGAGCTTTATGCCGCACGTGGAGCACACTCTCCCTTAGATGGTTGGTACAAAATTTAGAGAGCTTTTCTACCTCAAGATGGTTATTTATTATAGTGTACCTAAGCCCTTCCTGAAAACTAGGCCTCATATAAGTCAAGCCCCCAAAGGGGGGAAGCTAAATAAAGCCAGATCAACTGTTGGCATCTTGGGGAATAGTTAGTTAAAGAATGGAATTTTAAAGACTCCATAGGTCAGGGGTCCCCAACCCTCCTCAGGGCCCGCCAACAGGCCAGGTTTTGTGGCTATCCACACAGATGCACAGGTGCAGTTATAAGGGTAGCAGCAGAGCTATAAAGACAGCTATGTGGAGATCCAAACAACATGACCTGTTGGTGGGCCTTGAGGAGGCAGATTGGGGACTCCTGCCATAGGTGATGGTCCTGGGTGTTCAGTATCAGCCTGCAAACTAGAACTACTGTATTTATGTACTGTATTTCCCGGGATAGTAACTGGTCAGATCATGTAGATTAATTCAGAAAATGTTCATGTGCAAGTGTGTTCTGAATGTTACATAATAGGGATCGGAGGTTATACAAGGGAGAATCCAGACCGAAACAGTTGTTATTAATGGTTCTGGAAATGGACCCAAGAGACAGCTCCAGAGAACCTAGAGAGAAAGCCTAAGACCCAGGTATCATCTTCAAGGGACTTGTGGAATCTGTTGAAGGAGCTCAAGGCCCAGGGACCCATATTAAAATACTTGAGTGACTGTTATATCGGTGAGTGGGGGACAACTGTGCTAATGAAGAGTAATCTAATGAATAGATTAGAATTATGCTGTGAAAGACTGTGACAGGACTATGTAAAATGCGTGATGATGCTGTCATGATAGGTCACTCACTTGCTCCTCACTCCAGGGGTGTCTTCGGGTGGCACAATGAGCCGTTGAGATGGGTGGCGTCGGCTCGAGCGGGTTGCGCCTCTCCTCCTACTGCATCCCTGGGACCTTGGCATGTGTACGCGTTTCTGCCCTTGAACAGTGCTACAGGCAGCGAGGTTGGTTCAAATGGGCTAATGAGTCCCAACATTGTTTATGGGCACCAGCCTTTAATCTAGATGGGTGAATCGGGCCCAGTGTTATTTGTCTGACCAATGGCCCTAAGTTGTCTCATCCCTATCCCTGTACACCATTCCCTATTAAAGTGTCCTAGTCCCTGTCATTGATGCCTGTGATAGCCTGTGCTTGAGTGTTGTGCGGTGCTCTGTTTCCTTGGCGTTTGACCGGGATTAACCTTTGATCTAACGTCTTCTGAACCCCCATTGCTGACCTTGGGAACCTTGACTTAGCCTCCGCCTGTTCTCTATGGTACCTCACTCCATCTTTGGTTTTAACCTTTGGCGTGTCCTCTGACCCTGCCTCTGTTATCCCTTTGCATTGACGCCTGTTGGACAGATTTCTGTCTATGACCTTTGGTTCATATGACCTCCCGTGAACCCCAGTTACGCTAACACACTTGCAGGTCCAGCCCTCAGTGATGTCATAGATATTGTTTGTGCTCATAAGACCTGGGGCAACCGTGCCTGGTGAGGCCTGCTTGCGTCCTGGCAAACGGGGGCTTGTCTAAAGGTGAAGCTAGCGATAGAGATTGGGCGTTATCAACTAACCTGGGCCTGCTAACTGGTGAACCTTCCAAATGTTGTAATGAAAGTAATCTTTAATAAAGACTTTGGGAAGTCACTAAAGATGTTCCTTATGTGCAACTGCAAGAATACTGTATGGATCCAATGGCATCCCATGGGACACCTCAGAGCCAAGAAGACCCCAGGCCAGGTCCCAGGCCTGTGTGTGCCACATTTATTAGTTATTTAGCAGTAGGTGCATTTTTAAAGTGGGGGCCCATTCTGTTCCTGTAAGACATGCCCATTTTAGTGAGCTGGAGCAGACCGCTATACATATGGTGACCGGTGACCCATTTCTGATATAAATTCAGATTTTTTCCAGAATGTTATTTTATTACAGAAGTTCTTGCTGAAACTCCATGTTCTAAACGTATAAATACAATTAACCTTATTTATTTTATGTTCTGAACCTTTCCATCGCATTTCATATTATTTTTTAAATAGCTTGCTTAAATAAACCTTCTCCGTTTGCAAAATATCGAGTTGACATCATTTAAATGGCAGCTCGCTTCATTTTGGGAAGTGTCACTTATATTCCCTGAAGGCCGTTAAAGAGTGTGAAGTGGAATGATGTATGTAATAAAGTTCCGGAGATATTATACACCCTGTTTAAGGTATGAGGTCAGGCAGTTATGGTGACCGTAAGCATGCCAGGTCTGTGGATGGAGATGGAAATCATTGTTTACTGTAAGCCTAAGATTTCACTAGGGCAGCAATTCTAGATGCTCTTGGGTTTAAAGCAGACCTACACCGCTGGTCTGCAGGAACACTAAGCTAACCTAATCTACTGCCTCAAGCCATTAATGCAACCTACATTATAAAGAAACATACCTTTTTCCTAATGGTGCTCCATCTGATGGGAGACAGGAAACAACTGTGCACCCATACTGTAGCTGCACTTCTTACAGTAGGAGACTATTTATCATGCCCCAATATGCAGAATCCAATGCTTGATTTTGGCTTCCTAAAGGTCTTCAACTGTAACTGCAAGGGCATCCGAAATAAGGTCCCCAGGGGGGCAATTGTTTTGACTTGAGGTCCAATAAAATCCAGCATTATTTCCTGCACTCACTGGTATTCAGGAAGTCCTCAGTCCAAACGCCATTCAAGTCTAAGGGCTGAAAATTTAGTCTGTTCTGGTCTTTGGAAAGCAGTTAAAGCAGCCAACTTAGACTTTAGAGTTCCCCTTTAGCCATATTCAGGGACAGGCTTACTGGGAAATCACCCCCACCCTTTGAAGGCCTTCATCACCATCGCACTGCCTCAGTGGCAGGGGAGATAGGCAGGGCGGGCGGTACTTGGGAGCCTGGACATTCACTTTACATTAAATTAAGTCAATTTTTTGACTGGACTTCTGCTCTAACTCCAGTAAAAAATATGCTATTAATGCCTTTAAAAAAATATTATCCTTTCAATTTAAAATATGTTATTTGGCTAAAGTTCCTGTCCAAACATTAAGATACAGTCTATACTAACCCTTTTTCCCCTGCGAGGGGGCAGAGAGGGCAGGCCAAGATGGGAGTTGCAAACCCATCTTGGAACACTCCCTCCATTCTAATGAAACAAGGAAACAAGGCTCTATGTGAGGCCGTGGCAGCTGGAAGACCGAATCGCTGTGTCACAGGAGCTGTGGAGGGGGTGGGAGACAAAATGTGAGTATAGACTTACTTTTTGTTTTGGCCTGGACAAACATAAAAATATGTATATAATGCAAGTTTTTTTTATGCTGAAAGAATTGAAAGCAGACCAAACCTTGGATTTTGCCCCTTCCCTCCACCCTCTTTTTAGTCGGCTTCCCAGGGGCATGATTAAGAAATGCATGCTGTGTGTCCCCAGTACCTCCAGTCTATTTTGACTGCTGGTCCTCTTTAACTAGATAGAGGAAACGAGAAAGAAATGTCATCTACCCCCTTTATTATAGCACACCTAAATCATCACTTATGTAGCCAATCAAGTCATATGATTAGCTATAGAGATGGCCCTTCCATAGTTAAGGAGTTTCAAGTCATTGTAGTATAAATACAGGTGTACCTGGAAGTGAAAGTCCTGGCGAGGCAGTGTCATGGTACAAGCTATCACTACAGGCGTAAATATAGGTGTGCGACTGCACTGGGGCCCATTGTTCCTCACCCACCTTATTTATCAAATGTGTGCTCAAGAGGAACATCAGAGTTCCAGACTCCAGGGCCCCTGAGTTCCACCCCTTGGGGCTTTGAATTGGGATACCCCGCTGTGTGAAACCCCCCATCACCAGTTTCATTCACCTTCTCTAGGAGCCCTTCCTGTGTCTGTGTGCTCCGGACACAACCCTGCTCACCTATATCTGCGCATGCCCCCACTGCTCGGCCTTTATGAACTCACCTTCCTTGGGTGCTGCTAAGGGCAGCTTAGCCATCAGCAGTTTTAAAGGGAGCTGAGTGACAGCGAGCGTGCTGATTGGCTAAGCGTGTTGCTTAGCCAATCAGCACACTTGCTCTTGCCCGTGTCTGCCCTGTGGGAGCGGAAGGAAGGTGGGAAGGTGAGTGAAACGGGGTGACGAGGGGGTACACACAATTTGGGATGCCACTGCACAGAGGAACAACAAATGGGAAAGTTAAATTCCTGTGTGTTATTGTCCTCTTTAAAGTGGACCAAAACTATCCTGGGTTTTGGTCCACTCCCCCAGGGCTCCCCTCATTGGGGGTGTCCCGCTATGTGAAACCCCCAAGATTGCTCGCATCAACTCACCTGACCGCGGTCCTACGGCGCCGGCCGCTCGTCCAATCAGCGCGCTTGGAGACGCTGGGCTATGCACGTCTAAACGACGTCTTAGCTCACCAGCTCCGAGCTCCCTGGCGGACGCATCTCGCGCGTGCCCGCTCCGGCCATTCACAAATGCTAGAGGGATAGCGCAGATGCGGCCATGGCCTGTGCATGCGCCGTTGGACCAGGGATTAAGGTAAGTGTAGCGGGCGACCTGGGGGGTTTCACAAAGCGGGGCATCCTGATTTTGGATGCCCCATGGGGAGGGAATGGATCCAGCTTAGTTTTGGTTCACTTTAAAGACATATAATAGAAAAAGAAGCACCATTTGTCTATATTTCTGTCTTTAGTTGTCTAGTTGTATCCAACCAAGTTAAAATAACAGGAAAAAGGTTACTGTACGAGCCATGCGAGTGCCACATTTACTGTTCCCACCAGGACCCCGTCACATTAAGTTATGCCACTGGCTATACAATAAAGGCAGAAGATCATTCCAAGCAACTCGATGAAGATGTAATTGAAAATCAGCTTGGGAACATTTCCATTAGTGACATCAGTTATTAGGAAATGGAAATAGTAAAGTAAAGCCACCAGGAGACCTATGACATCACTGAAGGAGTAACAAGTGCCAGCTGAATTTGTAGAAACTGTGTACCTGTCATGGCTTTATGGGAGAAGGGCTAAAGGAAAGTTGCTGGTAACACATTATGCGTTTTTAAGCAAGTGGGCTCAGACCAAAGCTAAGGCCCTGATTTACTAAGGGGGTCATTTAAGAAATGTCTGCCGGTCGTTCGCCGCTCATTCACTAGTTTACCTCATTTACTATGCTAAAATTCGCCAGGCCAAGGCTGCGCTTCCGTATTTACAGCCGTTCGTCTTCGCCAGGCGAATGCTCATGATTGGCTTTTCAGTGCTGTTAGTGGCGAACCCCATAGGAATCGGCGCGAATGGCAGTTTATGTGATTTTTACATCTGTCACTAATACGTCGAGCGTGAAGGACAGATAGATGACTAGTATTTGTGAAACAACTAATAAAATGGTTTTCACAGGATTTTGTTTCTTAACTATTTTTTGGAGGCTTCCTAAACACCCCAGATGCTCTAGAGGTACAACACCTACATTCGGAGACAAACCCCATGCTGCCATAAGGAGTTAAGTGGGTTTCCAGCACGATTTCTGGTTTTGTTACTGCAAATCGCACCACCGGAGTTCGCCCGCTGTCAAGAGCACCCAGTTCATTAGTAAATATCACACATTTCGACCACCGAACTGCGGCCAAGACACAAAATTCATTGCAAAATCTGTGTTCACTGGTGTTTGCTGCAGTAAGATTTGCTTACTCACCGGCCTCATAAAAAGAAGGTTTTTGAATCAAAGGCACACCAGAACACAAGGTTTACTTTGCAAATAAAAAATTGTATTGAAAATAAGTATATACATAAGTACAAGACTAATGATAGGTTGCTAGTGTACAACAATAATTATCAAAAAAGGATACAATAAACTGCTCTATATGAGCGAAGGTCAGGATGTCATCAGGAGTGTTTGAACACCTCATTCAAAGAAAAACATGAATATCATTAACACTAACATGTAATATATCTATGAC
The DNA here is from genome assembly GCA_027917425.1 of Gastrophryne carolinensis. Lineage (NCBI taxonomy): Eukaryota > Metazoa > Chordata > Amphibia > Anura > Microhylidae > Gastrophryne > Gastrophryne carolinensis. Next base: position 202,513,333 of record CM051240.1, on the reverse strand, counting down.
AACTATTGCTATGAGACGGTAACAAAGGTTTACCATAAATCTATGAGGTGATGCTGTCACGGACCTGATGAGTGGTATGCAGTGCAGGCTGACCAGGTAAGTCAAGGAGAATATTGTATGACATTAATAGATAAATGTTATAATGGTTTCTGGTCAGTATATTCAATCGTCGCCCTGCATCATACCAGAATGATACCTTCAATATGCAGCATAATATGAACAAACACTGTTAAATCATGAAGCCATTTACATGATCATAATGCATATTACCAAGTGGCAGTACACAAGCAATTGATCGCAAAACACGCGCCCACGTTCCGGAGCTCATGGCTCCTTTCTCAAGGCAAGCGATATCCCTGTTACCTGCATGGTGCCTCTTATTCTATCCCCCCTGGCCGGCTCTGAGAGCGCTGCCCGTGACGTCACTTCCGGTTCCGGGGTCCCGGCTGACGTCACATCAGTCACATCATAAATGCAAGGGAGACGAGAATAGGATAACCTTAAATAACCGTATGCTTTTCCCTTTCAGCTCCATTCTCGTCTCCCTTGCATTTATGCTATGAATATTATAGTGAGGCTTAGGTGGGTGCATAGAGCACATTAAATAGCTCATAGAAAATTTGGATTTTAATGATTTATATCCTAATCTGACCAGTTGTCCCACTTTTGGTTGAAAAATCCTGCATTAAGGCATTTTGTCCCACTGCCCCCCCCCCCCCCCCAAAAAAAAAACTCCGGGGACATCTACATGTCTCACTAAATGCAGGATATTTGGGTGATTTACGACATCTCTGACTCTTCGGCTATATGGCGGCATGCAAGAATTGGCTCAATCACCAACATTTTGGAACAAAGAGCATGTGACGGGGTGGGGCTAAGTCTACTTATACATATGGGTAGCACAGATTGCTGTGGATATCTGTTCATCAAAAGCCTGTAAATAAGCCACATCCCAAACCATACCCTCACCACGCCCATTAAGCTCTCCAGACAAGGCAAAGAGTGGCACACTCCCTGAATTCCTTTGCCATAGACCACCAATAATAGGGCTAAGCTGGTGGTCTGAAGCTCCACATCATCAGACTGTGGACACTGGGAAAGAGGGAGAACAGCCAGGGTGATGAGAATGCCAGTCTTTCAGACTCTGCCCATAATGCTTATTATTATGTGACATCACAGAGACAAGACCCACACCCAGCCAGTAGCGGACTGGGGCCAAAAGCCAGCTGTAATTTTACCAGCACCTGGCCTGCCCATGACCAGCCAGTGGCATCTCTGCTGCTTCCTGGCAGTCAACCAGTGTGCTTCACAGCTGGGGCTAAATCATTAGGGGGGCGTGGGCTGGGGTTGCTTGAGTGAGGGGGTAGACTCCAGGGCTGTCTGATTGCTTCTTTCTAGGGCATCACATTGCCACTATATTTACATCACCAACAATCCAATGGCACTTTCACGGGCTGTGACCACATCCCCAACATCTCTGGGCTGAGGAGCACTCTGGAACCAAGCTGTTCAGATAGGCTGGGGGTGGGAGCCCATCTCAGACTACAGGGAAGCTGGGGATGTGGCCAGTAGGTATGCTATACCCACTCAGCAAATTTGAAATCAACTATTCAGGTATCTCAAATGTGGCCAGTAGGTGTGACTAGCACAGGTAATAATTGGAAACGAATGATCGTCTCCAGGTAGTCGAGGTGGGGGCCAGATGGTGAAAGCAATAGTAATGGTTGTTCTGCTTTAAGGTGTATTCAGATAAATTTGGCTTGCCAGACGCATCTGGGTAACCAATAGGGTGCCGTTACTTCAAATGTTTTTGAAATAAAAAAAATATCCTTATCTCATTTGACTCAAAACTATCAACTAATAAGTAATAAAGAAACTGGACTTGCTGGTTATCCTCCTAAACATGAGATGCCAGACGAATGGTCCAGGTTCTTTGAATACCGCTGATGTTGGAGCTACATTTCACTGAGGGATATAATAATTAATTAAAAATTTCATTAACAGTGGGATCATGTTTATGCTTGTCCATATTTAAAAATCGGATATCTATAAAATAAAACTCTATTATTTCCATATTAGCAGCATTGAAGGCTAAGGAACGTTTCATAAATGGTGGATGAATCGGCCATTGTAAAAGCAGATTGTAGGGGTTATCCAAATGAGAGGCAGTCAGAGCTTTTATCCTTCAACTAGACCTTCAGCATAATTTAATGAAAAGTCCAAACTCTGAAAAGACTATTCCCCAGCATCTAAAAATAATATATTTTATGTTTTTAGTCACTTACTTTTTATACTTTCCACTACTGGGCTTAAACTGTTTAGGACTCTAGGATATGGGCATCACCATCTTTCCTCAGAAGCATCACACTTACTGAGGAGAGGAGAAGGGGGCTGAAGTGCAGGGGGCAGAGTTATAGCTATGCTATGCATTGACAGAGCCGAGCTAGGGTCAGGAAATGGTCTGCAGTCCTAGAATGCAGAGCAGCATAGTCAGAAGACACTTCCTGTTTGCAGGCAGCCTGCAGACTCCATGTGCCACCATCATGGATGTTTTAAGGCTTATAAAATGCAGTAGATGCAGGTACGATTATGGCCCTTATTTATGAAGGAATAGCGACAGGTAGCGACTGATGAGTGGCCGGTAATGACGGACCCCGCCACGAGAACGCCGGCTCCCCACCACAATCACACATTTATCAAGCCAATCCTGCTTAGCGACTGAGATAGCGCCAGATAGCCACTCATTCATCATTATTCCAGCCTCAGCCCACAGCGCCAGCGTCTGACCTTGAACAGTGACAGGTATGACCTCTCGCTACCTGGCGCTCTCCAATGCATTTCAATGGAAAAATCTTTAAATATTAATAATTAATTGTTTTTTTTTTTAATGTGAAAAATTCTGTGACCACTTCTGCCATTTTAGATAATTTTTTAAGGGAAAAAAAAAATTGTACAGAATTGATATTACAGGTCTGATATTACTAAATTATTTAAAAAACTAGTTTTTTTTTGGTTTCCAAAAATATGGTGGTTTGGGGGTTAAAAAACTACTTTTAACCCATCGCCTCCAGCGCTCTGGGGTTTAAACATGCATTTTACAGCGCGATAATTTTTTGAGCGTGATTTTTTAATGAATATGGTGGGAGCCGGTCGCTAGGGCCAGTCGCTATCATGCGCTCCCATACAGCGCGGAACCTGTCAAATAGCGACTCCTCATCCAATATTCAACATTACGGCAAACCGACTGAGTCGCTATCAACTACCGAACAACGGCCAAGCACAGCGGCTACTAGCGGGCGCTCTAAAAATGCCGCTACAGTCGCTCAACTGTCGCTACCTGCCGCTATTAATGAATCGGCCTCCCAATCTAATGTGAGCAATCTGTATGTACAGGGTGGAGGAAACATATAAAAGAGGTACTTATTCAAGGTGAAAATCTGTGGATGAATCGACCTTTGTAAATCCAGATTGTAGGGGGTTATCCACATGATTTGCGTACTCCATTTTTCTGGAGAGGCAGTCAGAGATTTTATCCTTCAGCATGTAATAAAAGAAAATAAAGAAACAAAAGTTTTACAATAGAGATGCAAAGTATTTTTATTGTAGATAATTTATTTTAGAAGCTATCTAACAACTATAGCTTTGTGGGGAATACAAACAAATTTGGGGAGGCTCATTTCCTATTTTTTGGATTTCCCATTGGCTGATGTTACTATTTAATGTAAAAAATACATTTTATTTTATAAAATGATATACAATTATAAATATATATATATATATATATATATATATACGGATCTGCCTCTGAGCAAGGTACCTGACCCCCCATCCACTCCCCGAGTGCCATGACTTGGGCAGCCCACAGCTCCGGGCACATGTGCATTCACTGCTTGTGTTTGTCTCACTGCATGAATGGGTTTAATGTGGAAGAAAAATGCCCACGTCTGCGCAAACAAAGTGGCCATATATGCACATTAAAACATATACTGTATATTTACATCACTAAATATAATTTGGACCTCACCAACAGAACTGCCCCAATTCCTGCGCAGAGGATTTTTTGAAAACTTAAAAAAAAAAAAAAAAAATTATTTTACTTTATTTTATGAGAAAAGCTCTGACTGCCTCCAGAAAAATCCAAAATCATTTGGATAACGCTTCCTGTGACATTCCTGAAGTTCCAAGTGAGTTTTTTTATATACTGTATTGATATGGAATATAAGCTTGTTGAAACTATTACAAATTCGAGAACTTTCCTTGCTTAGCAAACACCAAAGGGGGCTATATAAATATTTTGGGATGTTTCTGAGGAGGAATGCTCAATATGTAACATATAGGGGGTTATTTAAGAAGGGATAGTGCAAGGTAGTGCTTCGTAGCGACAGGTAGCATCTGGTGAACACCGGGCGCTGTACGGGAAACCACATTTAAGAAAGCATCTGGTGAGCGCCTCTAACAGCGCCATGTAGCGTCACATGTATTACTAGAGGTGGCTCAGTGTATAGCACCGGCGCTCTAGGTTCAGAAGCGCCATGTATTACCTTCAGTGTCGCTCCATTTCAATGGGATTTCATTTGTTTGTGTATAAATAGCGTGTTTGGCAATTAAAATTATTCCTATTTTGCTCAAATCATTGTGTGACCTCTCCTGGCTGCAAACAAACACTTTTATACATTTTTGGGACATTTTTTATTTTAATGCAGAATTGTATTGACAGGTCTGGCACTAAAGTGTTAATGTCACGGTGTTAAAACAATGTCATTCCATGTGTTTTCGCTTTGTTACTGGTGGATATGTGTTCAAAAACAGATTTTAATCACACAGCGTCTGGCTCTATGCTACAGCGCCCAGGTTTAGATCGCTGACGCTGTGTGTGTGTAGTTTTTTGTTAAGTATGGTGTAGAGCGCGAGTGCCGGATGCACTGAGCCGGCGCTATCTCTCGCTCGCTGCAACGCTATACTGTTTTTAGAGCGCCCAACACACATCACATTCATCAATGCCGGCCAGGTTACTACAGTGACCGAACGCTAGTTTACAGTGCCTGATACCCACTTACAGCGTCTACTAGCGATCGCTCTAAGCGCCGCTATACAAACACTCGTCTGGCAATATGTGGCGATAGTAGTAAATCAGCCTCCATGTAACATTGTTTTTAACATATTATTATAACATATTATTTTGCTTTAACCCTTTAAGTGCCAGCCTACCTGGAGTTTTTGTCACACTCTGTTGCCAGACCATTTTGCACTATTTTGCGCTCCCCATGTTCAAATGTGATTTTTGAAGGGATTTCCAGGGATTTCCCAGGAAAATGATATATTGTTTTTTCAGCAGAGTCTGGGCTTTAACATGAAATGTCTTGTTTGTCATTTGTTAGGTGTATTCTCAATATTTTTGGGTGAAATATGTGCAAAAAAAAAAAATCTTATTGCGTGTGAAATCCCAATTTCTCTCGGTTACAGCGGTACCACATATGTATAGGTAGACACCCTTTCCTGCCCAGGAGACTCCCCCAAACTGAAACAGCGCTTTAGGGGATTTTCAGATAAAATACAACTGTGCTACGCAATATGGGCACCTTGCAGTTTTTCCAGAAAAACAACCCTTTACATTTGAAATACCCCCAACAAACTATATATTCTCTGGAAGTACACACCTCAGGCTTTCTAGGCGTACCAGGCTTGTTGATGTGGCCATAGTTTTCTGGAAGTAATCCCTCAATGGATTCTTTGGTTGCAAAGAGTTTCCCTAAAAAAAGGATAAAAAAGCAGAATCAAAGCCACATTTTCCTAAAAAAACTATATACAAACAAGAAAAAACAAGTTTAATCTGAAAACGCAACATCCCCTGAACAGAACAATACCCAACATGCATAGCTACTGTCAAGGGAAGAGTTGCCAAACACCCCAAAGTAAAGCATGTGCGTAACAGTAATTTTACTTGAAAATTTCAGCTCTGCAGACAAAGTGCGCACCTTGCGATTTTTCAACCAAAACAACCCTTGACATTTGGAATATCCCCCATAAACCATATATTCCCTGAAAGTACACACGTTAAGCTTTCTAAGGGTACCCAGCTTGTTCTAGTGGGCTCATCTTTCTGGAATTATTACCTCAAAGAATTCTTTGGTTGCGCAGGGTTTCCCTAAAAAATTTATAAAAAAGCTGAATAAAAAACACCTTTTCCTAAAATATAAATATGCAAACCAGAAAAAACAAGCTAAGTCTGAAAGCGCAAGGTCCCCCGAACAGAACAATACCCAACATGCAGAGGTACTATTAACCCTTTTAATTGCCAGCCTACTTGAGATTTTGTCACCCTCTGTTGACAGGCCATTTTTCCCCATTTTGCGTCATGTTTTGCGCCATTTTTGCTGGAACTTTCAGGAAAATTATATATATATTTTTTTGCAGCAGAGTTTAGGCTTTACCATGAAATGTCTTGTTTGTAAATTTTTTTTTTTTTTACAATATTATTAAGTAAAAAAAATAAATAAATAAAAATTTTTTTTAGAAAATTGACTCCTTTATTTTAAATAAAAATGTATTTTATTAAGGAAAATCATATTGCATGTGAAAGCCCCATTTCTACCGATTAGAACGGTACCACATATTTATCGGTAGCCCCCTGTTCCTGCCCAGGAGACCCCTCTAACTGAAACAAGTATTTTATAACATTCACAAAAAAATACAAATACCATCCACACTACAAAGGGTTAAATCGAGAAAAAAAATTACATAGGGTCCCCCCTCCCAGGGGAGGGAGACCCCTTTTTTTTTTTATTTTTAAGGGTTAAAAACCCTTAAAAAAAAAAAAAAAAAAAAAAAATTGACGTGGGGTCCCCCTTACCCAAAGTAACCAGCCCGGGACCAGCTATGGGGGCTTGTAGGCACAGAGTAGGGGGGCCAGCTTTTGTGGCCCCCCCACCCTGCAGCCTACGAGCCCACATAGCCTATGTGGGCCCGGGCTCTTCTGCCCCCCCTGGCCTTTGGGGAGGCAGGTAATGGGGGTGCCAGGGGTTAATGGCAAGCCACCCACTAGCGCAGGTGGCTTGCCATCCCCCCAGCCTTGTGAACTGGTATAGGGGTCATGGAACCCTTACCAGTTCACAAGGGGTTAAAAGTAATAAATGACACAGACACATAAGAAAAAAAATCTTTATTATTTTTTTTTACACTGTACTCACCTCCGATCGCCGCTGGCCCGCGCCGATCATCTCACTGACAGATGCCGGTGGTGATCGGCGCAGGGCGGGTGACAGGTGAGGGTGCTCCGATTGGAGCCTCCTCACCTGACACCCGCCCTGCTCCGATCACCACCGGCATCTGACAGATGCCGGAGCTCGGAGGGGGTATAGGAGGAGCGGGATGACGTCATCCCGCTCCTCCCACAATGGGCGGAGCTAAGCGGCGGCGGCCATCGCCGCCATTACAAGAGGTGAGGACCCGGAAGAGGGTCCTCACCTGAAGACTGCGCAGCCCAGGGGGGGGGATCGGACCCCCCCCCCTGGTGAAGAGGAGACCCGACAGAAGGCTCGGGCGCGGAGGTGAGTAAATGACAGTTTGTGTTTTTTTGTTTTTTTTACAGCGCCGATGTCAGCACTGGAAATGGGGGGGGGGGGCGGCTGGTTTCGGGCCCCCTCCTGAAGACGGAGGACGACGGGGGGGTGATCGGATGCCCCCCGCAGGAAGAGGGGACCCCAAGCTTCACGGGGATACCTGAGGTAAGTGTTTTTTTTTTTCTATTTTTTAACTGTTTGGGGGAAATGCCAGGCACATAGTTTCTACGTGCTTGGCACTTAAGGGTAGGAGAAGCAACCACATAGAAACTACGTGCTTGGCATTTAAAGCGTTAATACAAGGGCAACATTGTCCAACTGCTCTCCATAGTACCCATAGTTAAAGTGATTCAGCAAGGAAAAACAAAGCAAAAGGGTACTTACCTTTTGTCCTGCACCATTGGTCAATGCAGGTCTGGCGCTCCACAACATACCTGATCACTTTATCGGGGCCCCCCGCCACAGCTGCTGCCTCCCCTGCCTTCCGGGGTTAGACCCAGAGGGCGGGATTGATGGCGTTCCGGAATGGCGACTCGCCACCACTCACTAAGGTGTGGCCATGTCCTCTACATTCATTGCAAAGGAGGTAGTGGGTAAAGCATTACAAGCCCTTTCCATTGTAGTGAATGGAGGGGGTGTGGTCACACCCACTGTGACTGATGGCGGAGGCATGGTCTAGCATGGAAGTGCCAGAGAATACAGTTTCAGGCCCTGCGCGGGAGGCAGCGGTGGGTGCCCCGATAAAGCAATAAGGGAATAGAGGGAATAACAGAAAGAAAGTGAAATAAAGAACAAAAAAAAATTGAAGAAATTACAAAAAATATAATCAAATATAACAAATAAAAGAAAAGAAACAAAGAACAAAAGCATAGAAGAAAGAAAGAAAGAAAGAAAGAAAAAAAAGAAAGAAAGAAAATGACGTATGATGATGTATGACAGAAACAGAGAAAGAATAAAAGAAAAGATAAAAAGGAATGAGAGAAATAATGGGAGATGAAAGATGGAAAGAATATAAGGACCGAAAAAAAACAGTAAAAGAAGAAAGAAAGAAAAGGAATGGCAGAAAGAACAGATAAATGAATAGATGGAAAGAAAGAAAGAAAAAGACTAGAAGGAAAGAAAAGAATAGAAAGAAAGAAACAAAGCAGATGAAAGAGAAACAAAAATAGACAAAAAAAAGAAAAAATAAGAAGGGAAAATAGAAGGACTGACAGAAAAAAGTCTCTCCCAATGGCCAATCTGGCTGACAGTCCTTAGTCCTGGTTACTGTACTGTACTCTCAAGGTGTAGGGGCCCCAGCATCTGTACGGGTATGCCGAGTGCTGGTGCCAGCCCTGGCTGGGGGGTATACTGGGGGGGAGGTTTAAGGGGTTATCCGCTTGTGGTGAGATTTGAGAGGCATACATTGACAGGAGAGTTGATTCGTGTACAGGCTCCAGTTAAGAAGGGCTGTATTCTGAGGAAAGAGCCCAGTTGGCCCCAAAGCACTGTGGCTCACTGAGAATTCTCCCTGCTTTCCCCTATAACTGTTCCCCTGCCTGCATTGTTTAGTAATCTCAACCTTAATTTTGCCCTAATAGACCCAAGTCCTGATCCACCTGCAATATTGGCACCCTAAATCGTCACTTTATATCCCTAGGCCGTTCTGCATACTCACCTTTTTCCAGGTTCCCACAGTGGTGATGCCACTGTAGATGGTGCTGCATAGCAATGACGCCTCTGCTGTCTCCAAACCTGGTGGTAAGCAGTAGGGATGAGCGAATCGATTCCGACGAACCCAAATTCGTTCCGAATTTCAGGAAAAATTTGATTCTGAACGAATCCGAATTTCCCTGCGATTCGATCGATCGAAGTTTTCCTTTAAACTCCATTTATTTCAATTACAGGCATTCTAAAATGGTGGAAGCACATGTCCGGACATGTTCCCTGGGGCAAGGTATCATGGGAAAGTCACATGCAGCCTATCAGCAGCCAGGAAGCCCGGTGACGTCACCGTGCTATATAAACGGCGGCCATCTTCCTTGTGCGCAGTTCAGCGTTCAATTGCGGCCAGAGCACAGCTTGTTACACACAGGGACAGAGTTAGATAGAGGTAGGGAGAGTCAGAGAGACCGACAGAGAGGCAGAAAGAGAGGTAGACAGAGCCAGGGAAAGATAGTGAAAGATAGGGAAAAAACGGAACGATCCAGGCAAGGACAGCAGTGAAGTGACAGGGAATTTTTTTTTTTCATTAGCCAGATCAGTTTTCAATTCAATTTCAGTTCTTTGTGCTGTAAACCTGCCTTGCCACTGTGCATCCCATCTATGCAGTGGCATATTTAACCCTATCTGTTACACACAAGCATTTCTCATAACTGGATTAGTTTTAATTTAGTTTTAATCTTTTGCTTTAAATACACCAGCCCACATGGGCATCCCAAACCAGCACATGTCACCCTATCTGTTATAGTTAATAAGCATTGTTCAGCCTCATTTTATTTAAGCTATTGCATTTTTAATTGTTTTTTGTCTGGTTTAAATACACCAGCCCACATGGGCATCCCAAACCAGCACATGTCACCCTATCTGTTATGCTAAATAAGCGTTGTTCATCCTCACCTTAATCAAGCTATTGCATTTTGAATTGTTTTTTGTCCTGCTGTCAAAAAACACCAGGCCGCAGGGTATCCCAAACCTGCACGTTGCACCCTATCTGTTATACTAAATAAGCTTGTTCAGCCTCAGCTTAATCAAGCTATCACATTTTGAATTGGTTTTTGTCCTGCTGCCAAAACACTAGGCCGCAGGGTATCCCAAACCTGCACGTAGCATCCTATCTGTTATACTAAATACGCTTGTTCATCCTCAGCTTAATCAAGCTATTGCATTTTGAATTGGTTTTTGTCCTGCTGTCAAAACACTAGGCCGCAGGGTATCCCATATTGCCAATTTTCATAGTATCTGGTGCAGAGAAGCAGTTCCTCACTTTATTTAGCTTCTGCTTTTTAAAGTAAACACATTTTTTAACGTAACTATTGCGCATTTCAAATACATAAAAATGTCAGGCAGACAAGTGCCAGGATGTTCAAAGAGGAGTGGCAGAGGCCAAGATATAGCAGGCAGAGGTCGCAGCAGACTAGGGGCGAGTGGCAGCAGGAGTCACGGTGAGAGGCCTCCTTAACACACACATACCCACATCCCCTCATGAAATGTTTGCGACAGATGGGACAAGAGGTCCCGCTGGGTGTCCCTCGGATGGCCGGATAAGTATGTGCTGTTGATGGCTACCTTTCTGACAGTGTTCAACAGCTGCGTGGTTATTACATGGCGTGCAGGCTGGAATATGACGATAACGCGGAAGCGTCAATATAGTAAACATATGAGTGATCCTTCACTTGTTGTGGCCGGAGTACGAGAATGACGCGGATTGCGTCACTACAAGCAGCACTTAACTGATTGGCCATCTCCGTTCGGGGAGGAGGGAATTTGCACATATAATGGGGATGTGGAGGGCCGCCCACCACCCTGACGAAGCTCCGGTGGGCGGAGCGAAACGCGCGTCGGCGGACGGCCGGCCCCCTCCACGTGCAGGCCACCCCGCTCTCAGCCCCGCTACAACCTACTGCTCCTCCATCATAGAAGTGTTGCGCAACACGGATATTGGCGGCAGTGTCAAGCGACGGTCTCCTGAAAGCTGCAGCTAAGTACCTGCCTATGCATAGGTGTTATATATAATGACTGTGTTGTTTATCTGGGCCCGAAGACACACATGCAATGTCATGCTGGCAATTGAAAGATTCTGTATATATCGCTAACCAGAGCGCAAGCCATAGACGGGCCCTGGGACACCCTGCAGCCTGAGAGATTCATTTAAAAGGCGACATCAACGTCTGTCTAGTATTACTTAAGCCGCATATCAATACAGAGACAGCACATTTTGAGAGGAGGCATGCCACGGACTCTCTTTTTTCTGAAGTGATTTGCTTCTAGCAAGATTTGAGGATCAGTGTGTTTTGCCATTTAGGTGGGACCCAGCGGCGCGGTCAGCGGGGTGGGCTGTTTGAATGCGTGGTGGTGTGTGTGATGTGCACGGTGGGCCCCCGTGATTTTAGAGCACTGTATGTTGGATTTTACCTGTCAGATTTTCCTATGTGTGTGCTGAGATGGGTGCAATAAAATTTCATGTTTTGCTCAGCTATCTTTGTTTCTAGCATTTATGCCAGGCCTACAGTTAACCAGGTGTCATATATGTGTCTTTTGAGTATACTCTTGTGGTGGTTAGTAGGACGCCACGGAGATTGGTGCGGCAGTGCATATGCCCATATTATTAAACTCTCTCCAGCCATTTTATCAGAATTTGTTGAGTCACGGTGAGAGACCTGATCTGCCTGTATCTGCTAGCGGTCGTGTCTCCACCAGTAACTCATCTGCCATGGTAGATTGGTTAACGCGGTCATCCACATCATCACAAGTTACATCTGAGACCCCCAGTCTAGGGTCGGTAGGTTCCTCTGACACAACCCTGAGTTGGCATGCCCCGAGAGCAGTCCCTGTCCTCCCATTGCCTCTGTCCTACGCCGTTCCCTCCCCCAGCGACGTATCCTATGCTTTGGGTTCAGCCCCACTCTTTAGTGAGGAGGATGATCAGATAGAGGACAGTCAGCAGCTACTGCCCAGCCAAGAAATGGAGGTGGCTTCTTTAGCTAGGCAGGCAAATAGTGATGTGGAGAGTGTCGTTGGTGTTGCAAGCGTTCCAGCTCCTGCGCCAGACACTGTTGAGGAAACCGAGAACATCAGTGACGTGCAGCCACAACTCGGTGATGATGATGATGATGATGAAGCCGATCGCACTTGGGAGCCGGGTGCAGAAGGGGCTTCATCGTCATCATCACGAGAAGAGGGGCGCAGGTTGCCCCGGAGTCAGCAGCTCAGGCAGCAAGGTGGTAGCAGCATGGTTGGTAGTCAGCATGGGGGCACAATTGTAAAGCCCGGAGCCAAAGGGGGCCGGGGCCGGGGTAGAGCACCTGCTGCACGGCAGGCTACCTTATTGGGAGGTAGGGGAGCAGGGGTTCCTGGAGTTGGCGACAGTAGCAGTGAATCAGTGCAGCCTGTTGGTGGGAAAAGTACCTACTCGGCAGTGTGGCAGTTTTTCCTGAAGCATCCGCAGGAGGGTAACATGGCCACATGCAAGATATGTAGGCAGAAGGTGAAGCGTGGCCAGGGCCCAAATGTTGGCACCACGGCCCTGCGTCAACATATGATGCGTCACCATAAAGTGGCCTGGGAGAACCGAGGCTCCGAAGAGGTGGTCCAGCCTGCTTCCTCACCAAGTGGCACGCCGCTCCCAATTTCTGCCAGCCAAGGCTCCAGCACCTCAGCCGAAGGCAGCTGTGCATCAAACCCATCCTCTGTCGCTCCTGATGCTCCTGCTCCTCCTCCAAGTCATGCATCCCGCCAGCAATCTATCAGTGAAGCCATGGCCAAGAGACAGCAGTATGCGCCCACTCATCCTACGGCGCAGAAGCTGAATGTGCTCCTGTCCAAGTTGCTGGTGCTGCAGTCGCTCCCTTTTCAGGTGGTGGACTCTTTCAGAGAACTGATGGCTTGTGCCGAGCCGAGGTGGAGAGTCCCAAACCGTCATTTCTTTGCCAAGAAGGCAGTACCAGCGCTGCACACTTTTGTTGAACAGAAGGTGGGCCAGTCCTTGACTCCTCGGTGTGTAGCAAAGTGCATGGCAGCGCCGACGTCTGGAGCTGTAACTACGGTCAGGGACAGTACATGTAGTTTACGGCCCACTGGGTGAATGTGGACCCTTTGCAGCAGCAGCAACTTGGACAGGTCACGCCGCTTCAGCCTCCGAGCTCCCTGGCCGTTGTGCCTGTGACACCGTGCGACTCAGCCTCCTCATCCTCCGCCATCTCCTCACCCTCCACTGTAGGCTCAAGTCTCAGTGCCCCTCCAGTCTACCATGTGTGCAGGGCACGGAGGTGTCACGCTGTGCTTCACATGGTTTGTCTTGGCGAACTGAGTCACACAGGGGAGGAACTGCCTAAATGTATTCATCACGAAATCCAAACATGGCTTACTCCAAGAAAACTTAAAATGGGAATCATGGTTACCGACAATGGGAAGAACATTTTGTCTGCGCTGTGACAAGCAAGCCTGACTCATGCGCCCTGCATGGCTCACGTCTTCAATCTGGTTGTCAAGCGGTTTCTGAAGTGTTCCCCCGATCTGCAAGACATCCTAACAACTTCAAGGAAACTTTGCATGCACTTCAGACACTCATACACCGCCAAACACACCCTTCTTGAGCTACAGTGTCAGAATTGTAGCCCCCAACATAGTCTGATTTGCGATGTTTCCACCCGTTGGAATTCCACCCTTCACATGTTGGACCGATTATATGAACAGAGAAAAGCCATCACGGATTTCCTGATGATTCAAGCGGATAGGGGGACTCCCCTGTGTAACTTCAATGTCAACCAGTGGCAGCTCATACGTGACACCTGCCGTTTGCTCAGGCCCTTTGAGGAAGCCACTTTATTTGTCAGTCGGCAGGATTACGGGATGAATGATGTGATTCCACTGCTTCATGTACTACAGCAAATGTTGGAAACCATGGCTGGTCAGGGCACTGGAGACATGGCGTCTACATCTTACGGCCACACGAACCACGTTGGAGCTGAACTGGAGGAGGAGGAAGAGGAGGAGGAGTGGCTCAGTGAAGCACAGTTTAGGCTGGTTTATCTAGTCAGCGGACAGGAGAGGAGGAGCAGCCAGAGGAGCTAGAGGGTTGTGAGGAAGGCAAGACAGAGGACCCGGACACACCGTGGCAGTATGCAGTGGAGATGGAGACAGGAAACATATTTATGTCTTTAGGCCAATTTTTGGGCTCCTGCTGATGCCAACTTCAGGGTGTGCCTTTCAGCCAATTTTTGGGCTCCTGCTGATGCCAACTTCAGGGTGTGCCTTTCAGCCAATTTTTGGCCTCCTGCTGCTGCTGCTAACTCCAGGGTGTCTTTCAAGCAATGTTTGGGCTCCTGCTTCTGCTGCTGCCAACTCCAGGGTGTGCCTTCCAGCTAATGTTTGTGCTCCTGCTGCTGCCAACTTCAGGGTGGGATTCATGCAATTTTTGGCCTCCTGCAGCCAACTCCAGTGTCTCTTTAAAGTAATGTTTGTGCTCCTGCTGCTGCTTGCAACTCCAGGGTGTGATTCATCCAATTTTTGGGCTCCTGCAGCCAACTCCAGTGTCTCTTCCATGCAATGTTTGGGCTCCTGCTGCTGCTTGCAACTCCAGGGTGTGATTCATCCAATTTTTGGCCTCCTGCAGCCAACTCCAGTGTCTCTTTAAAGTAATGTTTGGGCTCCTGCTGCTTCTTGCAACCCCAGGGTGTGATTCATCCAATTTTTGGCCTCCTGCAGCCAACTCCAGTGTCTCTTTCAAGCAATGTTTGTGCTCCTGCTGCTGCTGCTTGCAACTCCAGGGTGTGATTCATCCAATTTTTGGGCTCCTGCAGCCAACTCCAGTGTCTCTTTCAAGCTATGTGTGGGCTCATGCTGCTGCTGCTTGCAACTCCAGGGTGTGATTCATCCAATTTTTGGGCTCCTGCAGCCAACTCCAGTGTCTCTTTCACGCAATGTTTGGGCTCCTGCTGCTGCTGCTTGCAACTCCAAGGTGTGATTCATCCAATTTTTGGCCTCCTGCAGCCAACTCCAGTGTCTCTTTAAAGCAATGTTTGTGCTCCTGCTGCTGCTTGCAACTCCAGGGTGTGATTCATCCAATTTTTGGCCTCCTGCAGCAAACTCCAGTTTCCCTTTCAAGCTATGTTTGGGCTCCTGCTGCTGCTTGCAACTCCAGGGTGCGATTCATCCAATTTTTGGGCCCCTGCAGCCAACTCCAGTGTCTCTTTCAAGCTATGTTTCGGCTGCTGCTGCTGCTGCTGCTGCTTACAGCTCCAGGGTGTGATTCATCCAATTTATGGCCTCCTGCTGCCAACTCCAGTGTCTCTTTAAAGTAATGTTTGGGCTCCTGCTGCTGCTTGCAACTCCAGAATGTGATTCATCCAATTGTTGGCCTCCTGCGGCCAACACCAGTGTCTCTTTCAAGCTATGTTTGGGCTCCTGCTGCTGCTTGCAACTCCAGGGTGTGATTCATCCAATTTTTGGGCTCCTGCAGCCAACTCCAGTGTCTCTTTCACGCAATGTTTGGGCTCCTGCTGCTGCTGCTGCTGCTGCTTGGAACTCCAGGGTGTGATTCATCCAATTTTTGGGCTCCTGCAGCCAACTCCAGTGTCTCTTTAAAGCAATGTTTGGGCTCCTGCTGCTGCTGCTTGCAACGCCAGGGTGTGATTCATCCAATTTTTGGCCCCCTGCAGCCAACTCCAGTGTCTCTTTCAAGCTATGTTTTGGCTGCTGGTGCTGCTGCTGCTGCTTGCAACTCCAGGGTGTGATTCATCCAATTTATGGCCTCCTGCTGCCAACTCCAGTGTCTCTTTAAAGTAATGTTTGGGCTCCTGCTGCTGCTTGTAACTCCAGAATGTGATTCATCCAATTGTTGGCCTCCTGCGGCCAACACCAGTGCCTCTTTCAAGCTATGTTTGGGCTCCTGCTGCTGCTTGCAACTCCAGGGTGTGATTCATCCAATTTTTGGGCTCCTGCAGCCAACTCCAGTGTCTCTTCCATGCAATGTTTGGGCTCCTGCTGCTGCTGCTTGGAACTCCAGGGTGTGATTCATCCAATTTTTGGGCTCCTGCAGCCAACTCCAGTGTCTCTTTAAAGCAATGTTTGGGCTCCTGCTGCTGCTGCTTGCAACTCCAGGGTGTGATTCAACCAATTTTTGGCCCCCTGCAGCCAACTCCAGTGTCTCTTTCAAGCTATGTTTGGGCTCCTGCTGCTTGCAACTCCAGGGTGTGATTCATCCAATTTATGGCCTCCTGCTGCCAACTCCAGTGTCTCTTTAAAGTAATGTTTGGGCTCCTGCTGCTGCTTGCAACTCCAGAATGTGATTCATCCAATTGTTGGCCGCCTGCAGCCAACACCAGTGTCTCTTTCAAGCTATGTTTGGGCTCCTGCTGCTGCTTGCAACTCCAGGGTGTGATTCATCCAATTTTTGGGCTCCTGCAGCCAACTCCAGTGTCTCTTTCACGCAGTGTTTGGGCTCCTGCTGCTGCTGCTTGCAACTCCAGGGTGTGATTCATCCAATTTTTGCCCCCCTGCAGCCAACTCCAGTGTCTCTTTCAAGCTATGTTTTGGCTGCTGCTGCTTGCAACTCCAGGGTGTGATTCATCCAATTTATGGCCTCCTGCTGCCAACTCCAGTGTCTCTTTAAAGTAATGTTTGGGCTCCTGCTGCTGCTTGCAACTCCAGGGTGTGATTCATCCAATTCCAATTCAGAATGCTTTACAACCCTATTGAGGCTCTAGGAGGCTCAGAAATAGCTGTTTTTAATAGCGGTTCATTGCGAATAAATACGGGCCGAAACCATGTTTGTCGGAAAATTCGGCGAATCAGTCGAATCGAATTTTTCAAAAGTTCGCTCATCTCTAGTAAGTAGAGTAGAGAAGTTGCTGCTCTGTTGATTGCCACACATCACCACCGCAACAACCTGGTAGAACGTGACTATACAGAACGGCCCAATGTATTCCCTATGTGTCCCAATTTGGGATAACCCCTTGGGTACATTGCAAGTCGACCAAGACAATGGGGTTGATTCAGTACCAGGTGGAAAACTCTAGTACTTTTTTGTAGATTAAACTTCCATTCACTCTCATTGTGTACCTTAGGAATGATTCATCAACCGCATGTAAGTTTTCACTTGGTGCTGAATCAGCCCCAAAGTAGAAAATGAAAGTGAATGGCAGTTTCCTCTCCTAAAAAGTAGAAGATTTTTCCTACCTGGTGCTAAATTGACCCTAATAAAGTTCGTTAGGGCGGTAAGAAAAGGTTTGCACAGCTGCATCACAGTACAGAGGCATAGGCCAACACATATATTTCATGTTCATTGTATTGTATTTTGTCTTTTAAATAATTATTTTTAAAAAAGTTTTCAATTAACTACAGTATATATAAATTTTTTCTCATACACGCACATGCACACACACTGTTCTCGTAGTGTTTTGCTAACCTAGAGTTGACCCAGGGCTCTGTGGCCATATTACCTGTATAAATTACACCTCAGCTGTTGCTCATAAGTAAGTTACAGTACCTGGAATCCGTCTCGAGAACTCCAGTTGTGCAATAAAACTGGTCACAGTTGCAATGTCCCCACAACCTCTGTTTCGACTCACCAAGTCTGAAACATAAACCTAACAGCCCATTAAATAACTTGTCTATAAACACTTTCTAGATTTCTGAACTTTTTAAATACCTATCGTTTAAGTAAAAAATGTGGCGCACATGAAAAAGGGAGGGGGAGCTGGCATTGGGAACGAGAACAACATGAAGCAAATAAGATTTTACGAGCTAATCTCATTAGATCCTTTATTGGAACTTCAGTTTCTTAAAAGCCCGAGCTACAAATTGTTTCAGAGGGTCAGGAGCGGCTCACGCTACGTTTGCAGTTACTTCATGAAGCTCTTTCCTTTTAGTTCATTTTTGAAAAAGGAAAATAATGAAAACTATTTACTATTGCGAGCAAAGTCACAAAAGGAATGTGTCCGCCTTCACTGTAGTGCTGTACGTGGAGCTGCTTATCACCACTTATGACGTATAAAGTCTGTAGCTTTCTATGTGATTGTTATCATGGAACAAACGTGCTAATGCTAAAATTACTGTTTACTGGAAATGAGCAAAATTAGGGCCTTATTTATGATGTGCGCCTTTTACTTTTGTGGCTACAGCACCAGTTTGGAGCACCGTCATTCCCATCTTATCTGCCTCTGTGCAGTGTACTACATCGGTGCTAGCAGCCTCTGTGCCGAATGCTACTAATAGGCTTTGATTGTTGAGCTTTGGTATTGGCCGGCCTATGTCAGCGCCTGTTGGACCCGCTAAATATGTAAAAAATATAATCTCCTAAAAATCATAACCAGTATCTTCTGGAACCAATATGGCCAAATTATAAAAAATATCAATAAATATATCAATGATTAGTACAATAATAAATCATGCCTGGCTAAGCCAGATATGTAAACAATTTTATAACTAAAATAATAACATATATATATATATATATATATATATATATATATATATATATATCCTGCATGGTTCGGCTAAAATAGGCAAACAAATATATATTATTAATAATAAATGGGCAATGGTAACACAATGGATACACGCAAAATATTGTAGTTCTTTAGATATCTGTTATTTCAAAGAAATCACTGAGACCAATGGTGAAAAAAGACTTATATTGGGGTACAAATAACACAAGGTGCAATCAAATCTTTCAAAACAACAACATACAACATGCTATTATTGAGAGTTATATGACCGGCATACACCTATACAAGCGGTACTCAACTGGCGGACCGGGGTCCGAATGCGGACCTCGGTGCCAGATTTTCGGACCCCTTCCATGTAGCCCTGCACTCAGTTACTTATGTGTTGCTATGCTCAGAGCTGCCCCCTGATCAGCTGCCCCTTGATAAGCGATGTAGTGCTTAGTCTCCCTGGCACCTAGCATACCTAGCATTGTCATATGAAGTACTACACTGCACTATAACTATCCACCCCCCCACGACAGCCCCCCGTCCGGACCTTCACCTCTCATGGGATGCCTGTTAATGGACCTATACAAAAAGTGGTTGAGTACCCCTGTGGTTAAGGCAGACTTAAGACTTAAGAGTATTTCCTGACCGGCAACCAATTTATTTACCTTCCTGGCAAGGGAACCTACAAGCGGACCTCCAAGCTGGCAGCCTTGGCCTCCTCTCCTCCTCCTAAGGCTCTCCCCCTCTTCTAGGGCCCTCCGTCAGTACCCCGATTTTACTTTGATGTCCAGACTTGTCCTCCCAGTTTTGCTAGCTTGAAACTTGTGAAAACTTGCTTTGCTAGACTCTAGGTGGGTAAGTATCAGAATTTCCCAGCCACTGAAACTTGTCTTGCCCAAAACTGTGCTGACTCCACTCAGCATTCCAAGAATATTCCCAGGATCTGTCCTCCAAACTTGATTTGAAAACCTGTTTTTATTGGGGTGGGGAAAGGAATGTGGATGACCTGACCTATGTATGAATGGAAAATTGAACTAATTATACATAGCAAGAGAGAGCAAAATACATTAAGAAATGACATAATATTTTAACAATATTAATTTTCCATAAAGTCTCATTGTCTACACCGATGGTCGATTATCCCAGCGCCAGTGAGTAGCTTTATTCCGGCGCTCCCCAGCATATTTATGATTTTTCTCCTCCTTGAAATCTTTGGTGCTAGATTTTCCCAGCGCTGGTCAGCGTTTCATCATTACAGTTACAAGAATCAAAAATGGAAGTGAAGATGGCTTCAGTGGAAGGCAGTGCCTTCACTTAGAAAACAAAAGATATTTCATTGGAATCAGATATGTTAAAATGCTTTACATGGTGGATTTTACAATGCTCCCATGGGCAATGCTTCCATGTTCCTCCCTTTTACAGGACCCTCCTTCCCCCCTTGTGAAACCCCCCAGTTTTCACTGTATACTTACTGATCTGGCATTTCCACAAGCACTCCTACAGCCTGGCAGTCCTAAATCCTGGCACACAGCACTGGAAGATTTTGACTTTTTGTGTTAGTGAAACCTTTTGGTGTCATTTGTATTTTTTTTAGATGACTGCGTGGTGGTGACCAAATATAGGCTATAATATCAAAATGGCATCACAAACTTATAAAACAAAAAAATTAAAAAGAAATGGAATGATTTGTTTCCCCTCTCTGGTGGTAAGTCCTCCATCCTGACCTCCAAGGTGAGCAGTCATCTGGGTGTGGCACCTCACACACCCCAGAGGATATTTACAAGTACTCTGCCTGAGTGCTGAGTACATTTGCCTCTAACTGTCAGTTTTAGCTCAAACATAGTAAAAATGAGATCACAAACTTATAAAAAAAATAAAAGATTTTTCCAAACTTTTAGAAACAATCCTTATTAATTGATTCTTGTACTACTTTTCGTGAAATTTCCTCTATTTTACATGAGCTAGGAACGATTGTTTGGCGACGGTTTGTTATAAGGAGATGCTTTGGCGTGGTGAGGCAACATTTGAAAGGCAGATTGCGTTGTCCACCCAAGCTCCGAAGAACAGGAAATGATAGTGAAGCATGGTGGGGGTTTCATGAAATTTCCAGAGAAGGAGTTGACCACAACTGATTGTACCCTCTGTGTTGAAAAGTACAATTTAGACAGTTCCTAGAACATTTTCTTTTATTATAAAATGTTCAAGGAATTTTTCAAAGCCTCCTTTTTATGAAAACATTGGCACGTGACTGTTCTTTTGTCGGGTGTTTACTATGTCTCAATAACATCTGCAACATTTTGGTACATCACCTTATTGAATGTCTCTCGGAAACTTTGCTGACTTGTTCTAAAGCACAAACACACACAAGCATGCCCCCGTGTTTGGCTTGACCATGGGGTTACACACAGTTGACTATGTGCTGTTTTTCTGATGAGTCATATGACTGATAGTTTATGTTAAACTCGCAGTGGCAACAGCTCAAAGGTCCGGCGCCAAAGAGCGAGGTGGAGCATTGAATACTTGGCCGCGACGCACCCATGCTTAATATTACAAATCTTGAAGCAGAGTCAAGAATAAGGTGAGGTGCATTTTTAGACATACGTAAAAGGATTTACACAACATTCAGATTTTCCATGGGAGGAATAAAAGCTATTTATTTTAATGTCGTGTGTACATTACCGTTTTCCATTAGGTCAGGCTGTAATACAAGCCAATTAACTTTGGTTAATTTAATAAGAACATAAGTTAGGTCATATTGATCATCATTACAAATATTTTAAAGACCAACTGTACTGTTCTCTTTTTCAGCTGTGTGTAATGTTGCACTATTTTGATGTTTAGTGGAACTAAAGCTTTTTATCTACCCCTCCCTGGGGCAAACTGATTAGGGTTGCTGATCCACTCTCTCTGATAATCAGGCATTAATATTTCTCTTTTGCCTTGCATGTGTGCCACTGGTGACTAACAAGGTTCTCAGGGCCACATGGTGCCCAGGATTGGTGGGTTAGCATGGGCATTTCTAATAAACACATATGTTTAGATCGAGTGCACATGCGTGCGGAGCGCCGATGGACGCTTGAATCTGCGCTCCGGTGAAACCTCCTGCCCTGCCCGCCCAGTGTGTTCCGAGCGTCGGTTTTGTGGCATGGAGGCTAGGGTGGACTCCGGGATTCCACCTACCTCTTTTGGAGGCGATCTGCGTCAGGCCCCGAAACGCCTGAAGACAGGACGGAGGTGAGCTGCGGGCACCATTTTGGATTCGGCTGCAGAGTGCACAGCAGCCTTAGCGTCCTCTCCCCGAGGATCCTCTCTCTGCCCCACTATACAATTAAAGGGCAGCACTGCCCCTACAGTTGCTTGCTGACCACCAGCCCTGAGGAAAGGGTGGGTGGCTGGGTGGCCATCTTCTCCTCTGTCACAGCCTGTAGGAGATCTGCCCATTTCACCTTCTCCCTGCAGGTGTTTCTAGAAGCCCCCATACACTGAGACATCATAAGCCCCTCTCCTTCCACCTCCTGTAGACCTGGGACTGCACCGAGGGCTGTACCTTCCTGTCAAGAAGCAGCTATAGCTATCACTTTGCCTGCATTCTCTCCGCATTATTGCCTATTATAAGGGGATCTCAATTGAGCTCTCTTAAAATTGAAGCGCGCTTCCTTTTATCCTGATGAGTTTGTGCCTTTTGCGGCCTATTCATACTATGGTTTTCTCCGCCTGAACCTCATATCCACCCAAGCTATTAATAAGACCCTGCTGCCTGCCCTTTGGGGTCCACCTCCAACCTAGTTTGGCTCTACCCCCCCGCTTACTACTTATCTGTCCCACCGCATCCGTCAAGCCTTGACAGTACTTAAAGTCCCAAGCCTCACGCAAAATGGAGACCTCAACGCCATCCCAAAGCGATCCCCTAATTGGACCTTCTTACAGAGGACAAGTCCTGGATGGACGATTATTTGCACGGCTCACCACCTAAGTCACAACCACCACCTCTTGACAAATACAAAGCTATGCTTGAGAAAGCCCTCGAGAGGTGGTCCCTAAATATTACATCCCAGATTTCCGCTAATCTCTCTGCTAAAATAAATGAACTGGGCCAAAGAGTTGATGACCTTGAACAACAATCCACGGCACATGCTTCAGAACTATCTTCCTTCAGGATGGATCTAGAATCCTTAAAAGAGGAGAACCTTACCCTTCACCATAAGCTTGAGGATATGGAGAATCGCTCACGCAGGGCCAACATCAGGATCAGAGGTATACCTGAAGCCGTCAATGATCTACAATCTACAGTTACTGCTCTCTTCCAAGAGCTCGCCCCAGCCATCCCTATCGAAAGACTGGAATTTGACAGAATTCATCGTGCCTTGCAGAAAAAAAGAGCGGGCGGCTTCCGCGGGCCGTGTTGGTTAAACTCCACTTCTACCGCGCAAAGGAACAACTTATGCTGGCCGCAGGGGATCAAGGAACTCTCAAATTCCAAAACTTTGAGTACCAAAACTTTGGGTCTCCCCAAACCATCATCAGAAGGCATGCCATGAAACCCTCACTTGAAATCCTGCAAGCAAAAGGGGTCAGGTTTTCCCTTTAAAATTTCCTTCAGCTACCAGGATCAGTGGTACGGGGCGTCTACCCCACAAGAACTGGAGGCTGCCCTAACCTCGGCCGGCTTGAGGGCTCCCGTTGCCACACCAGCTGCTCCCTCGCAAAAGAAGAGAGCTCTTTCATTCTCACCTGTACCTAAGGAAAAGCGTGGCCCGCGAAGGAGCATCCAGTCAATGAGCAAAGGTCGTCGGAGTGCTGGTCCACAGGTTTGGTAAGCTTGCTGTGGGGGAGGGATGATGTGTTAGATTCCCTGTGCATTATACGAGGGATCCTGCTCCTCATTCTCTCATTGCAGCAAACCCATAGGGGGCACCTTTGAAGTTCTCGTTTTGTAATGTTGGGACTATCTTGTTCTCTGTTTGGTCTCCTGTTCTATTTTACAGGCACTCCCTATGCACAAACTCCTTTAGTATACAACCCTAGCGGCTCTATTGCTGTTTGAGCCCCATTTGGTTCATTGCCTGTTGTTTCACATGCATCCTCAGTAACATGTTATAGACTGTTATTTGTATTTTCTGCTTACTGCTGCTCATTTACTTAATTTTCAGGTTAAGTGGGCCGGGTGCTCGGGTTTCAAGGCCCTGCACACTCCCTGCTCCCTTTCTTGCCGGGAAACCGTCGAGTCAGGAAGTTTTTTTTTTTCTGACCCCCCCCGTTGAGGGTCAGTTTCTACACTGGTTGGCCTAGGGATTTTCCCTTAGAAATCCCTCCAACCCGACAGCTTTTCCCAGTGTGGTGGAGGACCTCTCTACCCCCCTGGGACATTTCTCTAAGGAAGGTCTCGCACCTAATCGTGCTGTTGATTTAGAATGTTCTCTGTTGTTTCCCCCCTCTTCTTTTTCTCCCCCCCCCCCCTCCCTAACTAGCAGATAATCTGTGGTTCAGCGATGGCGGTTAAACTTGTCTCACTGAACGTCCAGGACCTGAATGCTCCCCAGCAAAGAGTGAAGGCGTTCCGCCAGATGAGGGCCCTGCATGCCGATATTGGAACAGACAATACGGGACCCTCTGGGTCGCTTCCTAATTGTTACTGGTATGGTACAAGACCAACTAGTCACTATTGCTACTTATTGCGCCCCCAATCAGAATCAGAACGCTTTTTTTGAGGAGTTTCTTAGAACTCTGGACCCCCCAGGTAAAGGGGCTCCTCATAGTGGCGGGTGACTCAAATCAAATCTTGCACCCCACTCTGGACAGGCACATGGTGGGTCGACCCTTGGACTGCCCCAGGGTCCGCTCCTCAGGAAAATCGTTCCATTCCCTTCAAAACCAATACCACCTTGCTGACGCATGGAGAGTGTTCCACCCCACCAAGAGGGACTGCACTAACTACTCTTGCCCACACAAGCTCTTTACGAGAATAGACCACATTTTCTTGCAGCTGCCCTCCTTTCCACACCTCTCCCACTCCTCTATAGTTCCGATTGTATGGTCGGATCACGATCGAGTTAGTCTCCCTAACCCAAAGATCCACCCAGAGGTCTTGGAAGCTCTACGACCCCCTATTTTCTGATGAGGCACTCCTCGAACGCTTTAGCAAAGAGATTGAGAGCTTCTTCCTGCAAAACACGGGGTCGGTGAGCTCCGAGGCCCTGCTCTGGGAGGCTCATAAAGTGGTAATGCGTGGGCAGTTCATCCAAGAATCCGCTCGACGCAAAGCCTCACATAAGGAAAAGCTTCAAAAATTGCTAGATGCATACCACTCAGCCTCTTCCGCTTATAAAGACCGTCCGACCAGACGTAACAGAATCAAATGCAACCAAGCAGGCAATCAACTTAATCTGTGCCTTACAGGTGAGGCAGAAAGTCAAATCAATCGGACTAGGTTCAAGTGGTATAGCATCAGCAACAAACCAAACACTCCTCTTGCCAGAAGACTTAGAGGCGTCACCCAGAGGGTTAACCCAGTGCGCATTAGGACCCTAGAGGACACATTAACTAGCAACCCATCGAGGGTAGTACAAACTTTCGGTAAACATCTTGAGGACCTATATAAACCCAAAACTGCACTAGAACGAACGCCTTGCAGAAAAGTTGCTAGGACAACTTCCACTACCTTCCCTACCACTTGAGGCCAAAACCTTCCTTGATAAGCCGGTTGAACTCCCTGAGGTCCAGGAAGCCATTAACTCTTTAAGGACTGGGAAGCAACCTGGCCCAGATGGGTTCTCCGCCCTTTACAATAAAAAGTTTTCCCAAGTACTCTCTCCACGTCTTGTCTGGATGTTTAACTCTCTCAATAATGGTGATTCATGGAGTACAGAGGCACTCACTGCGGCTGTCTGCATGATACCTAAACCCAATGTTGATACCACCCTCTGGTCCAACTACAGGCCCATTTCCCTACTAAATATCGATGTCAAATTGTTAGCAAAGGTCCTCGCGGCACAGCTCAATAAGTATATTGCATCTTTAATTTCTAAGGAGCAGGCAGGATTTATCCCTCAGCGCCAAGGGGGGGGGGGATAATATCCGCAAGGTCATTAACCTGGTCCACCATGTGAGGAAGGAGGGCCGACAAGCTATGCTACTAACCCTTGATATCCGTAAAGCATTTGATACAGTAGCTTGGGACTACCTCCAATTCATATTGAAAAAATGGGGGCTTGGTCCTTCCTTAATCACAGGGATTTCCTCGCTATACTCTAAGCCTGGTGCATTCGTTAGGTATTCAGGCTACTCCTCCAAATGGTTCATTCTGGGCAGAGGCACTAGGCAAGGTCTCCCCCCTACTCTTTGCCCTCGCTATTGAACCCCTATCCAAGTTAATCCAGGCTAACATTAATATAGCGGGAGTCACTGTCGGGGGATATGATCACAAGATTTCTTTATTTGCTGACAACATCTTGATGCTTGTATCTAACCCTGTCACATCCCTCCCAAATCTCTTTCAAACCCTAGATGACTTTTCCAAGATCTCTGGTCTGCAGATTAATACCTCAAAATCCCAAGCCCTCAACGTCTCCCTCCCTGAAAGCACGCTGTCTGCACTTAAAGCCTCCTTTAACTTCTCATGGCAAGAGCGGCACATCAAATATCTAGGGATCCACTTGACTGCAAATTATGTTTCCCTCTATGCCGCTAATTATCCCGCTATACTTAGGGACCTCCCCTCCCTGTTGTCTGCGTGGGCCAAGCTGCATCTTTCGTGGCTTGGCAGAATAGCTGCCGTAAAAATGACATGGCTTCCCAAAATACTCTACGCCTTTCGGGTCTTGCCGGTACCGATTCCGGCCCCAAGCCTAAAGGGTCTCCAATCCATTTTAAACTCCTTCATCTGGGGTCAGCAAAAACCAAGAGTTAACCGTATGACAATGTACAGATCCAAACAACAGGGAGGCCTTGAAGTCCCTAATATAGCTCGCTATTATTCTGCATGCCAGATTGATCAAATGGCCGCTATTCATGCTGGAGATGATAGACCATTATGGGTAGACATCGAGCAGGCCAGTTCTAGCCCGACAGCCATTTCAAATATATTGAAATTGCCCCCAACAGCTTACAAGGGCATTGACAACCCGGTCCTGAAGCACTCTCTCAGAATCTGGAAAATTCACAGATCCAAAAGCCACCTCATCTTCCCCCTGCCTCCCCTGCTATCGGTCTTGGGTAACCCTGAATTTCTCCCGGCCTTTCAGGAACCTGTCACGTTTAGTTGGTGGAAATCACAAAACTTAACAAGGATTAAAGATCTCGTCTCTAATAGGGGAATTTTAACATTCCCCGAGCTTCAATCCCTTAGAGCCATCCCGATCAGGGAATACCTCTGCTACCTACAAATATCCCACTATATAGCTACTAAGTCTAGAGCGGGGGATACCCCAAGACCATCTTCATCATTTGAGTTTGCTGGTGGATCACAACCTCTTGGGAAAGGAATGATTTCCACGGTGTAATGGGAGTTGAACGATTTTGAGGAGTCACCCCTCCCAGCCTACACGAACGGGTGGGAAGTTGATCTTGGTGTAAGCATATCGCCTAGGGAATGGAAAATAGCTTGGCGGAACTCATTCTCATGGTTCCTGAACACGGGCGCCCAGGAGGTCAATATTAAAGTCCTACTCTGATGGTATGAGAGTGTTTTAGAGAATGTCACCTACAGGGATCATATATTCATATATGGCGGGAGTGTAGGGTGGTCCGCATTTCTGGGCTAAGGTTTATTACCTTTTAAGGAAAGCAACGTGGTTACACCTGACCCCCTCACCTCAACTTGCCCTACTTAATTTGAAACCCCCCGGATGTACAATGTCACAATTTGAGCTTATCAGACACATCCTTACGGCCGCTAAACTTATCATAGCACACTCATGGAAGAAGAAGACGATCCCTAGTGGAAGCCTGGTCCCTCACATCAATGAAGTTATGTTCTTCGAGAAGATGGCAGCCTTGATGCAAGGCTACCTTGCCACCTTCCTGACCATCTGGGAAGGTTGGATTACACACTTCCAACCTAAAAACTTCGACCGTTCCCTCCTCGTATCTCAGTGATGTGTTTAACACATCTTGTGCCTGCTGGCGGCTGGACACCCACTCCCAATCCTTCCCCTTTCCCTCTCTTTGCCCCCCTATCGTCTTCATTCTAGCCCCCTGCTTCTAACTATCCGTTCTCCCTTCTCAGGTACGTGGTCTTTTGCTACACGTACCTCATACCTTCCTTTTGGAGATACTGTTTCCAATTTGTGTATGTGTCGGCACCCCTTTGGGGGTAATTATATGCTCCACAAAATGTAAAGTATGCTGCAATGTAATGTACTTCTCCTATACTCTCAATAAAAATATTGATAAAAAAAAAATAAACACATATGTCCTGGAATGGCTGGAGATTTTAATTTTATGCCTGATAAAAGATGTTTTAATGCTATGCCTGATTGATCCAGCAATCTTTTTCTTTCTCTCTCATTTATAAAGCCTGCTTTTATGATGCCTATATGAAGCCATGTGATACCAGTTACAGATGTGTCCTTCCTTACACTTTCTTATGCCTAGATATATTGTGAGATGTGTGTAGTGAGATGACCGCTCAATGTTAATTGCACTATGCAATACCAGAGGAGAGCTCAAAAGAATAAAGAAGAACAAAGCACAACAATGTGTTTGAGGAATAAAAGTACAGTATCACGGTGTCACAGTAATCAACTTACCAGCATTTCGTTCCCCTGGCCGGCACTTTCTCCCCGTGTAGACGTTGGGTATCTCCAGCCGCATCGTGCACCTTCCTGGCTGCCCTCGCTCTGGCAACCCTCACATCCCTGTACTAGTGTGCATCAGTTTTATGCTCTCTGGTAGCCATGGGAAAACAGGCAGAGCAGCCATAGGAGGGAAATTGGGCAATGGGCCCTAAGAGGACACTGACAGGTTTATTAACCATAGAATGTTGTTGTTTTCAAACAGGTGTACAGGAAGAAATGAGCCAGCACCCCAAATCTTTTCATCATTTGGTGTATTCCAAATCGTAACATTCCATAACATTGCATTCAAAAGTGTAAAAGCAGAGATCAAATGGTCGATGTTTCAGGGTCACAATGGCCCCTTCGTCAAGGCCACAGCAAACAGAACACTCGCAAAGTGCCCTTTAAGTACAATAGGAAATTCCTCACCCCCCGTGCTTTCCCACCTGACGTCAACTGTGATTTCACAGGTCGGGCTTGACATGTAATAAACATGTAATACCACTGAAATAAACATTGTAATACTAACTTGCGTGTATCCTATTTGGGGGGTTAGGTGGTACAATGAGCCTGAAAGTCATCCTTGCCACCCCCTGGACTCTGCCACAGCCCAAGTGGCACCCAGCATTGCCAGACAACCCTTGGCTAAGCATAGGAGCATATATTATATGAAAAAAAAGTCTAAATGATTTACCTTATGATCAAAAATGACAATAGTCTCTTGTTAATATACAGCAGCCAGGCAGCACTGCCCGAACCTCTGCAGGTCTTCTTCTATGGCTGCCATGCCGGGCCAGTGCTGATAGGCCCAGCCATTGGCCACACTGATGTTTGATCATAGTTCCTCTTTAAACTCTCCCCTTCTCTCTGAGGCTCACGTAACACCATGTACGGCACTGTGCATGCCTGAATAGTAGACTCTATTTTGTCGTGTGAGTTTAGAGTACCATAGGCCCACCAGAGGAAATCATTCTTGGGCCACCTTATTCTATACAGAAGTATATTTCACATAGTAAAACAAGATTACATTGTTGAAAATATAAAATAAACTGTTTGTTATCAAATAACAAAAGTAACATACTGAAGAAATAATAAGAAGAAATCATAAACTCACAGAACTATGGAAAACCATATACACGGTGTTAGTCTTGCACGACATATGCACAGCATATAGCTCCGATTAGACAAAAGCCTGTCCATGCCCCAGGGGATTGGGGAAAGGTGAGTTCTGGGGTGAACAAAGAGATGTCACACAGCAGGGCATCCCAAATCAGGATGCCCCTAGGGCAAGGACCAAAACCCAGAATAGTGAAAATCTCGGGTTTTGCTCCACTTAAAAAAGCCTTGCTGAATTCTAAAAACCTGAAAATAGTCAGAAAAGTGAATTGTTTATAACAAAACAGGTGTAAATGCATTCATGTTGTTATTGCACCAAGCCCATTGTCTTGCATTAAGCACACTGTAGTTGGACTGGACAAGGATTGTGAGAAGGGGGCTCTTACTTCTCATACTAAAAGCCTTGCCACTTCTTGTTTGTGTCCCATGTTTATTTCCACCGTCTTTACTTTGTCCACATAGTTTCCTTTCCGATGTGAAACCGAGCTTATTCTGTAATTCTACTTCGTGGAATTGGTTAAACACTTTTTGCTGAACCCTGAATGAAAGTTATGCCAGCGGAAGTCTATCAATTAACAGTGTAATGGAAATATTTAATTTCACTGCGCGTCAAATTGTAACAAGTCATTTCCTTTATAAGGTGGGTGGGTGAGGAGGTGACCACTGACTGACGATATCCACGGAAATAAAACCAGCCTTGCGCTGAGATTGGTCTGGAATTTGAGGTGTTGCCCAATAATAAGTTCTGGCACCTGTGAATATTAATCTATTATATTACCCGGAAGGTCTGTAAAAGGGAACAGTTACATATATTAACCTGTCACTGTTTTTAACACAGACAACTCAGGACTTGCATGAAAGGCAAGACATCAAATCTTAAAGGTGGAGTATCGCAAAATTATATAATATTAAGAATCCATATAATCGGCTAATGAGAGGAGGGGTCACTTATACTCCCGCCAAGCTAATAGTTTCTTCTTCTGGTATGAATAAAATCCAGTGGTGCCAGGTTTGTGTGTATGGGGGGGCATAACCTGCTCCCTGATTTCCTCCTCCTTCCTTTAAAAGATAGACTCAAGCCTCACTGGATATTTCTTGATGTTGATGCCAAGTGTCCCTGCCTCCTGCCATCCAGCTTATTTATATTGTACCCCATTTTTTGTGATAGTCCTACTTTAAGGGGAACACACTCAAGGGATGACAATCTAGAGGTAATCCGCATGATTAGTAGAGGTAAAGCTTTCTTTGGGAGCATCTGTGCCACAAGAGTAGCTAGGCTTTCTGGCACCCAGGGCAAAAATTGGAAATGGTGCCCTTCACCTGTTCTCAGGCCCCCCTTTGGTGCCCCCCTGACCTGCTGCACCCAGGTGCCCCCCCTGCTCCCCCCTAGCTACGCCCCTGACCTGTGCACTCAGTTTGGTGACCCTTTCTTGCTCAATACACCAATAGTATTCTGTATTGAGGCAGTTCTACATGTGAGGGTCAGAATTTGTTTAACAAGGTAACAGTGTGGTCATGGAAAAGAGGAAAATAGAAGATGTGAGACCACATTTAGAGTGTGAGCGAGCCCCAAAAGTGTAGCCACTATGGCTTGCTGGGATCACTCAGCCTGCGAGCACCAAGGGACAAGGGTAGCCGTTCAAGCAAATTTGTGGGTGCTCGTGGGGGAATAAAATTGGAAAAAGGGCCAAACTTTGGAGTCCTGTTACAGCATCTGAAGTGTGCAACATGTTATGAAGGGGAGACACATGGGAAAGGCTTTAAGTGAGCCCCTTGCTGACTTATTACCATTCCCAAAACTGCCCCTTTATCCACCAGATGTTCTTTAATTAATCATGTAATAAAATTTTTTTTAAATCATTAGTAACTCAGCATTTCCCTCTTCCTCTTTCCTATAACTCTCCTCCCAAGAATAAGCTGTTACTTTTTCCCTTACCATGGTCTGTGTTGGCCAGAAGACAAATATCCTTGCGGCATCGGAGGCCCAAGAACAAAAGCCGCTGTATGGCTCTGGCCCAAAACTCTCGAAGGAGGCCCAGTTCTTCCTGAGTGGCATGCTTGCTATCTATGTGCAACCATCCTGGCAAAAACCATAGAAGTGTCTGACGGGGACTTATCGGGTGGGCACTTGACACCATCAGAGAAGAGACAGAGCTCTCTCCTCAGTATGCTTACAGCCCCAAATGGTAAGTTCTTAGCTGGTTTCTGTTCATATTACCTTTAGAGCAACTTGTGGCCTAAGTGCATAGAAGAGAGCTCTGTCCCTCCATAGCTGTGTGATGCATCCAGGACCCAACCCAAACTGTGGGCACTCGACA
Source organism: Gastrophryne carolinensis (assembly GCA_027917425.1). Taxonomy (NCBI): domain Eukaryota; kingdom Metazoa; phylum Chordata; class Amphibia; order Anura; family Microhylidae; genus Gastrophryne; species Gastrophryne carolinensis. The sequence continues at coordinate 202,481,432 of CM051240.1, read as the reverse complement.
GGCATGCGTTTGTGATGGCGTCCCCTGGCGCAGTTGGAAAATTCCTGTTCAGGCCAGCCATAGTAAAAGTGACATCATCTTACTTGGGAGGGGTGGGAAGGAAGTAAAAAACTCTAAGCCTCCATTAATTTTAATAAATATTATATTGCATGTGTACCGTATTTAAAACATTAAAAACTAAATCTCAAAAGTTGCCATTTTGTTTTTGTAAAATGCTACAAAAGAACAGTAAATATTGATTTGGACTCAATGCAAGCATTTGCCCAGGATTGGATAATTACACCCTTTCTATATAAAATACACATTCCAGGAGCCCTTCACTTACTTTTCTGTGCGGTGAGCATTCTTTAGCACATTCAAAATTACATGTTGTCCTGGACAATGTCTACTCTGTAATTTCTAATGTCTGTACAATGCAGTCAGGGTGTAATTTTAAACTTAGAAAACTTTATGCCAATTAGGAGATGACATTTTAACTCTTTCTTCAGGTGACAGGTCACACTTGACTACCGGAGAGGCAAACAGAATCTGGCCAGGAGCAGGGAAATTAGTGATAAGCAGATTTTCGTTTCACCCCATAGGGCGAATTGGTTGAACAAAAATCATAGTGGGATTTTTCCAGACTCTAAAACAAACTTGACTGCTGCCCAGTCCTTCACCATCAGTGGTATGAATAGCAGGGGACATTATTTCTTATAGATTGAGTTGAGCAGGTAGTGGTGCAGCCGACTCCTCTGGAGAAGTATTTAAAATGGACCAAAACACCAATTTTTAACCAAATTGCTCCCCCCATGAAGAGCAACAGATAATGGCGCTTATTTTAGCTATAAAGCCCCACCTCCTCCATTCATTGTCACTGTTGTGTGTGGCAATGAGCTAAAATCTTTGCCTTTTTACTCCAAATTCAAATTCAACCGACTGCTTAAACAGATTAAATAGTTTGTTGTGGCAATGCATTCATTTGGAAGGGCCCACAAGATGCATATATGGTCACAAAACCCAAAATGAAAAAGAAACAGGCACTTACCTTCTCTCCCCGCAGAAGCTTCCATCTGGTCCGGCAAGCATGTGGCCAAGAATTCTTTGGTCCACGACTAATGCTCCTGCCTTGGCAAAGAATAGACATAGCCATGCACAAGCACTGTGACTGACGTGATAGGCGTGAGGTACAGCGAGCCCCGTTCTGAGAAACCAGAATGTTTTGTAGTTGTGGATCATCCAGCAGCTGCCATGTGGGCGAGAAGGTGAGTGCCTGTTTTTTTGTATTGGGTTTAGTTACTTTCTGCTCTCACATACAATTTAGTTTCAGCAAGTAATAAGCCCTTCGGCATAACACTGGTTCCATGCCAATGGGCATCTGGCACTTTCATACCCCCCTAGGGAGTGGCAGTCTGTGTATTAGGGTGCGCGGGGGGTATAAACAAGCCATCCACTGGCATGTTGGGCAATTGGCTTGCTACCCCCCTACCTTTTGAATGGATATATGGTTCCCTTACCAGTACACAAATAGTAAAAAGAGTAAACATACCACACAAACGTACTCCAACTGCGCCTTCCCTCCCCCGCAGAGTATCTTTTCTGATGCCGCCCGGCAGCATCTGTAGTCAAGGGGGACACAGGTCTCCCTTCCTTCTACCTATGGGTAATGCTGGGAGCTAGGGAGGGAAACTTTTATACTGCAGAGGTGGAGCCACTGTGGAACCTCTGATCTGCAGGTGCCGCTATAGTAGCCAACATCAGAAGACCGGCCAGCTCAACCGGACAAGGAGGGAGTCCCTGACCTGGCTGAGCTGAGGAGAGGACATCACCCTTGGTGTGGGACAGGTAATAGAAGATAAAATGTAATGTTACATTTAGATGCTTTTTTTACTTTTTTTGTGTCAGTTATTTTTATCTAACTCATTCTGAACTAGTTATGGGGCCACCAGGAGAAGAAAACCACAAGCTCTTTTTCAGTTGGGGAATATAAGTAGCCCCTGCTCTCACTACCTAGCAAGTTCATATAGATTTTTTATACTGAGTATTTCTATAACAAACTAACTACAGTGAGTGTCTACCTTTAAATTCAGATGCCTAAGCCAAAGTCCCCTATGGATGTTTATTACTATCCAGGCTAGCTATCCCCCATGGCACTGTTAAACTAGGGGTCTAAGATCTAAATATGTTGAGGCTGAATCATTTTGAGAATATTATTCTTGATCAGTTTTCCGAGCTCCACGTTTTTTTTCATTGTAGTGTAAGTACAGCTAGGTCACTATTTCCTTTAAAAACTCTGAAAAAGCCCTTCCTACATACCTGTATAATTGCACGTTATAAATCAGTATTTTATGAGTATTCGCAATTTTGTGGTTCAAAAGCCCATATAGAGCGCGAGGGGTCACTAATCATGATGAGCATTTTACTCTTAATCCTTTCTTGGAATGCCAAGTTGAATCATTTGTGTGAGTGAAATTAAATGCATGATTTCGTTTCAAACCACAGAACACCCCTCATGGGACGAATGAGAGACTCAAGTGGGCCAGTTGTGAGCGAGGCCAAAGTTACACCCAATCCTTCATCATTAAACTTGTGTGTGTGTAGTTAAGATTGCACATCTCCCACTCACAGCCATGGCTTTCCAAAGCTGGTGATAAAATAGTTTGTGTAACTTCGCCATTTCATCACAAACCATTGGATGTTCCAGGGCGCTACTCGGCAGATTTAGTCACAAGATATTTTTAACTTGGCCTGCTTGAAAATGACACCTGCACTTTATTATAGCACAAATAAAAAGAAGGGAACATCGTGGGCAAACAGAATCAGGCCAGGAGCAGGGGAACTAGTGATAAGCAGATTTCTACACTCACCCCATAGGGAGAATTGGTTGAAGTTAAATCATAGTGGGATTATTCCTGACTCTAAAACAGACTTGACTGCTGCCCACACCTTCACCATCAGTGCTATGAATGGCTGGGGGCTTACAGTGAGTTGAACATTGTTTCCTATAGATTTAGGGTTGAGCTGGTAGTGGTAAAGTCTAAGGCAGGGGTACTTAACCACTTCTTGTAAAGGTCCATTTAAATGCATCAGGGGAGAGGTGAAGGTCCAGGCGGTGGGCTGTAGCAGGGGGTGGATAGTTAGAAACAGCGCACTGGGAGGTGGGGGGGGCAGAAATGGATGGGGACAGGGATAAATGGGGCTGAGCTGGGGTGGGGGAAAAAGAATTGGATGGGGCAAGGACACTGTGCAGCACTTCATATTGCAATGCTAGGTGCCAGGCAGCTCTGAGCACAGCAACACAGAAGCAATTGAGTGCAGGGCTGTTAGGGCAGGGGTCCGGAAATCTGGTGCTGGGGTCCGCCAGTTGAGTAATGCTGGTCTAAGGTGTAATGTGGGAACATGTTAAGTGACCTATTATCAAGTTAAACCGGACCTTCCCACTGAATAAGAGCCTATCCTATATATTCCCCCCACCCTGTACATAATGATTTGGGGTGCCCTGCTGCGTGAAATTCCCAGATCACCCAGACAATTACCCTTTTCCATCACTCCCACAGTGCATGCACACACTCTTGTCCATTCAGCCCTATCTGCTGTGCACGGCTTAAAGTTTTACACAGAGGGTCAGCAAAGGAGGGACAGTCTCCCTGCAGTGTAAGGCCACCCCAGCCTATTTTAATGGCTGGGTGCGGAAGCGTGCCTCAGCTGCAGGGAACTGGGGATGTGGCCGCAGCCCGAGAACACAGTGTGGGAGTGCCAGAAAGGTTACTGATTATGAACCTGACTGAGGGGTTCACACAGTGGGGCATCCCAAATTGGGAGAGGCACTTAGCTAGCTGGCTGGCTAAACGAAATGTTGACTATGACCCTGTCACTAAAGGCCTGACTTTGACCTTGGGGCCCACCCCTCACCTAATGGCCCCTTCCCAGCTGCTGGTCCCCAACTCCTCTTCCCCCGGCTGCTGATGCAAACCCATCATCTACCCCCTTTCTCCAGCCAAATCATTCCTTCCGCTTCTCTCTCTCACTTCCCCCCTTCCTTAGCATATCTTCACATCAGGGCCATGGGCCTGACTTTTGGTCCACTTTAACTGTGCTACTTGTAGTCTGGGACAACATACAGATAGATAGGGGCACAGACAGCAGTTACTTATTGATCCGGTTGTTGTTGTTGGTGAGACGAAGGCAATGTGGTGATTACAGTGTTGTCTTGTCTTGCCCATGATCAGGGCAGCAGAGGATGCTGGGTAACATCTGGAGAGTATGGCTGAGCTATACATGGTAAGAAGTGTTGAATTTTTAGTACTCAGTCGGTTAAATATTAATGTTTGTTAGTAAAATGGTGTTGGTTGTTTTTCATTGGTTGATGCTGTATGTTCAGGGCTGGATTAAGTGTGGTGGAGGCCCCGGGGCACAAAATATGGTGGAGGCCCCAGATACAATTTTTTCCAGCCCAGTAACTGATTTGTGGATGTCTGGCACCTGCCTACTTACTGGAACGTCAGGTCGAGTCCCTTGTGCCACCCTTGTGCGGGTGCGTGCTGCTCGGGAACTCCTGCTTTGCCATTCTGGGCAGGGGGTAGTGTAGTCGCCCAGCTGGTCCATCAGAAAACAGTTCCCTGCATTGAGCTGCCAGCGGCTGTGCTTGGTGGCTTATGTGCAGCTATGCAGCCACCCAATACTTACAGCGGCTTTGCTGCTCTAGACCCTCCATCCTACCTTGTGGTAGCTTTGGCTGCCCAGGCGCGAGGGCGCACACTGCCAACGATGGCTTCATTGCTGACTCCGCAGTCCATCAGACTGAAAAGCCTCCTGGACCAGAACATAACCCATAGGTTGGTGGAGGCCCCTTGCGCCCCCACTTCATAATCTGGCCCTGTGTATGTTGCAGTGTCACAGTGGGGGAAGACATGGGAGCAGATCTTGTGCTTTAGCAGTTAATGGGATAGTAAGGGGAATTGTGTAATGTCATTTTTTTTCCCAAAATGACGTTGCTGTCCTATGTTACAGGAGCCACAGCACACAACCCTGTTAGCCAGCAACCATTTCATTAATCTGTCTCTAAAATCTAGTTAAAAACAGAGGACTCAGTTGGCACACATCTGCAGATGTACAGTATGTTAAAGTTGCACCACCAAACACCAAGATTCCCCCCATGCATGCTGCATTTGTGGTATATGGCAGCCTCAGCTAAGCTGCTTCCAATGTATTCATAGCATTGTATGTCCCAAAGGAGACTCTCATACATAAGAATTGGCACTGCACCTACACAGAGGTGCTGTGAGTTTCCTGGAAAGGTGAGTTTTTATGGTGACCCGGGGGGACCACAGAGAGACATCCAAAATTGGAATTCCCCAGGGAAATTAAGCGGCCAGCTATGGGGTCTTTTAGAGTCCAAGGCTGGTTTGCATGGGTGGTTGGTCCTTTTTAAAGGAACAGCTCAAGAATTGAGCAAGCAGCTCATCTGAAGCCTGTCCCATGAGCCTCACCTCCATTTCCTGCAGCGTGCTGTAAATGCTGTAAACTGTCCCACTGGGGCATCCAAAATCGGGATGCCCTGCTGGGTGAAACTCCTCAGGTCGCCCCATACACTTACCTTGTTTCCCGATCCAACCGTGCATGCGCGAGTCGTGGCAGCATCCCCATTATCTTTCTAGCAGGGCGCATGTCCGCACTAGGCATTTGTGAATGGGCACACTCCCTGTTAGAGGGTAGCGGGGGATGCGACCATCAGCGTGCTCAGAGCCGCTGGCCTTAAACGAAGCTTAAAGTGGACCAACACCCAGGGGTGATCGGCCCGGGAATCTATAAGATTCCCGGGGCGATCACCTCCCTCACCGTGGGACATCCGAAATCGGGATGTCCCGCGGGGTGAAACCCCCCCAAAACCCCCAAAAAACCTTACCTTATCGGCGGCGGCGGCAGCAGCTGCTGCCGCCTCCCGCGCGCCCCTCTGGACGTGTGCGCGCCCGCGCTGGCCGTTTGTGAATGGCCGGCGCGGGCGCGCGCCCTGTGAGAGTGACATGCGGGAGGCGGGGGCTGTCTTGGACGTCGCTGTCACCCGCTTGGACGGCGGCGGGGAGTGGACGGCGCGGTCACGTGGTGAGGTGAGTTTTTGGGGCTTTCTGAGGGGTTTCACACAGCGGGGCACCCCCAATCGGGGTGCCCCCCCGAAGTGGACCAAAACTCAGGATAGTCAAAATCCTGGGTGTTGGTCCACTTTAAGGTGAAGCAACGTCAGCAGCTCCAAGAGTGCTGATTGGACGAGTTGCAGCGCATGCGCTGTAGGACCGGGAAGAGGTGAGTTTCGGTCAGACGACCTGGGGGTTTCACGCAGTGGGCCACTCCCAATCGGGGTGCCCCGGACGAAAGAACCAAAACCCAGGATAGTCAAAATCATGGGTTTTGGTCCACTTTATATGCAGTAATTAAAGTTACCTTTTTACCCTGCCAGAATTAATGTTAGTTTTGCCGGTTAGCCCTTGTTCACACTTGTCCAGTACCATATGCGTTTCTGCATCCGCGGCAGATGGTGCGGTACCGCAAAAGTGATCCAGCAATGGCACCTCTATGTCCCCTTTCACACTTCTCAGGTGTGTCAGGGAGGAAAAAACGTGGCTGCAAAAAGTCCTGCCTGTTGCATCCTGGCAGCAAACGCATCCCAATAAGAAGGGGTTGTTTTAGAATGCAGACAAAAGTGCAAACGCAAACAAAAATGCAAGCGCAAAACAGAAGCCCTGCCACAAAACACATGCCCCAAACGTGACCGGACAGGTATGAACGTAGCCTCATACGTTTGTTTGTCCAACAATGCAAAGCGTTCCACCATTACCACTAGGGATGAGGGACCGGTTCGGACGAACCGGAATTCGCTCCGAATTTCAGGGAAAATTCGATTCGGCACGAACCCGAATTTTTTTTGGTTCGTGCCGATCGAATTTTCCCTGAAATAAAAAAATAAAAATGCCGGCATGGTGGGAGCGGTCAGGCCGGCTGCGCTGTCAGCGGGCCGGCGGCCGGCCTGCCCGCTCCCACCATGCCGGCATTTTTTTAAAAAGCAAACACTTACCTGCATGGTCGGAGCGTGGAGGCCGGCGCCGCTCTCAGGCGCCCTCTGATGACGCGTCCTCTGATGACAGCTGAGAGCGGTGCCGGCCTCCACGCTCCGACCATGCAGGTAAGTGTTTGCTTTTTAAAAAAATGCCGGCATGGTGACAGCGCAGCCGGCCTGCCCGCTCCCACCATGCCGGCATTTTTTTTTTTCAGATGAGCAATTCGTGAAAGTTCGATTCGGGCGATTCGCCGAATTTCTCCAAGAAACTTTCAAGAAGTTCGCTCATCTCTAATTACCACCATCTGCAATAGGTAGTTGATTTTCTTTTGCAGGTTTGGAGGCTGATTCATTACTAACGGCAGGTATTGCCAGATGAGCGTCTGTATAGTGGCGCTTAGAGCGGCCGCTAGTAGACACTGTAAGCGGGTATTGGGCGCTGTAACAGAGTGTCACCGTCGCTGTAGTAATTTGGCCCTCATTGATGAATGTGATGTGTGTTAGGCGCTGTAACAACAGTATAGTGCTGCAGCGAGCGAGAGGTAGCGCCAGCTCAGTGCATCCGGCACTCGACACACCATACTTATGAAAACGCTACACACACACTGCGTCTGCGCTCTTAATCTGGGCGCTGTAGCATAGAGCGCCAGACGCTGTGTGATTAAAGTCTGTTTTTGAACACATATCCACCAGTAACAAAGCGAAAACACATGGAATGACATTGTTTTAACACTAGGACAATAACACTTTAGTGCCAGACCTGTCAATACAATTCTGCATAAAAATTCAAAAAATGTATAAAAGTGTTTGTTTGCAGCCAGGAGAGATCACACAATGATTTAAGAAAAAAAAATGTAAAAAATGTAAATTGCCGAACACGCTATTTATACACTAACTAATGAAGCCCCATTGAAATGTATGGGAGAGCGCTACAGAGCGACAGGTACTACATGGCGCTCCTGAGCCTAGAGCGCCGGCGCTTTACACTGAGCCGCCTGTATTAATACATGTGACACTACATGGCGTTGTTAGAGGCGCACAACAGATTTGCTTTCTTAAATGTGGTTTTGCTTACAGCCTCCGGCCTTTACTGGACGCTGCCTGCCGCTACGAGGCACTACCTGGCGCTATCCATTCTTAAATTACCCCCTTAATTTAACAAATCATCCCCATGTGACTGCAGCCCCCAGGACAGCTGGTGATAATGAGAAGTGTTTTCCCTTTTGTGTTGCTTTCCCTCTTCAGAAAAGCAGATTCATTTCATCCAATTAGAAATGTTATCTAGCCTAATGATAGCGGCGGCTCCTGCCGAGTGTTTAAGGTGAACAGTAGCGCCATTCAGTATAGCCACAGCTGGAGTTGCCATTCATTTCCCTGTAGTAACCCAGTAGCTGTCTGACCCTGTGCCACACCTGTGCCCGCACTGTACTCCACACTACAGCCACAAGGCGTCTGTCAGCATGCCCACGTCTGAGAGCAGAAGGGGACCCATATCCCATATACAGGGTCATGGGAGGGTCAGGCATAACAGGATAGATGTATGTGAGCCACAGAGGATCACGCTAATTATGGAATTTAAAGTGTACCTGTCTGCAACATTTACCAACCCCCAGCCAGCTCCATAGTGGGACGGAAATGCTCTCCACACTTATGTATGGCAAGTATTGCACCACTATCACTATTTTCTCAGCATTAAAAGTGGAATTTATGAATAATAAGAATTATAATAGTAGTAGTAAAAACATAAATGAGGGAATTTGCACTCAATTAAGTGCAATTTAAATTCATCCTGGGAAGTGCTAGAAAAGCGTGACAGTATACTTGATGAATAAGCTGTAGGTGAAAAAACAAGCACCCTTAGGGGGTTAATTCAACACCATTTGTAAAAAGTGCACTTTAGGTGAAAAATGAAATAGAAGTGTTCTTTTTACTCCCAGTGCTGCAAAATCAGCAAATAGACAGACCAGGGCTGTTTTTGATCAAGTATCATGTTACATTTTCTAAATGTTTTAAATGCCACCTGGGGGGTAAGTATGAGTTAGCAGTCACCTACAACTGTGTTACAATTCACAAAGCAACCATTTAAACATTCGATTTGGTCACCTTCTATGTTAATTTTGTGTCTAATATGAAAACCAGGCTTGAGTTGAATATAGATGGCAGAAGCTCTGTTTGGGGTACAGAGCCTTGCCAAGTACCAACTGATGGGACCTCGAGTACTGCCAGTGGTACTCATAACACTCATTGGGCAGCCCTGACACAGGCACCTTTTACTCCACAAAAAAGAAAGCAGTGCACTTTTTGCACATGGTGATTAAAGTGGACCAACACCCAGGATTTTGACTATCCTGGGTTTTGGTCCACTTCGGCGGGGCACCCCGATCGGGGGTGCCCCGCTGTGTGAAACCCCCCAGAAAGCCCCAAAATCTTACCTGTCCCCGCTCCCACGTGACTGGACGGTCCAATCCCCGCCAGCGTCCAGGCGGGGATCAGGAACGTCCAAGCGGCTGCCGCCGCCGCCGTCTCCCTCGCGTCACTTTCGGCGCGCGCGCGCCCCCGCCGGCCATTCGCAGATCAGGTAAGGTGTTTGGGGGTTTTTTGGGGGGTTTCACCCCGCGGGACATCCCGATCTCGGATGTCCCGCGGGGTGGGAGGTGATCGGCCCGGGAATCTTATAGATTTCCGGGCCGATCACCTCTCGGTGTTGGTCCACTTTAATCTAACAGGTGATTCAGCACCAGGTGCAAAAATTGCACTTCTTTCTTTTTTTTCAGTTTCTTTGTCTATCTAGGGGTCAATTTAGCCCCAGGTGCAAAAAGAGTACTTCTGCTTCGTTTTTAAACTAAAATGCACTTTTTACAAATGGAGCCGAATAGACATAGGCCCTTATTTATGAAGGAATAGCGACAGGTAGCGACCGGTGAGCGGCCGGTAATGACGGGCCCCACCACGAGAACGCCGGCTCTCCACCACAATCACACATTTATCAAGCCAATCCTGCTTAGCGACTGAGATAGCGCCAGATAGCGACTCATTCATCATTATTCCAGCCTCAGCCCCAGCGTCCGACCTTGAACAGCGACAGGTATGACCTCCCGCTACCTGGCGCGCTCCAATGCATTTCAATGGAACAATCTTTAAATATTAATAATTAATTGTTATTCATTTTTTTTTTTTTTTTAAATGTGAAAAATTCTGTGACCACTTCTGCCATTTTAGATTATTTTTTTAAGGGAAAAAAAAAATTGTACAGAATTGATATTACAGGTCTGATATTAATGTATTCATATTACTAAATTATTTAAAAAACTTGTTTTTTTTGGTTTCCAAAAATATGGTGGTTTGGGGGTTAAATAACTACTTTTAACCCATCGCCGCCAGCGCTCTGGGGTTTAAACATGCATTTTACAGCGCGAGAATTTTTTGAGCATGATTTTTTAATGAATATGGTGGGAGCCGGTCGCTGGGGCCAGTCGCTATCATGCGCTCCCATACAGCGCGGAACCTGTCAAATAGCGACTCCTCACCCAATATTCAACATTACGGCAAACCGACTGAGTAGCTATCAACTACCGAACAACGGCCAAGCACAGCGACTACTAGCGGGCGCTCTGAAAATGCCGCTACAGTCGCTCAACTGTCGCTACCTGCCACTATTAATGAATCGGCCTCCCCGTGAAATGTCTATAGTCATATATAGCAATACACATCCAGATTAATTGTGGAAGTTTCTGCAGTACAGAGGTGCCCATTGTTTTTAATGGAAGTCGGCTGTACACAGACCACACCCAATCGCCAGCCAAAACTCGAAAGCGCCTTCATAAAACAGCGTTGCGGGAGACCGATTGGCAAAGCAGGAGCGGCGATAAGGTAGGCTTATTTTCTAAGCACCCTTGCTACTGCTCGGCCCAGGAGTCTTGGGAAAAGTCTACAGTAGTGAACTTTACCTTTAGAAATAATAAGAAAAAGAAGAAATATTATTATTTATTATATTAATAAATCAGTCAGAGATTTAGCTTTGCATTATTTATACTAAAATCTATAAAGAGGTCCTGCTTTTCCATAATTTCATGAAAAGCCCAAACCCTTTAAAAACTATTCCCCAGCATCTAAAATGGATCTACATTTTTCTCGCTTACTTTTGATTCTTTCCCCCACTGGGCTGCAACTCTGTTCAGGGCTCTAGGATATGGGCGCTGCCATCTTGCCTCAGAAGCATCACATACTGAGGAGAGGAGAGGGGGCGGGTTATAGCTGTGCTTTGCACAGACAGAGCAGAGCTGGGGTCAGGGCATTGAAAAAGTAAAGGTACAGGGCCACATAGCCTTCAGTGCTGAACACTAGCAGCGCCATCTGCCTGTGGCCGGTGTTGCGGGTAAGGTGGCGCTACGAGGCACTAGTGAGAAATTGGGTTTCACATTCTTCAGAATAATAATAATTATAAAATAAAGCCTCAGCTTTGCATTATCTGTTTTAATCTTTACTGCTTAAATCCACTTTAGTTTACACAATGAAATAATTACAATTATTTCACAACAATATTAACATAATAAAAATAATGATGATCCATATTAGTGATGTGCAGTATTGTCATTGGCAATTAGGACAATACAGACATAATACATGTTTTGGGTACGATTTGCAAAAATTGCAAAAGTTGGGTGTGACATATTCTGAGGTCTCCAAGGACCAAAGTGGACCAAAACCCAGTATTTTGACTATCCTGAGTTTTGGTCCATGCCCCGGGGCATCCCGATCGGGGGGTGTCCCACTGTGTGAAACCCGACAAAAGGGGAGTGGCAGTTGCTCAGACCATGTTATAACTAACCTGGGAGGTGCAAGTCAGCAGGGCAATTAGGTTACTAAAGATTTAAAGGAGCCGCAGCACTCAACCTGTTAGCTTCCAGACCAACCTATAATCTGTCTCTAAATCTGGTAAAAACAGAGACTCGGTCACACACATCTGCAGAAGTATGCTAAGCTGCACCACCACGCCAAGGTGCCTCTATGGGTGTGGGGTCTAGGCTGTATTGCAAGGTCTTGACCCTTCCACCCCATGGCTTGCACATGAGGTTTGGGGCAACCTCAGGTAAGCTGCTCCCATTGTATCTCTTGCATTGTATGTCCCAAGTGGGGCTCTCATAGATTAGAGTTAGGACTGCACCCATAGAGGCACCTTGGCGCGGTGGTGCAGCTTAGCATACTTCTGCAGATGTGTGTGACCGAGCCTCTGTTTTTACCAAATTTAGAGACAGATTATAGGTTGGTCTGCAAGCTAACAGGGTTGAGTGCTGCGGCTCCTTTAAGACTGTGTGAAACCCCTCGGTCATCTGAACAAACTCACCTTTTCCCGGTCTTATGACGAATGCGCGGCTGCTCGTCCAATCAGCGTGCTCGGAGCCCCTTCATCTTGGAGCTCGTATAATACGAGCAGGTTCAAGCACGGAGCGTGCCCACGCCGACCATTCACATTAGCGCATGCTCCACAGGATGATTTCATGGGCGACCTGGGGGGTTTCACACAGAGGGGCATCCCGATTCTGGCCCAGGAATCTTATACTGACAATAACTGTCAAACAATTTTTAGGAATATTTGGCAGCAACAATATATAAACATTTAAAAAAAATCTAAAACAAATCTATAGTGATTCAGATTTGGTTTGCTAATTTGATTCGCTCACCCTTATTATTATTTAAAGTTCGGCTTTGCATTTTTTAAGCTAAATTTATAATTGTGCTCTGTTTTTCCACTTATACAACAAAAAATAATAATATAATAATACTAATAGCAAAAAAGGGGGGGGGGGTGGATAAAAACAATGATAATATTATTATATTATAGAGTTTAACTGCAATCTAGATGAAATGCTATAGATCTAATGTTTCCTGTCCCTTAGCTGACCTGTTGTGAATAAGGCCGTTATCTCTGAGCTGGACCTCTGACATGGAGGAAGAGAGTATAATTGGGGAGGAGGAAGAGGATCTGGGGGAAGCCGAGATTCCTGACAGCTGTGTAAATTGCAGGAGGGATTTTTCATTTTATCCCCCCACACCTTTGTCATAAAAGCCTCTCCCAGCTGCAGATTTCCTCTTTCCTAGATATATAAATATAGATAGATATACACCGGCATCAATGCCGGCAGATTCAGCACCTTGTCATCATTGGAGTTTATGGAGTTCCTTTAAGGACTCCTCTCACACACTTCTGAGGATAGTTAGGAGGATTTATGATTTTTAAGCCCTATAATGTGTTCTATTTCAGAAAGGAAGAAAAGCCATTGTTCACGTTAAGGGGAAACTTAGAAGCATTATCACCATTGTCCCTATTTTTAAACCTTCCGTCTGAAACCTTTGTTGTTGTAAAACGGTGAGATCAAAGCCTTGCAAATGCGGGAAGATTATGTATCTGAGGAGTATTTGGAGTCACATGAAAAGGCAGCGAGCGTTATGTGAACTTATCACGAGAGCACTTAGCAAAGCGTCATCTGACAGCCGATTCAGGTAGAATTGGATTTCTATTTTGAGAAATAAAAGAGTAGTTAAGGAAAATGACTAAAATTACTGACAGGCTTTTAGATTTGAGCACTTGTTTAGCTAAAACATTAAAAAGCAAAGACTTACCTGACCTCCAGAAGGCCCAATCCAGTGCAGCCATGGGTGCTGAGTGGCTACTGTTTATTTGCTGCCTTTTCCAGAGTGTAGATGGCTGCCAGCACACTTTGACCATCCTCCCAGGGCTTTATTTCTCATAAGGTAACCCTAGGCCTGTGTCCAGGGTGGCCACCTGCCTAATACTGAAGCATAATCTGTGTTGGGGGGCGGAGGCTGGGCAAGTTCCCAGGGCCCCAGGTTCAGTGTCAAAAGCTTGCTATTTCCCAGGGTGTCAGGGTACAGTGTAAAGCACCCTGATGCCATACAAGAGGTGTCTAAAGCAGCAATCGTGCTCTGTATACACAGGAAGGATGTCAGGGACTGGATAAATGGGTGAGGAATCAGGGACTGTATACACTATTGTGATGTGTAGGGGAACGGATACTTGTCGGAGGGTGTCAGATACTGGACATGGGGGGGGGCGATTCAGGGACTGTAAACACAGGGGCTGTGTCCAGGAACAGATACATGTTGAAGGGTGTCAGGGTCTGAATAAATGGGGGAGGGTGTCAGATAAAAGAGGGAGGATTCAGGGACTGTATAAACAGGGGCAGTGTCCAGGAACAGATACTTATCAGCGGGTGTCAGAGACTGGATATACAAGGGAGGATGTCGGGAACTGGATACAGTTCAGGGGCTGGATTCAGGGAGTGTATACACAGGGGCGATCTCCAGGAACAGATACTTTTCGGATGGTGTCAGGGACTGGATACAGTTCAGGGGCTGGATACAAGGGGGAGGATTCAGGGAGTGTATACACAGGGGTGATGTCCAGGAACAGATACTTTTCGGATGGTGTCAGAGACTGGATACACAAGGGAGGATGTCAGGGACTGGACATGGGGGGGGGGGGAATGTTAGGGACTGAATACATGGAGGAGGGAGTCAGGGACTGGATAAAAGAAGGAGGATTCAGGGACTGTATACACAGGGGCGGTGTTAGGAAATAGATACACGTCGGAGGGTGTCAGGGACTAGATACACGAAGGAGAATGTCAGGGACTGAATACATGAGGAAGGGTGTCTGGACTGGACTGGATAACCAGGGGGGGATATCAGTGACAAGACACATGTGAGACAATGTCAGGGACAGTATTCACAGGGGTGATGTCTGGAACTGGATATGCAGGAGTTAGCAGATACTGTATACATGGGAAGGATGTCAGGGGCAGGATACTGGGGGAGTAAGTCAAGGACTGGATACATAGGGGAGGATGTCCAAGACTGGATACAGGGGGGAATAAGTCAAGGACTGGATACATGGGGAAGAATGTCAGGGACTGGATACATAGGGAAGGGTGTCAAGGACTGGATACGGGGAAGGATGACAGAGACTGGATACAGGGGAGGATTTCCGAGACTGGATACAGTGGGGAATAAGTCGAGGACTGGATACATGGGGAAGGGTATCAGGGGCTGGATACATGGGGAAGGATGTCAGGGACCGGATATGGGGGAGGATGTCAGGGATAGGATACAGGGGAGGATGTCCGAGGCTGGATACAGGGGGGATAAAGTCAAGGACTAGATACATGGGGAAGGATGTCAGGGACTGGATACATAGGGAAGGGTGTCAAGGACTGGATATGGGGAAGGATGGCAGAGACTGGATACAGGGGAGGATTTCCGAGACTGGATACAGTGGGGAATAAGTCGAGGACTGGATACATGGGGAAGGGTATCAGGGACTGGATACATGGGGAAGGGTATCAGGGGCTGGATACATGGGGAAGGATGTCAGGGACTGGATACGGGGGGAGGATGTCAGGGACTGGATACAGGGGAGGATGTCAAGGACTCGATACTCAAAGAAGGATTTAAGGGACTGGATAGAGGGGGGAGTAGGTCAAGGACTGTATGCAGGGTGGAGGATGTCAGGAACTGGATACATGGGGGAGGATGTCAGGGACTGGATACACAAGGTAGGTTGTCAGGGACTAGATACTCAGGGGAGGATGTCAGGGACAGAATATAGGGGGGAGTAAGTCAAGGACTGGATACACGGGGGAGGATGTTTGGGCCTAATTATGGGGGAGATTTAGTCAAGGACTGAACATACGGGGGAGGATGTCACACTGGATACACAGGGGCACTGTTAGGAACTGGACACATGGGAAATGATGTCAAGGACTGTATACACATGGGTTGGGGGGGGATAGCAGAAACTTCTGTATATACTGGGGTTGCCACCTGGCCGGTATTTTTTTTTGCCTTCCTGGCCACTAGCCTGGTGGTGCCAGTATTTGTTTCCTTATTGGTAACTGAGGATAAGAAAAGTATACCCACAATTACATTTATCAGTAAAAATATAATTACTGACACCACAAGGCCATTGGCCAGTAAAGTAAAAAAAAAAAAATACAGGCCAGGTGGCAACCCTAGTATACACAGGAAGGATGTCAGGAACTGGATACATGGGGGAGAATTTCAGGGATTAGTTACATAGGGGAAATGTCAGGGACTGGATACACAGGGGAGGATGGTGGGACAGAATTCCACAGGAAGGATGTGCGCAACATCTGCCATATAACACAGAATGACCAGCCTGTGGTAAAAAACTTGTGGGGGTATCATTACTACAAGGAATGCTTTATCTGTATATTTACTAAATGTGATGGTTTTTGATACAATATTTAAGAATTTCGAGCCCCACTTATTTTTACCCTGGTGAGGGTAAAGGGCAGTGTATAGTCCCCCCCCCCCCCCCTTCCACGCAGCTCTTTCAGAGGAAGGGATTACTCAGGTTGTGTGGGAAGAGGGTGCTTTGACCTATATGAAGCCTCCTGCATTGTCTGATAGGAGATGTAGCAGCGATAGGGCAGTGGAAGCCCAGTTACAACGGCGGGGAAGTCAGCATGCGCGGCTTGTATCTGGCAAGCAAATGATTTGCAGTACAATGCTTCTATAATGGTTCTCGCTGCTAATTGGATCAGTGTGAATACGCTTCCAAGACTCGCAGCATATTTGAATGAAAACATAACCCTTAAATGGTCATTAATTCGCCTGGAAATATCCTCGTGTCTTTGTTACAATGTGTTTTGTCTCTATAATAAACACAATACAAAAAAGAAATTCCCTTATTGTTGTGCATGACAGCGCTGCAAACCACAAAAATTCACACAATGAAAATATTTAAAAAGCAGCAGGTTAAAAATGTATTTTTCCCTTTACTCTCCTCGTCTGTTTTTAATTTGTTTGCAAAACCTCCCAAGTAAGACTGAAGAGAGGAGACTTGGAAGAACCACTTTTAAAGTTGTCCACAACCGGCCATTGGAGTATGTAAATTGTGTGGTGGCACATGGGACCTTCTCAGTCTCTCTTCCGGGGGGGGGGGCAAGGGAACGCCACTGAGCCAGAAAGCTCTCATCTCACTCAATGGTTTTTTTTTTTCCACATATTGCATCTCTTAACCCTTCTTTCTCTGTATCAGGCAATTTGTTCAAACTTATGCCATCCTTTTGCTAGTGGGAAAACTTGAACATCTTTTGCTGCTAGTGAAAATACGACCTACATCCTCTGCACCTATGATAGAACCCATTGACGAGTTCTTTGAAGAGTACAAGCTTCTGCAGCAACACGAACTGTTAACCATTGACCTTGCAGAGCTTAGGAATGCCCGCAGTCACCTGGATATCGATCACATGACTGATCAGCAGGTGTTCGAATAGACCTGACTGAACTGCCTTTCTCTTGAGAAGCTTAACCCATGGTTGGCCCCGCCACACGAAAAGGGGCATGCAATTAAAGGTATGACCAAACTGGTTAGCTGCTTCTAATTTTTAGTGAATGACTCCTTCCAGAGGCCCGTGGCACTGTCAGTTGGCATGTCCCAGCCTTCTCTGAGCTGCGCCCTGACTAAATGGCTGTTCATTTGTTCTTGCCACCCTAGTGACCCATTTTTATTTGTGGCTTCTTTTCAGCAACCGCAAGATGGGCCACTCTCTTAAGGTCCAATGTTTCATGGGGCCGGATCTTTGCTTTTTCAGCGTTTTGGTCGGCTTCCCTGGCTCATCCCACAATGCATTTATCTTGAGGAGTTCTGGTTTATACACCCACTGGCTGGCGGTTGGCTTGTGGGTAAGTCTGGTTATTGCTGGAGTGGATCTGTCTGTTTTTTGTTTATGTTGCATTAGCTATGTGTTTTTCATTTCTGTTATGTGCCCCCTTTTTGTAATTGGGCCACGTTTATCGTGTTAGCCAATTATTCTCCCTGCCCTCCATTACTTCGACTGTGCCCATGCCCCTCTTTGAATGCCTCCTTCTCCCTGTTGCAGTTACAAATGCTTAGTCCAAGCATCCTGCCTTACCTTTTGCTTGTTTGGCCCTACATTTTTGTAATACTTCATAACTTTGCCTTAAGTGAGATGGTGGCAGCATATTTGGAGGAGACAACCCCTGCTTCTGCTCCAGAGATTCCTGGACATTTGTATGCTGGCACGCAGAGCCGTGCGGCCCAAAGCATTCGCGGAGGACTCCTCTTTCTTTGAATTTTATTTTTTTCACCACTTATGTCATTTGTGATTAATTAAATGCCTTGCCTTGTCTGGGTGTGATTAAATAACATCCAAATAAACTTCTGTTTTTTTGGTATTTATTCTCTAATTATATGTTAATCGTCACAAGTTGTTGAATTGCCCACAACTGTGGAAGCAGGTCAACAGAAAATTGATCAATAAAAATATGCCTGAGACCCCCCACTACCCAAAGTCTAGCATGGCAGGTTAGGGGGGTGTAGTCCAGCTTTGGGTGTTTGCAGCTTGCTGTGCCTCAAGTCTCTCCAGCCTTTGAAGGGCGACCTGGTTGGCCTACAGCATTTGAAGGACAACCTGGTTGGCCTCCAGCCTTTGAAGGGCAACCTGGTTGGCCTCCACCAGAGCCCCAACCAGCGTCTCCATCTGCTGGTGGTGGCGCTGCTGTCCACAACCATTGCAGTCAGGTCTTCATGGAGCAAATTGCCAGTCGCACTACTTTTAAATATCTATTGGCACTTGCTGAAATTACACTCCTGACAAGGTGCAAATAGGTGACAGAATGGCCGCGAAATACAAGTGAAGACACATGGCGCCACAGTAATGGTGGAGGCCTGGCCTTCCAATGCTACAGAACCACAGTACTTGCTGCCACTGTCACATGGACCACTCTGGCATATTTGTATGTCACACAAAAGTGATTTATGTTTGACATTTATATGCAATTTGCTACTATTGTGGGATGGGAGAGCCGGCTTCGCCTCCCAGTAGTAGCAGAGTGGAGAAGTAGGCGCGCCTTTTGGCCTAAGTGCGTCTGCGCTTGCAATTCGTGGGAATAGGAGAGCTGGATTAGTTAGCATTGGCATACACTAGCATATATGAGGCTTGGGTACTTGCACTGTCTCTGAAAAATTACTTAAAGTGGCAGGGGCGTGCATTTGGAGCTAAAGGAGACTCAAACAGGATATAAGTTAACAATGCACATCTGTTTGTTCTTTGCAGACTTTCATGGATCAAAGGTACGGCTTCAAGCCTAACACAAATGAATAGAGTGGCGAGGGGACATTGCCTTACACCTTCACCCAAATAATGTAGCGCTGGTCAGACCTCAAAGGGCAAAAGTGGCCCTGGGTGCGGAGGTTCTATAGCCAGAACTTCCCAGGTAAGTGGATGTACAACAGAGAAGGTGAGCTATCAGTGTAATGAGTAACAAGTTTTACAAAAGTATTTTTCTTTTGTAGCTGGGGAGTTATGGCTGTGGATCCACTCAGAGTCGAGGGGTCCGACCAGTAGGGCCCAGAAGACAGGGTGCGGGGGTAAGGCGGTGGCTCTAAACCCTGCCATTGTCCTCTTCCTCCTCTGAAGCAGCACCACCACCAGTCATGGAGCTCAATAAAGAGGAGGGTGTGTTGGACTTGGAGTCGCTCACAGCTCCTGCACACTCCTGTAGGCCAATACCAAAAAAAAACAGGTTGTGCTGCATGTAAAGTCTAATAACACGTTTCTTAAGTGCTGGTGTGTTGTGTTTCTCTGTCCCTACAGAATCATCACTGAGTGAGTACGTGGTGATGGACCACCCAAGATGTAAGCGGCGCAAGAATCAGGTAGATGTCAAACCAGTGAAGCAGAACAAAGCATTACACAAACAACACATGCCCATAAATACTAGCTCAGATTCTTTCCCTCTACAGACCCTGAAGAAGGGATGGCACCAGGGAGGAGGGTGGCCCCCTAAAACTATACATCGACCAGTTTGGGTATGAAAAATGTGCCTACATGTACTGGCACACATGTGGACAAACAAGCGCTAATGCATATTTGTTTCTCTTTGCAGGTGCCATGTTGGTCCCAATATTATTTTTAAATATTGTATATATTAGTTTTATATAATTATTGTAAATATATTTGTAAAATAAATCAAAAGTTATGAAGTTATTTGCTGTGTGGTGGAGTGCACCCTGCCAGCAGGGGGGAGAAGTTAAGTATGTACAGGACATGCAGACAACATGGAATGCCCAAGATGCTGGCAGGGGGGAGAAAGGTAAGTATGTGCTAGGACATGCAGACTACCATGGGTACAGGAGCGAGGGATGGCGGGAAGCACATTAAAAAGCTGGTTACAAAAAAAAAAAAGTGTGCACCGGAAAGCCATGGAAGAACACGGCACATCGAGAACAATGAGATCCACATCCAAATGCCCCAAATTGTATGATGGGAGGCCTACAAATTTTGGGGCACATTGTTCTAATTTAAATAAAAACATCAGAGGCCCCTTTGGCCAAATGATGTGTTTTTGAAATGGGTAATACAATCTTTCTTGTAAAGCTAGAGGTTACCTTTAACAAATAATGTAATTTTAAGGTTTAATGTCCCTTGTCCTTGAAGCAGCATGGGGGCTGCGTGCGCAGACATTTTTTTATTGAGGTTGGCCTGACTGTTGCCCTGGGTGTTATCTTATGACGTGAGATTTAACCATTTATTTTCTCTCTGCTGGCACTTGCATTTATATCATATATTGTTATTGTCTGCACTTTAAAGTCTTATTGGAATGGGTTTCCCTGTGCAATATTAGGTAGTGTTTTAGGTTTATGTGTTTTTCATGCATTTGCACTTTATATATTGATATTTTTGTTTATATTGGATTATTGTATATACACTTTTTTTGCACATATTTTTGCCATATATATTATTAATATTTTTGTAGTATTGGTTTTATGAAATTTGCACCTATATTTACATGTGGTTAGGATTTTTTGTGCCGGCACAAAAAGGATGGGTTATTACTATTCTAGGATAATTAATATTATTCACCCATAGGGCAGTTATTTAAGAGGCCCTTAGGGGCCATACACATTGATATAGATAAATTTGGCCATACTGGTTGTTTTTAAATTTGTCTTGTGGTGTATGTATTTTAATTTTTTGTTTTTTTTGTACTAATAAAATCATTAATATATACCGTTGATTGTAGTGGTGCTTCCTTTGGGAGATTGGTGTGTTCTTTGCACGCCCACTCCAAATTATTGTGAAAAACAGAAATCTTGTTTCTATGGCGGGAGCTCGACGGACCAGTATATAAGGGGTAGGTGTAGGTGTTAGTGTATGTCCTGAGGAAGCGACGCTTGAGACGTCACGCAACGCGTAGACGCAGGGGTCGGGGGCTTGGTGGGCTGTTGGCAGTCTTTTATGTAAGTTTATTTTGCTTGATAACTGTATTTCTTGTGTTCTTCCCGGCTGGTTCTCACTGGTTGTTTAGTATGCATATATTTTATTTAGGTTAGAGGGTAATTCATATTAGCATTTGCACTTTAAGTAGGTAGGTGATATTGTGACACTGTGGCCCCCATTGAATAGGAAGGCTGATAAGCACTACAGCACTTTTTTCACACCAGCTAGTTAATATATTTATTGTTACTTATAATATGGTCTAATATTGTATTTATTAGTGTATCACCCACCACCACCCCCCCCCCCCTCCCTTTTAAAACTGGGTTTTTCCTTCCTTTTGACTATGTAATGTCTTTTGTGTTTTTTAATTGAGTCTTAAATGTGTATACTTCTTTATCTTCATTTTTGTAAATAAATATTCAAACTTTATGATACATTCAGCAGTGGTGCCTTATATTGTAGTTGGGGCGGTGGAAGGTGTGGGACCTTCAGTTTGCTTTGAGTCATTTTAAGGTTTAGAGAGTTCCCACATCTGAATATAAAGCTAGTGCTCTTTAAAAAAAATAAATAAATCCAAAATTGGCTTTAAAATGAGTGAACTTCTTCTCTTTACTGATACAATTCTAATATGTAATGATAATATGTAACAATTACTGATACGTGTGTATCCTTGGTTTTAGATGTAAATGTTATACCATGTTATACCATAAAGCCCCGACTCCCATCATCGGCGGTCCCTGACTCCCAACTGCGGCGGTCCCTAACTCCCAGCGGCGGCGGTCCCTGATTTCCAGCAGCGGTGGTACCCAACCCAACCAGTGGCGGTGATCCTTGGCCTCCAACAGCAGCAGGACAGCAAGATGAGCAGGGACAGGGGGGGACTGGGAGTGGGAGGGATTCTGCCACTCAGCCTGTTATGGGGGGGATTCTGCCATTCACCTGTTATGGGGGGATTCTGCCACTCAGCCTGTTATGGGGGGATTCTGCCACTCAGCCTGTTATGGGGGGATTCTGCCACTCAGCCTGTTATGGGGGATTCTGCCACTCAGCCTGTTATGGGGGGATTCTGCCACTCAGCCTGTTATGGGGGGATTCTGCCACTCAGCTTGTTATGGGGGATTCTGCCACTCAGCCTGTTATGGGGGGATTCTGCCACTCAGCCTGTTATGGGGGATTCTGCCACTCAGCCTGTTATGGGGGGATTCTGCCATTCACCTGTTATCGGGGGATTCTGCCACTCAGCTTGTTATGGGGGGATTCTGCCACTCAGCCTGTTATGGGGGGATTCTGCCACTCAGCCTGTTATGGGGGGATTCTGCCACTCAGCCTGTTATGGGGGGATTCTGCCACTCAGCCTGTTATGGGGGGATTCTGCCACTCAGCCTGTTATGGGGGGATTCTGCCACTCAGCCTGTTATGGGGGATTCTGCCACTCAGCCTGTTATGGGGGGATTCTGCCATTCACCTGTTATCGGGGGATTCTGCCACTCAGCATGTTATGGGGGGATTCTGCCACTCAGCCTGTTATGGGGGGATTCTGCCACTCAGCCTGTTATGGGGGGTTCTGCCACTCAGCCTGTTATGGGGGGATTCTGCCACTCAGCCTGTTATGGGGGGATTCTGCCACTCAGCCTGTTATGGGGGGATTCTGCCACTCAGCCTGTTATGGGGGGATTCTGCCACTCAGCCTGTTATGGGGGATTCTGCCACTCAGCCTGTTATGGGGGGATTCTGCCACTCAGCCTGTTATGGGGGATTCTGCCACTCAGCCTGTTATGGGGGGATTCTGCCACTCAGCCTGTTATGGGGGGATTCTGCCACTCAGCCTGTTATGGGGGGATTCTGCCACTCAGCCTGTTATGGGGGATTCTGCCACTCAGCCTGTTATGGGGGGCTTTGCCACTCAGCTTGCTATGGGGGGATTCTGCCACTCAGCTTGTTATGGGGGGATTCTGTCACTCAGCCTGTTATGGGGGATTCTGCCACTCAGCCTGTTATGGGGGGATTCTGCCACTCAGCCTGTTATGGGGGGATTCTGCCACTCAGCTTGTTATGGTGGATTCTGCCACTCAGCATGTTATAGGGGGGTTCTGCCACTCAGCCTGTTATGGGGGGGATTCTGCCACTCAGCCTGTTATGGGGGGGGTTCTGCCACTCAGCTTGTTATGGGGGATTCTGCCACTCAGCCTGTTATGGGGGGATTCTGCCACTCAGCTTGTTATGGTGGATTCTGCCACTCAGCATGTTATGGGGGGATTCTGCCACTCAGCCTGTTATGGTAGGTCCTGCCACTCAGCCTGTTATGGGGGGATTCTGCCACTCAGCATGTTATGGGGGATTCTGCCACTCAGCCTGTTATGGGGGGATTCTGCCACTCAGCTTGTTATGGGGGATTCTGCCACTCAGCCTGTTATGGGGGGATTCTGCCACTCAGCTTGTTATGGGGGATTCTGCCACTCAGCCTGTTATGGGGGGATTCTGCCACTCAGCTTGTTATGGGGGATTCTGCCACTCAGCCTGTTATGGGGGGATTCTGCCACTCAGCTTGCCATGGGGGGATTCTGCCACTCAGCCTGTTATGGGGGGGATTCTGCCACTCAGCTTATTATGGGGGATTCTGCCGCTCAGCTTGTTATGGTGGATTCTGCCACTCAGCATGTTATGGGGGGATTCTGCCACTCAGCATGTTATGGGGGGATTCTGCCACTCAGCCTGTTATGGTAGGTCCTGCCACTCAGCCTGTTATGGGGGGGATTCTGCCACTCAGCTTGTTATGGGGGGATTCTGCCACTCAGCCTGTTATGGGGTGATTCTGCCACTCAGCTTGTTATGGGGGGATTCTGCCACTCAGCCTGTTATGGGGGGATTCTGCCACTCAGCCTGTTATGGGGGGATTCTGCCACTCAGCCTGTTATGGGGGGATTCTGCCACTCAGCCTGTTATGGGGTGATTCTGCCACTCAGCCTGTTATGGGGGATTCTGCCACTCAGCATGTTATGGGGTGATTCTGCCACTCAGCCTGTTATGGGGGATTCTGCCACTCAGCTTGTTATGGGGGATTCTGCGCTAATGCATATTTGTTTCTCTTTGCAGGTGCCATGTTGGTCCCAATATTATTTTTAAATATTGTATATATTTTTTTTATCTAATTATTGTAAATATATTTGTAAAATAAATCAAAAGTTATGAAGTTATTTGCTGTGTGGTGGAGTGCGCCCTGCCAGCAGGGGGGAGAAGTTAAGTATGTACAGAACATGCAGACAACATGGAATGCCCAAGATGCTGGCAGGGGGGAGAAAGGTAAGTATGTGCTAGGACATGCAGACTACCATGGGTACAGGGGCGAGGGATGGCGGGAATCACATTAAAAAGCTGGTTACAAAAAAAAAACAGCAGCAGCAACTCCAACAGCAGCAGGACAGCAAGATGAGCAGAGACAGGGGGGGACTGGGAGTGGGAGGGATTCTGCCACTCAGCTTGTTATGGGGGATTCTGCCACTCAGCCTGTTATGGGGGGATTCTGCCACTCAGCCTGTTATGGGGGATTCTGCCACTCAGCCTGTTATGGGGGGATTCTGCCACTCAGCTTGTTATGGGGGATTCTGCCACTCAGCCTGTTATGGGGGGATTCTGCCACTCAGCCTGTTATGGGGGGATTCTGCCACTCAGCTTGTTATGGGGGATTCTGCCACTCAGCCTGTTATGGGGGGATTCTGCCACTCAGCCTGTTATGGGGGGATTCTGCCACTCAGCCTGTTATGGGGGATTCTGCCACTCAGCCTGTTATGGGGGGATTCTGCCACTCAGCTTGTTATGGGGGGATTCTGCCACTCAGCTTGTTATGGGGGGATTCTGTCACTCAGCTTGCTATGGGGGGATTCTGCCACTCAGCTTGTTATGGGGGGATTCTGTCACTCAGCCTGTTATGGGGGATTCTGCCACTCAGCCTGTTATGGGGGGATTCTGCCACTCAGCTTGTTATGGTGGATTCTGCCACTCAGCATGTTATAGGGGGGTTCTGCCACTCAGCCTGTTATGGGGGGGATTCTGCCACTCAGCTTGTTATGGGGGGGGTTCTGCCACTCAGCTTGTTATGGGGGATTCTGCCACTCAGCCTGTTATGGGGGGATTCTGCCACTCAGCTTGTTATGGTGGATTCTGCCACTCAGCATGTTATGGGGGGATTCTGCCACTCAGCCTGTTATGGTAGGTCCTGCCACTCAGCCTGTTATGGGGGGATTCTGCCACTCAGCATGTTATGGGGGATTCTGCCACTCAGCCTGTTATGGGGGGATTCTGCCACTCAGCTTGTTATGGGGGATTCTGCCACTCAGCCTGTTATGGGGGGATTCTGCCACTCAGCTTGTTATGGGGGATTCTGCCACTCAGCCTGTTATGGGGGGATTCTGCCACTCAGCTTGCCATGGGGGGATTCTGCCACTCAGCCTGTTATGGGGGGGATTCTGCCACTCAGCTTATTATGGGGGATTCTGCCGCTCAGCTTGTTATGGTGGATTCTGCCACTCAGCATGTTATGGGGGGATTCTGCCACTCAGCCTGTTATGGTAGGTCCTGCCACTCAGCCTGTTATGGGGGGGATTCTGCCACTCAGCTTGTTATGGGGGATTCTGCCACTCAGCCTGTTATGGGGTGATTCTGCCACTCAGCTTGTTATGGGGGGATTCTGCCACTCAGCCTGTTATGGGGGGATTCTGCCACTCAGCCTGTTATGGGGGGATTCTGCCACTCAGCCTGTTATGGGGGATTCTGCCACTCAGCTTGTTATGGGGGGATTCTGCCACTCAGCCTGTTATGGGGTGATTCTGCCACTCAGCTTGTTATGGGGGGATTCTGCCACTCACCCTGTTATGGGGGGATTCTGCCACTCAGCCTGTTATGGGGGGATTCTGCCACTCAGCCTGTTATGGGGTGATTCTGCCACTCAGCCTGTTATGGGGGATTCTGCCACTCAGCTTGTTATGGGGGATTCTGCGCTAATGCATATTTGTTTCTCTTTGCAGGTGCCATGTTGGTCCCAATATTATTTTTAAATATTGTATATATTTTTTTTATCTAATTATTGTAAATATATTTGTAAAATAAATCAAAAGTTATGAAGTTATTTGCTGTGTGGTGGAGTGCGCCCTGCCAGCAGGGGGGAGAAGTTAAGTATGTACAGAACATGCAGACAACATGGAATGCCCAAGATGCTGGCAGGGGGGAGAAAGGTAAGTATGTGCTAGGACATGCAGACTACCATGGGTACAGGGGCGAGGGATGGCGGGAATCACATTAAAAAGCTGGTTACAAAAAAAAAACAGCAGCAGCAACTCCAACAGCAGCAGGACAGCAAGATGAGCAGAGACAGGGGGGGACTGGGAGTGGGAGGGATTCTGCCACTCAGCTTGTTATGGGGGATTCTGCCACTCAGCCTGTTATGGGGGGATTCTGCCACTCAGCTTGTTATGGGGGATTCTGCCACTCAGCCTGTTATGGGGGGATTCTGCCACTCAGCTTGTTATGGGGGGATTCTGCCACTCAGCCTGTTATGGGGGATTCTGCCACTCAGCCTGTTATGGGGGATTCTGCCACTCAGCCTGTTATGGGGGGATTCTGCCACTCAGCTTGTTATGGGGGATTCTGCCACTCAGCCTGTTATGGGGGGATTCTGCCACTCAGCTGGTTATGGAGGATTCTGCCACTCAGCCTGTTATGGGGGGATTCTGCCACTCAGCATGTTATGGGGGGATTCTGCCATTCAGCCTGTTATGGGGGGTTCTGCCACTCAGCCTGTTATGGGGGATTCTGCCACTCAGCCTGTTATGGGGGGAATCTGCCACTCAGCTTGTTATGGGGGATTCTGCCACTCAGCCTGTTATGGGGGTTCTGCCACTCAGCCTGTTATGGGGGTTCTGCCACTCAGCCTGTTATGGAGGTTCTGCCACTCAGCTTGTTATGGGGGGATTCTGCCACTCAGCCTGTTATGGGGGATTCTGCCACTCAGCCTGTTATGGGGGATTCTGCCACTCAGCCTGTTATGGGGGGATTCTGCCACTCAGCTTGTTATGGGGGATTCTGCCACTCAGCATGTTATGGGGGGATTCTGCCACTCAGCCTGTTATGGAGGTTCTGCCACTCAGCCTGTTAAGGGATGGGGCATGGCTAGCGGGCCGGACACACCGCAGAAGGGCCAGTCATCCCCTGCCAGCAGCAGGGTTCTTTTGTACAGGGCTCACTTCTTGGTGTATGGTTGCAGTGAAAGCTGCTTCCGTAAAAGACCCATTTTCTAACATAAGAAAAACTATTTACAAAATTTACATCAACTCAGGACCTTGAGACATCATTTTGGCATACAAAAATATATACGTTCAAAAATTCCACTGAAAGTGAACTTACCCTTAAAGTCAATTTTTGACTTTTCACCAGCCCTGGAGGTTAGTTTAGGAGGCAGGCCATTAGAATTAAGCAGAAACCTGTCTTTTCTTCCCGTTAAAGGAAGTAACATGCATGGCTGGAACATTTTTCATTTAATGCAGGTGTATTAAGTGAGTATATACAGCCGACCTTTATTTACGAGGGTTAAGTGAATTGTATAGTCGCGATTACGGTAAATTTGCGAATAACCCCTGAGAAGACAGAGGGCCTGGAGGCACACACTGCAAGGCAGGGTGGGTGCAGGGCAAGGCAAGGAGAAAGTTTACAAAAAAGAAAGCCCTTACCTGCGCCGGAGATCCTGCGCCGGTCCTCCAGCAGTTCGGGTCCTTGGTGCCACCATCTTGGAGGAAATGCACAAAGCAGCATTTCCCGGCACCATGCGCGGCTCCACCTGCCTGTTCATTTACATTAATGGGTGGGAGCAGGGCCCGGGCACTAGTGCTGTAAGGGGGGTGCCCGGCTCTGCCAGTTCCATAGCCTCCCACACTGCAGTTTGAGCCTCCATCGGCCCCTCCTGCACATGGCTGCCACCCAAGCTAGAGCGAAAGCAGGTTTGAAGCAAGGAAAGGGATGGTGGAAGTGACAAACTGGGCAGGTCGCGAATGTGCAGGATCCCGATGACCAGGAGGGGTGCTGGCAAATTTAGTTTTCCTCTACTGTCAGTAATTGTTTACAATGGAGAGCACATGCTGCCACATTCCCTGTATCCCCATCCAAGTGCGTGCTCCCACTCTAGTCTATCTGAATGGCTGGGAGCATGACGCAGGGATGTGGCAACGCACACTCCCCATTGTAAACAATGAGAGCCGCCTGCTGAATGACATAGTCACAGCAAGTGGCTCTCATTGGATGAGAGCACGTGCAGTCAAGCACCCAGATTTGGGCATAAAGGGAATTTTCTTCCTTTTTTTTTGTTTTGTAAATGTAAGCCAAAAAAATCTATTTTCTATATTTGTGTAGGATCAAAACGGGAGGGGGGCAGACATTGTGGCTGTATAGGTGGGTGGGAGCCCACAGAGTGCAGGGAATTCCACTGTGTGCACTGCCTGTGAGGATGCTGCCAGTGCCCAGGGGGGCAAATGGCTCCAGACCCGGGTGAGATAAGGTTTTCTTCTTTGTAAGACCACCTCCATGGCATTCACAAATAACCGAAAACATGAATACCAGACTGTGGTGGGCTGTATATATATATATATATATATATATATATATATATATATATATATATATTGGACCTATGTGGACAATAATACTTTTTCCTCCGCATTTAACCCTTCTGTGCAGCGACACAGACACAAGCAGTGAGTACACACATGCATGGAGCTCTGTAAGCCCACAGACAGAGCTCACGCTCCAGGCTGAAGAGGCAGCAATAAAAGGTGTACCGGTTGCTCAATTATAATGAATGATGACGTCTCAAAGCCAGCAGAGCTTAAAGCATTATTTTCATCACGAAGATGTTGCATGGAAAAAGACCACAAGTCATCCTCTGTGGCACCGGCCACGTGCGCAAGATCAAACAAGCTGGAAATCTGGGACTACTTAGCGGCGCAACCTAAAACTCCAACTGGCAGGGAGAAGTCAAACTCTGAACATCTGTAAATGTTTCATGCGATCACCACTCTCCCCATTGTTTCTATTGTCTCCTACTTTTATGAGTCCTCACAGTTTTGTCATGTGGAGTTCTGGTCGGGTTCCCTCAAATAATCCTTTGGAATGTGTAATGAGTGCAATATGCAGAATTATTTTATTAAGTAATTAAATGAATTTGTATAACAGTGGTGAAGTCTGCAGTGCTGTACTAAGTATGGTGACCGTCCTCAAATAATTACCAGCTCATGTTCTCAAAGGGCAGAAGGGAGACATGTGATCTGTATGCATACATATTGCAACCTTTGACCCGGGTGTCCTCTATGGCACTTGTGGGCAGTAGCGGACTGGGGGGACAAAAATCAGCCCGGGACTTTACAGGCCTGGGCAGCCTATGACTCACCCACGTCATCCCCACTGAGCCAGAGCGTCCTCCAAAGGTGAGGCTATAGCATTGCAGGGTGCAGGGGGTAGATATGGCCAACTTGAAGGTACTCAAGCTTTTGTAGTGTAGGGGCAGATAATGTAAGTGGGCAGGGAGGGTAAGGCTTAGGCATTGGGGGCAGAACATGGGCTAGGGTGTCTTGGTTCAGAGGATAGAGTTTGGCTATGTGCTGGAGGTAATACGGATGCAGGAATTGATTGGAGGTGTAATAATCAGCAGCCCAACTGACCCCAAAGCAATGCAGCCCACTGGGCATATGCCCAGGTCTCCCTATGGCCAGTCCGCCCCGATTGTGGGATGTTGGTGCTGTCAAGTCTATACAGGGAGTAAAAACAAGGTCCCATATGGGAAGGTTCCATTTACTTTATTAAAGACCAACTCCAACTGCACATCTAGCTGTTCTAGCAGCCAGTGGTGTACAGTGGCGGACTGGGGCCAATGCGTCCCATGCTTTTGCATGCGTGGGGACGGCGCTGCGCCCGGTCTGTGCCTCTACCATTACGGCTGTGACTATTAGGACCCTGCTCAGAAGTATCCTTGATGGTGCCCCTGATGATTTGCCTTGTGAGGTGTTTAATGCACTCTCTAGTTGTGATT
This sequence comes from Gastrophryne carolinensis, assembly GCA_027917425.1. Classification (NCBI taxonomy): domain Eukaryota; kingdom Metazoa; phylum Chordata; class Amphibia; order Anura; family Microhylidae; genus Gastrophryne; species Gastrophryne carolinensis. The sequence continues at coordinate 202,451,047 of CM051240.1, read as the reverse complement.
TTTTTTGTGAATTTTGTCCTCTCTGCCTTGGATGACACCATTAGAATGTGTGGCAGAACCTCTGCCCTTGTGGTGGCTATACGCCGCTCGGTTTGGCTGTGCCAGTGGGCTGCTGACAAAGCTGCCAAGAAAGCCCTCACTGGTTTTCCCTTCAAAGGACTACGCCTGTTTGGGGACCGCTTGGACCTATTTGCTAAGGGAGGCAGGTTACCCCAGCGCAGGCGGCAGTCTTGGCCCTTTTGGGGTAAGGGCTCCTTTTCCTCCCCCTACCGTGGTGCTAGACAAGGGAGGGGGGTTTTCTTTACTGGGGCCCGAGGAGACTTTTGGGGTAGGGGCAGAGGACGGGGACATCCTGGCTCCTCCTGGGGCTCCAAGCTTAAGTCCTCTCCCAAGCCCCCTCAGGCATGATGGGGCGCCCTCACCCATCCGGGTGGGGGGATGGCTTCAGCAATTTGCTCACGTCTAGAAGCTTCATGTCTCAGACCGGTGGATTCAGGAGGTAGTGTCCTCCGGTTACAAGATAGAGTTTGCTGTCTGCCCCCCCTCAAGGCTCATCAGCTCCCGGCTCCCTCAGGACCCTGTGGCAGCTCAGGATCTAGTGCAGGCAGTGCAAAGCCTTCTGGAGCTGGGGGTCGTCTGCATGGTCCCTTTAAGAGAAAAGGGCAAGGGCTTCTATTCCAACCTCTTCACAGTGCCCAAAAATTTGGGTCAGTCAGGCCCATCCTGGACTTGAAGATCCTCAACAAATTTGTCAGGTGCAGGCGCTTTCGCATGGAAACTCTGCGCTCTGCCATCAGTTCCCTGCTTCCAGGGGATTTTATGACGTCTGTGGACATCAAAGATGCTTACCTTCATATTCCTGTGTTCCCAGGTCATCAAAGGTTCCTCAGGTTCACTCTGGAGGATCAACACTACCAATTTGTGGCATTGCCCTTTGGTCTCACTTCAGCTCCCAGGGTGTTCACCAAGGTGCTGGCAGGAGTGATGTCTCTGCTCAGGTTTCAGGGCATCCGTGTGCTGCCCTATCTGGACGACATTCTCATCTCTACATCAGGCAGAGTTGGATACTCAGCTGGTGGTGTCCACCCTGGAGTCATTTGGTTGGGTGATCAATCACCCCAAGTCTTCTCTGTCCCCCTCCTTGGTGACTCCCTTCCTGGGAATGAATCTGGATACAGTTCAGGCAAGGATTTTTCTTCCTCAGCAGAAGGTGGACGGTCTGATTGCGCAGGCCCAGTTCCTGCTATCCTGTCATCATCCCTCCATCAGGCAGGGAATGCATCTGGTGGGCCTGATGGTGGCGTGCTTCGAGGCGGTCCCTTATGCTCAGTTCCACTTGAGGCCTCTGCAACTTCACCTATTGTCAGTATGGGACAAGGGACCGGGTCTTTGCGCTTTCCCCCCTGGTCAGGCGTTCCCTCTCGTGGTGGCTGAACTCCAGGAACCTGTTGGGGGGCAGATACTTTCTGGCCCCCTCCTGGGAGACGGTCACCACGGATGCCAGTCTGACAGGTTGGGGGGATTTCTGGAAGTCCCTGCAGTTCCAGGGGAGGTGGGGCCCTCAGGAGGCCCACACACCTATCAACATCTTGGAGCTGCAGGCGATCGGGTTAGTTCTGGCTCAGTTGACTCCTCACCTTCGAGGCCTACCTGTTCAGGTGCACTCGGACAACCAGACGGCAGTTGCCTACATCAATCATCAGGGAGGGACCCGGAGCAAGGGGGCCCTCCAGGAAACATCTCTGATCCTGACTTGGGCGGAGGCCAATGTTCCCTGCATATCAGCGGTGTACATTCCGGGGGTGGACAATCTGCTGGCAGACTCTCTGAGCAGGATGACCTCTCGCCAGGGAGAATGGTCCCTCTGCAACAGGGTGTTCCAATCTCTGTGTCACCGTTGGGGCCAACCAGATGTGGATCTGTTTGCGTCCCGTCACAATCACAAGCTCCCGGCCTTTGTCTCCCTGTCCCAGGATCCTCTGGCCTTGGCACGGATGCTCTAGCAATGTCATGGCAGGACTTTCAGTTCCTGTATGTCTTCCCTCCATTCCCCCTGCTGGGCAGGGTTCTGCGCAAGATTGTTCTGGAGGGGGTGCCAGCAATTCTGCTGGCCCCCAGGTGGCCAAGAAAAGTGTGGTTCGCAGACGTGGTGCAGCTGGCAGTAGATCAGTACGTTCTGCCCAGGGTGCCAGACCTGCTCACTCAGGGTCCCTTACGCCATCCCAATTTACAAACTCTGGCTTTGACGGCCTGGCTGCTGAAACCTCCATTTTGATGGAGAAGGGGCTGCCTGCCTCTGTTGTTGATACCATGATAAAGGCTAGGAAGAAGTCTTCTTCTTCCATTTATTATAGGGTTTGGCGTGCCTACATTGACTGGTGTGAGTCTAAGTCTCTTCCCTGTCGTGTGTTCTCTATTCCCAGGATTCTGGAGTTCCTGCAGCATGGGTTGGAGATGGGGCTCCAACTCAGTACTCTGAAGGGTCATGTCTCTGCCCTGGCTGTTTTCTTCCAGAAGTCCTTTGCTCAGCATTCTCTGATCAGGACTTTTTTCCAGGGGGTTACTCATGTGCGTCCCCCACGTAAGCCTATGGTGCCTGTTTGGGATTTGAATTTGGTTTTGTCAGGCTTGCAGGGTGCTCCCTTTGAACCTGTCCAGGATGCTGCTCTGGCCATTCTTACTCTCAAGGTTGTCTTTTTGGTGGCTATCACCTCTGTTAGACGTGTGTCTGAGTTGGCGGCGCTTTCCATCCAGCCCCCCTACTATGAGAGACACCAGGACAAGGTGGTGTTCCGCTTCAAGCCAGATTTTCTGCCTAAGGTCGTGTCTGCCTTTCATTTGAATCAGGACATTGTTCTTCCCTCATTGTACCCTAATCCTAGTAATGCTAAGGAGAGGGTTTTGCATTCTTTGGATGTGGTTAAGAAGTACTATCTGGTGGCTACTGCACCTTTCAGAAAAACTGATGCTCTTTTTGTGGTACCTTCTGGTCCTAGGAAGGGTTTGGCTCCTACCAAGTCTACTATCAGCAAATGGATCCGTCAGGCTGTGATTCAGGCCTATTCTGCTAAGGGGAAGAATCCTCCCTTCCGCCTTACTGCTCATTCCACTCGTGCTATTGGTGCCTCTTGGGCTTTTCAGCACCAGGCTTCTGTTGAACAAGTTTGCAAGGCCGCTACTTGGTCTTCTGTTCATACCTTTTCAAAGTTTTACAAGGTTGATGTTAGGGCCTCAGCTGATGCTGCTTTTGGCCGCAAGGTTCTGCAGGCGGCAGTGGTTTCAACTGTCTGCTGTTACCTTTGGGGATCCCACCCTATTTTATGGACACTGCTATTGGATGTCCCGAAGTTAAGTATTCTATCTGGAGCAGGACGTACTGTATACTAAGAATAATACAATTCTGTGATTATTCACCTGTAGAATTGGTATTATGAGTATACAGTACGTCCTGCTCCACCCCACCCTTGGCTTTGCATTATCTTGGATCCTCTGTATGGTGATTGTTATCATTGTTATAGTTACCAGTTTGGGTTGTTTTAATTCTCCGGCTTCTCGTTAACTGCTTTTTGATGCTGGGGATTGTGGGAGGTCCCTGGGCCGGGAGGAGCCTATTTTCAATGTCTCTGCAGTCCAGCGCCATCTGGCGGAGTAATACCCAAATGTAAGTTTCTATCTGGAGCAGGACGTACTGTATACTCATAATACTAATTCTACAGGTGAGTAATCACAGAATTGTATTTTCATGGCTTCTTTTGCTTACCAATGTGTAATTTAGACTAAAATGTGGGACCCAAAAATGGGCCAAAATTACATACGAGGGGCAACCTTGACAGGTGGCCCCCCTCCGCTCCCACTCCTCACCTGTCTTCTGGTTGTCCCTCATATGTAATTTAAAATAAATAGCGGCAGAGGGTTGGTGGTGGCAGCAAGGGAAGAGCTACCTTTAAGCTAATGCAAAGTGTGCAGCAGCAGGAATTGACTGTACACTTACCTTAGTTGGAGATTGGATTGGTGTTCTTTCTGTGAAAATGGCCCCATCCAGGGCTTCAAAAAGATGGCCATAAGTGAGGACACCGGTAGCTGGCACTTCTGGCTGAAGTCCGTTTTTGGATTTGGGAATCCAAACTCAAGAGGTTCAGTATGAAACCGAACTTTGCGGGTTGAGTTCGCCCAACACTAGTAATAATGAAGCCCTGACCAGCGCCTGTTACGTACAGCGCCAATCTTTTCAGAATGCAAAAAATTAATAAATACACTGCGCACAGCCTAAAAGAGGGCGGTACAAAATGGCTCACACTGGCGCTGTTATAATCGGCATTCGGGCCCAACAGGCGCTGACACAGGCAGGCCAATACCTATTGCAACAATCACAACTTATTAGTTAACTTTGTGCGCTGTGACGTGACTTCCAGCGCCACTCTGTCCAAATAAAGAAAGAGATGCTAGCGCTCATTAACTGGCGCTATGCCAGCAATATGCCGCTAAACTGCACACTTCTTCAATAAGGCCCTTTATGACAGCCAAAACCAATTCTTGTTGATCGCTGAATACATCTGAATGCATTCATTCTCAAATCAGCCATAACTCAGGGTCCACAGTGGGGGTGATTTAACACAAAAAATTGCCATAACATTTTTTGTACCTGGACCTATGATGGGGCCTTTGATGGGGTACCTCATTTTTTTCAGTGATGATTTTGTGAAAATTTGGAAACAATAGCACATTATGGACTATGCTTAAAATGTGCATTTTATTCTGCTTCCTTCCTGCTGTTCACATGATGAAGGTGCGGCCGAAACTGACGACACTGTCTATGCCCACTATTTAGAAAGGCCTGTCGCAGGTACGCGCCCAGCTAAAGGTATGTGTGAATGTGGCCACGACGACAGCTTCGGGAGCAGCTGAGTGAAACGGGTGATTCAGGGGTTTCACAGCAGGGAATCCCAATTCGAGATGCCCCAGGGAGTGGGGCTCAGATCCCTTTTAGACTTTTAGGCCCTTACTTATAAAGGAATAGCGACAGGTAGCGACTGGTGAGCGGCCGGTAATGATGGGCCCCGCCACGAGAACGCCGGCTCCCCACCACAATCACACATTTATCAAGCCAATCCTGCTTAGCAACTGAGATAGCGCCATATAGCGACTCATTCATCATTATTCCAGCCTCAGCCCGCAGCACCAGCGTCCGACCTTGAACAGCGACAGGTATGACCTCTGGCTACCTGGAGCTCTCCAATGCATTTCAATGGAACAATCTTTAAATATTCATAATTAATTGTTATTAATTTTTTTTAAATGTGAAAAATTTTAGATAATTTTAAGGGAAAAAAAATAAAAAAATTGTACAGAATTGATATTACAGGTCTGATATTAATGTATTATTCATATTACAAAATTATTTAAAAAACTTTTTTTTTTTGGTTTCCAAAAATATGGTTGTTTGGGGGTTAAAAAACTACTTTTAACCCATCGCCGCCAGCGCTCTGGGGTTTAAACATGCATTTTACAGCGCAAGAATTTTTTGAGCGTGATTTTTTAATGAATATGGTGGGAGCCGGTCGCTAGGGCCAGTCGCTATCATGCGCTCCCATACAGCGCGGAACCTGTCAAATAGCGACTCCTCACCCAATATTCAACATTATGGCAAACCGTCTGAGTCGCTATCAACTACCGAACAACGGCCAAGCACAGCGACTACTAGCGAGCGCTCTGAAAATGCCGCTACAGTCGCTCAACTGTCGCTACCTGCCGCTATTAATGAATCGGCCTCCCCGTCTTTTAGACTCCAGGGCCTCCAATATTTCCACTTTAAACTTACTTCACCAAATAATTAGCATGACCCACCCTTGTATACAGAAAGGAAGCTCTGTTAGTAGCTGCCATTTCCATCTTTATTAGTTTAATAGTATCCTGTTCAGTTAAAATGACAGGACAGCAAAGGATGCTGCATTTAATGTCTGCACCAGGCCCCATCTAAAACACTAGTCACTTCCATAGGAGCAGTGAGCAGCTCGTCATGACCATAACAAAGTAAACAAAAATCATGTCTCCATTCTGTGCGCAGAATAATCCTGGTACCAGCATGGGCATGGAATTAAAATGATCCGGCCTTCAAGGCTTCCTAAGCCCTTATTGAATTCCATGAAAAGCCCTCCATTCTGGTGTCATAGAATAATGCTCTAGTGTCTGCCAGTCACTGAAACCAAATCTGAATGGAATAAATATGTGTGAAAAGACTTCAATCACAAAACATCTCCCCAGGCGTCACCTGCGTGTCTGGGTCCCCTCCATCCTGCGCCGGGGTCTGCAAGGAACTTCCTGTCACAGCTCCCATCCTTTACTGGAGATTTCCTGAGATGACCAAGGCCCATGTCTTCACATCAGAAAATATTTTCATTTTGGCAGGGGGAGAAATATCGCAATGTGTGCAGCAGAAAGGACCTGTTATTGCTGCTTCTGTTCATCTTTTATCTTCAGTGACACATCGCCATTGTATTTCACTTTCCTGGCTGCCGCTCCAGATCCAGGAAACGTGTACAGATGGAGGAGCTTTGTTTAAGGCAGATCCTGGCTCTGGGCACCTGTCATGAATGGGGAATTACTACTTAAAGGGAATAAGCAATGATATATATATATATATATATATATATATATATATATATATATATTTATATTTATATATAATTTTAATTTTGTTATCTTTATTTTCTCCCTCAAAGTTATTTTAGTTTGTTTTCAATTAAACCTTATATATTATACACAACATTAAAGAGGAGCCAAGCTCGCAAGGACAGGGCTCTCTCTCTCCTGCTGGATCTTGAATTCAGTATATTCATTGTAAACTCTGTAAAAAGACATTTGTAATGGTCTATGTAATGTATGTTTCTAGCCTGTCTGTAATTACTATTTACAAAGCATGCATAAGTGTCCCGCACCGATGAGGTTTTGATCAAAAAACAAGTACTATGTGGTGCAGGTCAAGGGTAGAACTACCACACTGTCTGTGCTAGAACTACAAGAAACCAAAATTAGGCTGCAAGATCAGTGCCACCAGCTCTCCACCTAATATATATAGATGGCACCAATTCTGGCAGCCCAATGTTGGTTTCTTGTCTGTAATTACTACTTTGTACAGCGCTATGAAAGATGATGGCGCTATATAAATACATTAAAAAATGATTACCGTATTTGCCGGCGTATAAGACGACCCCCCAACATTTCCACTCAAAATATAGAGTTTGTTATATACTCGCCGTATAAGACTATTCCCTCTTCCGCACACCAAATAAAACGTAAAAGAACATCAGATTACACTGCAGCCACATCCCTGCTCGCCTTTAGTTTGGGATGTGCCCACACTGGCTATGCAGAATGCGTCCCAGCTAAAGGCATAGTAGGGATGCAGCTGCAGTATAATGTGGTTTGGGCTCTGGGAAAAGGGCCAGATGGGGGGTTTCACACAGTGGAGGATCACAATTTGGGATACCCCTGGAGTAGGGAACAAAACCCAGTTGGGCCTCCCAAATTTGGAAGCCCCACTGTGTGAAATACCCCCGACTGGCCTTTTTCCCAGAGCGCACATCAGATTACACTGCAGCTGCATCCCTGCTCGCCTTTAGTTGGGGACGTGCCTGTGCTGGCTATTCAGAATGCGTCTCATTTAAAGGCATAGTAGGGATGCAGCTGCAGCTGCAGGGTAATGTGGTGTGGGCTCTGGGAAAAAGGCCAATAGGGAGGGTTTTGCATCCCGAATTGGAATGCCCCAGTGGGTTTGTTCCCTACTCCAGGGGCATGCCAAATTGGGTTTCCTCTACTGTGTGAAACCCCCCAACTGGCCCTTTTCCCAGAGCCCAAACCACATTACACTGCAGCCACATCCCTACTATGCCTTTAGATTGGACGCATTCTGAATAGCCAGCACAGGCCCCAACTAAAGGCGAGCAGGAATGTGGCCGTAGTGTAATGTGGTGTGGAGTCTGGGAAAAAGGGCAAACGGGGGATTCAGACAGGGGGGCATTCTATTTTGCTGCCCCTGATGCAGGGAACAAAACCCAGTGGGGCATCCCAAGTTGGGGTGCCCCCTGTGTAAACTTCCCCAATGACCCCGTTTCCCAGAGCCCACACCACATTACACTGCGGCCACATCCCTGCTCGCCTATAGCTGGGGACATGCCTGGGTTGTTTAGAATGTGTCCCATCTAATGGCATAGTGTGTAATGTGTGGGGTCTGGGAAAGGGGCCAGTTTGGGGTTTTACACTGGGGGA